>JBBGZY010001644.1:0-1200000 GCA_037952925.1 Lithobates clamitans | reverse complement strand
AATTAAAAATTACAAAAAGTTGTCACTAAATGATATATTGCTCACACAGGCCATGGGCATATGTGGAATTGCACCCCAAAATACATTTAGCTGCTTCTCCTGAGTATGGGGATACCACATGTGTGGGACTTTTTGGGAGCCTAGCTGCGTACGGGGCCCCGAAAACCAATCACTGCCTTCGGGATTTCTAAGGGCGTACATTTTTGATTTTACTCCTCACTACCTATCACAGTTTTGAAGGCCATAAAATGCCCAGATGGCATAAAACCCCCCCAAATGACCCCATTTTGGAAAGTAGACACCCCAAGCTATTTGCTTTGAGGCATGTTGAGTCCATGGAATATTTTATATTTTGACACAAGTTGCGGGAAAGTGACAATTTTTTTTTTTGCACAAAGTTGTCACTAAATGATATATTGCTCACACAGACCATGGGCATATGTGGAATTGCACCCCAAAATACATTTAGCTGCTTCTCCTGAGTATGAGGATACCACATGTGTGAGACTTTTTGGGAGCCTAGCCGCGTACGGGGCCCCGAAAACCAATCACTGCCTTCAGGATTTCTAAGGGCGTACATTTTTGATTTTACTCCTCACTGCCTATCACAGTTTCGGAGGCCATGGAATGCCCAGGTGGCACAAACCCCCCCCAAATGACCCCATTTTGGAAAGTAGACACCCCAAGCTATTTGCTGAGAGGCATGGTGAGTATTTTGCAGCTCTCATTTGTTTTTGAAAATAAAGAAAGATGAGAAAAAATTTTTTTTTTTCTTTTTTCAATTTTCAAAACTTTGTGACAAAAACTGAGGTCTGCAAAATACTCACTATACCTCTCATCAAATAGCTTGGGGTGTCTACTTTCCAAAATGGGGTCATTTGGGGTTTTTTTTTGCCACCTGGGCATTCCATGGCCTCCGAAACTGTGATAGGCAGTGAAGAGTGAAATCAAAAATTTACGGCCTTAGAAAGCCTGAAGGCGGTGCTTGGTTTTTGGGGTCCCGTACGCGGCTAGGCTCCCAAAAAGTCTCACACATGTGGTATCCCCGTACTCAGGAGAAGCAGCAGAATGTATTTTGGGGTGTAATTTCACATATTCCCATGGCATGTTTGAGCAAAATATCATTTAGTGACAACTTTGCGCAAAAAAAAATAAAAAAAATAAAAAATTGTCTCTTTCCCGCAACTTGTGTCACAATATAAAATATTCCATGGACTCGACATGCCTCTCAGCAAATAGCTTGGGGTGTCTACTTTCCAAAATGGGGTCATTTGGGGGGGTTTTGAACTGTCTTGGCATTTTATGCACAACATTTAGAAGCTTATGTCACACATCACCCACTCTTCTAACCACTTGAAGACAAAGCCCTTTCTGACACTTATTGTTTACATAAAAAAATAATTTTTTTTTGCAAGAAAATTACTTTGAACCCCCAAACATTATTTTTTTTTTTTAAAGCAAATGCCCTACAGATTAAAATGGTGGGTGTTTCATTTTTTTTTCACACAGTATTTGCGCAGCGATTTTTCAAACGCATTTTTTGGGGAAAAAACACACTTTTTTACATTTTAATGCACTAAAACACACTATATTGCCCAAATGTTTGGTGAAATAAAAAAGATTATCTTAGGCCGAGTACATGGATACCAAACATGACATGCTTTAAAATTGCGCACAAACGTGCAGTGGCGACAAACTAAATACATTTTTAAAAGCCTTTAAAAGCCTTTACAGGTTACCACTTTAGATTTACAGAGGAGGTCTACTGCTAAAATTACTGCCCTCGATCTGGCCTTCGCGGTGATACCTCACATGCATGGTGCAATTGCTGTTTACATTTGACGCCAGACCGACGCTTGCGTTCGCCTTAGCGCGAGAGCAGGGGGGACGGGGGTGCTTTTTTTTTTTTTCCCATTATTATTATTATTTTTTTATCTTATTTTTAAACTGTTCCTTTCATTTTTTTTTTAAATCATTTTTATTGTTATCTCAGGGAATGTAAATATCCCCTATGATAGCAATAGGTAGTGACAGGTACTCTTTTTTGCAAAAATTGGGGTCTATTAGACCCTAGATTTCTCCTCTACCCTCAAAGCATCTGACCACGCCAAGATCGGTGTGATAAAATGCTTTCCCAATTTCCCAATGGCGCTGTTTACATCCGGCGAATTCTAAGTCATAAAATGCTCGTAGCTTCCGGTTTCTTAGGCCATAGAGATGTTTGGAGCCACTCTGGTCTCTGATCAGCTCTATGGTCAGCTGGCTGAATCACCGGCTGCATTCTCAGGTTCCCTGTTGAGACAGGAGAGCCAGAGAAAAACACGGAAGACGTTGGGGGGGGGGCATTCCCTCCCACTGCTTGTAAAAGCAGTCTAGAGGCTAATTAGCCGCTAGGATTGCTTTTACATGAAAGCCGACCGCTGGCTGAAAAGAATGATACCAAGATGATACCTAAACCTGCAGGCATCATTCTGGTATAACCACTCAAAGTCGTGAATGGCGTACCTGAAGACAAAAAAATGGTTAACAATAAAGCACAGTAAACGGTAAGGTATAAAAAATTGCATACCTGAAAAGCAAACATGATAAAACATAATAACAATAAAACATTGCAGAATAGAATACAGTAAAAAAGAGCAGAACAATAGAGAGAGAATAGAGAGAGAGAGAACAATAAAACGCCAACTATTTTTTTTTTATTTTATATTTTTGTTTGTGTTTTTTTTTTTTTTTCACTTTTTTTTGTAACTAACTTTTATAACTGTAACCGGTTCCAGGTTCGGGTCTCTCAAAATGCGATGGCATCTTGGGAGACCCTGTGAAAGTGTGCCTAGTCTGTGCAATGCTGTACCCTACGCTAATACTCAACTAGTGAATGGTAGCGTTCAAAACATTCACCAATGCAAAGACCAGGATTGTCAGGACAGGAGGGACAATAATAGTGGGTGTCACGCCTATATCCGCGCTTGCTGCAGACACGACATCTTTTTGGGGGGGGTTCGTTGGGTAGGGGTACTCGGGAGGACATAAAGAAAATGCCTCTCATGCAGCCGACTGCATTTGGTTGGGGATGTGAATGAGGGAAGTACGGGCGCTGCAGAAGCGGTGGGTTCCCAATTAGGATTGGCGAATGCAGCAGGAAGGGCACTATGGGCACGACGGGCCTGTGTTTGTCTTTTTGGTGGCAGCGGGACACTACTTGTGCTTGCCACCTCGCCAGCTTGAACTGCACTTATGGGACTCGCCACGTCACCAAGTGTTACTGCAGTGCTGGTTTGACTACGACCGGGGTGTACTAGGCCGCTGGCGCTTGCCAGTTCACCAAAACGCTACCAAAAAAACTGTTAGCGATCGCAGGGATCAGGCCTGACTCTGCGAACGCTGCAGTTATGCGTTTAGTGTTTTGTAAGTGTCAGTGATCGATCGATACTGCACTTGGGTGGGCTGGGCTGGGCCGGGCGGAGGGGCAAAACGCAGGTGCTAGCAGGTATCTGGGCTGATCCCGCTAACACTGCGTTTGTGGGAACCCTAAACTGCTGGGGACGCTAGTATAGATCTGATCGGATCAGGTATTGATCCGATCAGATACTATACCACTAAGGGAGGTGTATGCTGCATGCGTGGGTGTTAGCGGTACTGGCGCTAACCTGACGCTGCCTGGGGCAGGTGCTTGCCAGTTCACCAAAACGCTACCAAAAAAACTGTTAGCGATCGCAGGGATCAGGCCTGACTCTGCGAACGCTGCAGTTATGCGTTTAGTGTTTTGTAAGTGACAGTGATCGATCGATACTGCACTTGGGTGGGCTGGGCGGAGGGGCAAAACGCAGGTGCTAGCAGGTATCTGGGCTGATCCCGCTAACACTGCGTTTTTGGGAACCCTAAACTGCTGGGGACGCTAGTATAGATTTGATCGGATCAGATATTGATGCGTTAAGATACTATACCACTAAGGGAGGCGTATGCTGCGTGCGTGGGTGTTAGCGGTACTGGCGCTAACCTGACGCTGCCTGGGGCTGGTGCTTGCCAGCTCACCAAAACGCTACCAAGAAAACTGTTAGCGATCGCAGGGATCAGGCCTGACTCTGCGAACGCTGCAGTTATGCGTTTAGTGTTTTGTAAGTGACAGTGATCGATCGATACTGCACTTGGGTGGGCTGGGCCGGGCGGAGGGGCAAAACGCAGGTGCTAGTGGGTATCTGGGCTGATCACGCTAACACTGCGTTTTTGGGAACCCTAAACTGCTGGGGACGCTAGTATAGATCTGATCGGATCAGATATTGATCCGATCAGATACTATACCACTAAGGGAGGCGTATGCTGCATGCGTGGGTGTTAGCGGTACTGGCGCTAATCTGACGCTGCCTGGGGCGACGCGTATCACCGCCGGGCGATCGGGGGGCTAAACCTTTATTCGGTAATAAACGGCGGGTGCCCTGACACTATAAAAAATAAACGAACTAACCAGCGTCACCCGTAACGGTTATACGGTGATCAGTGGTGAAAGGGTTAACTAGGGGGCAATCAAGGGGTTAAAACATTTATTAGATAGTATATGGGGGTCCCTGTCGCTATAAAACGCTGACGGCGAACCTAAATATTTACGTCCCTAACTAGCGTCACCAGCGACACTAATACAGCGATCAGAAAAATGATCGCTTAGCAACACTGGTGACGGCGGGTGATCAAGGGGTTAAAACTTTATTAGGGGGGTTAGGGGGGTACCCTAGACCTAAAGGGGGCCTAAGACTCACTGCCCTAACACACTAACTGACACAAACTGACACCATGCAGTAATCAGAAAAAAAAACAAAAAAAAAAAAAAAAACCTGCTTGGTGTCAGTTTGTGACAGGGGGGGGGGTGATTGGGGGGGGATCGGGGGGCGATCGGGGGGGGGATCGGGGTGTAATGTGTGCCTGGCATGTTCTACTGTGTGTGTTTGTGTTGTGCACTCACAGTTCAGTCTTCTCTCCTCGGCCCGGAACGGAAAATACCGAGCCGAGGAGAGATGACATCATTTCCTCTGCCTCTGTGTACAATACAGAGGCAGGGAAATGATCCCATTGGCTGGGAGCGATCGCGAGGGGGGGGCCACGAATGGATGGCCTCCCCCTCACCACCGATCGCCGGGGGACATTTGCCGACCGCCGCAGGCACCAGGGGGGGGTCCGATCGGACCCCCCACCCGCGGGCAGGCAGGGACGTACAGGTAAGCCCTTTTGCCTACCCGTGCCGCTTTGTCGACGTACATCGTCGTGCGGCGGTCGGCAAGTGGTTAAAATTCGAAAACTTTTCGAATAGTTTTCCAATTTCCAAAGAGAATAAAATAGAATAGAAAATAAAGGAATCGAACAGAAAAAAAATGTATTCTATTCCTTTATTTTCTGTTCTATTTTATTCTTTTTGGATATTGGAAAACGATTCAAGTTTGAAAAAGTTTCAAATTCGAAAACTTTTCAAACTCGAAAACTTCTCACATTCGAAAACTTTTCAAATTCAAAACTATTCAAAATTGATTCGAAAAGTTTTCTAATCGATTTGAGAACGAATAACCGAAACAAATCCCGAAAACGAATTAAACAAATGAAACAAATTTAACTAAACAAATTTATGTAAATAACGAACCAAAACTAAACAAAAGTTTTCATTCTGCACATGTCTAGTGGTGAAGAACCAACAAGTCTCATTGCTCAATAGAGAGGATCAGCCTGGTCTTTTGACACTTCTCGCCAGCCCTGTAAGGGTTAAAACAAACTCCATAATGGACTCCATTAAAGTTTTGGAGCGCCGCGTGAACGTTTCCAGACAGTATCTGCACCAATCCATTGGCAGGGGAGGAGCTCCCGCTCTGCAGAGGAGGATAAGGAAGTGTTGCCACGTGTAACTGGTTGTGGGTTGGAGAGAAAGATGGCGCAGTCAGCGAGATGGCGGATTGGAAAAAGTATGCTCCGGGTGTTTATTTCGGTCTGAGCGATGCAAAACCTGTCCTGACTGACACCGGAGTGCGGTATACACTGAAGGGTAAGCTTGCCATGTATATGGCTGGAGGCTAGGAGGCCTTGGGACTTATCTGTGAGAAACGTTCCAGTCTGGCCAGGCATCTGATGCCTTGGATCGTCTGTGGACATTGCGGAGAGCACCTGTTTGAAGTTATTATTATTATTATAATTATACAGGATTTATATAGCGCCAATAGTTTACGCAGCACTTTACAACATTAGGGCAGACAGTACAATTACAATACAATTCAATACAGGAGGAATCAGAGAGCCCTGCTCGTTTGAGCTTACAATCTAGGAGGGAGGGTCAAGTTATACAAAAGGGTAATAGCTGTGGGGGATGAGCTAATGGAGAAAATAGTGCGGTTGGTAGATGGAGGCAGGATAGGCTTCTCTGAAGAGGAAAGTTTTCAGGGATCGCCTAAAAGTGGATACATTTGGAGACAGTCTGACAGATTGGGGTAGGGAATTCCAGAGGATGGGCGAGGCTCGGGAGAAGTCCTAGGGGCGGATATGGGAGGAGGTGATGAGTAGGGATGAGCTTCGTGTTCGAGTCGAACCCATGTTCGACTCGAACATCGGCTGTTCGGTCGTTCGCCGAATTGCGAACGATATGGGCCGTTCGCGCCAAATTCGTGTGGCGCGTCACGGCCCATAATTCACTGCGGCATCGCAGTGCATTGCTGGCTGATGATTGGCCAAGCATGCACTATGACCCGCATGCTTGGCCAATCACAGCGCCGCCTGAACAGAGAGCCGTAATTGGCCAAAGCCAAGGAGGCTTTGGCCAATTATGGCTCAGGGGATTTAGTACACGCCCCACACTATATAAGGCAGCCTGCACGGCGGCCCTGTGTAGTGTGTGTTCCGGCGTTCATTCAGAGAGAGAGAGAGAGACAGACAGTGACATTTGATTTGAGTTAGATAGATTAGGCAGAACAGTCAGTCAGTTTAGCTGCACTTACAGTGTATTGTGTATATATATATGCATCCCAGGTGTTGCATATATATATATACACTGTATTCAGTTTAGCTAGATCCGTTCCTGTTATCTTCCTACTGACAGGCAGGCTTGTCTTGTTACAGTATTTACAGCTACCTGAAGAAAATTACTGGTGTTCTTTTGATCCTATTAGTACCACAGTCAGGCAGCTAGACTATTTACAGTTAGTGCAGTGCGTCCTGCTCACAGTGTTCAGCTAGATCCATTCCTGTTATCATCTTACTGACAGCTACCTGAAGAAAATTACTGGTGTTCTTTTGATCCTATTAGTACCACAGTCAGGCAGCTAGACTATTTAAAGTTTGTGCAGTGCGTCCTGCTGACAGTGTTCAGCTAAAACTACAAGTTAGTGCTGTGCGTCCTGCTCACAGTGTTCAGCTAAACCTACAAGTTGGTGTAGTGAGACCTCTGCACAGTGTTCATCTAAAGCTACAAGTTAGTGCAGTGCGTCCTGCTCACAGTGTTCAGCTAAAACTACAAGTTAGTGCTGTGCGTCCTGCTCACAGTGTTCAGCTGAACCTACAAGTTGGTGTAGTGAGACCTCTGCACAGTGTTCATCTCAAGCTACAAGTTAGTGCAGTGCGTTTTGCTCACAGTGTTCAGCTAAAACTACAAGTTAGTGCTGTGCGTCCTGCTCACAGTGTTCAGCTAAAACTACAAGTTGGTGTAGTGAGACCTCTGCACAGTGTTCATCTCAAGCTACAAGTTAGTGCAGTGCGTCCTTCTCACAGTGTTTAGCTAAAACTATAAGTTAGTGCTCTGCGTCCTGCTCACAGTGTTCAGCTAAAACTACAAGTTAGTGCTGTGCGTCCTGCTCACAGTGTTCAGCTAAACCTACAAGTTGGTGTAGTGAGACCTCTGCACAGTGTTCATCTCAAGCTACAAGTTAGTGCAGTGCGTTTTGCTCACAGTGTTCAGCTAGATCCGTTCCTGTTATCTTCTTACTGACAGGCAGGCTTGTCTTGTTACAGTATTTACAGCTACCTGAATAAAATTTCTGGTGTTATTTTGATCCTATTAGTACCACAGTCAGGCAGCTAGACTATTTACAGTTAGTGCAGTGCGTCCTGCTGACAGTGTTCAGCTAAAACTACAAGTTAGTGCTGTGCGTCCTGCTCACAGTGTTCAGCTAAACCTACAAGTTGGTGTAGTGAGACCTCTGCACAGTGTTCATCTCAAGCTACAAGTTAGTGCAGTGCATCCTGCTCACAGTGTTCAGCTACAACTATAAGTTAGTGCAGTGCGTCCTGCTCACAGTGTTCAGCTAGATCCGTTCCTGTTATCTTCTTACTGACAGGCAGGCTTGTCTTGTTACAGTATTTACAGCTACCTGAATAAAATTGCTGGTGTTATTTTGATCCTATTAGTACCACAGTCAGGCAGCTAGACTATTTACAGTTAGTGCAGTGCGTCCTGCTCACAGTGTTCAGCTAAAACTACAAGTTAGTGTGGTACGTCCACCTCACAGTGTTCAGCTAAACCTACAAGTTATTTTTTTGCGAACTCTGCACAGTGTTCACCTAAAGCTACCTGTAGAAGGTTGATGGTGTTTTCCTGATCCTATCACTACCGCAGGCAGCTAAAAAAGCTACAAGTTAGTTTTTTGAGAGCTCTGCACAGTGTTCAGCTAAAGCTACCTGTAGAAGGTTGGTGGTGTTCTCATACTACAGGCAGGCAGTTGATTTTGCTAGCTGCAGTATCAGTCAAGCCAAGAAGGAGAGGCAGACAGTCACAAGCCAATAAGAGAGGGCAAGCAGGCTCTGTGTCTAGTGCTGGTCGTGGACACGGTGCATCCTCATCAGCACGTGGCCGTGGGACACGCTTGGCCTTTTTTTCGGCAGCTGGCCGTGTTGAGCCGCAACATGCGGAAGACTTGGTCGGGTGGATGACCAAGCCGTCCTCATCCTCCTCATCCTCTCTCACCCATGCCCAGGGTACTTTGTCTGGCAAAGCAGCGGCCTCTTCCCTCGGCTCAATGTCATCAGTGACTCCTTCCCTAGCCCCACCATGTCCTCCTGAGGAGTCCCTCGAACTGTTTGACCACAGTGTTGGGTACATGCTCCAGGAGGATGCCCAGCGTTTGGAAGGCTCTGATGATGATACTGAGCTTGATGAAGGCAGTAACATGAGCACGGACAGAGGGGGTGCCCAAGAAGGACAGCAATCTGGCAGTCATGCTCCCCCTGCTGCAGCATACTGCCAGGTTTGCTCCAGTGATGAGGAGGGAACGGGATGATGAGGTCACTGACTCAACGTGGGTGCCTGATAGGAGAGAGGAGGAGGAGGAGGCACATCACCAATGAGGCAGGATGCCCTCCAGGGGCCAGCCTAAGGGCAGCACATTGACTGCATCACACCCCAAAGCTCCACATGTGCAGGGCGCTGCAGTCTCTGCGCGTTATTCAAAAAGTTCTTTGGTGTGGGCCTTTTTTGAGACGAGTGCATCAGATCGCACTGCTGCTATTTGCAACATATGTCTCAAGCGTATCTCACGTGGCCAAAACATCTCCTGCTTGGGTACCACATGCTTGACCAGACATATGTTGACCTGCCATGCAGTTTGTTGGCAACCGTATCTAAAAGACACACACCAAAGAACAAAGAGGACCTCTCCTTGCTCCTCATCAGCTGAGATTTCCAACCCCACTAGACCTTCAGTCCTCTCTGAGACCTGCACTGAGAGGAATGAAGGTGTAGAATTAGGTGTGTCACAGCCAAGTACTTGTGGGCAATCTGCTTTTGGTACACCGACGTCAGATTGTACCAGGCAAATTTCCCTGCCCCAGCTGCTGCACCGCCGAAAGAAGTTTGCTCCCAGTCATCCACATGCCCAGCGGTTGAATGCTAGCTTGGCAAAATTGCTAGCACTTCAACTGCTGCCTTTTCAGTTGGTAGACTCTGCCCCCTTCCGTGAGTTTGTGGAATGTGCGGTTCCTCAGTGGCAGGTACCCAAACGCCACTTTTTCTCACGGAAGGCGATTCCGGCTCTCTACCGGCATGTGGAAGGCAATGTCCATGCCTCGCTGGACAGGGCAGTCAGCGGTAAGGTGCATATTACCGCTGACTCGTAGTCCAGCAGGCATGGACAGGGACGTTACCTAAGTTTCACGACACATTGGGTGACTCTGCTGGCAGCTGGGAAGGATGCAGGACAAGGTGCAGTAGTGTTGGAGGTTGTTCCGCCACCACGCCTCTAAAATGCTAATGATTGTGACACACCTCTCTCCTCCACCCCCTCCTCTTCATCTTCCT
The DNA here is from genome assembly GCA_037952925.1 of Lithobates clamitans. Taxonomy (NCBI): domain Eukaryota; kingdom Metazoa; phylum Chordata; class Amphibia; order Anura; family Ranidae; genus Lithobates; species Lithobates clamitans. The sequence continues at coordinate 1,189,748 of JBBGZY010001644.1, read as the reverse complement.
CTATGGCCTCTTCCTGTGCTTTGTCCTCGGAACCAGCGGTGCTCCGTAGCCCTTCAAGGGGCTATGCAAGTACGCAGGCCAAAAGATGCCATGCGGTGCTTGAGCTGGTGTGCTTGGGGGACAGGAGCCACACTGGGGCAGAGGTTCTGTCAGCTCTGCAGGGGCAGGTTCAGAGGTGGTTGACGCCACGCCAACTTAAGGCAGGAATGGTGGTTTGCGACAATGGCACAATGACCCATGTGCCCTGTTTGGCTCACGTCCTTAACTTGGTGGTGCAGCGGTTCTTGGGCAGGTACCCGGGCTTACAGGATGTCCTGAGGCAGGCCAGGAAAGTCTGTGTGCATTTCCGCCGGTCATATAATGCCAGTGCTCGGCTGACGGACCTCCAAAAGGAGTTTAAACTGCCCAAGAACCGCCTAATCTGTGACATGCCCACCAGGTGGAACTCAACGTTGGCTATGCTGCAGCGGCTGCACACGCAGCAGAGGGCCATCAATGAATACCTGTGCGACTATGGCACCAGGACAGGGTCAGGGAAGCTTGTTTTTTTTTCCCCACGCCAGTGGGCCATGATCAGGGATGCATGCACTGTCCTGTCACCATTTGAGGAGGCCACGAGGATGGTGAGCAGTGACAGTGCATGCATCAGTGACACTGTCCCCCTTGTCCACCTGTTGGAGCACACGCTGCATGGAATAATGGACAGGGCACTTGAGGCAGAACAGAGGCAGGAAGAGGAGGACTTCCTTAGCTCTCAAGGCCCCCTTTATCCAGACAGTGTTCCTGCGTGCCCGCCGATCACACAGGACGAGGACGAGGTGGAGGAGGAGGAGGAGGAAGATTGTGTCAGTATGGAGGTGGAGCCTGGCACTCAGCATCAGCAGCAGTCTTTAAGGGATCAGTCCCAAGAAACACATGGACTTGTACGTGGCTGGGAGGAGGTGGCTGCGGACCATGTCGTCCTTAGTGACCCAGAGGACTCCGGACCGATTGCCTCAGCAAACCTACGCTGCATGGCCTCCCTGATCCTGCAAAGCCTGCGTAAGGATCCTCGTATTCGTGGTATCAAGGAGAAGAACCAATACTGGCTGGCAACCCTCCTTTATCCACGTTACAAGGGTAAGGTTGCGGACCTTATCTTGCCATCGCAGAGGGAGCAGAGGATGAAACATCTTTGGGAGGCCTTGCAGAAAGGTCTGTGCAATGCGTTCCCAGAGACTGGGAGGTTACAAACTCCTGTTTCTGGACAACGTGTTGCTGAGGCTTCGGTCAGTCAAAGAAGGAGCGGTGGAGAAGGTGGCCGTCTGACCGATGCATTCAGACAATTTTTTGGTCCGCAGCCCCAAGGTATGATCCGTTCCAGCAACCATCGCCAGCGTTTGTTTTACATGGTGCAGGAATACCTAGGGGCAAGATCAGATTTGGACACCTTTCCCACCAAAATCCTCTAGGTTACTGGGTCTTGAGGATGGATCACTGGCCAGAGCTTGCACAGTATGCAATTGAGCTACTGATGAAGGGGCGCGGCTGTCACGTCATCACAGCCCGTACGCCCGGCAACGCGTCGCTCGACTCATGACGTCATCACTCCTCGCCGGATGTTTACAGCCTTCCATGCTCTCCACCTAGTACTGTGACTTGTCACCGCTGCGGCCGGCCTCACATCTCAGCGGTACCTCTCCTCACACACAGGCAGAGCCCCCTGCTAGGAGTTGTTTTTGACTGTCTTGAACCTTTGATGGATGATGTCCTCCTCAGTATTGATTACTATTTTATGCCTACTGACGACCTTCAACATGTGAGTTTGATGATCATTACCTTTTTATGAAATAAACCTTGTTTTTAGTCTGCACCCAGAGGCGCCTCTCTCTTTTGCTTTTCCTTAGGATTGGAATGTGGTTTCACTTCTTGATGAAGGCAGCCCTGCTCGTGGACCTATCATTATTAACTGGACCCTTGAACTCCTCATGTCCACATGACAGTGAGACCGTACCCTATATATGTTAATGAGATATTCAATTTCTCCACTTTGGACATATACATGTGGACATTATCTATCCATTTAATGTAATGTGAGACTGGAAACATTTCAGTTTGTCCCCTATCACTTCGTTCTTACTATTGTTGTTATTGTTGTTATCGCCAGTTCTTTGCGCCTTCACTTGCATATTGCAATTGAGCTACTGGCCTGTCCTGCATCCAGCGTTCTTTCGGAACGCACATTCAGTGGTAAGTGGTAACCGATCACAGGGTGCGTCTGTCCACCGACTCGGTCGATCGACTGACCTTCATAAAAATGAATCAGTCTTGGATCACCACCAGCTACCAAGCACCTGATGCTGATGTAACCGAATAATTTTTTTTGAAATCTCAGATCCCTTCAAAGACTGCCTATGCTGATGCTGAGTGACTATCCCTGAGTAATTATCCTCTTCCTCCTCAATGATCATGCTGATAGCTTGTAAGAACATTTTTGGTTCTGGGCGCCACCACCAGTGCCTAAGGCACAATTTTTCAGCCCCTGTTTAACAGGGGCGTGTAATTACAATTTTTGATGCAATACTTTGCAGCAGGGCTCATTTCAGCATTCCAACTAGAGTATCTGTGAGGGGTTGCAATGTTGTGGCACCAGCACCAGTGCCTAAGGCCCAATTTTTCTGCCCCTGTTTAACAGGGGCATGTAATTACAATTTTTGATGCAATACTTTGCAGTAGGGCTCATTTCAGCATTCCAACTAGAGTATCTGTGAGGGGTTGCAGTGTTGTGGCACCAGCACCAGTGCCTAAGGCCTAATTTTTCAGTCCCTGTTCAACAGGGGCATGTAATACAATTCTTGATCTAATATTTCACAGCAGGGCCCATTTCTGCACCCACCAAGAGCGAGTGAGGACTTACAGTGTTGTGGCACCAGCACCACCACCACCACCAAAGGCCCAATTTTTCTGCGCTTGTTCAACAGGGGCATGTAATTACAATTCTTGATCTAATATTTCACAGCAGGGCCCTGTGAGGGCTTACAGTGTTGTGGCCCCAACAACACCTAAGGCCCAAATTTCTGCTGAGTATATAGGGCAGGCCCCTACTTTCAAACATCTAACTTACAAACGAGTCCTACTTGCAAACGAAAGGAGACAACAGGAAGTGAGATGAAATCTACCCCTAGGAAGGGAAATTCTCTCCTGTAAGAGTTAATATGGGAAAAACATTTCTCCTTTCCACTGATGCTTTCCAATCCTTGTTCCACAAAAAAACCCAAATTTTCAAAAAAACATTTGTCATTGGGACAAAAAGTGAGGTGAAATCTTCTCAAGAGGAGGAAAGACAGCAAATCAAATGTCACATGGGTGATAACCCTTCCCTATGTTTTCCAAAAAGCTTAAAAAAGATTTTTTGGCTGGAGCTAAACACGTTAAAAATGTACCCGTTCAAAATGACAAACAGATTCTACTTAACAACAAACCTACAGTCCCTGTCTTGTTTGCACCACCTGTATACTGCTGTTCAGAGTATATAGGGCCTGGTGGCCCCACACCTTTCCTTATTTTAATTTGGGTGCGGGGTTCCCCTTTATATCCATACAAGACCCAAGGGGCCTGGTAATGGACTGGGGGGTACCCATGCCGTTTGTCTCACTGATTTTCATCCATATTGCCAGGACCCGACATTACATTAAACCCGCAAGCAGTTTTAAATGAGATTTTTTCCTTTAAAAATGACATTTGGTGCAGGGACTGTTCTAAACACGGGAAACATGCGCCACTTTACAGGCATACTATAGACACCCCCCAGGTACGATATTTAAAGGAATATTTCACTTTTTTTTTTTTACTTTAAGCATCATTAAAATCACTGCTCCCGAAAAAACGGCCGTTTTTAAAAGTTTTTTTTGCATTGATACATGTTCCCTGGGGTAGGACCCGGGTCCCCAAACCCTTTTTAGGACAATACCATGCAAATTAGCCTTTAAAATGAGCACTTTTGATTTCGAACGTTCAAGTTCCATAGACCTCAATGGGGTTCTAACGTTCGTGCAAATTTTCGGTCCGTTCGCAGGTTCTGGTGCGAACCGAACCGGGGGGTGTTCGGCTCATCCCTAGTGATGAGGGAGCTAGAGAGCAGGAGGTCTTGGGAGGAACGGAGAGGGCGATTAGGTTGGTATTTTGAGACTAGGCTAGTGATGTAGCTGGGGGCAGAGTTGTGGATGGCTTTGTAACCTATTGTTAGTATTTTGAATTTAATTTGTTGGGCGAGTGGCAGCCAATGGAGGGATTGGCAGAGAGGGGTAGCAGACACTGAGCAGTTTGTAAGGTGGATGAGTCTGGCAGCAGCATTCATGATGGACTGAAGGGGGATAGTCTATTTAAAGGTAAGCCAATGAGGAGGGAGTTGCAGTAGTCAAGGCGAGAGATAACCAGGGAGTGAATCAGGAGCTTTGTGGTTTCATTGGTTAGAAAGGGACGTAGTTTAGGGATGTTGTGGAGGTTGAGGTGGCAAGCTTTGGAAAGTGATTGGATGTGGGGCCGAAAGGAGAGTTCAGAATCCAGGATAACATCTAGCTCTAGCATTGCTCTTGACACACAAGTCAGGGGAAGAGGCACATGGGGGAGGAAATATTATAAGCTCGGTTTTGGACAAGTTGAGTTTGAGGAAGTGGTGTTTATCCATACAGATATGTCGGTTAGTAAGTTAGTGATGCGTGAGGAGACTGATGGAGTGAGTTGAGGGGTGGAGAGATAGATTTGTATGTCGTCAGCGTAGAAATGATATTGAAAGCCGTGAGAGGCTATCAGCTGACCCAGGGAAGAGGTGTAGATTGAAAATAAAAGAGGTCCAAGAACAGAACCTTGGGGGATCCCGACGGAGAAGGGAAGAGAAGTGGAGGAAGTAGAATTGTAAGTGACACTGAAGGTGCGTTGGGATAGGTAGGATGAGAGCCATCGAAGAGCACAATCACGTAAACCGAGGGAGTAAAGTTTTTTGAGGAGGAGGGGGTGGTCAACCATGTCAAAGGCAGCTGAAAGGTCCAGAAGTAGGAGTACAGAATAGTGTCCATTGTTTTTTGCAGTTAGTAGGCCATTTGTGAGTTTTAAAAGAGCAGTTTCTGTGGAGTGTTGAGGGCGAAATCCAGAATGAAGGGCATCATGAAGGTTGTTCTTAATGAGGTGGTCACTCAGTTGGTTGTAAACCAGGCGTTCAAGAAGTTTAGAGGAAAAGGGGAGCAAGGAGATAGGGCATAGGTTTTTAAGATTAGTAGTGTCCAAGGACGACTTTTTAAGTATGGGGGTGACCAGTGCATGTTTTAGAGCATTGGGGAAAATGCCAGAGGTGAGGGAGAGATTGAAGATGTGGGTTAGATAGTGTAGGATGAAGTCAGAGGGCGACCGTAGCATTTGAGAGGAAATAGGATCCAGGGGACAGGTGGTTAGGTGGGCGTTAGAAAGGAGTTTAGCAACTTCGTCTGTGGTAGCAGATTTGAATAACGGGAGTGTCAGTTGTACCTGTTGACATGGGGTCTTAACTGGGGGAGATACCTGTAGAGTGGAGATTTCATCACGGATTGTATCAATTTTGTTTTCTGAAGTGATTAGCGATCTCCTGGGCAGTGAGTGAGTTAGTGGGTGGAGGAGGTGGAGGACGAAGTAGAGAGTTAAAGGTAGAGAAGAGTTTACGGGGACTGGATAAAAAGGTGTTAATATGAGTTGTAAAATAGGTTTGCTTGGCAGTGTGGAGGAAAGAATAATATTTTTGGAGGGCAGATTTGTATTGGTTGAAGTCTTTGAGAGACTTAGTCTTGTGCCACAGACGCTCAAGAGCGCGTCTACGTTTTTTGAGAATTTTAGTGTCATCTGTTTGCCAGGGTTGTAGGGGTCGAGGCTTGATTCTGTTGTCTCCCCAACTCAACCTCCGCGGACACTACAGGTCGATTGGGACAAGAGTGTCGCTATCCAGGCTGGGAGCCCACCTGCCATCATCAAAGTCGTGAAGGAAGTTGCTACCCCTGCCTCAACGACTACCCCAGGACCCAGCGCACCGAACGCTCTTTGACTGCTCGCCTTAAGGGTAAGCCTGCCAGGAGTGAAAGCAGTGTGCCTGTAGGTGAGGTGATGCCTGTGGCCATTAAGGGGGATAACGCAGTTGAGCCAGTTAAGGCAAGCGCCAAGCGTAATTATATCCCGGCCAAAGAGTGCTCTACTGCAACAAATTCAGACATTCCGTCTGATGGATTATCTGAACTGTTTTTGGATACTTTGTCTTGCACCGGGAGGTGGAGTGACAGTGATGAGGAACAAATGAGTGATGTGGAAGAGGATGGAGTTCCCTCTACTGCTGCCGCCAATGTGAAAACCAATAAATCCATTTTTTCATCTATATATAAAATTCATGTTTCAATGGTTTTGGAGGAAACCGGTTTTGGGGGTAATAAAAACTCTAGTTCTATTATTGGTAGCATAGTTAGGACTTTGCTGCAGAGCCCTAAACATACATATCTGAAAAACTCTCAAGACATGTTGGATTTTTTTAATTCCTGATCATAAAGAAACAAATTGATCATTAAGACAGCTCTTTTGACTATATTTCTGGAGCTCCTTAGATATCTCTGAAAAGCCAGAAACTACCAATTTCTGCAAAGGTCAAGCAACCTCAAAGATATTCCAAATGAACAGACAGTCATTGAAAGATTTCCTCCTTAATATCCAGCTCAATACCTTACACACCAAGAATGGCAGGCCATCGAGGCCTGCTTGTTACATCATGACTTATTTATGACTTTCTTCTGCCTGATCTTACCTCTAGTTTCCTCTATAGCCTTTATTAGGTGTAGGGATTCTTCCTGCACTCGCTCCTCCATTGATCGCTTCCCCATTCCAAAACCCCTCAGTGTGGTCAAAGCAAACCGTCTAACTTGCTGCCAGCGTTCACCATTTGTGGTGACGATACCTAAATATGGAAGAGAATATTAATGTATTGAATTGCATTTGGTATTGTAATATACATCTCCCAAAAGTGAATACACCCCTCACATTTTTGTAAATAATTTATTATATCTTTTCATGTTACAACACTGAAGAAATGACACTTTTCTACAATGTAAAGTAGTGAGTGTATAGCTTGTATAACAGTGTACATTTTCTGTCCCCTCAAAATAACTCAACACAGCCATTAATGTCTAAACTGTTGGCAACAAAGTGAGTAACCTCTAAGTGATAATGTCCAAATTGGGCCCAAATAGCCAATTTCCCTCCCCGGTGTCATGTGACTTGTTAGTGTTACAAGGTCTCAGGAGTGAATGGGGAGCAGGTGCGTTAAATTTAGTGTTATCGCTCTCACTATCTCATACTGGAAACTGGAAGTTCAACATGGCACCTCGTGGCAAAGAACTCTCTGAGGATCTGAAAAATTTTTGCTCTACATAAAGATGGCCTAGGCCAGTGATGGCGAAGCTTGGCACCCCAGATGTTTTAGAACTACATTTCCCATGATATTCATGCACTCTGCAGTGTAGTTGAGCATCATGAGAAATGTAGTTCCAAGGTACGCCATCACTAGCCTAGGCTATAAGAAAATTGCCAAGACCCTGAACCTGAGCTGCAGCATGGTGGTCAAGACCACACAGAGGTTTAAGTGGACAGGTTCCACTCAGAACAGCCCTCGCCATGGACGACCAAAAAAGTTGACTGCACGTGCTCAGCGTCACATCCAGAGGTTGTCTTTGGGAAATAGATGTATGAGTGCTGCCAGCATTGCTGCAGAGGTTGAAGGGGTTGGAAGTCAGCCTGTCAGTGCTCAGACCATATGCCGCAAACTGTGAAAAAATTAAAAAGATTAAGTACAGCGCTGCGCTAAAAGTAAACTAAGGTAGCAGCCAACACACCCGTAGACTCAGGATCAAAAATAATAACAGAAAATTCAAAGTGTGGCGCTATTTGTTCTGTGTATAAAACACAAAAATCCTAAGCGTTAAGTGACATCAAAACATTACAATGTGAACAAGGAAGATGCCACGTGAGCACGTGTGACAGTGACTGGTGAACAAAATAGTGATACATATATGTGTTCAATTCAAATAAACATCAAAGACGATATCATATATAAAGTCCATATCACAATGGATAAAATATGAAAAGCAAAAAAAAAAAAGTCTGTGATAACAGTGCATTGGCGATGATGAACAGGTGTTTTCTTGTACGTGCAGAAAGATTATTTAGACCCGGCAGCCTGGTAGATAAATGGACCATGGAAAACCAGAGGTGCACGGAAGGTTGAAAACAGTGCCAGGACCATCACCAGAAATGATAGAGGCTTACCAGAAGTAGTGGCCTGAAATAGCATATGCCATACAGGTCAAAAAAGCTTGATGACCAACAGGTCTAGATGTGTTATCTGGTCAGATGTCATCACCACACAAAACGAGGGGGGGGAAATGGTCAGCACGGCTTCCTCATTAGTAGATGTACCACCATAAGCCAAGCGAAAGATTTGTGTTGCGTGTGAGGGATGAAAACACTCACACAGTGTAATAACGTTTAAACTTGGATTTATTTAAAAATTAGCAATAAAAAACAAACTCACATTTTTAGAAGATAAGAATAGCATGTAAATCGTGTAGCGGCAGTCGTGAGGGGTCCACCCGACATGTTTCAACTAAAAAAGTAGAAGAGGACTTTTTTAGTTGAAACATGTCGGGTGGACCCCTCACGACTGCCGCTACACGATTTACATGCTATTCTTATCTTCTAAAAATGTGAGTTTGTTTTTTATTGCTAATTTTTAAATAAATCCAAGTTTAAACGTTATTACACTATGTGAGTGTTTTCATCCCTCACACGCAACACGAATCTTTCGCTTGGCTTATGGTGGTACATCTACTAATGAGGAAGCCGTGCTGACCATTCCCCCCCCTCGTTTTGTGTGGTGATGACATCTGACCAGATAACACATCTAGACCTGTTGGTCATCAAGCTTTTTTGACCTGTATGGCATATGCTATTTCAGGCCACTACTTCTGGTAAGCCTCCATAATTTCTGGTGATGGTCCTGGCACTGTTTTCAACCTTCCGTGCACCTCTGGTTTTCCATGGTCCATTTATCTACCAGGCTGCCGGGTCTAAATAATCTTTCTGCACGTACAAGAAAACACCTGTTCATCATCGCCTATGCACTGTTATCACAGACTTTTTTTTTTTGCTTTTCATATTTTATCCATTGTCATATGGACTTTATATATGATATTGTCTTTGATGTTTATTTGAATTGAACACATATATGTATCACTATTCTGTTCACCAGTCACTGTCACACGTGCTCACGTGGCATCTTCTTTGTTCACATTGTAATGTTTTGATGTCACTTAACGCTTAGGATTTTTGTGTTTTATACACAGAACAAATAGCGCCACACTTTGAATTTTCCATATGCCGCAAACTGCATCAAATTGGTCTGCATGGCTATTGTCCCAGAAGGAAGCCTCTTCTAAAGATGATGCACAAGGAATCCTGCAAACAGTTTGCTGAGGACAAGCAGACTAAGGACATTGATTACTGGAACCATGTCCTGTGGTCTGATGGGACCAAGATAAACTTTTTTGATTTAGATGGTGTCAAGCGTGTGTGGCGGTAACCAGGTGAGGAGTACAATGACAAGTGTGTCTTGCCTACAGTCAAGCATGGTGGTGGGATTGTCATGGTCTGGGGCTGCATGAGTGCTTCTGGCACTAGGGAGCTACAGTTCATTGAGGGAACGAAGAATGCCAACATGTACTGTGACATACTGAAGCAGAGCATGATCCCCTCCCTTTGGATACTGGGCCACAGGCAGTATTCCAACATGGTAATGACCCCAAACAGACCTCCAAGATGACCACTGCCTAGCTAAGAAGAAGCTGAGGGTAAAGGTGATGGATGGACCAAGCATGTCTCCAGACCTAAACCCTATTGAGCATCTGTGGGGCATCCTCAAACAGAAGGTGGAGGAGCGCAAGGTCACTAACATCCACCAGCTCCGTGATGTCATCATGGAGGAGTGGAAGAGGACTCCAGTGATAACCTGTGAATCTCTGGTGAACTCCATGCCAAAGGGGGTTAAGGCAGTGCTGGAAAATAATGGTGGCCGCACAAAATATTGACACATTGGGCCCAATTTGAACATTTTCACTTAGGGGTGTACTCGCTTTTGTTGCCAGCGGTTTAGACATTAATGGCGGTGTGCAGAGTTATTTTTAGGGGACAGCAAATTTACACTGGTATACAAGCTATACACTCAATACTTTATGTAGCACCCTCCTAGGTAGGTGCTAGAAAAGAGTATAGTTTTTTAACTTTTTGCTTACCAGGAAGATGGTCAGGTAAAAGAGTGCTCTCTGTCTACCAGGGAGCAGGATCTACTGGTTAGGTCTGCTCATTTTACTTAGGTGCAGCTCAGCTTGTTCTGACTGTCCCCCACTGGTCCAATAGGGTGCAAATTAGACAGTGAGAGTGGACCTGGCAAGTAAGTGCACAGACTTTGTTACAGCCCTGGCAATTGGCAGAAGGAAAGTGCTGCATTGCATTGTGGGATACTGTGTATATCTCCATCAGGGAGAGGGGTGGCTGCCCTCTCCTCCGTGGAGGAGGCTGTGCAGCCCTGGGTGGTCGACTCGGGGGCCTAGAGAGAGAGGAGCTGAACCCAGAGGTCCTGCAGAGCTGACTGGAAGGATCTGATTCTACCTACTGTGAGTACAGATCTGTGTCTTTGGGGCCTATTGAGTGAGGGCCACCCCCTTCAGCTAGAAGAGTGGACGGGTGTCAGTAAAGGGATGCTAGAGAGTATCCTGAAGATAATTTAGTGCATCAAGTCTGCTGCTAGGGAGAGCAAGAAGACCTAATCCTTTCATACATGTGGCTGTATGGATCAGGCAGTATGTCTGCTTCCACAGATAACCCGGTGCATAGTTCAAGTTGGAGTATCCCACTCATCCCTTCTCCCATCCAAGTTCCAAATAAATACCCTGGACTGGTCTTTGAATAACGAGCAAGCAGGAGTAAGGGTGGAACTAGCGGGAGCTTCTAGCAAACAAACAGGAGCTATCAGCAACCAAGCGGGAACCCATAGCAACCTAGTGGGTGATCCTCACCAACCAAGCGGAACCCATAGCAACTTAGTGGGTGATCCTCAGCAACCAAGCGGGAACCCCCATAGCGGGAGCCCTCAGCAAACCAAAGTGGAAAACCCTCTGCACCTAAGTAGGAACCCTCTGCAGCTAAGTGGGAACTATTGGCAACCAGCAGCAGGTAACCAGGGAGAGACCTATGAAGTCAACATTCAGCAAGGCATATGGTGCTGGAGTGTCAGTGAAAGAAGGATGTGTTGCACTGCGAAGGAAAGTGATTTCTGCTCAACAGTAATCAGTGCAAGTGTGCTTTCAAGTTGTGTGCAAGAAAGCAGTGACCCAGGACGCAGGGATCGGCACGTCAGGGGTTTTGTCTGTACATGTGCTGGGAGAGGAAATGTCTGTTATGCAGCTAGCAACAGCGGGACAGTTTCCAGCAGCAGTGAGAGAACCAGGCTGGCATGTAAACCAGAGAATGCAGCCAGGGCTCAAATGTCGGCAGATGAGTGTGTATCCGTGGCAGGGAACACAGTCTGCATTACAGTACCATTCATGGAAGCTGGGCAGCATGATAGCAGCAGTGAAGGGGTTACTGTACTGCACGGGAGAGAGTGCGCCAAAGAGATCTGCCTATCAGGAGAAGCCACCGCCAGAGAGTCAATAAGTCTGTGGCCCTGGGCATAGTTGCCGTTCGCGGGCTGCCAATCAGAGAAGGGGAAGTGAGCTACGATGTCACTTCCGCCACGTGTGTAGCTGCAAAGGAGACACATGTGAGGAGTAGCAAGATGGCGGGTATTGATTGATGCCCAAGGGAGGACTGGCACTGTGCAGCAAAGAAGACACAGAACATCTTGGGCTGGTATGGAAAAAGTGCCTGAATGTATCCGTGAGGCTGCGAGCGTGGAGCCAATGTGGGCACTGCAGTGATATGTTGCTGCAACTGGAGCGGAGTGATTGTAAATCCAGGAGACTGTATGTGACCTGGAACACTGACACCTATAGTGGCTGTTCCCTTTGGGAGAGGACGGGGAATGCCAAGAACACCACTGGGGCTGGGACCAGTGGGGCATACCTGCACTACCATCTCTCAGAACAGGGAGAACCATATGTCCGAAGTACAAAGTCTGCAGGCCAGGAGGGCCGAGTTGCAGGCAACAGGGTACTTCAGTAACAGCCGCAGCTGCTAACAGTTCAGCTCTTAAAGAGGCAGAGGGGCGTCAATGGATCCAGAAGTGGAAGTACTCCAGTTCGGTTAGTGAAGAGACCAAGGAGGCAGGGACCAATGATGTGGGGTCACCCCTATTTGAGCACCGATTTGGGTTCCTGGAAAAGGGAGTGGGATTGGGGGCCAGAGGGAAGAAAAAGCCCCTCAAGCTTCAGTTCCATCAGGGAAGAGACCGAGGCGGCAGTCATTCGCATGAGGTGTGCGAAGAATCCGGGGGTCTGCGAGGCATATTCCACAAGGGTCCCAGATCTATCCCCACCCTGCACCTATGTTCAGGCTAGAGCACAGAAAAGCTGATCACCAAAGTGGAGACCCCGTATACCACAATTGGGAGAGGAGACGTTTCTGGCTCCGGGCTTTCCTCCTCGTTACTGCTATTATCACGCACCTGCTGTGTCTCCGCCATGTGCTCTCCCACTGCGCCGAAAAAGAAGGGGCGGGGAATATTCTAGAAAGAATGTCAGAGGTGGGCGACGCGGGCGGAGTTTCACTCATGCGCAGTGTATATAAAGCTAACACGCGTGTGTTGTACGTACGATCTGTGTGAGGAGGAAGGAGGACCGGAAGCGCCGAACGTTATAACAAAGGTAACATTTTAACTTGGGACATCAGTGTCCTATACTGATTCTAGATTGAGGCCTATATTGGGATAAGATTAGGAGAGTTTAGCCTGATATTAGTGTTTTGGTCTTGTGTTTTGACTTTCAGCAAATATGAAACAATTCAAAGACCCTGATTTCATGGGCCGGTTCATTGACAGATACAGGGATATGAGAAATTTGTGGGAGGTTAAAAACCTCTTATATCAAAATAAACCAGCTAGGAAGGCATCGCTGGAGAAACTGCTGCAATTTGTGAAGACACAGGTCCCCGACGCAGATATAGAGTTTGTGGAGAAGAAAATTGGTAGCTTGAGAAGCACGTATAGGAAGGAGCTTAATAAGGTCCAGGCTTCCATGAGATCAGGAGCAGCAGCAGAGGATGTGTATGTACCCAGTCTGTGGTACTACAACAGGATGCAGTTTCTAGAAGACCAGATTAAAGCCAGGGAATCGCTTTCTGCACTTCCCTCAACCCTCCCCTCAATCCCAGCTGAGGCTTCCGAGGACCAACCTGGGCCTTCCATCCTGGAAGAAGTGGAAGAGCCCAGCTGGAGCCAGGTATAGTATATTTTAACATATCTATTGTTTGAAAATTAGTGTTGTTAACTACCGTATATACTCGAGTATAAGCCGAGATTTTCAGCCCTTTTTTTTAGGCTGAAAGTGCCCCCCTCAGCTTATACTTGAGTCATCGCCGTCTGCCTACATGATCAGCGTGTCATGCAGACAGACGACGGCCATTCCACTGTTCAAAAGCCGCGCCTCCTCCTCATCTATGATAGGCAGAACACTCCATTTCCCAGCATTCAGCATTCAGCTTATCATGGACATCCTCTCATCCTCGTCCGTGGTATGAGGATGAGCGGATGTCCGTGATAGGCTGATCGCTGACTGCTGGGAAATTGAGTGTTCCGCCTATCACAGGCAAGGAGGAGGCACGGCTTTTGAACAGTGGAATGGCCGCTGAATGTTATTATCACACGCTAATCGGTGGATGCAGAGCGGCACATGATGCAGATCGCTACAGGGACACATGCACAGGACACAGGTAGGTGACACATGCACAGGACACAGGTAGGTGACACATGCACAGGACACATGCACAGGTCACAGGTAGGTGACACATGCACAGGACACAGGTAGGTGACACATGCACAGGACACAGGTAGGTGACACATGCACAGTACACATGCACAGGACACATGCACAGGGCACAGGTAGGTGACACATGCACAGGACACAGGTAGGTGACACATGCACAGGACACATGCACAGGACACAGGTAGGTTGCACAGCACACAGGGACACATGCACAGGACACAGGGAGGCATGCATCTGCAGATGGGCATTGTTGACCCTCTTTTTCCACTTACAGTAGCTGCTGTATTTCTCACCCTCGGCTTATACTCGGGTCAATAAGTTTGTCCCATTTTTTTGTGGTAAATTAGGGGCCTCGGCTTATATTCGGATCGACCTATACTCGAGTATATACGGTAGATGTTATTATTGATAATAAATGAATGATTGAACAAAAAGTGTTTTACATATCAATAGACAGTAGGGGCCAAAAATGATTGTGACAAGAATGAAAAATGCTGGACTCAGAATGATAGTCTTTTCTATTTATTAACATTCAATTTGCAAAAGTCATGAGCCGAAAATCGTGTGTGATTGATGAACCAAAAACTAAAACTATGTCCCTTTTTCATACATAGGAAGACTCCAGCCAGGACGAGGCTCGGGAATGTGGCAGACAGGAGGAGGGCGGGGATAAGTGTCAGCTAGGAGGAGGCGGGGGTAAGTGTCAGCCAGGAGGTGGCCAGGCCCAGTAACCTCACCCAATCCCAGGTGCCTCCCCTCCGCCTTACAACAAAAAGGGCAAGGAAGGGGAGTAACGTGGAGGAAGCAGCACTGGGCCTCATTAAGGACCCTAATGTGGCCCTGAAAACACCCCCCGACGCTGAAGAGGCCTATGGCTGCTATGTAGCTGCAAAATTGCAGCAAATGGAGGAGGGCCAAAGCTTCATGTGTGAGAATCCTATTTTTCAGGCCCTTCAGAAGGGGTTGAGGGGACAAATTAGTGAGAACATCCACATATGTGCGCTTGCCCATCCTCCTCCTCCTCCTGCCACAAGTCCACCTCCAGAGCCACAGCCTCCAAGAAAGGCTGCAGGGAAGCGTGGAGGGAAGGCTGCATGGAAGACAAAAAAGTGATGGCCTGGGTTCACTCTGGTCTGACAGAAGATGCAGGCTGTTGTAGTACCACAGCCTGGGGACATACATGTCATCTGCTGCTGTTCCTGATCTCTGGGAGTCCTGGACCAGATTGTGCTCCCTATTATATGGACTTCTCAGGCTACCAATTTTTATTTACAAAGAGTTGATGTGTGCCCTGGGGTACAAAGGCTTTGCAAATTCAAGCAGTTTCTCCAGTGTTGCCTTCCTCTTTATTTTGTTACGAGCCAGAATAAATGGAGATTTTTTAATATGAAAATACTTGCCTATGTGTTTTTCCTCAAAAAGGATAGTTTGTTTGTGAGTAGGCAGGTACATTTCAAAAATACAATGTCAAATTAACAAGGGACACTAAACACCAACCAACCTCCTTGAGCGTTAAAAATACAAGATAATAATGTTCATATCAAAGAACGAGAGATAAAAAACTATGTTCAGTATCCCTCCCACAGCGCACACAGAGAAAATATTGATAAAACAATAGTCAGCAGCTGCTATACTAAAACGAGATGCATCAAATATATGTCAAAGAAAAATTTCTAAAACATTAGCAGCAAAAATAGCAAATATATAAAAAATATCAATGAAATTGCTTAAGAGTCCACTTAAACAAAGTACCAAATGGTGATCCACTCAGTGAAAGTCCAAAAAAAAGGCAGGTGAGTATAAATTAGACAATCATGGAAGCAAATATTAGCAGCGATCCCAAGTCTCCATGACCACACCACTTGTGCCACAGCCTTGTAGGAAATCCAATTACCAGACCCTGCTGATTAACACGCTTATCAACCAAAGGGATAATCGCTGTTCACTGGACACTTTTCATCTGTATTTTGCTCATTGCAAGCAATAGATAAAAAAAATCCACATAGCCTAATTCAGTACAACAATTTTTTATTAATTATCTCACAAAAAAACATTCACAATGTTTGCATAATATAAGGGCATGTAACATCAATACCATGTCAGTCGTGCATTCCCCTCTAACCTCTCACCACTCCCGCAGTGTTCCCGAGAAGGACAGACAAAGATAAGCTGACTCTAAAGATATCCTCATCTGTCCTTCCCGGGAACACCACGGGAGCGGTGAGAGGTTAGAGGGGAATGCACGACTGACATAGTATTGATGTTACATGCCCTTATATTATGCAAACATTGTGAGTGTTTTTTTGTGAGATAAATAAATAATTGTTGTACTGGATTACGCTACGTGGAATTTTTTTATCTATTGCTTGCAATGAGCAAAATACAGATGAAAAGTGTCCAGTGAACAGCGAGTATCCCTTTGATTGATAAGCGTGTTAATCTGCAGGGTCTGGTAAGTGGATTACCTACAGGGCTGTGGCACAACTGGTGTGGTGATCTGGGATGAGCTTCGATTGTTCGTTGAATTGCGAACGTTATGGACCATTCGCGCCAAATTTGAGTGGCGCGTCATGGCCCATAATTCAACGCGGCATTGCAGTGCATTGCTGGCTGATGATTGGCCAAGCATTCACTATGACCCGCATGCTTGGCCAATCACAGCGTCGTCTGTACAGAGAGACATAACTCGCCAAAGCCAGGCAGGCTGTGGCCAATTATGGCTCAGGAGGTTTAATACACGCCCCACACTATATAAGGCCGCCTGCGTGGCGGCCTTGTGTAGTGTGTTGCGGCAGCGGAGAGAGATAGACAGAGAGACAGTGTCATTTGATTTAAGTTAGATTAGTTAGAGTAGGCAGGCGAGTCAGTTAGCTGTACTTACAGTGTATTGTATATATATATATATATATATGCATCCTAGGTGTTGTGTGTGTGTATATATATATATATATATATATATATATATATATATATATATATATACACACACTGTATTCGGTTTAGCTAGATCCGTTCCTGTTATTCTCTTCCTAATATACTGACAGGCAGGCAGGTGTTTTTACAGTATTTACAGTTAGTGTACTGTGTCCTTTGCACAGTGTGAAACCTAAAGCTACCTGAAGACAATTGCTGGTGTTCTGATCCTATTAATACCACAGGCAGGCAGCTGCAGTATTTACAGTTAGTGTACTGTGTCCTCTGAACAGTGTACACCTGAAGTTACCTGAAGACAATTGCTGGTGTTCTTCTGTTCCTATTAGTACCACAGGCAGGCAGCTGCAGTATTTACAATTAGTGTACTGTGTCCTCTGCACAGTGTGCACCTAAAGCTATCTGAAGACAATTGCTGGTGTTCTGATCCTATTAATACCACAGGCAGGCAGCTGCAGTATTTACTGTTAGTGTACTGTGTCCTCTGCACAGTGTGCACCTAAAGCTACCTGAAGACAATTGCTGGTGTTCTTCTGATCCTATTAGCACCACAGGCAGGCAGCTGCAGTATTTACAGTTAATGTACTGTGTCCTCTGCACAGTGTGCACCTAAAGCTACCTGAAGACAATTGCTGGTGTTCTTCTGTTCCTATTACTACCACAGGCATGTAGCTGCAGTATTTACAGTTAGTGTACTGTGTCCTCTGCACAGTGTGCACCTAAAGCTATCTGAAGACAATTGCTGGTGTTCTGATCCTATTAATACCACAGGCAGGCAGCTGCAGTATTTACAGTTAGTGTACTGTGTCCTCTGCACAGTGTGCACCTAAAGCTACCTGAAAACAATTGCTGGTGTTCTTCTGATCCTATTAGTACCACAGGCAGGCAGCTGCAGTATTTACAGTTAGTGTACTGTGTCCTCTGCACAGTGTGCACCTAAAGCTACCTGAAGACAATTGCCGTTGTTCTGATCCTATTAATACCACAGGCAGGCAGCTGCAGTATTTACAGTTAGTTTACTGTGTCCTCTGCACAGTGTGCACCTAAAGCTACCTGAAGACAATTGCTGGTGTTCTTCTGATCCTATTAGTACCACAGACAGGCATCTGCAGTATTTACAGTTAGTGTACTGTGTCCTCTGCACAGTGTGACGCTACCTGAAGACAATTGCTGGTGTTCTGATCCTATTAATACCACAGGCAGTGTCACATACCTGGTAGGTTTTGAGCCTGAAGTGCAGAGAAAGACCTCCCTTACAGCTCCCACTCCCATTCCTCTGGAATGGAGACAGAGGGCCCAAGAGTGAGGAGAGGTATGGGTGCCTGGCAGGATCAACAGTCACCAGAAGTTCAGGAGTGTTGGCACCCTCTGGAACCTGAAGCTGAAGAGGAGACTGGAGACTGGAATGCGGAGTGGACCAGGAACCACAGCAGGTAAGTAGGCAGGAACTGAAGAGCTGGACTGGAACCAGGAACAAGCAATAGGTAGTAGACTGGAACGCTGGCTGGAACCAGGAACAAGGCAGCAGGTAGTAGACTGGAACGCTGGACTGGAACCAGAAACAAGCAGCAGATAGTAGTCTGGAACGCTGGCTGGAACCAGGAACAAAGCAGCAGGTAGTAGCCTGGAACGCTGGCTGGAACCAGGAACAAGCAGCAGGAAAACAGACTGGATACAGGTATCAGGCAGAGGGATGGTCAGACAAGCCGGTGGTCGGTATCGGTCGAGCAGCAGAGGTACCAGGGAATACACAGAAGGATGGTCAGGCAAGCTAAGAGGGTCTGGTGCAGGCGGATAGCAGGATGGTCTAACAGGAAGCCGGGTCAGATAACAGAGTACACAGGTCAGATCAGGTTTTGGCACACGGAACGCTGTAGAGCAGACAGCGGGGATTGAATGTGACAGGCGGGTTTAAATAGCCCGCCTGACACCAGCGGGAGTGCGCGGGCGCGTGCCCGTGCGAGACAGCACCCGTGAATGTGCGCGCATGCGCGGTAGAACCCGTGGCCGTGTTCCCGTGCGTCTGGATCGCCAATTACTTGCAGGATCTTCATGACAGGCAGGCAGCTGCACTATTTACAGTTAGTGTACTGTGTGCTCTGCACAGTGTGCACCTAAACCTACCTGAAGACAATTGCTGGTGTTCTGATCCTATTAATACCACAGGCAGGCAGCTGCAGTATTTACAGTTAGTGTACTGTGTCCTCTGCACAGTGTGCACCTAAAGCTACCTGAAGACAATTGCTGGTGTTCTTCTGATCCTATTAGTACCACAGGCAGGCAGCTGCAGTATTTACAGTTAGTGTACTGTGTCCTCTGCACAGTATGCACCTAAAGCTACCTGAAGACAATTGCTGGTGTTCTTCTGATCCTATTAGTACCACAGACAGAAAACTGCAATATTTACAGTTAGTGTACTGTGTCCTCTGCACAGTGTGCACCTAAAGCTACCTGAAGACAATTGCTGGTGTTCTGATCCTATTAATACCACAGGCAGGCAGCTGCAGTACTGACAGTTAGTGTACTGTGTCCTCTGCACAGTGTGCACCTAAAGTTACCTGAAGACAATTGCTGGTGTTCTTCTGATCCTATTAGCACCACGGGCAGGCAGCTGCAGTATTTACAGTTAATGTACTGTGTCCTCTGCACAGTGTGCACCTAAAGCTACCTGAAGACAATTGCTGGTGTTCTTCTGTTCCTATTAGTACCACAGGCATGCAGCTGCAGTATTTACAGTTAGTGTACTGTGTCCTCTGCACAGTGTGCACCTAAAGCTATCTGAAGACAATTGCTGGTGTTCTGATCCTATTAATACCACAGGCAGGCAGCTGCAGTATTTACAGTTAGTGTACTGTGTCCTCTGCACAGTGTGCACCTAAAGCTACCTGAAGACAATTGCTGGTGTTCTTCTGTTCCTATTAGTACCACAGTCATGCAGCTGCAGTATTTATAGTTAGTGTACTGTGTCCTCTGCACAGTGTGCACCTAAAGCTATCTGAAGACAATTGCTGGTGTTCTGATCCTATTAATACCACAGGCAGGCAGCTGCAGTATTTACAGTTAGTGTACTGTGTCCTCTGCACAGTGTGCACCTAAAGCTACCTGAAGACAATTGCTGGTGTTCTTCTGATCCTATTAGTACCACAGGCAGGCAGCTGCAGTATTTACAGTTAGTGTACTGTGTCCTCTGCACAGTGTGCACCTAAAGCTATCTGAAGACAATTGCTGGTGTTCTGATCCTATTAATACCACAGGCAGGCAGCTGCAGTATTACTGTTAGTGTACTGTGTCCTCTGCACAGTGTGCACCTAAAGCTACCTGAAGACAATTGCTGGTGTTCTTCTGATCCTATTAGCACCACAGGCAGGCAGCTGCAGTATTTACAGTTAATGTACTGTGTCCTCTGCACAGTGTGCACCTAAAGCTACCTGAAGACAGTTGCTGGTGTTCTTCTGTTCCTATTAGTACCACAGGCATGCAGCTGCAGTATTTACAGTTAGTGTACTGTGTCCTCTGCACAGTGTGCACCTAAAGCTATCTGAAGACAATTGCTGGTGTTCTGATCCTATTAATACCACAGGCAGGCAGCTGCAGTATTTACAGTTAGTGTACTGTGTCCTCTGCACAGTGTGCACCTAAAGCTACCTGAAAACAATTGCTGGTGTTCTTCTGATCCTATTAGTACCACAGGCAGGCAGCTGCAGTATTTACAGTTAGTGTACTGTGTCCTCTGCACAGTGTGCACCTAAAGCTACCTGAAGACAATTGCCGTTGTTCTGATCCTATTAATACCACAGGCAGGCAGCTGCAGTATTTACAGTTAGTTTACTGTGTCCTCTGCACAGTGTGCACCTAAAGCTACCTGAAGACAATTGCTGGTGTTCTTCTGATCCTATTAGTACCACAGACAGGCATCTGCAGTATTTACAGTTGGTGTACTGTGTCCTCTGCACAGTGTGCACCTAAAGCTACCTGAAGACAATTGCTGGTGTTCTGATCCTATTAATACCACAGGCAGTGTCACATACCTGGTAGGTTTTGAGCCTGAAGTGCAGAGAAAGACCTCCCTTACAGCTCCCACTCCCGTTCCTCTGGAATGGAGACAGAGGGCCCAAGAGTGAGGAGTGGTATGGGTGCCTGGCAGGATCAACAGTCACCAGTGTTCAGGAGTGTTGGCACCCTCTGGAACCTGAAGCTGAAGAGGAGACTGGAATGTGGAGTGGACCAGGAACCACAGCAGGTAAGTAGGCAGGAACTGAAGAGCTGGACTGGAACCAGGAACAAGCAATAGGTAGTAGACTGGAACGCTGGCTGGAACCAGGAACAAGGCAGCAGGTAGTAGACTGGAACGCTGGACTGGAACCAGGAACAAGCAGCAGGTAGTAGTCTGGAACGCTGGCTGGAACCAGGAACAAAGCAGCAGGTAGTAGCCTGGAACGCTGGCTGGAACCAGGAACAAGCAGCAGGAAAACAGACTGGATACAGGTATCAGGCAGAGGGATGGTCAGACAAGCCGGTGGTCGGTATCGGTCGAGCAGCAGAGGTACCAGGGAATACACAGAAGGATGGTCAGGCAAGCCAAGAGGGTCTGGTGCAGGCGGATAGCAGGATGGGTCTGGATCGCCAATTACTTGCAGGATCTTCATGACAGGCAGGCAGCTGCACTATTTACAGTGCACTGTGTCCTCTGCACGGTGTGCACCTAAAGCTACATGAAGACAATTGCTGGTGTTCGCCTGATCCTATTAGTACCACAGGCAGGCAGCTGCAGTATTTACAGTTAGTGTACTGTGTCCTCTGCACAGTGTGCACCTAAAGATACCTGAAAACAATTGCTGATGTTCTTCTGATCCTATTAGTACCACAGGCAGGCAGCTGGAGTATTTACAGTTAGTGTACTGTTTCCTCTGCAAAGTGTGCACCTAAAGCTACCTGAAGACAATTGCTGGTGTTCTTCTGATCCTATTAATACCGCAAGCAGCTGCAGTATTTACAGTTAGTGTACTATGTCCTTTGCACAGTGTTCACCTAAAGCTACCTGAAGACAATTGCTGGTGTTCTCATACTAATAATACTACAGGCAGGCAGTTGATTCTGCTAGCTGCAGTATAATGAATATATATCTACATCCCAGCTTTGTGCAGCTACATCTCACTGCAGGCCATTAGTATGTCTGGAAGGCCAACAAGGAGAGGCAGACAGTCACAAGCCAATAAAAGAGGGCAAGCAGGCTCTGTGTCTAGAGGCAACAGTGCTAGTCGTGGACATGGTGCATCCTCATCAGCACGTGGCCATGGGACACGCTTGTCCTTTTTTTCGGCAGCTGGCTGTGTTGAGCTGCAACATGCCAAAGACTTGGTAGAGTGGATGACCAAGCCGTCCTCATCCTCCCCATCCTCTCTCACCCAGGCTCAGGGTACCTTGTTTGGCAAAGCAGCTGCCAACGCGGCCTCTTCCCTTGGCTCAATGGCATCAATCACTCCTTCCCTAGCCCCACCCCTAGTCCCCCGAACCATTTGACCACAGTGTTGGGTACATGCTCCAGGAGGATGCCCAGCGTTTTGAAGGCTCCGATGATGGTACCCAGCTAGAGGAAGGCAGTAACGTGAACCCAGAGAGAGGGGGTGCCCAAGAAGGACAACAATCTGGCAGTCATGTTCCCCCAGCTGCAGCATACTGCCAGGTTTGCTCCAGTGATTAGGAGGGAGGGGATGATGAGGAAGTCACTGACTCCACGTGGGTGTCTGATAGGAGAGAAGAGGAGGAGGAGGCACATCTCCAATGAGGCAGGATGCCCTCCAGGGGCCAGCTTAAGGGCAGCACACCGACTGCATCACACCACAGAGCTCCGCATGTGCAGGGCGCTGCTGTCTCTGCGCGCCTTTTTTGAGACGAGTGCATCAGATCGCACCGCTGCTATTTGCAACATATGTCTCAAGCGTATCTCGCATGGCCAAAACATCACCCTCTTGGGCACCACATTCTTGTCCACCTGCCATGCAGTTCGTTGGCAAGCGTACCTAAAAGACCCACACCAAAGAACAAAGCGGACCTCTCCTTGCTCCTCATCAGCTAGGATCTCCAACCCCACTATACCTTCAGTCCTCTCTGAAACCTGCATTAAGAGGAATGAAGGTGTAGAATTAGGTGTGTCACAGCCAAGTACTTGCGAGCAATCTGCTATCAGTACACCGACATCAGATTGTACCAGGCAAATTTCCCTGAACCAGCTGTTGCACCACCGAAAGAAGTTCGCTCCCAGCTATCCACATGCCCAGCGGATGAATGCTAGCTTGGCTAAATTGCTAGCATTTCAACTGCTGCCTTTTCAGTTGGTAGACTCTGCCCCCTTCCGTGAGTTTGTGGAATGTGGGGTACCTCAGTGGCAGGTTCCAAAACACCACTTTTTCTCACCGAAGGCGATTCTGGCTCACTACCGGCATGTGGAAGGCAATGTCTTGGCCTCGCTGGACAGGGCGGTCAGCAGTAAGGTGCATATTACTGCTGACTCATGGTCCAGCAGGCCTGGACAGGGACGTTACCTATCTTTCACCGCACACTGGGTGACACTTCTGGCAGCTGGGAAGGGTGCAGGACAGGGTGCAGTAGTGTTGGAGGTTGTTCCGGCAACATGCCTCCAAAATTCTACTAGTGGTGATTCTGCCACACCTCTCTCCTCCACCCCCTCCTCTTCGTCTTCCTACATGGCCTCTTCCTGTGCTGATTTGTCCTTGGAACCAGCGGTGCTCTGTAGGCATTCAAGGGGCTACGCAAGCACGCAGGCAGAAAGATGCCATGCGGTGCTTGAGCTGGTGTGCTTGGGGTACAGGAGCCACACTGGGGCAGAGATTCTGTCAGCTCTGCAGGGGCAGGTTCAGAGGTGGTTAATGCCACACCAGCTTAAGCCAGGAATGGTGGTTTGCGACAATGGCACCAACCTCCTCTCCGCCCTCCGACAGGGACAACTGACCCATGTGCCCTGTTTGGCTCACGTCCTTAACTTGGTGGTGCAGCGGTTCTTGGGCAGGTACCCGGGCTTACAGGATGTCCTGAGGCAGGCCGGGAAAGTCTGTGTGCATTTCCGCCAGTCATATAATGCCAGTGCTCGGCTGGCTGACCTCCAAAAGGAATTTAATCTGCCCAAGAACCGCCTAATCTGTGACATGCCCACCAGGTGGAACTCAACGTTGGCCATGCTGCAGCGGCTGCACACGCAGCAGAGGGCCATCAATGAGTTCCTATGCGACTATGGCACCAGGACAGGATCAGGGGAGCTTGTTTTTTTTTTCCCACGCCAGTGTGCTATGATCAGGGATGCCTGCACTGTCCTGTCACCATTTGAGAAGGCCATGAGGATGGTGAGCAGTGACAGTGCATGCATCAGTGACACTGTCCCTCTTGTCCACCTGTTGGAGCACACGCTGCGTGGAATAATGGATAGGGCACTTGAAGCAGAACATAGGCAGGAGGAGAAGCATTTCCTTACCTCTCAAGGCCCCCTTTATCCAGACAGTGTTCCTGTGTGCCCGCCGATCACCCAGGAAGAGGAGGAAGAGGAGGAGGATTGTGTCAGCATAGAGGTGGAGCCTGACCAAATTAGATACAAAGAGGCTTGATTAACCATGTAACTATATACTGTATGTAGTATTACCATAACAGCGTGATTGCCATTGAGCCCCTGAAAACCAGCAAACCAAAAATTGTCCCAAACAGAGAGGGGACCAAGAAAAAGTGGGGCTCATAGAAAGGCAACACGAAATGTTGATGTGATATCAAAAAGTATTTATTGTGGTACAAAAATATGGTACATGTAGATAAAAGAGTATAGACCAATGGCTATACTGCCCTGGGTAAAAGGATCGACCGGTCACATGGGGTCGACCAATGCAGACACAGACTGGGGGGACACTACAACATGTAACAAAAGACAAACAAACAAACGTCCGGAGGTGGAGCCTGGCACTCAACATCAGCAGCAGTCTTCAAGGGATCATTTACAGTGCGAAGAAAACCATAGACTTGTACGTGGCTGGGAGGAGGTGGCTGCGGATCATGTCGTCCTTAGTGACCCAGAGGACTCTGGACCGAATGCCTCAGCAATCCTACGCTGCATGGCCTCCCTGATCCGGCAAAGCCTGCAGAAGGATCCTCGTATTCGTGGTATCAAGGGGAGGGATCATTACTGGCTGGCATCCCTCCTTGATCCACGTTACAAGGGTAAGGTGGTGGACCTTATCTTGCGGTCACAGAGGGAGCAGAGGATGAAACATCTTCGGGAGGCCTTGCAGAAAGGTCCAGAGCCTGGGAGGTTACAATTTCCTGGTCCTCCTGGACAACGTGTTGCTGAGGCTTCGGTCAGTCACAGAAGGAGCGGTGGAGAAGGTGGCCGTCTGACCGATGCATTCAGACAATTTTTTAGTCCGCAGCCCCAAGGTATGATCGGTTCCAGCAACCATCGCCAGCGTCTGATTCACATGGTGCAGGAATACCTAGGGGCAAGATCAGACTTGGACACCTTTCCCACCGAAAATCCTCTGGGTTCCTGGGTCTTGAGGATGGATCACTGGCCAGAGCTTGCACAGTATGCAATTGAGCTACTGGCCTGTCCTGCATCCAGCGTTCTTTCGGAATGTACATTCAGTGCTGCTGGAGGCTTTGTAACCGATCACAGGGTGCGTCTGTCCACCGAATCGGTCGATCGGCTGACCTTCATTAAAATGAATCAGTCTTGGGTCACCAGCTACCAAGCACCTCATGCTGATGTAACCGAATAATTTTTTTTTAATGTGAAATCCCTTCAAGACTGCCTATGCTGAGGGACTATCCTGTTATGCTGAGTGACAATCCTCTTCCTCCTCAATTTTCATGCTGATAGCTTGTAAGAACATTTTTGGTTCTGGGCACTGCCACCAGTGGCTAAGGCCCAATTTTTCTGCCCCTGTTTAACAGGGGCGTGTAATTACTATTTTTAATGCAATACTTTGCAGCAGGGCTCATTCCTTCACTCCAACTATAGTATCTGTGAGGGGTTGCAGTGTTGTAGCACCAGCACCAGTGTCCAAGGCCCAATTTTTCAGCCCCTGTTTAACAGGGGCGTATAATTACAATTTTTGATGCAATACTTTGCAGCAGGGCTAATTCCTGCACTCCAACTGTAGTATCTGTGAGGGGTTGCAGTGTTGTGGCAGCAGTGGCTAAGGCCCAATTTTTCTGCCCCTGTTTAACACGGGCGTGTAATTACAATTTTTGATGCAATACTTTGCAGCAGGGCTCATTCCTGTGCTCCAACTAGAGTATCTGTGAGGGGTTGCAGTGTTGTGGCACCAGCACCAGTGCCCAAGGCCCAATTTTTCAGCCCCTGTTTAACAGGGGAGTATAATTACAATTTTTGATGCAATACTTTGCAGAAGGGCTCATTCCTGCGCTCCAACTATAGCATCTGTGAGGGGTTGCAGTGTTGTGGCACCAGTGCATAAGGCCCAATGTTTCTGCCCTTTTTCAACAGGGACATGTAATTACAATTTTTGATCTAATATTTCACAGCAGGGCCCATTCCTGCGCCCACCAAGAGTAACTGTGAAGGCTTACAGTGTTGTGGCAACACCACCAACACCACCAAAGGCCCAATTTTTCTGCCCATGTTCAACAGGTGCATGTAATTACAATTCTTGATATAATATTTCACAGCAGGGCCCGTTTCAGCTCCCATCAAGTGTAACTGTGAGGGCTTACAGTGTTGTGGCAACACCAACACCTAAGGCCACAATTTATGCAGAGTATATAGGGCAGGCCCCTACTTTCAACATCCAACTTACAAACGACTCCTACTTGCAAACGGAAGGAGACAACAGGAAGTGAGATGAAATCTACCCCTAGGAAGGGAAATTCTCTCCTGTAAGAGTTAATATGGGAAAAATGTGTCTCCTCTCCACTGATGCTTTATCACCAATCCTTGTTTCACTAAAAACCCCAAATTTTCAAAAAACATTTGTCATTGGGACAGAAAGTGAGGTGAAATCTTCTGAAGAGGTGCACAGACAGCAAAACAAATGTTAGAGGGGTGATAACCCTTCCCTATGTTTTCCAAAAAGCTTAAAAATAGATTTTCTGGCTGGAGCTACACTTTAAAAATGTACCAGTTCAAAATTACAAACAGATTCTACTTAACAACAAACCTACAGTCCCTGTCTTGTTTGCACCGCCTGTATACTGCTGTTCAGAGTATATAGGGCCTGGGGGCCCCACGCCTTTCCTTTTTTTAATTTGGGTGCGGGGTTCCCCTTAATATCCATACAAGACCCAAAGGGCCTGTCTCACTGATTTTCATCCATATTGCCGAGACCCAACATTACATTAAAGCCGCAAGCAGTTTTAAATTACTTTTATTCCTTTACAAATTTAATTTTGTGCAGGGACTGTTCTAAGCACGGGAAACATGCGCCACTTTACAGGCATACTATAGACACCCCCCGGGTACGATATTGAAAGGAATATTTCACTTTTTTTTTTCACTTTAAGCATCATTAAAATCACTGCTCCCAAAAAAACGGCCATTTTTAAACTTTTCTTTGCATTGATACATGTCCCCTGGGGCAGGACCCAGGTCCCCAAACCCTTTTTAGGACAATAACTTGCATATTAATCTTTAAAATTAGCACTTTTGATTTCCATAGACTTTAACGGGGTTCTAAAGTTTGCACAAACTTTCGGTCTGTTCGCAGGTTCTGGTGCGAACTGGGGGGTGTTCGGCTCATCCCTAGTGGTGATGGAGACTTGGCTTTGCTGCTAATATTTTCTTCCACGATCATCTAGTTTATACTCACCTGCCTTTTTTTTTGGACTTTCACTGAGTGGATCACCATTTGATACTTTGTTTAAGTGGACTCTTAAGCAATTTCATTGATAATTTTTATATATTTGCTATTTTTGCACTAGCGCTGCTAATGTTTTAGAAATTTTTCTTCTTCTTTTCTTTCTATTTGATGCAAGATAATAATGTTGTTGTGGAAACTTGACACACAAAAAAAATAAAAATTATGGGGATCACTAGAAAAAAAATTTAAAATAATCAAAAAAGCAGGAGATCTTGATTAAAAACAAAAAAATAATTCTAAACATTATTATGGAGATCTGGCTTTAAAAACAAAAACAATTATTCAGGAGATCACGAGAAATAATAACGAAATAAGTTTGTCATAACTCTGTGTGAATATCAGCAGCAAAACAAATTCATTCTTCTAGCATTATAAAGAACAAAAGAATGCGCTGCATTAAAAGATCCAATAATTTGCAGCGTGACGAATGTGCTATCTCCCTTACGAACGCTAGTTTTACCAGACCGAGCGCTTCTGTCTCGTACTTGAGTCTGAGCATATCCTAAAAAGTACAGATTTTCCTTACCATAGCCATCTGCCAATCTTTCTGTTATTGGTAAGTGTCCACGACCGCCAAATTGATAAGAATTATCGATCAGGGCCTCTTTAATAGCTGCATATCCACAAAGCACTACCACTGGTTTAGAACCAAACCAGATGGTGAAGATGGGTCCATACTGCTTGACCATCTGTAAGAGAACACACATATAGAACAGTCAATCCTTCTATGTCTAATTTCTTTTTCCTCCCTTCACTGCCCTATCTGAGTATAAGTAACTGCTAAAGTATAAGTAACTGCTTGTAGATTGCCATTACTACCATTACTAAACATTTCTAAAGGAGCAATTGTTGTAATGTTTAAGATAAAGGTAACATTTCTATTCAAGTGACTGAAAGGGGGCTTCAGATGGGCAACTAAATAGGCGTCCTTATAAAAGGCTGGAATGTGACATTTTGAAAATTTGATTTTACAGACAAGGTTTTGATTTGTAAAGGGTATGCATAGACATTCATCTGGTGAAAATACATGTAGATTCGTTCTGTGGGAATTGAGCAAAAAAAACAAAAAACAAATGTAAATAGGCTATATCATGTGCTGTGAAAATGTCAATCATTTATTTTAAACAGAAAATACCATATTTGGCCACTAGATGGAACTATTAACTTTCAAGTATTATAGGAAATTACTATGACACTTCGCTACATCTAGTGGTCAAATGTGGCATTTTCCATTTTAAATCAATAATTTACATTTGAACAGAACGATATAGCCTATTTACATATGTTTTGTCCCATTCACACAGAATCAATGTAAATGCACTTTCACTGAGTGAATGCAAATTCTTCACAAATCAACCCCTTGTCTGTAAATTTAATTTAATTTTAAAAATTCAAAATGCCAAATCTCAGCCTTTTTTAAGGATGTATTTTTAGTTCTCCAGCTGCAGCTATGCACTGACTCCAAGCCCTGATTCTCAACATTATTACAGTGTAAGTGCAGGCATATGGGTAAATAAACAATTGAAATGGTATATATAAATTGCCTTAGCTGATAAAAATGTAATTCTGTTCAGCAGGTTTTCTAATCCACATACCTCTGCCAGACCCCACATCTAGGTACTGGCCATTTATGTTTCTTTGTCTCTTCCAGTCAAAGCAAAACAGCTTCGTCTAGACTGTGAATGAATAGTGAAGGAGCAACAGCTCACTGAGAAGGTCATCTCTGTGCTCTCTCCTCCAATCAGCTAGCTCCATTTGTTAGTTTCACAGCACAGTGCCATGCAGTAAAGACTAGTTGACTTACAAAAATGCTTTTTTTTTCTAAGTATAAATGCTCTTTACATTTTATTTTTCACTTTATTTTTCCTTACCTTTTATAATGTATCTCGTTGGGGGGGGGGGGGGGTGCACTGATTGCTTACCTTATAGCTTTGAGCATTTCTGGGACTTTATCCAGATGCCCGGAGCTATTTAACATGGAACTGAAGCCTTTACATTTCTCATCCTCATGCTGGGAGTGGAGCAATATGGCGCAAGATGGCACAAAGCCTCATGAAGCTTCTGCTGTCAGCCAAGTACTACTTTAGCACCTGACAACTTACATGTAAACGTAAGTACCTTCTTTTCTTCACAAAAGAGGAATTAGATGCTGGACTTACCCCCATATGTGGGAAACTGGCTCAGAAGTTTCATACAGAGCTGCATAAAACCACAAGCACCCTTACACAGGAACTGGCAGCTTTAGGTAGCCGCACAGACAGGCTTCAGATCAAACATGACAGATTAGGGCTGGCTTACATGATCTCAGTAAAAAGCATAAAGCATTAACAGAGAACTTTCTACAAGTTCAAGCACATGTAGAGGATCTCGATAACAGAAACTGGTGCAATAATCTTGGGGTCTGTGGCAACCCCAAGACGTTTACAGAGCTAATGCCAGCAGTCTCCAAATTGTTTCCTTCTCTTCAACCAGATATTCCTTGTTCCTCTTTATGTGTGATAAAATCCATAGGGCACTTCGGCCAAAACCACCTCCAGACAAGCCCCCTATGAATATAATCCTATGCCTAAAGGACTTCCTAAATAAAGAAGAACTCCTGAGGGCTTCTAAAAATGTGGTTAACACTGAATTGAATGCAGTTAATATACAGCTATTTTCAAATGTGGCCACTGCACAGGGGATTTCCTTTCAAATGAATAGTGCCATATAATAGCACAACTTATTTGGTCTATACTGTGGAAGAAGGCAAAGAGCTGTTCGAAAAGCTGGGCCTTCTGGACTTGAAAGCAGTCCCTCAGATGTCTTCTACTACTTGCCCCTCCCAAATCTGGGCTACCCCTCCAACCTGTCATGATAACAGACATGGTCATCAAGATATGACAGACTTAGTAACTTGACTTTCTGTCTGTAACTTTCTCCACCCTGGAGTTCTCAACAGTTAGTTCACCTGCAAGGAACATTGCTTGGTCATGCTCTGACCTAAGCCAGTGTTTATGGCCAAAAGAGTCTCAGGCCTTTTTTTTTAGGCCATTTTTTTGAAAAACTGGAAAGACAGAGAGACTTTAACTTAACTGCTCACTCAATGTTGGTAGAGTTCTGGGCACCATAAAAGCATTTCCCAAATTTTTTACGAAGTATCTCTGTTTGTTTGAACTTGTAGATACCTGGAGAACTCATTGGAGCTAGGGTGTATACCCTTTTTCCCACCCTCACAATTGCTATGCCCAGTTGGGCTATACCTTTAGTTCTCCAATTCTTTTGTCAAATTCCATATATTCATCTATATATGTGTGCGCCCGGTCTTATCTCCATATTGTTTCATCTAAGTTTGCTCATATAATGTAGGTTTATCCATGGCTCCGTACTCGTGGATAATTAATGAATTTATTTTATCAGACCCTGAAATCCTTTAAACGCTATCTAGTCAGCTGGAAGAATACTTTTCGCTAAATGATCATGGTAATGTGTGAATATCAGAGATTTGTTAATTGTGTAAATCACACATTAACAACATACCATTGCTGTAGCTACACAAATATATTATCAAAATGAAGAATGCATAATAAAGTTTACCTCAAAAGTACTCTGTGCTGTGTATAGAACAAATCCAAACTGAAAGTTCTGTAATCTTTTTCTAAACAAAAGTTTGTGACTTACACTGCACATTCGTGAACTTTGTGCATTTCCTGGCTACCCCCAGCTTCTCCCCGCACTCACCAAATATAAACAACAAATGAGCCAAACCACGTTTAGTAGATCTGCTGTGGAAGGTATTCCTGGTACAATATGTACCCGGGAACCTGGTTTCTCATACCATCAAAGAAAAGGTAACCAGCAGATACAAAGAACGTTAGGAGTGCCTCCATAGAGTAGAATCAATTATAAATTTCAAAACCAATGCACTTACATTTCATAATAGGAATATACAGTATCTTTCCTAATAAGACCAGCAAGTGGCGCTGGGCTGCTATCTCAGCGTGTACTCCAAAGAGCGAGACTCCCAGGGCAAGACTTTTGGGTGATGTTATTTCCACACTTTGGAGCAGATGCTGAGATACTAACACACATTGGTTTACCCAATATATGGCACTATTTGATAGTAGCTAGACTAGCACAATTGGCACAGTGGCATGCTCCAATGGAGAATATCCCTTGACTTTGTTTTGAAGCTTCTTCAGTTCTACCATATCACCTTCCTGGGATTCTTTGGTCCATTTGAATTTACCCCAAGCATTTGGCACACATAAATAATATTGTGAGTCACTAACTACGCCCAGGGCGATGATGCCAAACTATGTCGTCCCCCCCCCCCCAAGACCCCAAGATGTATGAGCATTATGTGTCAGCAAACCTGCCCCCCATCAAAAAAAATTGAGCTTTATTCTGTAGGCTTACCCCTAAGCATACATTTCCTTTGCAGGTTAAAATGTTCCCCAAACAAAAATCCCCCCTCCTCCCAGTTCTACTCCTTTCTCCCAAATCCCCCCTCATAGCATAAATACCTCCTAATCATCCCAATTAGCACAAATTCCTCACCGGAAAAAAAATTCCTCCTTCTTGCATAAATCCTATCCCCTCTCCCAAATCACCCCTTCTAGCACAACCCTTACAAATCCCCTTTCCTAGCTCAAAACCTCTTTCCCCCATCCCCCAGCACAAATAACCCCTCCTAGCACATGCCACCCAAATTTCCCATTATAGTTCAAATTTTACTCCCTGCTGACCCCCCAATTCTTCCTCCCAGCACAAATCCCCTCCCTCCAATCCCCCATGCACTAATCCCCTCAATCCCCCCTTTTAGCACAAATCATTTTTTCCCATTCCCCCTTCCCACCATAAATCTTCTCCAGTCACCCTTCCTAGCAAAAATCCCACAATGTTTACCCTCCTAAAACAACCCCCCCCCACACACACATTTTCCCTCCTAGAACAAACCTTACACTCATCACCTCTCAAATCCCCCTCCCATAACAAATCCCTTCAATTCTCCCAGCACAAATTCCCCCTTCTGCTCCCAGGTTACCTACTGTGTTCCTCCTCAGCTTTCAGTCTCCCTCATGTGGTCCTTCTCAGGTTGCAGGCTGCCTCCCTCTCCTGACATGTCACAGTTGAGGAGAAGCCTAGGGGAAGCAGCATTGCAATACTTTTGACAGGCACTGTATCGCAGCACCGGGGACCCACATTAGCGATGGCATTGACTGTCAGATCAGGACTTTATAGGGTTTGCTTACTCGCCCCTATCCATATTCTTTGCTGGGATGGGATGGGGGCATAAACAAAGACTGCACAGTCCTGATCTGGCACTCCCAATCATGACCACTGCAGTAGCACAAATGTGGAGCTGGAGGGGAGAGAGAGCACAACCCACTTCCGGCTCTCTCCTCCTATCTAGATTTGCCCTGTCACTTTTTGCACTAGACTGACAGGAGTAGTGAGGTTGCTGTCACTACTCCTGTCAGCTTGTAGCATCAGGAACAGTGCAATAAATACAAGTTTTCATCCTTGGCACCCCCTTTGGTCTCATTTTAGGAGATCACAGATTTTCATCAGCATTTTCCTCTAGAAGGTATTTAGAAGGTGGTGGTGGTGGTGGTGGGGGGGCTAAGACAGAGGCAGCGGTGGTGGTGGGGGGGGGGGTTCAGACAGAGGCAGCAGTGGTGGGGATGGGATCAATGGCACTGGCACTTACTTGCTCTCAGTGTCAGTCGTGCCTCTAGTGATGCCTCTTCCAACATGGTGTCTCCACGCACAGCAGAAAGCTCCTCCCCCTTCACGCTGTTTGCCACCAGCTCCTCAGCTGACTTTCTCCTGCAGTTTCCACCTCCTGTCCTGACATGGCATCTGTCTACAGCAATGGGGGGAGCCGTGGAAAGGATGAGCGAGAGGTCCGCTGTGTGGGTATGGCAGCGAGTGCTATGCCGACTCCCGTCATTACCTCTAACAGCAGTGGCACCAGGTCCCCTCACAGTGGGATAAGCTGCAGTCCCCTCACAGTAATATAATCAGCTAAGTAGCGCTGGCAGCCAGAGCGGAGTGGGCGGGCGGGAGTTCCGCAACTGTCTTGGGCATCAATTTGCCACCCCTCTGAAAGTCCTGCCCGGGTCCAATGGACCCACCGGGACCCATGGTAGGGCCGGCCCTGCCTGAGTCCATCTCTATCCAGTAATGTTGCACAAGTGCCTCAGCCATCCAGGACTCTCCCTCCTGATTGGCTGAGACACATCGGTGGCGCCATTGGCTCCCGCTGCTGCCAATCAAAGTCAATTAGCCAATCAGGAGAGATGGTGGTGGGGCCAACCCACAGCTCTATGTTTGAAGGGACACACAGAGCTGCAGCTCGGCTCAGGTGACCCCATAGCAAGCTGCTTGCTGTAGGGGCACTCGACAGGAGGGAGGGCCCAGGAGCTCCACCCAGGGGCCCGGAAAGAAGGAGGGTCTGGGCGGCTCTGTGCACAGGGCAGTTAAGTATAATATGTTTGTCATTTTTATACAAAAAAAAATTAGACTTTACAATCATTTTAAGGGTCAGCCCGCTCAGGCTATCAAAGCTCAATGAGTTGCATGCCGCTGACCAGTGAGTGTGCAGGCTGAGGGGAGGTCAGTCCAGACCCAAAGCACACAGAATAAGATAGCTCAGCCACTGCACACCTCGCCCGAATGGTTAGCAGGTAAAAGCAGCCTCAGCTCAATTCATCCAAGCCATGTGGCCTGGATGAATAGACCTAAGGCTTCTTTTATCTGCTGACCACTTGGGCCAGGTGAGGTGTGCAGCAGCCAGGCTATTGCTTCCCATCTCCTGTATCATGGCTGCAGTCTCTGACCATCTCATGTATCATGGCTGCAGTCTCTGACCATCTCCTGTATCGCGTCTGCAGTCTCTGACCAGCTTCTGTATCATGTCTGCAGTCTCTGACCATCTCCTTTATCATGTCTGCAGTCTCTGACCATCCCTTGTATCATATCTGTAGTCTCTGACCATCTCCTGTATCATTTCTGCAGTCTTCGACCATCTCCTGTATTGTGTCTGCAGTCTCTGACCATCTCCTGTATCATATCTGCAGTCTCTGACCATCTCCTGTATCATATCTGCAGTCTCTGACCATCTCCTGTATCATATCTGCAGTCTCTGACCATCTCCTGTATCATGCCTGCAGTCTCTGACCATCTCCTGTATCGTGCCTGCAGTCTCTGAACATCTCCTGTATCATGTCTGCAGTCTCTGACCATCTCCTGTATCATGTCTGCAGTCTCTGACCATCTCCTGTATCATGTCTGCAGTCTCTGACCATCTCCTGTAGTATGTCTGCAATCTCTGACCATCTCCTGTACAGTGTATGTAGTCTCTCTCAGTCTCTGACCATCTCCTACACCATGTCTGCAGTCTATAATCATTTCCTATAGTATTATTATTATACAGAATTTATATAGCGCCAACAGTTTACACAGCGCTTTGTCTACAGTCTCTAACTATCTTCTGTAAAGTGCATGCAGTCATTGACGAAAGATGCATTTGTGAGGTCAGGTACTAATATTGGATGATAGGACACTGCTCACAATCAGTGATCCAATCAGGGCTCTGTGCAGTCCATATAAATTCCTCTACACCAAATTGATTAAACCATCTCCCTATGAAGCTGGTTTGTGCACAGAGGTACAGTCATACGGGAACAGAAAAGGTGTGACGTACAATAATAATTCCCTTCACTGGAATCACCTGAAATCATTAATTTATAGGGTCATCCACATACCTTTAGCCATGTAGTTGGTGTGAAGTTTACATGTTCAAAAATCTTTTGGTCATATTGTACATAAAAAGATTACCTTTTCGATCAGACTCCACCTATATTATCACTTTTGGCAACTGACTGATCCTTTAAAGTGGAGTTCCACCCACTTTTACAACTCTTCAGCATCCCTCACTAAACTGTGCACTGTAAACAAATTGGATATTTTTTTATTTTTTTTCTCAGCACCTACTGTATATCTGCTGTATTCATTTTTCACTTCCTCCTCCCTGGCCGCGGCCCATCGCATCATTTCCGGTTTGCAATGCCTTCTGGGAAGGGGCGGCAACTTCCTCTGAAACTGCCGTTGCTTTGGAAACCTGACCTGAAACCTATTACACTGCTTGTGCTGCACTGAGCATGTGCGAGATCTGCAAGGATGAGATCCAGGAAGAAATACAGTCTGGCTTCAGATGCCCACACTTAAGATGGCCACGGCCTGCTGTAAGTATATAAAATAACAAACTACTGCTTTAAACTAACAAAACAGACCATAGTTTGCAGACTAACTTTATTAGAATACATTAAGCTTGTGTATTATAGGGGTATTTTTATTTAAAAAGTATAATTTCGTCCGGAACACCACTTTAAAGTTCAAACTTCACTATCCCAATCAACATTAATTATTTTTAATCTTCATGCTACTGGCATTATGTTAATAGATAGGACAGTATATTACATTTACTTGTTTTAAACTTTTTTTTTTTACATTTCTTTAGTTACTTCCTGGTTTCTTGCTTAAGCAAATGATTTCATACATCCTAGGAGTCTTCAGGAGGGGAGGAGGAGGGGTTTTCCTGGCTAAGCACACTCTCCTGCATGCATGCTTGAGCTAAGGACAGATGGATTCCAGGAATTAAATGCTACACAAAACATTTGCCCTTACTCAAGATGGCCACAGCCAAAAAATGCTTGTTTTTCAAAGTGATTTCTTAACAAAAAAAAAAGCATAGAGATATGGATGGGGGAGTTAGCTTTGAATATTAAAGATTAATTAATTAGTGTTTTGATTTGTGGTGCTCAGATGCAGCGAAGACCTACTTTTACTCTGCATAGAATCATCAAATGATAATAAAGTATAATGCATTTAGAAATAAATAAATATCAGATAATTGTTTCTCCATGCAGGATTTTTAGTAGCAAAGGGGAGCTCAGCAGTCTTTAGAAGACCACGCTTTTGGACGAACGTCTATCCCTTTCAACAAAAGAGCAGGCAACCTTTAACCACTTGCCCACCAGCCGCTGTCATTCTTTTGCGGCAGGTTGGCTCTATTACGCGAATAGCCGTAGCTGTACGTTGGTTTGTGTAATAGATACAGTGGGCACGCGCTGATGCACGTGACAGGCAGCCGTGATGTCCGCTGGCCACCGGCGATCACTCCACAGGAGAGCCAGAATGGGGATCTGTCAGTGTAAACAAACAGATCAGGGGAGTAGAGAGAGATCATCTGTTTCTAGTGATCAGGAACAGCAATCTCTCTCCTCCTCCAGTCAGTCCCATCCCCCCACAGTTAGAAACACCTCCCAGGAAACACATTTAACCCCTTGATCGCCCCCTAGTGTTAACCCCTCCCCTGCCAGTGACATTTATACAGTAATCAGTGAATTTTTATAGCACTGATCGCTGTATAAATGTCACTGGCCCAAAAAAAGTGTCAAAAGTGTCCGATTTGTCCGCCACAAAGTTGCAGTCCTGCTAAAAATCGCTGATCACCACCATTACAATTAAAAAAATAATAATAAAAATACCATAAATCTATCCCCTATTTTGTAGATGCTATAACTTTTGCGCAAACCAATAAAAATAGGCTTATTGTGATTTTTTATTTTTTTAACAAAAATGTGTAGAAGAATACATATTGGTCTAAATTGAGGAAGAATTTTTTTTTTATATATTTTTTTGGGAGATATTTATTATAGCAAAAAGTAAAAAAATATTGCTTTTTATTTTCCTATTATTTATTTAATATTGTCGTTTTTTTCTGTTTATAGCGCAAAAAATAAAAACCACAGAGGTGATCAAATACAACCAAAATAAAGCTCTATTTGTGGGGAAAAAAGGACATCAATCTTGTTTGCACGACCGCGCAATTGTCAGTTAAAGCGACGGAGTGCCGTATCGCAAAAAATGGCCTGGACGTTAAGGGGGTAAATCCTTCCGGTCTTCAAGTGGTTAAATCATGTTTTATTGGTCTCTGCTAGGGATGTGCAAAATTACTAATTTCGGTACTGACAACATTTTGGCAAAGCAAAACTTTAAAACTCTCGGGTGTTCATTTACTAAAGCTGGAGAGTGCAAAATGAAACTCACTTCTGCATAGAAACCAATCAGCTTCTAACCCCAGCTTGTTCAATTAAGCTTTGCCAATAAAACCTAGAAGCTGATTGGTTTCTATGCAGAAATAGGCCTGATTTTTCATGGGATAGAAGGCAGCAGGCATTTTTTAATAAATTAAATCCAGACAAGCAATTGAGTTTGAAATAACATTTTTATTGGGTAAATATATAGGCAGCGGCTGTTTTATTGGTATAATAATCATTTAAAATGTTAAATCTATAAATATTTACTAAAATCTTCAATTTCTTTCTGTCAACTGTCCGTTATTAGTAGCCCTTATTTATAAGGGTACCCTGCTGTTCCAGCGCATTTATTGGTGGGGAATACTTGACATAACTGACCTATCCTACCCTAACTTTAATTTTTTTCTTTAATTTGCTATCTTTTTGACAAATGAAATTAACTGAATTTCAAAACTTTTGGGATAAATTTAAACAACTGCCGCTGCCTCAGATCCCATGAGGAAAGGGGGGACCTACAATAGGCTTTTTTGACCCCTTTTTCTTTACATTCTTCAGACTTAGTAAATAAACCCCCTAGTTTCACTAGATATCTCTTATACACCTGGGTATTTGACTCACCTTGGGATAAAACTGATACAATGCGAAGCTCACTTGAAGCAGATTACCGATAAACGGCAGCGGGGTCGGTCCTGGAGGAAGTCGGAGACGCATTTTCTGTATTCTCCATACTGAGATAATGAAGTAGAAGAACAAAAACGAGCAGAGAGACAGAGTGAGGACATCCATTTCTGACAAACAGAATCATAGAAATAGTCTATGCGTGTTTTTTTTTTTTTTTGGCCAATAATTAACATGTTGATGATGATATACATTATGTTGTTGTAGATGTTTTTCAAAGCTTAGCACTCCCCAACAGATCAAGTTCCAAATCTCTCTTTTGTGGAAAAATAGGGGGCAGGAGATCAACAGGAGGAACAATTTCTGACAAATGTAGAAGATTATCTGGCATCTGATTTTCCAGTTTTTCAAGTATGGCACCAACCTCCCTGTAACATTAGATATAGAAGGAAGGATAATATTACAGATACAGTAGGTGACCGCGATATTGTGTCAATCTCTCCGCATTTCTTGGCGAGATTTGACACCTGCGAGCCAGCGCCGAGATGGCTCACTCATCGGAAAAGGAAAACTTTGTTTTCCTTTCCCGATGAGTGACAGGCAGTGCTGACAGCTGTCTGGTATGAATCCTGAGGGGGAACGCCGCGCCAAATTTTAAATGAAAAAAAAAGGCGTGGGTTCCCCCCCAGGGGCATACCAGGCCCTTAGATCTGGTATGGATTGTAAGGGGAACCCCCTTCGCCGATAAATTGGCTTGGGGTCCACCCAAAATCCATACCAGACCCTTATCCGAGCACGCAGCCCGGCCGGCCAGGAAAGGGAGTGGGGACGAATGAGCGCCCCCCCCCCTGAGCCGTACCAAGCCGCATGCCCTCAACATGGGGGGGGGTGCCTTGGGGGAGGGGGGCGCCCTGCGGGCCCCCCCACCCCAAAGCACCTTGTCCCCATGTTGACGAGGACAAGGGCCTCTTCCCGACAACCCTGGCCGTTGGTTGTCGGGGTCTGCGGGCGGGGGGCTTATCGGAATCCGGGAGCCCCTTTAATAAGCCCCCCACCCTGTGTGAACGAGTATGGGGTACATGGTACCCCTACACACAAAAAAACACAGTACACAGGTTTTAAGAGTAGTTTATTAGGCAGCTCCGGGGTCTTCTTCCGACTTCGGGGGGTCTCCTTCTGACTTCTCCCGGTGTTCGGCCTCTTCTCCCGGTGTTCCGCCTCTTCTCCTGGGCCCCGCCGCTATCTTCTTCCAGCTCTTTTGCCAGCGAGGGGCCCGGTCTGCTGCCGCTGTCTTGTCGCCGCTGTCTCGCCGCCGCTGTCTCGTCGCTTCTTCTCTTCTTCTGATGTTGACACGACGCTCTCTCCGGCTGGAATGCTTTGTGCGAGCTGCGGAGCCATTTATATAGGCGGTGACCCCGCCCCCTTGTGACATCATGGTCCCAGCATGCGCAGGGACTCTGGCGTCATAAGGGGGCGTGACCCCAGAATCCCTGCCTATGCTGGGACCATGACGTCACAAGGGGGCGGGGTCACCGCCTATATAAATGGCTCCGCAGCTCGCAGTGAATACACCACTCCTCCACCACTCCTGCCCATTGAAAACAATGCGGCACCGCTGCTATACCGCCGCCAAAGCGCAGATGCAGCGGCGTTTTGCAGGCTGATTTAACCCTTTTTCGGCTGCTAGCGGGGGTTAAAACCGCCCCGCTAGTGGCCGAATAGCGCCGCTAAAATGACTGATGCCCGGGGCGGCTCAGTGTGAAAGGGGTCTTAGGACTAGTCACACACTCTTGTGGGATATCCAAAAACTCATGAGAATTTGGACTTGGTGCACCACACAAGATCCTGCTAAAATACTCAAGTTAAGCTCTCAGGGGAATGGAAATTCAGATAGCTCCCAAGATTCACAGGTGACTTGACAGCACTAAACACCACACACAGTACACAAAAGCACACATTTAACCCTTTGATCACCCTAGATGTTTAAGCCCTTCCCAGCCAGTGTCATTAGCACAGTGATAGTGCATATTGTTTGCACTCATCACTGTATTAGTGTCACTGGTTCCCACAAACCGTCAGTTAGTGTCAGATTGTCTACCGCAATATTGCAGTCCCTCTATAAGTCACCGATCGCTGCCATTATTAGTATAAAAAAATAAAATTCCAGTGTATATCCCATAGATTGTAGACCCCATAACTTTTGCACAAACCAATCAATATATGCCTATTGGAATTTTTTTTTACCAAAAATAATGTAGCAGAATATATATTGGCCTACATTTTTTCAATATGTCAGGCTTTTTTGTTTATAGCGCAAACAATAAAAAATGCAGTGGTGATCAAATACCACCAAAAGAAAGCTCTATTTGTGTGGAAAAATTACATTATTTTTTTTTTTTTTTTGGGGTACACTGTTACATGACTGCGCAATTGTCGGTTAAAGCAACACAGTGCCAAATTGCAAAAAAATGGCCTGGGCCTGGTCTTGAAGGGGGGTAAATATTCCAGGGATCAAATGATTAGTTAGACTGTTATTTCAATACGATCAACGCCACCCATTTTAAATCAAGAAAGAAATATTACAGGTTCCTAACCTCTGGAGTGACTGCACTTGCAAAGTGCATTCTATTTGCCTTAAATCCATCCCAATGCTTTAAAAAAATAGTGATAGGGCCTCTGTCAGGTCACCTGTATCCAGGTGACAGATGCACCCAGTTGGGGTCAGAAGTGCACCGCTATGATAGTGGACCCTAGGACTGACTGCTGCAGATGGAACTCAGGGTGGTTCAGGAAGGCAGGTTCCCTGGAGCACCAACACGGATCCCACAGTGAGTTCGAGCATAGATTACCCAGGGTGCGGAGTCTAAGAGCCAGTTGGTGTTCACCAGAGCCTCTAGTGGTGAGGATGGACTGGGCTGCAACTGGCTCCAGGTCGCGGCCCCCAGGGTATCCCAGCTCACACTCACGGTAGGCTACAGGAGGATGGAGAGGAAACAGCAGCCCAGGACAGCAAGGAATAGTAAGGAGGTAGCCAAATGTCGGGGCGACTAGCAGACAAGGATAACAGAGAACACGCAAAAAGTCAGGGTCACAGGCAAACAGGGATAGTCGGGAACACGCCAAGATCAGTAACAGAGACAGAGACAAACTCGAGCACACGGCAAACAGGAAGCCAAACACACAATATTGCACGGCAAGGCAGGCTTGGAGAATACGGTGTTAAATAGTGGTTCCTGTTGAGGCTAGGGTGGAGCCACACAGAGGGAAGATTACTTAAGCATGCAGGTGTGAGAGCACAAGCCTCAAGGCTGATACACAGACCAGGTAAGAGACAGACAGGTCATGAATGTATCACTGCAAGGTCATGACAGCCTCTTTAAAAAAAATTGCCAATCTATATTTATTTTACTTTTTAATATCTTTATAAATGATATGGTGTCTGGGATTAAAAGTACCATTTCTGTGTATGCAGATGACACTAAGCTATGCAGTGGAATAACATCCTTAAATGATGTCTCCAATTTACAAGCTGACCTCAATGCTCTGTCTAATTGGGCAACTAAGTGGCAAATGAGGTTTAATGTTGATAAATGTAAAGTTATGCACTTGGGGGCTAAGAATATGAATGCATCATACATACTAGGGGAATACAACTGGGGGAACCAATGGTGGAGAAGGATCTGGGCGTTTTGGTAGATCATAAGCTTAACCACTTGAGCCCCGGACCATTATGCTGCCTAAGGACCAGAGGTCTTTTTCCAATTTGGCACTGCGTCGCTTTAACTGCTAATTGCGCGGTCATGCAATGCTGTACCCAAACGAAATTTGCGTCCTTTTCTTCCCACAAATAGAGCTTTCTTTTGATGGTATTTGATCACCTCTGCAGTTTTTATTTTTTGCGCTATAAACGGAAAAAGACCGAAAATTTTTTAAAAAAATGATATTTTCTACTTTTTGTTATAAAAAAAATCCAATAAACTAAATTTTAGTCATACATTTAGGCCAAAATGTATTCGGCCACATGTCTTTGGTAAAAAAAATGACAATAAGTGTATATTTATTGGTTTGCGCAAAAGTTATAGCGTCTACAAACTAGGGTACATTTTCTGGAATTTACACAGCTTTTAGTTTATGACTGCCTATGTCATTTCTTGAGGTGCTAAAATGGCAGGGCAGTACAAAACCCCCCCAAATGACCCCATTTTGGAAAGTAGACACCCCAAGGAAATTGCTGAGAGGCATGTTGAACCCATTGAATATTTATTTTTTTTGTCCCAAGTGATTGAAAAATGACAAAAAAAAAAAAAAAAAAAATATTTACAAAAAGTCGTCACTAAATGATATATTGCTCACACAGGCCATGGGCCTATGTGGAATTGCACCCCAAAATACATTTAGCTGCTTCTCCTGAGTATGGGGATACCACATGTGTGGGACTTTTTGGGAGCCTAGCCGCGTACGGGGCCCCGAAAACCAATCACCGCCTTCAGGATTTCTAAGGGTGTAAATTTTTGCTTTCACTCTTCACTGCCTATCACAGTTTCGGAGGCCATGGAATGCCCAGGTGGCACAAAACCCCCCAAAATGACCCCATTTTGGAAAGTAGACACCCCAAGCTATTTGCTGAGAGGCATATTGAGTCCATGGAATATTTTATATTTTGACACAAGTTGCGGGAAAGTGACACTTTTTTTTTTTTTTTTTTTTTTTTTTTCATAAAGTTGTCACTAAATGATATATTGCTCACACAGGCCATGGGCATATGTGGAATTGCACCCCAAAATACATTTAGCTGCTTCTCCTGAGTATGGGGATACCACATGTGTGGGACTTTTTGGGAGCCTAGCCGCGTACTGGACCCCAAAAACCAATCACTGCCTTCAGGATTTCTAAGGGTGAAAATTTTTGATTTCACTCTTTACTGCCTATCACAGTTTCGGAGGCCATGGAATGCCCAGGTGGCACAAAACCCCCCCAAATGACCCCATTTTGGAAAGTAGACACCCCAAGCTATTTGCTGAAAGGCATGGTGAGTATTTTGCAGCTCTCATTTGTTTTTGAAAATGAAGAAAGACAAGAAAAAACATTTTTTTTTTTCTTTTT
The DNA here is from genome assembly GCA_037952925.1 of Lithobates clamitans. Classification (NCBI taxonomy): domain Eukaryota; kingdom Metazoa; phylum Chordata; class Amphibia; order Anura; family Ranidae; genus Lithobates; species Lithobates clamitans. The sequence continues at coordinate 1,146,122 of JBBGZY010001644.1, read as the reverse complement.
TCAATTTTCAAAACTTTGTGACAAAAAGTGAGGTCTGCAAAATACTCACTATACCTCTCAGCAAATAGCTTGGGGTGTCTACTTTCCAAAATGGGGTCATTTGGGGGGGTTTTGTGCCACCTGGGCATTCCATGGCCTCCGAAACTGTGATAGGCAGTGAAGAGTGAAATCAAAAATTCACGCCCTTAGAAAGCCTGAAGGCGGTGCTTGGTTTTCGGGGTCCCGTACGCGGCTAGGCTCCCAAAAAGTCTCACACATGTGGTATCCCCGTACTCAGGAGAAGCAGCAGAATGTATTTTGGGGTGTAATTTCATATATTTCCATGGCATGTTTGAGCAATATATCATTTAGTGACAACTTTGTGCAAAAAAAAAAAAAAAAAAAAAAAATTTGTCTCTTTCCCGCAACTTGTGTCGCAATATAAAATATTCCATGGACTCGACATGCCTCTCAGCAAATAGCTTGGGGTGTCTACTTTCCAAAATGGGGTCATTTGGGGGGGTTTTGAACTGTCCTGGCATTTTATGCACAACATTTAGAAGCTTATGTCACACATCACCCACTCTTCTAACCACTTGAAGACAAAGCCCTTTCTGACACTTATTGTTTACATGAAAAAGTTATTTTTTTTTGCAAAAAAATTACTTTGAACCCCCAAACATTATATATTTTTTTAAAGCAAATGCCCTACAGATTAAAATGGTGGGTGTTTCATTTTTTTTTTTCACACAGTAATTGCGCAGCGATTTTTCAAACGCATTTTTTGGGGAAAAAACACACTTTTTTTAATTTTAATGCACTAAAACACGCTATATTGCCCAAATGTTTGATGAAATAAAAAAGATGATCTCAGGCCGAGTACATGGATACCAAACATGACATGCTTTAAAATTGCGCACAAACGTGCAGTGGCAACAAAATAAATACATGTTTAAAAGCCTTAAAAAGCCTTTACAGGTTACCACTTTAGATTTACAGAGGAGGTCTACTGGAAAAATTACTGCCCTCGATCTGGCCTTCGCGGTGATACCTCACATGCATGGTGCAATTGCTGTTTACGTTTGACGACAGACCGCCGCTTGCGTTCGCCTTAGCGCGAGAGCAGGGGGCGACAGGGGTGTTTTTTTTTTTTTTTTTTTTTTTTCTTTATTATTTTTTTGCTTTTTTAATCTTACTTTTAAACTGTTCCTTTCATATTTTTTTTTTTAATCATTTTTATTGTTATCTCGGGGAATGTAAATATCCCCTATGATAGCAATAGGTAGTGACAGGTACTCTTTTTTGAAAAAATTGTGGTCTATTAGACCCTAGATCTCTCCTCTGCCCTCAAAGCAAATGACCACACCAAGATCGGTGTGATAAAATGCTTCCCCAATTTCCCAATGGCGCTATTTACATCCGGCGAAATCTAAGTCATGAAATACTCGTAGCTTCCGGTTTCTTAGGCCATAGAGATGTTTGGAGCCACTCTGGTCTCTGATCAGCTCTATGGTCAGCTGGCTGAATCACCGGCTGCATTCTCAGGTTCCCTGTTGAGACAGGAGAGCCAGAGAAAAACACGGAAGACGGTGGGGGGGGGGGGGGCATTCCCTCCCACGGCTTGTAAAAGCAGTCTAGAGGCTAATTAGCCGCTAGGATTGCTTTTACATGAAAGCCGACCGCTGGCTGAAAAGAATGATACCAAGATGATACCTAAACCTGCAGGCATCATTCTGGTATAACCACTCAAAGTCGTGAATGGCGTACCTGAAGACAAAAAAATGGTTAACAATAGTTAACAATAAAGCACAGTAAAGTGTAAATAATTACACACCTGAAAAACAAACATGATAAAACATAATAACAATAACAATAACAATAACAATCAATAACAATAACAATAACAATAAAACATTGCAGAATAGAATACAGTAAAAAAGAGCAGAACAATAGAGAGAGAGAATAGAGAGAGAGAGAACAATAAAACAACAACTATTTTTTTTTATTTCATATTTTTTTTTTTTTTACACTTTTTTTGTAACTAACTTTTATAACGGTAACCGGTTCCAGGTTCGGGTCTCTCAAAATGCGATGGCATCTTGGGAGACCCTGTGAAAGTGTGCCTAGTCTGTGCAATGCTGTACCCTACGCTAATACTCAACTAGTGAATGGTAGCGTTCAAAACATTCACCAATGCAAAGACCAGGATTGTCAGGACAGGAGGGACAATAATAGCGGGTGTCACGCCTATATCCGCGCTTGCTGCAGACACGACATCTTTTTTGGGGGGGTTCGTTGGGTAGGGGTACTCGGGAGGACATAAAAATGCCTCTCATGCAGCCGACTGCATTTGGTTGGGGATGTGAATGGGGGAAGTACGGGCGCTGCAGAAGCGGTGGGTTCCCAATTAGGATTGGCGAATGCAGCAGGAAGGGCACTATGGGCACGACGGGCCTGTGTTTGTCTTTTTGGTGGCAGCGGGACACTACTTGTGCTTGCCACCTCACCAGCTTGAACTGCACTTATGGGACTCGCCACGTCACCAAGTGTTACTGCAGTGCTGGTTTGACTACGACCGGGGTGTACTAGGCCGCTGGCGCTTGCCAGTTCACCAAAACGCTACAAAAAAAACTGTTAGCGATCACAGGGATCAGGCCTGACTCTGCGAACGCTGCAGTTATGCGTTTAGTGTTTTGTAAGTGTCAGTGATCGATCGATACTGCACTTGGGTGGGCTGGGCTGGGCCGGGCGGAGGGGCAAAACGCAGGTGCTAGCAGGTATCTGGGCTGATTCCGCTAACACTGCGTTTTTGGGAACCCTAAACTGCTGGGGACGCTAGTATAGATCTGATCGGATCAGATATTGATCCGTTCAGATACTATACCACTAAGGGAGGTGTATGCTGCGTGCGTGGGTGTTAGCGGTACTGGCGCTAATCTGACGCTGCCTGGGGCTGGTGCTTGCCAGTTCACCAAAACGCTACAAAAAAAACTGTTAGCGATCGCAGGGATCAGGCCTGACTCTGCGAACGCTGCAGTTATGCGTTTAGTGTTTTGTAAGTGTCAGTGATCGATCGATACTGCACTTGGGTGGGCTGGGCTGGGCCGGGCGGAGGGGCAAAACGCAGGTGCTAGCAGGTATCTGGGCTGATTCCGCTAACACTGCGTTTTTGGGAACCCTAAACTGCTGGGGACGCTAGTATAGATCTGATCGGATCAGATATTGATCCGTTCAGATACTATACCACTAAGGGAGGTGTACGGTGCGTGCGTGGGTGTTAGCGGTACTGGCGCTAACCTGACGCTGCCTGGGGCTGGTGCTTGCCAGTTCACCAAAATGCTACCAAAAAAACTGTTGGCGATCGCAGGGATCAGGCCTGACTCTGCGAACGCTGCAGTTATGCGTTTAGTGTTTTGTAAGTGACAGTGATCGATCGATACTGCACTTGGGTGGGCCGGGCGGAGGGACAAAACGCAGGTGCTAGCGGGTATCTGGGCTGATCCCGCTAACACTGCGTTTTTGGGAACCCTAAACTGCTGGGGACGCTAGTATAGATCTGATCGGATCAGATATTGATCCGATCAGATACTATACCACTAAGGGAGGCGTATGCTGCGTGCGTGGGTGTTAGCGGTACTGGCGCTAATTTGACGCTGCCTGGGGCGACGCATATCACCGCCGGGCGATCGGGGGGCTAAACCTTTATTCGGTAATAAACGGCGGGTGCCCTGACACTATAAAAAATAAACGAACTAACCAGCGTCAACCGTAACGGTTATACGGTGATCAGTGGTGAAAGGGTTAACTAGGGGGCAATCAAGGGGTTAAAACATTTATTAGGTAGTATATGGGGGTCCCTGACGCTATAAAACGCTGACGGCGAACCTAAATATTTACCTCACTAACTAGCGTCACCAGCGACACTAATACAGCGATCAGAAAAATGATCGCTTAGCGACACTGGTGACAGGGGGTCATCAAGGGGTTAAAACTTTATTAGGGGGGGTTAGGGGGGTACCCTAGACCTAAAGGGGGGTAATATACACTGTCCCAACACTGTCACTGTCACAAACTGACACTATGCAGTAATCAGAAAAAAAAAAAAAAAAAAAAAAAAAAAAACTGCTGGTGTCAGTTTGTGACAGGGGGGGGGGGGGTGATTGGGGGGGGATCGGGGGGCGATCGGGGGGGGGATCGGGGTGATTTGTGTGCCTGGCATGTTCTACTGTGTGTGTGTAGTGTTGTGCACTCACATACTTGTCGTCTCTCCTCGGGCCGGAACGGAAAATACCGACCCGAGGGGAGATGACATCACTTCCTTTGCTGCTGTTTAGCATACAGCAGCAAAGGAGTGATTTCATTGGCCGGCGGCGATCGCGAGGGGGGGGCCACGAACGGATGGTCTCCCCCTCATCACCGATCGCCGCTGGACATAGGACGACCGCCTCGGGCACCGGGGGGGGGTCCGATCGGACCCCCCACCCGCGGAAGGCAAATCACGTACCCTGTACGTGATTTTGCCTGTCCGTGCCACTTTGCCGACGTACATCGGCGTGAGGCGGTCGTCAAGTGGTTAATAATAGCATGCAATGCCAAGCTGCGGTTTCCAAAGCAAGCAAAATCCTTTCTTGTATTAGGAGAGGTATGGACTCCAGAGAGAGAGATATTATTTTGCCCCTGTACAAATTATTAGTAGGACCTCATCTGGAATATGCAGTCCAGTTTTGGGCACCAGGTCTCAAAAAGGATATCGGGGAACTGGAGAAAGTGCAGAGAAGGGCGACCAAACTAATAAGAGGAATGGAGGAGCTCAGCTATGAGGAAAGATTAGATGAACTGATTTTATTCCCTCTTGAGAAGAGGAGATTAAGGGGGGATATGATCAACATGTACAAATATATAAGTGGTCCATATAGTGAACTTGGTGTTGTAATTCACTTTAAGGTCATCACAGAGGAAGGGGGCACTCTTTATGTCTAGAGGAAAAAAGATTTCATTTCCAAATACGGAAAGGTTTCTTCACAGTAAGAGCTGTGAAAATGTGAAATAGACTCCCTCCAGAAGTGGTTCTGGCCAGCTCAGTAGATTGCTTTAAAAAAGGCCTAGAATATTTCCTAAGTGTACAGAATATAACTGGGTACTAACATTTATAGGTAAAGTTGATCCAGGGAAAATCTGATTGCCTCTCTGAGATCAGGAAGGAATTTTTCCCCTGCTATAGCAAATTGGATCATGCTTTGCTTAGGTTTTTCGCCTTCCTGATCAACTGTGGGTATAGGAGCATGTATATGGGATGGTATTTATTTATTTTTTTGGTTGAAGTAGATGTAGATTTGTGTCTTTTTTCAACTTGACTAACTATGTAACTATATTTAAAAATGTATTTTTAATGGTTTTATCCATTTTTTGTTTACAAACTTTTATTGAAAAAGTAGGCATAACAATACAAAGGACCAATCATGTGCTGATAAGATGACATTGATAAGTACAAGTATTACAGTAATCTTATAATAAAAGGATACAAATGTACAATAGTTATCCAAAATATATCCCATAGAAAAACTACAAAAGAATATTCAGAAAAAGTTTTCATATAAAAATACGCTGTAATAAAAGGATTATCGATCGATAATCACCAAATAAAAGAAAAGAGTGTTAAAAAAGCATGACAAAATGTCTCTACGATGCTGTGTCTTGTTTCCGTGTAATATCAGTTGGATAAGGTCATGTAAACATTGCTCCTAAAAAGATATAGAGAAATCAACAGTTGAGGCCACTTCAATCTGGATGGCAGTAAATGAACCATGGGTCCGATTTCTCATCAGAGGAATATTTAGAGTCATGTAGTGTGCAAAAAATCTTCTCCATCAACATAATTTGGTCTATACAAGAGATTTCTTGCGGAAATGGCACCACATTAAATTTCCAGTTCAGGGCTATTGCTCGTTGCATGGCTACACAGATAGTGTGTTTGAGTCTCAACATGTTACTAGAGACTTCGGGAATTTTACCAAAAAGAAGGCAATGTTCATGCGTTAATGGTTTTATCCCTTTAGATGAACAGGTTATTACAACCAAAGAAGGGGACAGTTCAATGAATGAAAAGTTTCACCCAATTTTGATCTAATAAATATCGTATTTGCATGTAATAAAACCTTGTTAAATGTTACAGTTGGATATTTTTACCATGATGGAGAGGAAATGAAATTTAAAATGAATGAGAACATAATCCAGTGGGGCCCCAGATTCTCCCAGGTATCTAGAAATTAGTTACTCTTAAAATGCTTATTATGATCAAATTTAAAAAGAACAACATAAAATGAAGCACATAGTAAACCTGATTTGTAGCACTACACCTGGAGCAGCCACTGAATTGTTTTGTGATTTTCTGCACACCTGAAGATAACACATCTTGCTCACCCAGCCCTTACCGGAACACCATAAGGTATTTCAAATAATTTGTTAGGCCAAATATAGCCTAAAAGAAAAAAGAATGATCAAGTACACTTATATAAACAATCAATAAGACAATAACATTACTCTGAGAGATATGGTTAAACATCTGCATCATTCTGACTGACAGTAACTGAATTGCATTTACCTAGCAACAATATATAAAGATGGTCCTAACTTGTTAACAGTCCGTTTTATCCCACTGGCCAGTGATTGGTGTAAAGAAAAGTTGGCTGCAAAGTTGAGGTCCTTGGTAAAAGCACAACAGTTCCAGCAGGACACGGATTTGTACAATGTTAGTGTCTTACCAACCCCAAGGCTTCCACTTCCGGACAAGTGCTCTGATTCAGTTCAAGACCTCAGACAGGAAAAGAGTTCCTGTGATATCTCTCTTTCAATCCTGCTGAGACAGTCCCTCTTTTCCTTCCTTACAAGCCGTGAGAGCGTTCTCTACTACAGTGTGATGAACAGTGTCTTTGATTCTCTCAGGTCTCAACCGATTGTGGTCAGCAACGGCAGGGCTCTGTTCAGTGATCAGCCCAGTCTTTTTCCCACAACTCTCCTTGCTTCTCTCCCCTCTTTTCCTCATAAACGCCCACCATGCATCAGCTTGCTTCTCGCTGTTCTTCAGACTCCTCCCCTTCCTCCCTTGCATAAGCCAGTAACATCCCTCAAGGATCAATCCAGACCAGCCGAGATGGCTGCCCCCTGCACTAGAGATACTCCATAGACGAGCATTGCAAAGTGGTCTCCTTAAAGTGGAACTTTAGTCAGGAAATTAAGTCCTGCTAGATCACATCAGGCTGTGAATGAGTGAATGAGTGCCTATACTGTTTAAAATTTAGTAATACATTGTATCACTCTGCTCTGCACATGCTCAGTTGCTCTCCATTTTTGGCATTTTGGTTGCATAATTATTTATGTGATAAAGTATTTTTATCAACTTTTTATGGATACAGTTCTGCTTTAGGGCCGATTCACGCTGCTGCGTGGTGCGAGATTGCATGTGATTTGCACCGCACTGCAGTGCAAATCACATGCAATGTCCGTGCGATGCAATTTCAGCCATACAAATAGTATGGTTGAATTGGCATCCTATTCAGACCAAACTTGCACAGGACCCTTTTTTTGGTCCGCAACAGTGTTCACACCCATGCAATCCGATTCCTGTCCAAATTTGCAGATCACACTGCGATATGCGTACTGATTTGGGGGTGTCATTAACTTTTAATTGACACTCCCAGCAGAGACATGCAATGCGAGAACCCGCAAGGGATTTGTAGAGTTCCAGCATCGCTGAAGTGTGAACCGCGCCTTTAATCAGTTCTAAATGTTGAATGTTTTACATCAATGCTTTCCATGAATGAAGGTAAAAAACCTTTAGTATGCAGCTTCCTCATAGCCCCCCCCCCCCCAATACTTATCTGACCATGGTCGCTTTTCAGCGATGTGCACGAGATTGGCTGCTCTCCTGGATTTTTGCCTCCTCATTGGCTCCCACTGCTGTCAATAAAAGCCAGTGAGGCGGGAGCGAGGGTAGGGCAGGGCTCCATTCTGTGTGTTTTATGGACACACAGAGTGAGGCTTGGTACTGAGCATGCAAGAGGAGAAGATAGCACCAGTCATGGACCCGATAAGAGGAGGATTGGGGCTGCTCTGTGAAAAAGTCTTGATTGTCATATACCATTGCTTTTATATGGAGTATAAATCTAAAGATAAAATTACAGCCCTCCTCAAATGATTTTCTTTAACCAGCTGATGAAATGATGTGGACTTTTTGAGAAGTTGTTTAGAGGGGGGTCCCCTGTTAAGTTTCATCTACCTGGGGGAGGAGGGGGGGTGCATGATCCTCAGAATCTCCACAAGCTATAGAAAAGAGATAAGAGGAGCTGATCTCAGAAACTCAATTTGTCTTTAATTTGGATCATAGACATTTAGTAAAGTGAGGGGCATACCCGCAAGTTTGCAATAAAGGAATATAAACCTCCCCTGATGGTCTAATTTAGATGCAATAACCTTTAGAGGGTAAGTATTTCTAATTAAGGTTAACCAAAGGGTCAGAGGCTACATAAGAGGTTGAGAATTGTTTCAATGCAAAACTTGAGAGATTACCCCCACGAAAATGGGTTTCTTGTAAAAATATAGCATCAGAGTACGAAGACTTAAAATCTTTCAGGGCTAACCATCTCTTCCCGACAGAATTCAAGCCTTTCACATTATAAGACAGCATTCATAAAGACATTTGAATCTATAATTATACAATAGCACTGTAAACAGAGCTGACATATTGCAACCACCTGGTGTGCGCAAACAGTGAAAGAAAAGTAAAAATGAGTAACCATACAAATAGAGAACTGAAAACATCAAGAACACATTCAAAACAAGAACTGTGGTCTAGTAAAGACCTGGTAATAAGACAAATCAGTATTGAAAAGCCAGAGAGGAAAAAACAACTTGGGCACTTTATGGGCTCACTCATAATGTAAGCGGAGGGACAAAGGCAGGGACTTCAAGGATGAAGCTGGAATCCACATTCAATTGTACCATTATGCTAATGAGTCACATTATAAATTAGCCAGTGGTAACACACACATAAGCATGTGAAGGTATCCACAGCAGGATTGAGGAGTGATTGATCAAAGAAACTCAAATCGTGGTATACAAATATATTACGTTATTCTCACTCATAGGATTTAGGTTGGAAGTCAATCCAGGGTAGAACACTGTGGAGTTGGGAAAGGTCTTTTGAATTAATACTTGGCTGGAGTCCAGATCTTGCTTGGAGTCATTGTAGGTCTAGAACACAGAAGCAAGACAATCAGGGTTTCCTCTGGAAGAGGACATAGACCTAGATGTTTGAAGGAGGCTTCTCCTTCCTCAATGCTGTATTGTAAGCCCTCCTTGAAGACAATAAGTCAAAAGGGGAAACCTCATTAGTACTGGATGTGGTGCTTCTGAAAATGAGAGGTAATGGGTCTCAGGTTGCGCCTTTATCAAGGGTTATAGGATATAGATCACTGAAAATTTGCAGCTTTTCACCTCTGTATTCTATCACCGATTTGTTGTGAGTTTTTGTAAGCAACACTTCCTTACTATCATAATAGTGAAAATGGACTATATTGTACTATGGATGGGCCCCTGAAGGGGCTTTGGAGTCTACGGAGCAATAGGCATGATCCAGCTGTCAATCAATATCAGAAATGCTTGGTGCTAAAGAAGCAAACCAACCCAGCAGGTAGGGCCTCAGTTCTGCATCCCTTACCATTTCTGGGACTCCTGTGGTGATCAAGTTCTGGGGTCTTATTTTACAAGTCCTCCTGTTGCAGTTGGACCTGGGAGACATTATGTTTTAAGGAAAGATTTTCTTCCTCCAGGACATGCAGATATTGGACCAGATTATCAAATTTAGTCTTAAGATGGTCTGTTTATCCCCTCATCTCCTGTGCTATTTTCCCCACTTCTACTGAAATGCTGTGAGTAATATTTTGCAGCAGTATGCACAGCCATTCATCTAGTACAGGGGCAGTTAAATATGGTGGATAAGCAGATGGATCTGATATTGATGGTGCAGAACTGTCCCCATCTTGCTCCATATATGGATCCGGCTATGTTGTGATCTTACCCGTTGAATAGAAAGGAGGACATGCAGGGCTCCATTGTGGGGTCTGAAGAAAGACACTGATCTAGTGGAGGAGAAGTGGATGATTTCTGCCTCCCAATCTTGTCCATGTTGGTGACTGGTAGAGAGCAGTGCTGAAACTGTGTCCTCCCAGGCCAAATGTAGCTTCCAGCGGTTGAGTGGGAGGAAAGAAGGCAAAGTCGCGGTGGAGCTCTCAGCCTATCTGGTTATCACGGAAGGCTGAAAAGGGGTCTAAAAGCTTACAACAATAAAAAAGAGCTGTCTTTTTATTTTGCCTTGGCATACATTTTAAGGCAAGGTACAATAGCCATAGATATGAGTTAAAGCCTTCTCCATTCAGCTTTCTTTCACCCAGCTCAATTGACAGTCTTATGTCTATGAGATAGACAGACACCCCTGGATAACCATTATCTAAAACAGTTAGGGCCTCTTCTTTCCACTGTCCTTCCTAGACATATACCTGAATACTCAGATGTGGAGTATTAAAAATCAGTAATGGGGATTCTAAAGTTGTTAATATAGAGCAAAATAAAAGTGAAGTGAACATTACCTGATTTTATGTAAATGTACAGATGATTTTTGTTTTGACTAAAGTAAGATATTTCTGTTCTTTGCCTCATGTGAAACACAGTATGCCTTTCACATACTCCTAATAATCTTAAAATCATTCCTTTTATGGGGCTTCTGTCATGGGCAATGGCAGATGATCTTTGTCACAAGTGACACATGTAGACTATCATGAATTTTTAGACTACTAAGGAGGGTCTTTTAAAACCTTGGAAATCCTATGGAAAAGAGGAAGCAAGCAGTAACTAGAACTGTAATCATGACAAAGTTGTACATGAAACTATAAAGCTAAATGCAGGACAGATGCCATCAGGTATACCTTGAACTGTGAAGCTGAATAATGGCTGAAGCTGACACATTGGAGCCATAGGCACACAACATATGGTGGCCAAAGCAACAACCTACTCTAGAATTAAATTTTTTGCACAACATATTTTCTGTTGTTTTATTTGTTGGCTAGTCATTACATGGTCAAGAATAATATGACAATGTATAGAGACAGAATAAAACACCTTCCATGAGCCTAAACAGCATCAACTGAAAGCAAGAACTGTATTTCTGGCACAGATATAGTGCACCATGCAGTCCTATAAAGTCAGCAACCTTGTAAAGTGAGAGATACACAATAATACTGCAAGCAGAAACAGATTTTAATCAGCAGAAAACACATGCCTTTGGACATTCCATATGGCATGCAGGAGACAATAGGCTGGAGTTGCTGCCTCAACCAGCTCATTTTAGTTTTTTGATGGATGACATTACCCACTCTGTTTCACTATAATAAGGGGTGGATAGCCAGCGAAGATGATAGGTGGGCATCTAAGGCAACAGAATTTACCAAAGATCAATAGGAAAACAATAAAAATGTATTTGTAAGTGAGCCAAACAAAAAATTTAAATAACTGCATCAGATTTGGAAAGATCCATGTAAAACTCTGGTTCACCAAAGTCCTATCCTTGTCTCACTTATATTAATGATGCAATGAAAACATTCAAAAACTAGTACTAATGCTTTCTGACATTTTACATTCAATAGCTTTTTTTCTTCTTTTTTTTCTTCTTTTTCAGGCATGGAAAGGTGTTATAAGTGCACAGAGGATCAGTGGCCCAATGAGAGAAGAGACACAAAGAACTATTGAATTTCTGTCTTATGGAGATACATTGGGATTGTCTCTTTTTTTCATTGCTGTTTTTTTCTGTTTTGGAGCTATTATCATATTTGGAATATATGTGAAAAACAGACACTCCAGTTGTAAAAGCCAATAATCAGACCCTTAGCTTCATCCTTCTTATGTCATTGATCCTGTCCTTTCTGTGTCCTCTGCTGTTCACAGGATGTCCCACAAAGATTCCCTGTCTTCTCTGACAAGCTGTCTTTGGGGTGACCTTATCTGTTTCAATTTCTTCAATTTTGGCCACAACAGTTACTGTGATTCTCACTTTTAAAGTTATCAAACCTATCAACAGTATGCAGATAGAATGGCTGGGGAAACATTTCTCAACATCTATTATGATTATCTGCACTTTAGGGAAGGCTGTTATCTCTATCTTTTGGTTGAATTTATTCGCCCCAATGCTGTGCGGAGCCTGACAGAGCGGACATGCACCGTTAGAGCTCCGCTCTGTGTAGGGAGAAAAGCTAACACACACAACGAACCAGCCAGCTTCAGACTTACCCAGTTTCTTCCGGTAACTGCTGGGACACCGTGGCTCTGTCTGGACCGCAAAATATAGTGTTGGGAGGCTTTATGAGGGAAGCATGGGCCGCAGCCAAAATAGTACCGGTCCTTTCCTCCTCAAACGCCTCAGCACATTCACATAAGCCAAAGGCTATACCCTCAGACTAGGATAGGAAAGGTATACACTGCGCTAAACAAACAATGGTGCAGAGCAGCTACATACAGGGTGACAAAAACCATAGAAACATATGAAAAGAGAAAATGTAGCGCATAAAATGTACAAAAAATATTAAGGTCAAGGAAATGACTGACAAACGAATGTCCATATATGATTTGAACACTGGTATAGAAACTTAAAAGTCTCTAAATGATGGTAGATGAAGTCCAGTGAGTGGAATGGAACAGCAGAGGAGCATGGGATATCGCCCTAGGTAGATGTAGAGATGTAAAACGATAAATATTCCAACTGGATGTATCGTCGGATCTTCCCCAAAAATATATCTCGCAACTGCATGTAACTTAGTGAAGATGGTGTGTAAGAAACTCTTACCAGAAATGGTGGACTCCCTAGTCAGCGACAGAGAGTCATACGAGCGGGTTGCCTCTCAGGGCCTGAAACACGAACGTCACAGCTCTGCGAACCTTCTGGGTCAAACTCTGTGTGGATCTCCCGGGGTCGCCAGGTGGGTCCTCCCAAAGGATGGCCAAGGTGCGAAGCAGAGGGAATGGTGCTTCACGTGGAAAGTTGAGGTGAAGACGGATTGGATCTCTCAAAGGGTATGTGGAGAAAAAACAAACAGGCTCCACATGGCGTAGATAAAACAAAATGGGATTTTTATTGCTAAAAAAGCCAGGCAATAATAAAATGTGATCACAGGGTATAAAAACAAAGAGTAGGCAACAAGAAGGATGCTGAAAGCGCCCGACGCGTTTCGATCGATGGATCGTCTACTGGGGCATACAGCATCCCCTCCAAGTTGCCTTATATTTATGAGAAAACATTCAAAAAAAGGAAATTGTATGTGTTGGCAAACAGCTTTCCCCATTGGATGAATGGGGTCACCTGATCGCACCTGACTAGACATAACAGGTGTATAACATCATTAGTTGACATTGATGGTATATAGTTATGGTATTTAATAGGTCAACTATATACCATCAATGTCAACTAATGATGTTATACACCTGTTATGTCTAGTCAGGTGCGATCAGGTGACCCCATTCATCCAATGGGGAAAGCTGTTTGCCAACACATACAATTTCCTTTTTTTGAATGTTTTCTCATAAATATAAGGCAACTTGGAGGGGATGCTGTATGCCCCAGTAGACGATCCATCGATCGAAACGCGTCGGGCGCTTTCAGCATCCTTCTTGTTGCCTACTCTTTGTTTTTATACCCTGTGATCACATTTTATTATTGCCTGGCTTTTTTAGCAATAAAAATCCCATTTTGTTTTATCTACGCCATGTGGAGCCTGTTTGTTTTTTCTCCACATACCCTTTGAGAGATCCAATCCGTCTTCACCTCAACTTTCCACGTGAAGCACCATTCCCTCTGCTTCGCACCTTGGCCATCCTTTGGGAGGACCCACCTGGCGACCCCGGGAGATCCACACAGAGTTTGACCCAGAAGGTTCGCAGAGCTGTGACGTTCGTGTTTCAGGCCCTGAGAGGCAACCCGCTCGTATGACTCTCTGTCGCTGACTAGGGAGTCCACCATTTCTGGTAAGAGTTTCTTACACACCATCTTCACTAAGTTACATGCAGTTGCGAGATATATTTTTGGGGAAGATCCGACGATACATCCAGTTGGAATATTTATCGTTTTACATCTCTACATCTACCTAGGGCGATATCCCATGCTCCTCTGCTGTTCCATTCCACTCACTGGACTTCATCTACCATCATTTAGAGACTTTTAAGTTTCTATACCAGTGTTCAAATCATATATGGACATTCGTTTGTCAGTCATTTCCTTGACCTTAATATTTTTTGTACATTTTATGCGCTACATTTTCTCTTTTCATATATACCCTCAGACTCCCCAGGTGAGTCAGACTCTGAACTTTTCCTCACACAAGGCTCTCCAAGACTCTCAAGCCCCCCCTGCTTTACTAAAGCAATTTGAACGCATGCTTCACAAAGCTCTGAGGCAGACATCTGAACATATAACAAACAGCCTCAAAAAAGAAATAGGGGCGTGGCCTGGACGGGACCCGAGATGGCCGCTTGAAGAGACAGCTCCCGCACAGTGAGGACGAAAAAAGCTGAATCCGGGGTATCTGCGACTTGTCCCACGATGGGAAAGTCAAACAGGAGCACCTCCACACCCCGCACACAGAAAGAGCCCACACCGCAACTAAGCGGCAGTATCCCAGACATCTTCCGGACCCGCCAGTCCGCGCTGCTGGAGGCGTCACAGGCCTCATCACAGGCCGCGCACGCTGTACAGGCCTCATCCCCGGACTCGATTAGGAGCGCCACAGACCCGCTAATGGACAGCGGCGACCACACCGATCCGCACCCAAGCCTGCTGGACCTCCAGAGAGACCTCCAGAAAGTCGCTCTAGACATCAAACATACCATGATGTCCGCTATCTCTGATCTCAAAGAAGATATCCATGCTATAACCCACCGGATCAATGATGTGGAGGAAAACGCTAGATTGCAAGCCTCAGCTATCAGGCAAGTACAAAAAACATACGATCTCCACTTGCCCCACATGTTTGAGCTACACAGACAGGTGGAAGATTTGGACAACAGGGGACGCAGGCATAACATTCGGGTGAGGGGGGTCCCGGAGGGAATTGACCAGGCCGCACTTCCCCACACAGTCAGTACCATCTTTAATGACTTGCTTGAACGCCCGGCAGACTCCCCCATAGAAATGGAGCGTATACACCGAGCCCTGCGTCCCCCCCCCCGAGACAACGAGCCACCCAGAGACATTATCTGTTGTATTGTCAATTTCCCCCTCAAAGAGGAAATTCTTAGGAAGGCGAGAGAAAAAGGACGTATAACCTTTAATGGTACTGAGGTGAAACTATTTCAGGACTTATCACAAATCACACTGCAGAATAGACGCACCTTACGCCCCCTACTGGATGTGCTCCGCTCCCGCAACATCCAATATAGATGGAAATTCCCTTTCTGTCTCTCTGCATCGACCAGAGGCCGCACAGCCTTATTGAGAACCCCGGAAGACCTTCCCAATTTTTGCGAGCAGCTGGACATTCCACTGATGGATATCCCTGATTGGCATTCATTCTATTTCCCCAAGGAACCGTGGAAGCCGGTATCTACCAACTCCTCCCCCAAAGCTCAAAGGCACCACTCGAGACGCGGCAGGCTGGATCCTATCTCTCCTGGAGACCGCCTATCACGCCGAGACATGCCTGCACCCAGCCCTGGGCGACATAACACCCCGCGACGAAACCTCCCGTTGGCATGATACCCGCCTGAATATTCTATCCACGCATGCACGGGAAGCACTAACTTTTTCCTTTTTTTCCAGCTCCAACCTAGCCCTACTCTATGGAAGTTGTTTTTCAGGTACCGCACCCCACACGCTCCAATGAAGATTGTCGAAGATCACTGAGACTTTCCACTTCTTACAGGAAGAAGAAGAAACCCTTCATGGACTTCTGTTTATGTAACCTACTTTTCCTATTTCCAGGTATTGTTTACCAGCAAACACACATATGCTGATGGAGATAACCTCTCTACCTCACTTTGGTCACCCTCTTGGAACGTGGGCATCCACTCCCGTGGGGGGCCCATTAGGTCCTAGAGGGTCACCAAATCAATCCCATCTACCTTGTATTTTACCAAACCAGACTAAGTGCATTCTAAGATACTCGTTCACGGATACCCTTAGCTAACTGGGACACTTCACTTACGAGCCTGAAAGGCCTGCTTCCACAACACACTGTCCTTTACTATAGGATTTAATTAATACCCTGTAGCGACAACATAACCTATAATGTGATGTTGTAAAGCTAATGCCCCAGCCAAACCGCAATGTTCTCCTTCACTAAGAACAAATATGATTGATTCCTGGGTTGCACTTACAAAAGGTCTCATAGAATGTTTTAATGCGATACCGACATTCGCGACCCCCACTTACACAAAACAATTTAGTTTTGCTGGTGAAGGAGTCCACACTGTGCTGCCCGAACTGCTACTGTTACTGTTACAACTACTGTTACTGATTGGCTAAAGTCCATGTTTTTGTCTATGTTTATGTTTTTGTTCCCTCTCAGTTCAATCTGGTATAGATAGCCTTATTGCTCTTAGTCAATATTGACCCAGATCCTTAGTCACTACTATAGAGCCTAAGATCCGCCCACCCTAGATACAGTAACCTACCCATATTCCACACCCCCTTCTTAATCGCCATATGGCTCTTCGAATCCCGAAACTTAGTCTACTATAGTCTTTCACTATGTACACCCCACCCAACCTAGACATTTCTCTCCATTCGTCCTCACCAGTGCAACGGATCTCGTACCCGCTCAGTCCTACGTACCCCACATAGCTGTCCATACGGACCTGAGCTACCAATCCGGAAATTCTTATTAGGTGGATAGGCACGCCTACGACCACCTCCGGTAACTGACTCGCCCAGTTCATTAACTGGTGCCCCCCCCCCCCCTTTTTTTTTTTTTTTTTTTTTTTTTTTTTTCTTCTTCCCTTCTTCTTCCTTCTTTCCCCCTATCCTAGTTTCACACTACTCCCACCCACACATCTCACCCTACCCCTTTCTCTCTTTCCCTTCCCTCTTCTCTCTCCCCTTTCTCTTCTCTCCTCTCATATTTATCCTCCTTCCGTTCTATTTCCTCGAGGGGGCCGCCCCTCCGTCCTGTTCCCCGTCGTCGATCCCTGAGCCCCCTCGTCCAGGCAGACAATACTGAAAGACAGACTAACACCTATTTAACCTTTTTTTATCATTCACAACATTAACACAATGCAGAAGACTGCCACCAGCAACCATCAACTCTCACTTAAATGCCTGTCGCTTAACGTAAGAGGCCTAAACCTCCCTGAAAAAAGATCTCAGGTTCTCTCAGAACTCACGAAACACAAAGCTCACTTCCTGTTACTGCAAGAAACACACTTCCGAACCAAAGCCATACCTAAACTGACAAACCATGTATACAAACAGGCCTTACACTCCTCAAATCCATCTTCTAAGACAAAAGGAGTTTCTATACTTATCTCTAAACATGCAGACTTTCACTTATCAGACACATTGATTGACCAGGAGGGCAGATACATCTTCGTCAAAGGCACGTATGCGTCCAAACCCATCACTATAGCGAATATATACTGCCCAAATGACCATCAAGTCTCTTTCCTCCGGAAAATCTGTGACTTACTTTCATCTTTTCAAACAGGCATTTTGATATTGGGAGGAGACTTCAATGTCCCACTGAACCCCTGCCTAGATTCCTCCACTGGCACCTCCACACTCCCATTCCGGGCTTTAAAACAAATTAAACTCCAACTACAAAACCTCACCCTACACGATGCATGGCGCACTCTATATCCAACAGACAGAGATTACACGTACTTCTCTCCCCCACACCAGAAATATTCTAGAATTGATTATCTATTTCTATCCCAACCAGACCTCTCATACCTCTCGCAAGCCACAATAGAAAACATGTTCTTATCCGACCATCACCCTATTACGATTACCCTCTCATTCCCGGAATCGCGTAAGACTACCAAAACTTGGAGATTGAACCCATCTCTCCTAAAAGATCCTGAAACAATCCGGCAACTGAACACACAAATCCAACTGTACTTCCAAGAAAATTCAACCCCAGAAGTCACTCCGGTGACGTTGTGGGAAGCACATAAGTGCGTTCTAAGAGGCAAACTCATAGCCTTAGCCACGGCGGAAAAAAAGAGACACCAAGAACAGATCAAAGCCCTTACTGCAACGATCCACAGACTTGAAACATCTCACAAAAAGTCCATCTCCCAATCCACACTACAAGCTCTCTCACAAGCAAGAGCATCTCTGTTGGACGAACTAGGGAAACGCACTAGGCGAAGATATATCCTAGGCCAAAAAGTGTTTTATGAACATGGCAACAAGAGCGGGAGACTTCTCGCTCGCACAATCCAGGCAGCTAAAACATCTACCACTATACATCACCTCCGCACTGCAAAAGGCAAACTCCTCTCCAAAAACGAGGAAATAGCCAAGCACTTTGAAGAGTTTTATTCTAAGCTGTACAACCTACCTCAACACCCACCAGACTCCTCTCCCGCACATGACAGGTCTTTACAAATTCAGGAGTTTCTATCCCAATATTGCCCCAAGCCAATACCAACACAAAAAGCTAAGGAATTAGAAATACCCATGAGCATAGAAGAACTCAATCTTGCTATTAAACAAACGAAGGCGGGCAAAAGTCCAGGCCCGGATGGCCTACCTCTCATATACTACAAAACTTTTCTAGACACACTAACACCCAAAATGCTGTCGGCCTTTAACTTCCTTTCAAACCCACTCGCCACATCTGGACACATGTTAGAAGCCCAGATAGCAGTGATACCCAAAACAGACAAAGACCCAATGATAGTTTCTAATTATAGACCCATATCGCTGTTAAATGTAGACATCAAATTGTATGCCAAAATTATAGCAAATAGATTACTACCCCTGATTCCAGACCTAGTTTTACCCGATCAAGTAGGATTTATCCCTGGCAGAGAGGCAAGAGACAATACCATCCGCACCCTGAACTTACACCACTGGCTCAACACATCCAACACCAAGGGATTTCTGTTATCCCTGGATGCTGAGAAGGCGTTCGACAGGGTGGCCTGGGATTACATGCGAGAGGTACTCAAAGGAATTGGCCTTCTTCCACGCATGTTTGCCCACATCTGTGCCCTATATACTACTCCAACAGCAAGAGTTAAAGCAAATGGCCTCCTGTCGAACGCCTTCCACATCAGCAACGGCACCCGTCAAGGATGCCCTCTGTCCCCCCTAATTTTTGTCCTCTCTCTTGAACCCCTTCTCAACAGAATAAGAGCCAACCCAGATATTCAGGGTATCCACATGAATCGCAGGGAATTTAAGGTTGCCGCTTTTGCAGACGACATCCTATTATCACTGCAAACACCGCACACATCCCTTCCTAACCTACTGAAGGACATTAACCACTTTGGAACATTGTCCAACTTTAAAATTAACTATTCTAAATCCCAGGCCCTCAATGTTTCTCTACCACCATTAGAAGTTACCCACTGCCAAACTTCGTTCCCATTCCAATGGAAAAATGACTATATCACTTACCTAGGCATTAGAATCCCCCGGCATCTATTAGAGCTCTATGAGCGCAACTTTCTCAATGCCTTGACGAAGATCCAAACAGACCTTCAAAGCTGGAGTACTCTGAATGTCTCCTGGTTTGGTCGTTCGGCATTGATGAAGATGATAATCCTTCCCCGTCTTTTATATTTTATGCAAACGATCCCAATCCATTTACCCCCATCTTTCTTTTTGGCCTATAAAAAAGCCTGCTCAAAATTTATCTGGAAGGGCGGGCCCCCCCGCATCAAATATACGAAGCTGACATGCTCCAAAACGAAAGGGGGGATTGCCTTGCCAGATCTACATAAATACTACTTGGCTTGCCACCTCACTAGAGTGGTAAACTGGAAAACTCATAAACTAAGCAAACTTTGGACCATTTTGGAAAATGCCTTTAGTACTATACCCTTGCACACCCTAACATGGGTCCCAACGAAACACTACCCCCATGCTGTAAAATCACACCCGTTTATTTACCCATCATTGCAAGCTTTCTCCACAGCAAAGAACTCATACCATATAGCCTCAACACCAGGACCGTTGACCCCTCTTCGAGCCAACCCTGAGTTTGCTCCTGGAGAATCAAACTCTTTCTTAACACAAGAGTGGCCACATGACGATATCTATGCTCGCCATTTTTTTGTTGATGGGAGGATTCGCACATATAACGAATTAAAATCCGTCTCACGCACAAAAGAGTTCCCCTTTTGGTCATACAGACAGCTAAGACACTTCCTTGCATCGACTAACGCAAACGACATTTGGACAAGACCACTTACTCCATTCGAAACAATGTATTCTCAGTCCACCCCACAAGGTCACCTAATATCCATGATCTACTCCTTCCTCCAGGATGACTCGCTTCACCCACAGATGGAAACTTCTAGATTATCTTGGGGGAAGGACCTACAAATCAACTTTTCTGACGATGAATGGGAATCTATCCTTACATACGCTCACAAGGGGTCTATGAATGTTGCAATCCAAGAAAATGGGTACAAAATTGCCACGAAATGGTATAGAACTCCCGCTCGATTACACCAATTCTCGCCCTCTATCCCCAATATTTGCTGGAGATGCAATAAGGCAATAGGCAACATGCTACATATCTGGTGGGAATGCCCACTACTTCAACCATTCTGGAAAGAGGTACACTCCATTATTACACATGTAACAACTTATTCCTTAAATTTTAACCCGGCCCAATATCTCCTCCATCATTCAACCCTGTCCAAAAAAGTCTACCATAAATCACTTGCAATGCACATGGTGAATGCCGCTAGAGTGTGCATCCCTGCACACTGGCGCTCAACTACTCCCCCGACCATTACAGAATGGTTAATCAGGGTTGCAAAGTTCGAGGAGATGGAAGAACTGATTCATATTTCCCAAGACCGTATCCAAAAATTTACTACCATATGGGCCTGTTGGTCCCATTTTAAAACCACCGATTACTATAAATCCTTTTTCCAGTCCTAAACACACTCCCTTCTATAGTTTAATACCCATGACCTCCAGGACTCGCGGGGGCGCTCGGGGGACCTGGCTCGAGGGGTGGCCCCCCCCTCTCCCTCTCTTTATCTGCTTTTTTCTTCTTTTCCGCCATCTCCTTTTTCTCCCCTCCTTCCCCTATATCTTCCCCCTAACCCCCATCCCTTTGTTTTAACAATCCCTCCCCACCTATCCCCCTATTTTTATTTATTTTATTTATTTTGTTTTCTAAATTTTGGGATTATGCTCTACGTAAGACCGTCATAATGTGTCTAATCCCCCACCAACAGACACTCGAACCTATCTCCTTATATGTACCTTACTCAAGGAACAGGACGGGCACTGGACCCCCCTGTACCAGAAACACTGGAATACCTTCACTACTGTATTAATATCACTGTTACATTACTTGCTATCAGGATTGCCCCCCTTTTGTGTGTATATTTTAAATGTTACATATGCACTATGTAAATTCAAACGTGTTCCAACAATAATCTTTATGACATACCATTGTCATGCGAGTGTATTACATGATTCTTTTTGATACTCTTTTGAAGTATTGTATTTGCTATCTTATTATTTTTTCAATAAAATCTTTTCTTGTGGGAAAAAAAAAAAAAGAAATAAGAGAGCTGGGTAACCACACAGAGGCTTTAGAAATTAGAGTGGAAGAGATTGAAAATTCAGCACAAGACTACATGGCTGAAATGGAAAACCGTATGGAGGAAAATTCAGCCCAATGACCTTCATGGCTTACGCAACCCTATAACCAAACACTTTCTATCCCTTTGGGATAGGCTTAAATATAAACATCAGTTACAGTTTCCACACAACCCTCTTCTCTCCTTCCTTAAAAATCCTGCTTTCTACCCAGCCTAGATATATCCATTGTCATTTAAAGCATGGTCATCCTTTGATACACTGGGACTATACAAATTTGTTACCCCTTCATCCTTTATCCACTTCCCGACTCTCTGTGAGACTCTAGGATAGGGATGAGCCAAACACCCCCCTGTTCGGTTCGCACCAGAACATGCGAACAGGAAAAAAGTTCGTTCGAACACGCGAACACCGTTAAAGTCTATGGGACATGAACATGAATAATCAAAAGTGCTAATTTTAAAGGCTAATATGCAAGTTATTGTCATAAAAAGTGTTTGGGGACCTGGGTCCTGCCCCAGGGGACATGGATCAATGCAAAAAAAAGTTTTAAAAACGGCCGTTTTTTAAGGAGCAGTGATTTTAATAATGCTTAAAGTCAAACAATAAAAGTGTAATATCCCTTTAAATTTCGTACCTGGGGGGTGTCTATAGTATGCCTGTAAAGGGGCGCATGTTTCCTGTGTTTAGAACAGTCTGACAGCAAAATGACATTTTGAAGGAAAAAACTCATTTAAAACTACCCGTGGCTATTGCATTGCCGACAATACACATAGAAGTTCATTGATAAAAGCGGCATGGGAGTTCCCCAAAGGGGAACCCCGAACCAAAATTAATAAAAAAAAATGACGTGGGAGTCCCCCTAAATTCCATACCAGGCCCTTCAGGTCTGGTATGGATATTAAGGGGAACCCCGGCCAAAATTTTTTAAAAAAATGACGTGGGGTTCCCCCTAAATTCCATACCAGACCCTTCAGGTCTGGTATGGATTTTAAGGGGAATCCCGTGCCAAAAAAAAAAAAAAAAACGGCGTGGGGTCTCCCCAAAAATCCATACCAGACCCTTATCCGAGCACGCAACCTGGCAGGCCGCAGGAAAAGAGGGGGGGACGAGAGTGCGCCCCCCCCTCCTGAACCGTACCAGGCCACATGCCCTCAACATTGGGAGGGTGCTTTGGGGTAGCCCCCCAAAACACCTTGTCCCCATGTTGATGAGGACAAGGGCCTCATCCCCACAACCCTGGCTGGTGGTTGTGGGAGTCTGCGGGCGGGGGGCTTATCGGAATCTGGAAGCCCCCTTTAACAAGGGGACCCCCAGATCCCGGCCCCCCCCTGTGTGAAATGGTAATTACCCCTACCATTTCACTAAAAAACTGTCAAAAATGTTAAAAATGACAAGAGACAGTTTTTGACAATTCCTTTATTTAAATGCTTCTTCTTTCTTCTATCTTCCTTCATCTTCTGGTTCTTCTGGTTCTTCTGGCTCTTCTGGTTCTTCCTCTGGTGTTCTCGTCCAGCATCTCCTCCGTGGCGTCTTCTATCTTCTTCTCCTCGGGCCGCTCCGCACCCATGGCATGGAGGAAGGCTCCTGCTCTTCTCTTCTTCTTTTCTTCTCTTCTTCTCTTCTTCTCTTCTTCATTTTCTTCTCCGGGCCGCTCCGCCACCATGCTGGCATGGAGGGAGGCTCCCGCTGTGTGACGGCGCTCCTCGTCTGACAGTTATTAAATAACGGGGGGTGGGGCCACCCGGTGACCCCACCCCTCTGACGCACGGTGACTTGACGGGACTTCCCTGTGACGTCACGGGGAATGCCACAGGGAAGTCCCGTCATGTCCCGTGCGTCAGAGGGGGGCGGGGTCACCGGGTGTCCCCATCCCCCGTTATTTAAGAACTCTCAGACGAGAAGCGCCGTCACACAGCGGGAGCCTCCCTCCATGCCAGCATGGGTGCAGAGCGGCCCGGAGAAGAAAATGAAGAAGAGAAGAAGAGAAGAAAAGAAGAAGAGAAGAGCGGGAGCCTCCCCTCCATGCCATGGGTGTGATGCGGCCTGAGGAGAAGAAGATAGAAGACGCCGCGGAGGAGATGCTGAACGAGAACGCCGGAGGAAGAACCAGAAGAGCCAGAAGAACCAGAAGAGCCAGAAGAACCAGAAGAACCAGAAGATGAAGGAAGATAGAAGAAAGAAGAAGCATTTAAATAAAGGAATTGTCAAAAACTGTCTCTTGTCATTTTTAACATTTTTGACAGTTTTTTAGTGAAATGGTAGGGGTAAGTACCCCCTTACCATTTCACACAGGGGGGGGCCGGGATCTGGGGGTCCCCTTGTTAAAGGGGGCTTCCAGATTCCGATAAGCCCCCCGCCTGCAGACCCCCACAACCACCGGCCAGGGTTGTGGGGATGAGGCCCTTGTCCTCATCAACATGGGGACAAGGTGTTTTGGGGGGCTACCCCAAAGCACCCTCCCAATGTTGAGGGCATGTGGCCTGGTACAGTTCAGGAGGGGGGGGGGCGCACTCTCGTCACCCCCTCTTTTCCTGCGGCCTGCCAGGTTGCGTGCTCGGATAAGGGTCTGGTATGGATTTTTGGGGGGACCCCACGCCTCTTTTTTTTTTTTGGCGCGGGGTTCCCCTTAAAATCCATACCAGACCTGAAGGGTCTGGTATGGAATTTAGGGGGAACCCCACGTCATTTTTTTTTTAAATTTTGGCCGGGGTTCCCCTTAATATCCATACCAGACCTGAAGGGCCTGGTATGGAATTTAGGGGGACTCCCACGTCATTTTTTTTTTTAAATTTTGGTTCGGGGTTCCCCTTTGGGGAATTCCCATGCCGTTTTTATCAATGAACTTCTATGTGTATTGTTGGCAATGCAATAGCCGCGGGTAGTTTTAAATTCGTTTTTTCCTTCAAAATGTCATTTTGCTGTCAGACTGTTCTAAACACAGGAAACATGCGCCCCTTTACAGGCATACTATAGACACCCCCCAGGTACAAAATTTAAAGGGATATTACACTTTTATTGTTTGACTTTAAGCATTATTAAAATCACTGCTCCTGAAAAAACGGCCGTTTTTAAAATTTTTTTTTGCATTGATCCATGTCCCCTGGGGCAGGACCCAGGTCCCCAAACACTTTTTATGACAATAACTTGCATATTAGCCTTTAAAATTAGCACTTTTGATTTCTCCCATAGACTTTTAAAGGGTGTTCCGCGGCATTCGAATTTGCCACGAACACCCCAAATTGTTCGCTGTTGGGCGAACTTGCGAACAGCCAATGTTCGAGTTGAACATGAGTTCGACTCGAACTCGAAGCTCATCCCTACTCTAGGACTACCAATATCAGAACTGTTCCGTTATCTCCAAATTAAGAACTTCTTCGCACCCCATATAAACACTGATGTACCCCTTAACCAATTTACTAGATTTGAATCCATATGCAAGAATGACCCACACACTAAAGGCCTAATTTCTTCCCTCTATTCCCAACTTCTACTAAATTTGATCAAAGATAAACCAACTTATGCTCAGAAATGGGAGGAAGACCTGGGGCATACACTTGATATCACAGACTGGTCAGAAATTTGGCTGACAACTAAAACATCCTCTCCTAACATTGCTGCTGTGGAGACCTAATATAAAGTGTCGCTGGTATTTAGTACCAGGTAGAGTGGCTAAATATATACCTACTTATTCTACCTTATGTTTCCGTGGCTGTCCAGATCTGGGCACACACATACATATTTGGTGGTCTTGCCCAAAATTTTTATATTAGCCTCCAAAATGTTTGCTCTATCTTTGCAGCCTGAATCTACTACCGCACTACTTAAACCTGAATGTTTAGCTCATGCCCATTTCAAGCTCTTTATCCAACTCCTTACTGCAGCAAAACAAACATTGGAAAAAGCTTGGAAGGCCCCTATCTTAGCATTAGCTGAGGTGAAAAACAGAATGAATAATTCCATCATTTACGCAAAAATGATGGCTATTGAGTGTAATCAAGTGACCAAATTTCATACAATGTGGCTCCCTTGGATTGCACATCACCTGCCACCATCCTTCAACAATTCTGTCTTAATGCCATGGTAGTCGATTATATTCAGCTCACAAAGCAACTCGCATTAGCTTTTGGATCAACCTTGTGGACCCCCCCCCTTCTTTTTTTTTTTCTTACATTCTCTCTATTCTTTTTTTCATTGTTATCCCATTTAGAATTTCGAAGCTCTCTATTTCACAGTCTATGATATTTTTCTTTGGATGAATCTCATTAATTCTTGTTGGTTCAGTCCAAATGTCTCAAGGTACAATATATTTTCTTACAGCTTGTTACCAACACATTAGACTCTCTATATGACTATCCATCAAACATCTTGTACTCTTACCAACTTAATTAATAGTGAGCTTCTATACCTTTGTCATTATATGTTCAACAACCTCTCTGTATTGTATATTTTGATGTACTAAATACAATCTTTTGACAAGGAATTTATTCGCCCCATTCCTAGACTTTAACACCCAAGTAAAGGTAGGAAAGATAATATTACCATGTAATGTGGGATTTGTCACTGATTTCTACATTGTAAATGAATACATGGGATGTCTGGCTCTGTTAAGCTTTATTGTAGCAATTTTAGCCAGGAAACTTCCAGACACATTCAATGAAGCTCAGTACATCTCATTCAGCATGCTGGTCTTCTGCATTACTTGGATCTCCTTCATTCCAGCCTACTTCAGTAACAAAGGGAAATACATGGTGGCTGTGGAGGTCTTTGCCATCTTGTCCTTCAGTGCTGGACTCCTGGGTTGTAGCTACATTCCAAAATCTTACATCATCCTACTGAGACCAGAGCTGAATGTAAAGGCAAATGTAGCCCAAAGACAAGCTTTTAAGTAAACAGCAAAACAAATGCATAATATAGTAAAATGTTATAAATCAGGATAATAAATTAAATGCAACTGTTGTCTTGTGAATTTAGAAATGTCTTTTTCTAAAAATAAATGTTTCCAGACAAAAGAAAAAGAAAAAAAAACGATAAAAATAGGATTCATTAAAAGAAAAAAATATAAAAAATATATATCCCTAACAACTAGCCACACCTTCAAACCTATATACCCTATATAGGGCTGCCTTGCCAGTCTGAAGCAACAGTTAGAGAATGACCCCATACAAGTTTTAGAGCGTTTACTACAAAGATGCAGCCAACAATGAGGAGGATGTTAAAGGCCAAATCCATCTTGAACAGCAAAAAAAAAACAAACCTTGGACCTCTTAGAAGCTCTAAAAAAAAACAGCTCCTATTGCTATACTCATCTTCTCTCCAGAAATGCCCACAGGGTTGTATGATGTCTAGTATCATTCAACCCACTTCATGAGTCCGTCCTTTAGGGTAACGGAGGACTTGTGTTGTCGCAGCATTAAACTGGATTAAACTGTATTAGACCAAATATATCTGGAAAAAAGTTATGTATAAAGATTTTTTTATGGATACAAGGGTACTCCAATGAGGGGAGATTTCAAACATGTAATAGTTACGCAAGCCCAAAGTTAGGCCATACATGGGTCCATGCTGAACTGGGTGAATTTTGATTTATGAATGGACACTTTGGTTGTACTTGGTACTTTTGGATCTACTGATCGCCTTCTGTGCAACCACCCCATCAGGCTTACCCGCTCAATCAGCACTGAAGGCAGTGTATTCTAGCAGTCTCTCCACTGTCAGAACACAAAGGCTCAGCAGGGAAGATAAAGAATGAACATTATTATTATTTTTACACGTTGATACCCTCTGGCCTCTTTAGTGCACTGAAAATTTACACAGAGTTTAGTTTATGTGTTGTGCAACCACAGTATTTAGGTAAATTTGTACTGGCTTATTTTGTTGACATTTTAATCAATGCTTTAACCATGTACAGAAGCAGATACCTTGTGCTACAGAACTAAAGTAATTTCAAATCAAAAAAGCAGATTTTGTCATACCCTGCATGGGACGTATCCTGCCAGACTTGTCCATCTTACCAGCTGTTCGGTGTCTGCACATAATGTAGAGGGGAGAGACAAGCCAGGTGCTCTTCTAGGGGCACAAAACAGGATTTACCTTTATAGGAGTTGTAAAGGCAGAAGGTTTTTTAATCTTAATGCATTCTATAATAAGATATAAGAAGCTGCGAGAAGCCATGTGGGGGACACATGTGGAAGAAGGGAAGGGAAGGAAGAAGGGACAGGGAATCTGGTCAGAGTTGATGGGAAGATG
Organism: Lithobates clamitans; assembly: GCA_037952925.1. Lineage (NCBI taxonomy): Eukaryota > Metazoa > Chordata > Amphibia > Anura > Ranidae > Lithobates > Lithobates clamitans. Next base: position 1,118,068 of record JBBGZY010001644.1, on the reverse strand, counting down.
GGTGGAGACAAATACAGGGCAATCTTAGAAGAAAACCTGTTAGAGTCTGCAAACGACTTGAGACTGGGGCGGAGGTTCACCTTCCAGCAGGACAATAACCTTAAACATACAGCCAGAGCTACAATGGAATGGTTTAGATCAAATCATATTCATGTGTATCCCAATAAAATACATTTACATTTTTGGTTGTAACGTGACAAACTGTGGAACATTTCAAGGGGTATGAATACCTTTTCAAGACACTATATATATATATATATATATATATATATATATATATATACTTTATATACTTTCACCCCATTTTGGAAAGTAGACACTCCGAGGTATTTAGTAGGACTCATGGTGAGTTTTTTGAATTTTTTTGTCTCAAATTTAGAAAAATTAAGAAATGCATTTTTTTTCCCCACAAAATTGTCTCCAAGGAATTTTCTGAAAGGCATAGGGAATCTTTTGAAAAATTTCATTTTTTGGAAAATTCAGGAAATATAGTTAAACTAATTATATTTGTTTTTTTACACAAAGTTGTCCATTAATAAGATATTTCTAACACGCAGCAGTCTAAGGTACAAAGGTTGCCTTCAATGAAGTACCTGTCTGATAAATAAGTACAGGACTGCATTTTAAGTAGTATGAAAAACATATAGTAATTTATTGACAGAATCTGTTAGTTTACTGTAATAAATGCACACTGCTCTCAGGAATCACAGGAACCAAAAGGCTTCATTTAGGTAAGCTTTTTTATTTTTGATTGCACAAAAAAAGAAATTGATCATATTAGTAATGAAAACATTAAGGCTGGGTTCACACAATTGTGAATTGGATGTGGGTTCTCACCTTGTAACACGAGTCATATGACACCGAAGAGGGAAAATGGCAATTTGGACATTTTCACTTACGGGTATACTCACTTTTGTTGCCAATGGTTTATATATTAATGGCTGTGTGTTGAGTTATTTTGAGGGGACAGCAAATTTCCATGGTTATACAAGCTGTACACTCACTACTTTACATGGTAGCAAAGTGTCATTTCGTCAGTGTTGTCACATGAAAAAATATAATAAAATATTTACAAAAATGTGAGATGTGAGGGGTGTACTCACTTTTGTGAGATACTTTATATATATATATAAAATTTATGTAGGTAAAACAGCTCTTGTACAGTATCTCACACAAGTGAGTACACCCCTCACCCCTTTGCTACAATGTAAAGTAGTAAGTAAGGTAGTGAGTGTACAGCTTGTATTTCAGAGCTTTCTTTTGGTGGTATTTAATCACCGTTGGTTTTTTTTTAATATTTTGCGCTATAAATGAAAAAAAGAAAAAAGAATTCTGTAAAAAAATGCATTTTTCTTCATTTCTGTTATAAAATTTAGTTGTAAAATTTAGCAAATTAGTAATTTTTCTTCATACATTTTGGCCAAAATTTATACTGCTACATATTTTGGTAAATATAATAAAATCCGTGTATATTATTTGGTCTTTGTGAAAGTTATACAGTTTACAATCTATGGTGCCAATCATTGAAAATTGATCACCTGATGTACTGATGGCCTATCTCATTTCTTGAGACCCCAACAAGCCAGGAAAGTACAAATATCCCCCAAATGACCCCTTTTTGGAAAGCAGACATTCCAACGTATTTACTAAGAGACATAGTAAGTTTTTTGAAGTTGTCATTTTTTCCCACAATTCTTTGCAAAGTTAAGATTTTTTTTCTTTTTTTTGACAAAATTGTCATAATAACAGGTTATTTCTCACACGCAGCATATGCATACCACAAATTACACCCCAAAACACAGTCTACTACTCCTCCTGTGTATGGCGATACCACATGTGTGAGACTTTTACACAGCGTGGCCACATAGAGAGGTCCAACATGCAGGGAGTACCATCAGGTGTTCTAGGGGCATACATTTCAAATCTAATTTGACTACCTATTACACTTTTGTGAGGCACTGTAGTGGCACTGATGGGCAGTGGCATGGATGTGTCACAGATGAGAACTGATGTGGCATGGATGAACATGAATGGGGCATAAATGAGCCATGGATGTGGATGGATGAGCCATGGATGGGGATGGATGAGCCATGGATGGGGATGGCTGGGCATGGATGGGCATGGTAGGGGATGGCTGAGTATGGATGGGGATGGCTGAGTATGGATGGGGATGGCTGAGCATGGATGGGGTGGCTGAGCATGGATGGGGATGACTGAGCATGGATGGGATGGCTGAGCATGGATGGGGATGGCTGAGCATGGATGAGATGGCTGAGCATGGATGAGATGGCTGAGCATGGATGGAATGGCTGAGTATGGATGACATGGCTGAGTATGGATGGCTGTGAGTATGGATGGGATGGCTGAGTATGGATGGATGGATGAGGCTGGAATGGGCACAGAGCAGCGCTGTGGGCACTACAGATCCAGCCCACAGCACTGCTGCACCCAACCTCTCCCCCTCTCCTCTCACACTGTACCAATTGGTATGGAAAGGGGAGAGAGGAACTGGGCATGCACCAGCTTGTTTACAACTGATCGCTCTGTCATTTGACGGAGCGATCAGGTGCTAAAGGGCCGCTGCCATCGGCCCAACACTGTGATCCGTGATGGTCCCAGCGGTTATGGGTATTCCCGGAGGGGCCCCCCAAGGGGGTGCGCGAGAGCATGACTCTGGGAGGACGTTATCCGACCACCCTGATGCCGTTTTTCATCTATGGGTGGTCGGCAAGTGGTTAATGTCTAAAACACTGGCAACAAAGTGCAAAAGTAAGTGCACCCCTAAGTGAAAATGTCCAAATTAGGCCCAATTAGCCTCCCCAGTGTCATGTGACTCGTTAGTGTTAAAAGGTCTCAGGTGTAAATAGGGAGCAGGTGTGTTAAATTTGGTCTTTTTACTCTCACTCTTTCATACTGGTCACTGGAATTTCAACATGGCACCTCATGGCAAAGAACTCTCTGAGGATCTGAAAAAAAAGATTGTTGCTCTATATAAAATGACCTAGGCTATAAGATTGCCAAGACCCTGAAACTGAGCTACAGCACAGTGGCTAAGACCATACAGAGGTTTAACAGGACAGGTTCTACTCAGAACAGGCCATGCCATTGTTGACCAAAGAAGTTGAGTGCACGTGCTCAGCATCATATCCAGAGGTTGTTTTTGGGAAATAGACATATGAGTACTGCCAGCATTGCTGCAGAGGTTGAAGAGATGGGGTGGTCAGTAGGGATGGGCTATCTGTTCAAGTCGAACATGAGTTTGACTCGAACATTGGCTGTTCGCCCGTTCGCCAAACAGCGAACAATTTGGAGTGTTTGCGGCAAATTCAAAAAGTCGCGGAACACCCTTTAACCACTAAGCCACCGCTCACTGTCATATGACGGCGGGCCGAGGCAGCTTTTGTTCTGGGCGGACATCATATGACGTGATCGCCCTCCCGCTGCGTCGCTCGGGACCCGGTGCGCGTGCCCGGCGGCCGCGATGTCCGCCGGGCACCCGCGATTGCCGGGTAACAGAGCAAGACCATGGATCTGTGTATGTAAACCCAGATCCACGTCCTGTCAGAGAGGAGAGGAGACCGATGGTGTGTCCCTTGTACATAGGGACACCGATCGGTCTCCTCCCCTAGTGAGTCCCCTCCCCCCACAGTTAGAATCACCTCCCTAGGTCATACATAAACCCCTCGATCGCCCCCTAGTGTTAACCCCTTCCCTGCCAGTCACATTTACACAGTAATCAATGCACTTTTATAGCACGGATCGCTGTATAAATGTGAATGGTCCCAAAAATGTGTCAAAAGTGTCTGATAAGGGTCTGGTGTGGATTTTTGGGGGGAACCCCACGCCATTTTTTTTTTAATTTTGGCACGGAGTTCCCCTTAATATCCATATCAGACCTGAAGGAATTTATTTTTCAATGACTTTCAATGACTTTTATGTGTATTGTTGGGAAACATGCGCTACTTTACAGGCATACTATAGACACCCCCCCAGGTACGAAATTTAAAGGAATATTTAATATGGCAACCGGAGCTGTTGACAGCGCTCCTATTTGAGTTTACTGTGCATGCGCGAGATCTGGGATAAAACGGGCAGTGCATGCTGGTCGATTAAATATCGCAGATCGCCGCCATGACTAGTAAAAAATAAAAAAATAAATAAAAATGCTATAAATCTATCCCCTATTTTGTAGACGCTATAACTTTTGCGCAAACCAATCAATATACGCTTATCGCAAATTTTTTTTTCACCAAAAATATGTAGAAGAATACATATCGCTGCAATATCGCAGTCCCAATAAATATCGCAGATCGCCGCCATGACTAGTAAAAAATAAAAAAATAAATAAAAATGCTATAAATCTATCCCCTATTTTGTAGACGCTATAACTTTTGCGCAAACCAATCAATATACGCTTATCGCAAATTTTTTTTCACCAAAAATATGTAGAAGAATACATATCAGCCTAAACTGAGGAAAAAATTAAAAAAAAAAAATTGGATATTTATTATAGCAAAAAGTAAAAAATATTGTGTTTTTTCAAAATTATCCCACTTCTTTTTTTATAGCGCAATAAATAAAAACCACAGAGGTGATCAAATACCACCAAAAGAAAGCTCTATTTGTGGGGAAAAAATGATAAAAATTTCATTAGGGTGCAGTGTAACATGACCGCGCAATTGTCATTCAAAATGCGACAGCACTGAAAACTGAAAAATGGCTTGGGCAGGAAGGGGGTGAAAGTGCCCTGTATTGAGGTGGTTAAAAGTCTATGGGAGAAATCTAAAGTACTAATTTTAAAGGTTAATATGCAAGTTATTGTCATAAAGAGTGTTTGCAGACCCGGGTCCTGCCCCAGGGGACATGTATCAATGCAAAAAAAAGTTTTAAAAACGGCCATTTCTTTGGGAGCAGTGATTTTAATAATGCTTAAAGCGAGGTTTCACTGTCTCCACATTTTTTATTTTTTATTGCAAAATGACAATGATTAATATATTTAAATATAGAACTTACTTGTTCCGTTGTTAGTGCTTACTGCTGTCTATTTTCTCCTAAAAAAAAAAGTTATACATTTTAATGTTGCCGGTTGTCATCTTGCCTGTGGGCATGTGAAGCCCACAGGCATTATCTTCAGGGATACGGTGCTGCTGATCGACCAGCATGCACTGCCCGTTTTATCCCAGATCTCGCGCATGCACAGTAAACTCAAATAGGAGCGCTGTCAACAGCTCCGGTTGCCATCACAATGGGCGGCGTCGTAGAAATCCCACGAGATTTCGCGGCGGCTCTCCGCACTGACTCCTGGGATAAATGACACGAGATCCCAGGAGACAGTGCGGCGATGAAAGGAAATGATGCGTATACCCACAAAATTCCCGCCCACAGTCGCAGGGACCGAACACAGGCCGGGCCACATATCTGAAGGTAGGAAAAAAAACAAAAAAACGGTCCATTGAGCACTCTGTGCTATATTTAGAAGCCACTGAGCTGAACTTTAGAAAATGTTTAAAGATCTGCTTTAAAATGAAACAATAAAAGTGAAATATTCCTTTAAATTTCGTACCTGGGGGGGTGTCTATAGTATGCCTGTAAAGTAGCGCATGTTTCCCAACAATACACATAAAAGTCATTGAAAGTCATTGAAAAATAAATTCCTTCAGGTCTGATATGGATATTAAGGGGAACTGTGTGCCAAAATTAAAAAAAAAATGGCGTGGGGTTGCCCCCAAAAATCCACACCAGACCCTTATCCGAGCATGCAACCTGACAGGCCGCAGGAAAAGAGGGGGGGAGAGAGCGCCACCCCCCTCCTGAACCGTACCAGGCCACATGCCCTCAACATGGGGAGGATGTACCCATGTTGATAGGGACAAGGGCCTTATTCCCACAACCCTTGCCCGGTGGTTGTGGGGATCTGCAGGCGGGGGGCTTATCGGAATCTGGAAGCCCCCTTTAACAAAGGGGACAACCAGATCCCGGCCACCCTCTGCAGGATTCCCATTGCATCAGATGGGGGTGAGGTCACCCATACACGTCACTGGGAAACCCCGGCATTTCCCCTTGTCAGAGGGGGACAGGGTCACGTGACAGGTGGCCCCGCCCTCAGCTACATAAGAGCTGTCAAGCTGGTGCTGCATCATTGGCTGTGTGCCTCAGATGAAGGCAGGATCCTGTGCGCGTTCCTCGCTGGAGTAGCTGGAGATCATCCATCGCTGAAGATTGAGAATTGGATTACATTGCTGGAGTAGGAGCATGGATTTATTGGATTACATCGCTGGAATCTCTTTTTTATTTTTTTATTTTTAATAAAGGACTGTCCCAAGCTGTCTCCTGTGGTTTTTTTTAACATTTTAAAACTTTCTTTTTGTGAAATGGTAGGGGTACAATGTACCCCTTACCAATTCACACGGGGGGCGGGATCTGGGTGTCCCCTTTGTTAAAGGGGATTCCAGATTTCAATAAGCCCCCCGCCCGCAGACCCCCACAACCACCGGGCAAGGGTTGTGGGGATGAGGCCCTTGTTCCCATCAACATGGGGACATCCTCCCTATGTTGAGGGCATGTGGCCTGGTATGGTTCAGGAGGGGGAGGGGCGCTCTCTCATCCTCCCCTCTTTTCCTGTGGCCTGCCAGGTTGCATGCTCGTATAAGGGTCTGGTGTGGATTTTTGGGGGAACCCCACGCCATTTTTTTTTACATTTTGGCGCGGAGTTCCCCTTAAAATCCATACCAGATCTGAAGGAACCCCATGCCATTTTTTTAAAATTTTGGTTCGGAGTTCCCCTCAATATCCATACCAGACCTGAAGGGTCTGGTAATGGAATTTTGGGGGACCCCCACGCATTTTTAAAAAATTTTTTTAATGACTTTCAATGACTTTTATGTGTATTGTCGGGACCGACAATTCATTAATAGCCGGCACTAGCACTAGTACTTTTAAATGACTTTTTTTTTCCTTTAGAAATGTCATTTTGCTATCGGACTGTTATAAACACGGGAAACATGCGCTACTTTACAGGCATACTATGGACACCTCCAGGTACGAAATTTAAAGAAATGTTTCACTTTTATTGTTTCACTTTAAGCATTATTAAAATCACTGCTCCCGAAAAAACGGCTATTTTTAAAACTTTTTTTGCATTGATACATGTCCCCTGGGGCAGAACCCAGGTCCTCAAACACTTTTTATGACAATAACTTGCATATTAACCTTTAAAATTAGCACTTTTGATTTTTCATGTTCGTGTCCCATCGCGTATTCGAAAAATTTTTTTGCCTGTTCGCATGTTCTGGATGCGAATCAAACAGGGGGCTCAAAGGTCCTTTGATGTCGCCCTGTGGGAGGGCGAAATGCATTGACGCGACACACTTCCGGCACGACTGATGTCATTTCCGATCTCATGGGAAAAACGCCAACAGCAGTGTTTGCTGCATCCTTTTACTATTTCCATGCCTGATTTTAACTTACGTTTGTCTTACAAGTGTGTCTTGCCTAAGTCAAGCATGGTGGTGGGAGTGTCATGGTCTGGGGCTGCATGAGTGCTGCCAGCACTGGGGAGCTACAGTTCATTGAGGGAACCTTAAATGCCAACATGTACTATGACATACTGAAGCAGAGCATGATCCCCCTCCCTTGGGAGACTGGGCCGCAGGGCAGTATTCCAACACAATTATGACCCCAAACACACTGCCTTGATAAATAAGCTTAGGGTAATGGTGAAGGACTGGCCAAGCATGTCTCCAGACCTAAACCCTATTCAGCATCTGTGGGGAATCCTCAAATGGAAGGTGTAGGAGCGCAAGGTCTCTAACATCCACCAGCAACGTGATGTCGTCATGGAGGAGTGTAAGAGGACTCCAGTGGCAACCTGTGAAGCTCTGGTGAGCTCCATGCCCAAGAAGGTTAAGGCAGTGCTTGAAAATAGTGATGGCCACTAGGGATGAGCTTCGTGTTCGAGTCGAACCCATGTTCGACTCGAACATTGGCTGTTCGGTCGTTCACCGAATTCCGAACGTTATGGGCTGTTCATAACGGCCCATAATTCAATGCGGCATCGCAGTGCATTGCTGGCTGATGATTGGCCAAGCATGCACTATGACCCGCATGCTTGGCCAATCACAGCGCCGTCGGTAGAGAGAGCTGTAATTGGGTAAAGCCAGGGTGGCTTTGGCCAATTATGGCTCAGGGGGTTTAGAACACGCCCCACACTATATAAGGCCGCCTGCACGGCGGCCCTGTGTAGTGTGTGTTCCGGCGTTGAAAGAGAGATAGATAGACAGAGAGACAGTGTCATTTCATTTGAGTTAGATAGATTAGGCAGGACAATCAGTGAGTTAGCTGCACTTACAGTGCATTGTGTATATATATATATATGCATCCCAGGTGTTGCATATATATATATATATATACACTGTATTCAGTTTAGCTAGATCCGTTCCTGTTATCTTCTTACTGACAGGCAGGCTTGTCTTGTTACAGTATTTACAGCTACCTGAAGAAAATTGCTGGTGTTCTTTTGATCCTATTAGTACCACAGTCAGGCAGCTAGACTATTTACAGTTAGTGCAGTGCATCCTGCTCGCAGTGTTCAGCTAAAACTACAAGTTAGTGTGGTGCATCCTCCTCACAGTGTTCAGCTAAAACTACAAGTTAGTGTAGTGCGTCCTGCTCACAGTGTTCAGCTAAAACTACAAGTTAGTGTAGTGAGACCTCTGCACAGTGTTCATCTAAAGCTACAAGTTAGTGCAGTGCGTCCTGCTCACAGTGTTCAGCTAAAACTACAAGTTAGTGTAGTGAGACCTCTGCACAGTGTTCATCTAAAGCTACAAGTTAGTGCAGTGCGTCCTGCTCACAGCGTTCAGCTAAAACTACAAGTTAGTGTAGTGAGACCTCTGCACAGTGTTCATCTAAAGCTACAAGTTAGTGCAGTGCGTCCTGCTCACAGTGTTCAGCTAAAACTACAAGTTAGTGTAGTGAGACCTCTGCACAGTGTTCATCTAAAGCTACAAGTTAGTGCAGTGCGTCCTGCTCACAGTGTTCAGCTAAAACTACAAGTTAGTATAGTGAGACCTCTGCACAGTGTTCATCTAAAGCTACAAGTTAGTGCAGTGCGTCCTGCTCACAGTGTTCAGCTAAAACTACATGTTAGTGTGGTGTGTCCTGTTCACAGTGTTCAGCTAAACGTACAAGTTATTTTTTTGTGAGCTCTACACAGTGTTCATTTAAAGCTACAAGTTAGTGTAGTGCGTCCTGCTCACAGTGTTCAGCTAAAACTACAAGTTAGTGTGGTGCGTCCTCCTCACAGTGTTCAGCTAAAACTACAAGTTAGTGTAGTGCGTCCTGCTCACAGTGTTCAGCTAAAACTACAAATTAGTGTAGTGAGACCTCTGCACAGTGTTCATCTAAAGCTACAAGTTAGTGCAGTGCATCCTGCTCACAGTGTTCAGCTAAAACTACAAGTTAGTGTAATGAGACCTCTGCACAGTGTTCATCTAAAGCTACAAGTTAGTGCAGTGCGTCCTGCTCACAGTATTCAGCTAAAACTACAAGTTAGTGTGGTGCGTCCTCCTCACAGTGTTCAGCTAAACCTACAAGTTAGTGTAGTGAGACCTCTGCGCAGTGTTCATCTAAAGCTACAAGTTAGTGCAGTGCTTCCTGCTCACAGTGTTCAGCTAAAACTACATGTTAGTGTGGTGCGTCCTCCTCACAGTGTTCAGCTAAACCTACAAGTTAGTGTAGTGAGACCTCTGCACAGTGTTCATCTAAAGCTACAAGTTAGTGCAGTGCGTCCTGCCCACAGTGTTCAGCTAAAACTACAAGTTAGTGTGGTGCGTCCTCCTCACAGTGTTCAGCTAAACCTACAAGTTATTTTTTTGCGAGCTCTGCACAGTGTTCAATGTTCATCTAAAGCTACAAGTTAGTGTAGTGCGTCCTGCTCACAGTGTTCAGCTAAAACTACAAGTTAGTGTGGTGCGTCCTCCTCACAGTGTTCAGCTAAAACTACAAGTTAGTGTAGTGCGTCCTGCTCACAGTGTTCAGCTAAAACTACAAGTTAGTGTAGTGAGACCTCTGCACAGTGTTCAGCTAAAACTACAAGTTAGTGTAGTGAGACCTCTGCACAGTGTTCATCTAAAGCTACAAGTTAGTGCAGTGCGTCCTGCTCACAGTGTTTAGCTAAAACTACAAGTTAGTGTAGTGAGACCTCTGCACAGTGTTCAGCTAAAACTACAAGTTAGTGTAGTGAGTCCTGCTCACAGTGTTCAGCTAAAACTACAAGTTAGTGTAGTGAGACCTCTGCACAGTGTTCATCTAAAGCTACAAGTTAGTGCAGTGCGTCCTGCTCACAGTGTTCAGCTAAAACTACAAGTTAGTGTGGTGCGTCCTGCTCACAGTGTTCAGCTAAAACTACAAGTTAGTGTGGTGCGTCCTCCTCACAGTGTTCAGCTAAACCTACAAGTTATTTTTTTTTTGCGAGCTCTGCACAGTGTTCATCTAAAGCTACAAGTTAGTGTAGTGCGTCCTGCTCACAGTGTTCAGCTAAAACTACAAGTTAGTGTGGTGCGTCCTCCTCACAGTGTTCAGCTAAACCTACAAGTTATTTTTTTGCGAGCTCTGCACAGTGTTCAGCTAAAGCTACCTGTAGAAGGTTGGTGGTGTTTTCCTGATCCTATCACTACCGCAGGCAGCTAAAAAGCTACAAGTTAGTTTTTTGCGAGCTCTGCACAGTGTTCAGCTAAAGCTACCTGTAGAAGGTTGGTGGTGTTCTCATACTACAGGCAGGCAGTTGATTTTGCTAGCTGCAGTATCAGTATATATATATATATATATATATATATATATATATATATATATATATATATCCCAGCTTAGTGCAGCTACAGGCCATTAGTATGTCTGGAAGGCCAAGAAGGAGAGGCAGATAGTCACAAGCCAATAAGAGAGGGCAAGCAGGCTCTGTGTCTAGTGCTGGTCGTGGAGACGGTGCATCCTCATCAGCACGTGGCCATGAGACACGCTTGGCCTTTTTTTCGGCAGCTGGCCGTGTTGAGCTGCAACATACGGAAGACTTGGTCGAGTGGATGACCAAGCCGTCCTCATTCTCCTCATCCTCTCTCACCCATGCTCAGGGTACTTTGTCTGGCAAAGCAGCGGACTCTTCCCTCGGCTCAATGTCATCAGTGACTCCTTCCCTAGCCCCACCATGTCCTCCTGAGGAGTCCCTCGAACTGTTTGACCACAGTGTTGGATACATGCTCCAGGAGGATGCCCAGCGTTTGGAAGGCTCTGATGATGATACTGAGCTCGATGAAGGCAGTAACATGAGCACGGACAGAGGGGGTGCCCAAGAAGGACAGCAATCTGGCAGTCATGCTCCCCCTGCTGCAGCATACTGCCAGGTTTGCTCCAGTGATGAGGAGGGAGGGGATGATGAGGTCACTGACTCAACGTGGGTGCCTGATAGGAGAGAGGAGGAGGAGGCGGCACATCACCAACGAGGCAGGATGCCCTCCAGGGGCCATCCTAAGGGCAGTACATTGACTGCATCACACCCCAAAGCTCCACATGTGCAGGGAGCTGCAGTCTCTGCGCGTTATTCAAAAAGTTCTTTGGTGTGGGCCTTTTTTGAGACGAGTGCATCAGATCGCACCGCTGCTATTTGCAACATATGTCTCAAGCGTATCTCGCGTGGCCAAAACATCTCCCGCTTGGGTACCACATGCTTGACCAGACATATGTTGACCTGCCATGCAGTTCATTGGCAAGCGTATCTAAAAGACCCACACCAAAGAACAAAGAGGACCTCTCCTTGCTCCTCATCAGCTGAGATCTCCAACCAGTGTTGCCAACCTACCAGATTGAAATTTACTGACACCACACCCAAAATTTACTGGCACCGTCAAGGTTTTACTGGCGTATCAAAAAGTTACAAAATGCCAGTTTTAAGTGCAAATTTCAGTATTTAGGCTACAAACAAGTACAAGCTACTAGCAATGTGATTTAAGGTAGATATTAAGGCAAAAACATATTTCTTATTTTATTTTCAATATAGTAAGTAGCTCAGGGACAGGAATCGAGAGGGCAAGAAATTAGAATGGGCGGCACCCACACAAGAAATTGACTTTCAAAATGACACTGACAGCAGTGTGCAGCAGCACAGATGATGATGGCACCTCACCAACATGACACGCAGTGGTGTCGCCTTTAGGGGGAATTACACTGGGGGGTTACATTAGGGGGATTACACGGGGGAGAGCTGTGCTGATGCGCTAGCTTGCTCAGTGCCCCGGATTGCTCAGTGGCCTCGGGGGGTGACACCAAATTTTACTGCACCAGGTGACACCAACCCTAGTGACGCCACTGATGACACGTCCCCTCCTAAATCACAGTGACCCACTCTCTGCATGCCAGGTGGTCCCTTCAGTCCATTCCCGGCTTGCCTTCCTTCCCGTTCCAAAGAACTGCACATAAGGCTCAGGCTGCTCCGTTCCCTTGCACTATGATATCACGTGACACACTTCCGGCACAGTCCGAACACACTATAGCAGGCACTCGGATGGACTCGGCCAAGCGTCACAGACATATTTTTTACTGGCAACATTTTTCTTTCACTGGCATTTACTGGCAGAAGAAAAGTGCATATTTTTTACTGGCTGCCAGTAAAAATACTGGCGGTCTCCAACCCCACTATACCTTCAGTCCTCTCTGAGACCTGCACTGAGAGGAATGAAGGTGTAGAATTAGGTGTGTCACAGCCAAGTACTTGTGGGCAATCTGCTTTTGGTACACCAACGTCAGATTGTACCAGGCAAATTTCCCTGCCCCAGCTGCTGCACCGCCGAAAGAAGTTTACTCCCAGCCATCCACATGCCCAGCTGTTGAATGCTAGCTTGGCAAAATTGCTAGCACTTCAACTGCTGCCTTTTCAGTTGGTAGACTCTGCCCCCTTCCGTGAGTTTATGGAATGTGCGGTTCCTCAGTGGCAGGTACCCAAACGCCACTTTTTCTCATGGAAGGCGATTCCGGCTCTCTACCGGCATGTGGAAGGCAATGTCCATGCCTCGCTGGACAGGGCGGTCAGCGGTAAGGTGCATATTACCGCTGACTCATGGTCCAGCAGGCATTGACAGGGACGTTACCTAAGTTTCACGGCGCATTGGGTGACTCTGTTGGCAGCTGGGAAGGATGCAGGACAAGGTGCAGTAGTGTTGGAGGTTGTTCTGCCACCACGCCTCCAAAATGCCACTACTAATGATTGTGACACACCTCTCTCCTCCACCCCCTCCTCTTCTTCTTCCTCCATGGCCTCTTCCTGTGCTTTTTCCTCGGAACCAGCGGTGCTCCGTAGCTTTTCAAGGGGCTACGCAAGTACGCAGGCCAAAAGATGCCATGCGGTGCTTGAGCTGGTGTGCTTGGGGGGCAGGAGCCACACTGGGGCAGAGGTTCTGTCAGCTCTGCAGGGGCAGGTTCAGAGGTGGTTGACGCCACGCCAACTTAAGGCAGGAATGGTGGTTTGCGACAATGGCACCAACCTCCTCTCTGCCCTCCGACAGGGAAAAATGACCCATGTGCCCTGTTTGGCTCACGTCCTTAACTTGGTGGTGCAGCGGTTCTTGGGCAGGTACCCGGGCTTACAGGATGTCCTGAGGCAGGCCAGGAAAGTCTGTGTGCTTTTCCACCGGTCATATAATGCCAGTGTTCGGCTGGCGGACCTCCAAAAGGAGTTTAACCTGCCCAAGAACCGCCTAATCTGTGACATGCCCACCAGGTGGAACTCAACATTGGCCATGCTGCAGCGGCTTGAGAAGGTGGCCATCTGACCGATGCGTTCAGACAATTTTTTGGTCCGCAGCCCCAAGGTATGATCGGTTCCAGCAACCATCGCCAGCATCTGTTTTACATGGTGCAGGAATACCTAGGAGCAAGATCTGACTTGGACACCTTTCCCACCGAAAATCCTCTGGGTTACTGGGTCTTGAGGATGGATCACTGGCCAGAGCTTGCACAGTATGCAATTGAGCTACTGGCCTGTCTTGCATCCAACGTTCTTTCGTAACGCACATTCAGTGCTGCTGGAGGCTTTGTAACCGATCACAGGGTGCGTCTGTCCACCGACTCGGTCGATCGACTGACCTTCATAAAAATGAATCAGTCTTGGATCACCACCAGCTACCAAGCACCTGATGCTGATGTAACCGAATAATTTTTTTTAAAATCTCAGATCCCTTCAAAGACTGCTTATGCTGATGCTGATTGACTATCCCTGAGTAATTATCCTCTTCCTCCTCAATGATCACGCTGATAGCTTGTAAGAACATTTTTGGTTCTGGGCGCCACCACCAGTGCCTAAGGCCCAATTTTTCAGCCCCTGTTTAACAGGAGCGTGTAATTACAATTTTTGATGCAATACTTTGCAGCAGGGCTCGTTTCTGCGTTCCAACTAGAGTATCTGTGAGGGGTTGCAGTGTTGTGGCACCAGCACCAGTGCCTAAGGCCCAATTTTTCAGCCCCTGTTTAACAGGGGCGTGTAATTACAATTTTTGATGCAATACTTTGCAGCAGGGCTCGTTTCCGCGTTACAACTAGAGTATCTGTGAGGGGTTGCAGTGTTGTGGCACCAGCACCAGTGCCTAAGGCCCAATTTTTCAGCCCCTGTTTAACAGGGGCGTGTAATTACAATTTTTGATGCAATACTTTGCAGCAGGGCTCGTTTCTGCGTTACAACTAGAGTATCTGTGAGGGGTTGCAGTGTTGTGGCACCAGCACCAGTGCCTAAGGCCCAATTTTTCAGCCCCTGTTTAACAGGGGCGTGTAATTACAATTTTTGATGCAATACTTTGCAGCAGGGCTCGTTTTTGCGTTCCAACTAGAGTATCTGTGAGGGGTTGCAGTGTTGTGGCACCAGCACCAGTGCCTAAGGCCCAATTTTTCAGCCCCTGTTTAACAGGGGCGTGTAATTACAATTTTTGATGCAATACTTTGCAGCAGGGCTCGTTTCTGCGTTACAACTAGAGTATCTGTGATTGTTGGAGTGTTGTGGCACCAGCACCAGTGCCTAAGGCCCAATTTTTCAGCCCCTGTTTAACAGGGGCGCGTAATTACAATTTTTGATGCAATACTTTGCAGCAGGGCTCGTTCCTGCGTTCCAACTAGAGTGTCTGTGAGGACTTACAGTGTTGAGGCCCAATTTTTCAGCCCCTGTTTAACAGGGGCGTGTAATTACAATTTTTGATGCAATACTTTGCAGCAGGGCTCGTTTCTGCGTTACAACTAGAGTATCTGTGAGGGGTTGCAGTGTTGTGGCACCAGCACCAGTGCCTAAGGCCCAATTTTTCAGCCCCTGTTTAACAGGGGCGTGTAATTACAATTTTTGATGCAATACTTTGCAGCAGGGCTCGTTCCTGCGTTCCAACTAGAGTGTCTGTGAGGACTTACAGTGTTGTGGCACCAGCACCACCACCACCACCACAAAAGGCCCAATTTTTCTGCCCTTGTTCAACAGGGGCATGTAATTACAATTCTTGATCTAATATTTCACAGCAGGGCCCATTTCTGCACCCACCAAGAGCGAGTGAGGACTTACAGTGTTGTGGCACCAGCACCACCACCACCACCACCAAAGGCCCAATTTTTCTGCCCTTTTTCAACAGGGGCATGTAATTACAATTCTTGATCTAATATTTCACAGCAGGGCCCATTTCTGCGCCCACCAAGAGCGAGTGAGGACTTACAGTGTTGTGGCACCAGCACCACCACCAGCACCACCACCAGCACCAAAGGCCCAATTTTTCTGCCCCTGTTCAACAGGGGCATGTAATTACAATTCTTGATCTAATATTTCACAGCAGGGCCCTGTGAGGGCTTACAGTGTTGTGGCCACAACACCTAAGGCCCAAATTTCTGCTGAGTATATAGGGCAGGCCCCTACTTTCAAACATCTAACTTACAAACGACTCCTACTTGCAAACGGAAGGAGAGAACAGGAAGTGGGATGAAATCTACCCCTAGGAAGGGAAATTCTCTCCTGTAAGAGTTAATATGGGAAAAACATTTCTCCTTACCACTGATGCTTTCCAATCCTTGTTCCACAAAAAAACCCAAATTTTCAAAAAACATTTGTCATTGGGACAAAAAGTGAGGTGAAATCTTCTGAAGAGGAGGACAGACAGCAAAACAAATGTCACAGGGGTGATAACCCTTCCCTATGTTTTCCAAAAAGCTTAAAAAATATTTTTTGGCTGGAGCTAAACAAGTTAAAAATGTACCCGTTCAAAATTACAAACAGATTCTACTTAACAACAAACCTACAGTCCCTGTCTTGTTTGCACCACCTGTATACTGCTGTTCAGAGTATATAGGGCCTGGTGGCCCCACACCTTTCCTTATTTTAATTTGGGTGCGGGGTTCCCCTTAATATCCATACAAGACCCAAAGGGCCTGGTAATGGACTGGGGGGTACCCATGCCGTTTGTCTCACTGATTTTCATCCATACTGCCAGGACCCGACATTACATTAAAGCCGCAAGCAGTTTTAAATTACTTTTTTTCCTTTAAAAATGACATTTTGTGCAGGGACTGTTCTAAGCATGGGAAACACGCGCCACTTTACAGGCATACTATAGACACCCCCCAGGTACGATATTTAAAGGAATATTTCACTTTTTTTTTACTTTAAGCATCATTAAAATCACTGCTCCCGAAAAATTGGCAGTTTTTAAAAGTTTTTTTTGCATTGATACATGTCCCCTGGGGCAGGACCCGGGTCCCCAAACCCTTTTGAGGACAATACCATGCAAATTAGCCTTTAAAATGAGCACTAGTTGATTTCGAACGTTCGAGTCCCATAGACGTCAATGGGGTTCTAACGTTCGCGCGAATTTTCGGTCCGTTCACAGGTTCTGGTGTGAACCGAACCGTGGGGGGGTGATTGGCTCATCCCTAGTGGCCGCACAAAATATTGACACTTTAGGCCCAATTTGGACATTTTCACTTAGGGTTGTACTCACTTTTGTTGCCAGCAGTTTGGACATTAATGGCTGTGTGTTGAGATATTTTGACAGGACAGCAAATTTACACAGTTATACAAGCTGTACACTCACTACTTTAAATTTCAGCAAAGTGTCATTTCTTCAGTGTTTTCACATGAAAAGATATAATAACATATTTACAAAAATGAGAGGGGTGTACTCAGTTGTACTTCAGTTGTGTGTAACTATAGATATTCCTATCTTGCTACAATATTTAGGAAGCACAGTTTATTCTGCAGGATTTCTAATTGATATATAATTGATCTTCTAATTGATTCTAATTGAATTACCATATTTATAGGCATATAACATGCACCTTAATTTTAAGAGGTAAGTTTCAAAAAACCTTAGATTTTTAAAAAAGAACTTTGAAGCAAAATATTGCAGCCTGATCAGTGCCCATCTGCAGCGCTTTGCCATTGCCCATTATTGCAACCTGATCAGTGCCCGTCTGCAGCCTCTCCATTGCCCATTAATACAGTGTGATCAGTGCCTATCTGCAGCCTCTCCATTGGCCATTAATGCATCCTGACCAGTGCCCATTTGCAGCCTCTCCATTGTCCATTAATGCAGCCTGATCAGTGCCCATCTGTAGCCTCTCCATTGCCTATTATTGCAGCCTAATCAATGCCCATCCACAGCCTCTCCATTTCCTATCAATGCAGCCTGATTAGTGCCCATCTGCAACCTTGACATTGCCCATCATTGCAGCCTGGTCAGTGCCCATCTGCAGCCTCTCCATTGTCCATTAATGCAGCCTGATCAGTGCCCATCTGTAGCCTCTCCATTGCCTATTATTACAGCCTAATCAATGCCCATCTGCAGCCTCTCCATTGCCCATCAATGCAGCCTGATGAGTGCCCATCTGCAGCCTCGCCATTGTCCATCATTCCAGTTTGATCAGTGCTGATCTGCAGGCTTGCCATTGCCCATCAATGCAGCCTGAGTAGTGCCCATCTTTAGCCTGGACAATGCCCATCAATGCAGCCTAATCAGTGCCCATCTGCAGCCTCGCTATTGCAGGATTACACAGATGGATCTTCTGTTTACTCGACGCTCAGTCACACACAGTCCCGTCTCCTGGACGGCTCGTAGGACTGACACACCACCGGTCAAATGCCGTCTATCCTATGAGCTGTTCAGAAGGCAGGACTGTGTGTGACTGAGCACCGAGTAAACAGGGGATCCATCTGTGTAATCCGGCAGCGCTCGCCACCCCCCCAAGGCAGCCAGGTGAATATCGGACTATAACATGCACCCATGATTTTCCCTCTATTTTCAGGGGGAAAAAGTGCGTGTTATACAGGGATAAATATGGTAAATCTGTTTGATGGAAGCAAAGCTGGCCAGGGGGTTGAAAAAAAAACTACCCCGATTCTCCTTGCTGTGTTATTGTATTTTGACAGAGCGAGGAATCCTCTGCCTTCAGTAGTGATGGGCAAACGACCATGTTTGGGAGTTCTGGTGCGAACCAAACCTGGGGGTGTTCGGCCCATCACTAGCCATCAGTATACAGAGATCAGTGCTGCAGCATATTGCCTGCGGCAAAATTAAGATATCCTGACAGGTCAGTTGAACGTAAGTCGATTGGTAGATCAACTTCTGTTCAACCACATTGGCCGCAAATGTATCGAAATTCAGCCAGTCCCAACTAAACCAGCCAGATTTTGATCCATGTAGGGCCAGCTTAGGACAGGTTCTCTGTCAATTGATTAGCAAGAAAAATACCAGTGATTAGAGCTAAATAGGTTGGATAGCATTAGTGATAACAAGAGATTAACAAATAACAGGTAATCCCCCATTATTCCCTCAATTGGGCAAATATCCACTTCAAAAATTTCCATAATGAAAAGTTAATGACTGGTCCAAACGCCACTTACCAATACCACTAAGACACGCTTGCACCTGTTATTGAAAAAGCAGAATTGCATTATTTAAGCGTAAAACTAAATATCTATATAAAAGTCATCTTTAATCCTTTTATGATCAGAGATCATTACTAACCAAGGCAAAGTTGATCAAGTCTGATTATAACTCTATAAATAATTTACATAATTACAAACAATACCACAAATATAAACAATATGTCTGTACTGTATATTTTCATAATAAAAAAAATAGTATTGTTATTTTTAATACTTTTTAATACTTGAATTGCATTTGACAGTTACAGTATAAAATAGTGGTGTACTGCCATTTGTAGACTAAAATCTTATTTTGCGACTGAAGTTTCAGAGGAAATATAGTGATCACAGAATGGAAAACATACAGGTATATAAATATAATACATTTCTAATTGCCAGAAATACAATGACCTCCTAATTTCCTGTTGTGGCTGATGAAACAAAGGGGTTGATTTAGTAAAACAATAAAGCACATCCATTTTGCAATGTCAATTTTCTCTCAGCTCATCAAATTAGGTGAAGCTAGGTAAAAATGTATTTTGTAAAAAATACCCAATAATTTGCAAAATTCAAATAAAATAACAGGATTTTTTCTTACATGTGATTTAATGATAGACTGAAGTTAGCACAGCTTCACCTAAGCTAAGTGAACAGCCTCTTTTCGAATATCAAATTAATGTATAAATAAAAATGAAGGGGCCAAAGTTCCCACCATGGGGTAATTGTCAAATAATGCCGCTTCTAGCGGACTAGTCACCGACTCACCCTCAACAACTGGTCATATGTAACCAAAAAGCAACAGGGAGTTGAAGGCGACCACCCAACAAGCAGTTGTGAATGAAGACCATCTGCGGGATATAATAATTAGAAAAACTTTATTGAATTGCAAAAAGAAGCAGAAAAAAAATGGCCAAACACTAAAATTAAAATCAAGATTAACAACATTGTCACAGATAAAAATACACACAGCAGTGCCCAGACATGCACACATGCACACAAACAGTTACTCACACAGCAATGCTAGGACAAAGATATGAACAAGGCTAGATTACCTCAGCAGATGGATCAATGCCTAAATGCCCGAGCAGGGCTTAATAGGCATCTCAGACACTAAATAGTGATCAACAAAAGCCTATAGATCCACCTGAGTGTCTTTTCTGGACTGAAATGGCAAGGAACATTGTTAGCCCTACCCAGCTGCTTTTTGCTAAACCACAAATTAGTCCCATCTCCAAAACATAGGGAGTAATTGTTTTTTGATCACATCATTTTTACAGATACTACAACATATCTAGAAACCTGTATGCACTTGAACTATAATGTTAGATCAGCAAAAAATAAAAAATCCCAAGGATTTCTTTAAAGGGACTCAATTGCTTAAAAAACAAAAAAACAAAAAAAGTAATGAAAACTCCCTGTAACAAAAGACATTGAATACTCACTTTTCCAGCAGATAGTGAGTTAATACTTCAGCCTGGGTTCACATATATATATATATGAGAATTCGATGCAGGTTTCCCCACATCCAATTCACATATGAGGATATTGTGACCGGCTCTCAATGGAGTTGGTTCACACATCTCCGGAGCAGAGATGGAGCGAATTGCACAGGAGTCCTGTGTGTCTTCTGGTCCGTTTCAGGTCCGAATTTAGCCAAAAATTCAGACTGAAATTGGTCCTGAAATGGTGAATAGGGACACACCGGACCCCTGCTGTGAGCAGCTTTGTATGGCAGTGTGAACCCAGCCTCATAGTCTTCAAGTGCTACAGCCTCTGGCAGAAGCTTCATATCTGAAATACTTCCGGTGTTGTTTGTCTGGTTTCCCACAGAACCCATTGGTTATTTCATGGCCCCCAATGTCACTACTGTGTCCTGTAGTGACCTAGGGCTAGAAGATTACACCAAAGCTTGTGTCGGGAGACACAAGCATCCAACCCTCCTGAAAGTGCCAAAAACTGAAGACTTTGCTTGGGCTTCCCAAAAAGGTAGTTGTTCAATGGCTTCATAGGGAACTTTTATTACATTATTTTTTTAATGGTACTGAGTTGCGTGAAGCAAACTATAGGGATCCCAATAAGCAATTCATGAGTAAACAGAAAAATGAGTAAACATTCTTTTTGTTTCATCTATGTAACTAGTGTTTATCTTTTAGTGTAGACTCACCCAAGTCATCGATCAACAACTGAAAGTCATTTAAAAATCATGAATCAATGGATAATTTTCACCTTCTTGTGGACATTAGCCAGCAGTACTAAGAGTTGTAAGTACATATATTCATGTTACAACCGTTTTTTATTTATTTATTTTTTATTCACTTGGGCACTGAGCACAATCCCCCACCCCCTGATTATTCTTGTAACTAATGTCCTTTTCTCTAAGGAATAATGCAGACATTGACTTAATAATACAGCAAGCTTTACTTTGTAGTAGGGTTGATTCACTAAGCTGTAAAATATATTTTAACTGTGTTCATTAATTTAACTGTGATGATACTTTTTAGTAGAGTTTTATGTACGGTAAGTGTATGGTAAAACAGTCATGGTTTTGATTTTTGAATGAGTATTTAACTGCTGTATGCTTTTATTTTTTTGTTTTATCTCATTTGTTCCATGTTTTATCTCCAATAGAAATGAGCTCTAGCTCAGTCTGAACACAGGTTTGGACCAAACTTTGCCTGTTCGAGTAATTACTTATACACTGGACTTTCAGCCCATTTGGAAAGGGACACACGTCATATATAGTAGTGGGTTTTCCCCCCACTGTGTAAATATATGAAAGCTTCTTGCTCTTGCTCTCAATTGTTGTTAAAGAAGTGGTGGGAATCCCAGGGCATGTAAACTAAGAAGCTGGGGGTAGTAAAAAAAAAAAAGCTGCATGGGGGTTCCCCAAAGATTCATACCAGGCCTTCAGGCTTGCTATGAATTTAAAGGGGGATGCCACACAGAGAAAAAAAAAACGTGTGTTGCCTTTTCAATACAACACCTTGAGAACAAGGGCCTCTTTCCTACAACCCTAGCCTGGTAGTTGTGGGGTCTGGGGCAAGAGGTTTATTGGAATCTGGAAGCCCCCTTTAACAATAAGGGGGCACCCTGATATCAGCCTCCCCCATGTGAATCAGTAAAGGGTATAGAGCAACCCTACTCATTCAGCAAAAAATGTATCGTGTAAATAAACACACATGCACAATTTTTGATGACTTCCACGGTGTAGACGAAGCATGTTGTCAAGCGATGCAAAGTCACATCAATCATGATAGACAAAACCAAAGAAAATTCCCAGCTCAACTTACCGACCAGCCTGCAACCAACCAAACTATCCTGTCTAACAGTATGCATTAAAAAAGGGGTTTAGTTTGCACACATTTGCAAATACATGCGTGAGATGCAGAGACACTTCATGGCACCCCAGTACTATCTGCAGTCTTAACGCCAAATGTTGAGAGCCTCCAAAGTAGAAGCAAATGCATTATAAGGGAAAGGAAGATGGCAGGTGAGCCTGGAGGGAGCCCACCCCTCCTTAAAGGCACAGGGGTGCACTGGACACCCAGCATATATCACAATGGCAGCCAAGGTTTCTAATGCATCCCCTCACAGGTATTCCAATAGTACAAGCAAAAGTCCACTGCCCCCACCTATAACTGGCCTTGGCAGCAAGGAGCACATGAAAGGGGCGACACATGTCAAGCAAAACCAAACCAACCATCCGAATTATCCTGTCTAACAGTATGCGTTAAAAACCGGGGTTTAGTTTAGTTTTCTTTGGTTTTGTTTGACATGCGTCGCCCCTTCCATGTGAACCTTGCTGCAAAGGCCAGTTATAGGTGTGGGCAGTGGCCATTTGTTTGCACTGTTGGAATACTGGTGAGGGGGCACACTGGACACCTTTGCTGCCATTGTGCTACAGTATATGCTGGGTGTTCAGTGCGCCCCTTTACTTTTAACCAGTTGCCGACCGCCGCAAGACTATATACGTCCTCAGAGCGGCACGGGCAGGCAAAAGGACTTACAGGTACGTCCTTGCCTGCCCGTGGGTGGGGGGTCTGATCGGACCCCCCCGGTGCCTGCGGCGGTCGGCAAATCCTCCCCGGCAATCGGTGGTGAGGGGGAGGCCATCCATTTGTGACCCCCCCCTCGCGATCGCTCCTGGCCAATCAAATCATTTCCCTGCCTCTGTATTGTACAAAGAGGCAAAGGAAATGATGTCATCTCTCCTCGGCTCTGCATTTTCCGTTCCGGCACCGAGGAGAGAAGACTGGAATGTGAGTGCACAACACACACACACAGTAGAACATGTCAGGCACACATTACACCCCCGATCCCACCCCCGATTACCCCCCGATCCTCCCCCCAATCACATCTCCCCCCTCCCTGTCACACTGACACCAAGCAGGTTTTTTTTTTTTTTCTGATTACTGCATGGTGTCAGTTTGTGACAGTTACTGTGTTAGGACAGTTAGGGTTAGCCCCCTTTAGGTCTAGGGTACCCCCCTAACCACCCCCCAATAAGGTTTTAACCCCTTGATCACCCCCCCGTCACCAGTGTCACTAAGCGATCATTTTTCTGATCGCTGTATTAGTGTCACTGGTGACGCTAGTTAGGGACGTAAATATTTAGGTTCGCTGTCAGCGTTTTATAGCGACAGGGACCCCCATATACTATCTAATAAATGTTTTAACCCCTTGATTGTCCCCTAGTTAACCCTTTCACCACTGATCACCGTATAACTGTTACGGGTGACGCTGGTTAGTTCGTTTAGTTTTTATAGTGTCAGGGCACCCGCCGTTTATTACTGAATAAAGGTTTAGCCCCCTGATCGCCCAGCGGTGATATGTGTCGCCCCAGGCAGCGTCAGATTAGCGCCAGTACCGCTAACACCCACGCACGCAGCATACGCCTCCCTTAGTGGTATAGTATCTGAACGGATCAATATCTGATCCGATCAGATCTATACTAGCATCTCCAGCAGTTTAGGGTTCCCAAAAACGCAGTGTTAGCGGGATCAGCCCAGATACCTGCTAGCACCTGCGTTTTGCCCCTCCGTCCGGCCCAGCCCAGCCCACCCAAGTGCAGTATCGATCGATCACTGTCACTTACAAAACACTAAATGCATAACTGCAGCGTTCGCAGAGTCAGGCCTGATCCCTGCGATCGTTAACAGTTTTTTGGTAGCATTTTGGTGAACTGGCAAGCACCAGCCCCAAGCAGTGTCAGGTTAGCGCCAGTAGCGCTAACACCCACGCACACACCGTACACCTCCCTCAGCGGTATAGTATCTGAACGGATCAATATCTGATCCGATCAGATCTATACTAGCGTCCCCAGCAGTTTAGGGTTCCCAAAAACGCAGTGTTAGCGAGATCAGCCCAGATACCTGCTAGCACCTGCGTTTTGCCCCTCCGCCCGGCCCAGCCCAGCCCACCCAAGTGCAGTATCGACCGATCACTGTCACTTACAAAACACTAAACACATAACTGCAGCGTTCGCAGAGTCAGGCCTGATCCCTGCGATCGCTAACAGTTTTTTTGGTAGCTTTTTATTGAACTGGCAAGCACCAACGGCCTAGTACACCCCAGTCGTAGTCGAACCAGCACTGCAGTAACACTTGGTGACGTGGCGAGTCCCATAAGTGCAGTTCAAGCTGGTGATGTGGCAAGCACAAGTAGTGTCCCGCTGCCACCAAGGAGACAAACACAGGCCCGTCGTGCCCATAATGCCCTTCCTGCTGCATTCATCAATCCTTTTTTTTTTTTTTCTTCGCCACTTCAGCTAACTTAATCCAGAGACAGCTTTCAGGTTAGTACTCATATTTGTCTCTAACTCAGTTACATCATTGTGGCCTTTCAAATTCCTTTTCTCTTTCCCTTTTTTTTTTTTCTTCCCTTCTTGGTATTCCAAGCTTAAATAGTCATAGTATTACCAAATTATAACACATAGAACACATATCTGATACATCTAGCCCAGCTAGGGTTGCCACCTTTTCTTGAAGCCAAACCCGAACACTTTCACGTCGCACGGCAATTTTTTTGTAGTACACTCTATAGAATTGTAAAATACCTGGGATACCTCTTGGGTTACCCAATGAGAGTAGTAATGAGGTGTACTACGGTGAACAGTGGCTGTGGCCAAATTGCATTAAGAGTGGGGGGGGACTTAAAGGGGCATGGTTAAATAAAACAAAAGCATTTGTGTACTCACAAAATGTGATTTGATTAATAAAAGAATTGTCAGCCAGTAGAGCAGTGGACGGTGTCAGTAGAGCAGTGGATGGTGTCAGTAGGGCAGTGGATGGTGTCAGTAGAGCAGTGGACGGTGTCAGTAGAGCAGTGGACGGTGTCAGTAGGGCAGAGGACGGTGTCAGTAGGGCAGAGGACGGTGTCAGTAGAGCAGTGGACGGTGTCAGTAGGGCAGAGGATGGTGTCAGGTCAGTAGAGCAGTAGATGGTGTCAGCAGAGCAGTGGACGGTGTCAGTAGGGCAGTGGATGGTGTCAGCAGAGCAGTGGACGGTGTCAGTAGGGCAGAGGATAGTGTCAGTAGGGCAGAGGATAGTGTCAGCAGAGCAGTGGACGGTGTCAGCAGAGCAGTGGACCGTGTCAGTAGGGCAGAGGATAGTGTCAGTAGGGCAGAGGATAGTGTCAGCAGAGCAGTGGACGGTGTCAGCAGAGCAGTGGACGGTGTCAGCAGAGCAGTGGACGGTGTCAGCAGGGCAGTGGACGGTGTCAGCAGGGCAGTGGATGGTGTCAGTAGGGCAGTGGATGGTGTCAGTAGAGCAGTGGATGGTGTCAGTAGGGCAGTGGACGGTGTCAGTAGGGCAGTAGATGGTGTCAGAGCAGTGGATGGTGTCAGTAGAGCAGTGGATGGTGTCAGTAGAGCAGTGGATGGTGTCAGTAGGGCAGTGGATGGTATCAGTAGGGCAGTGGATGGTGTCAGTAGAGCAGTGGATGGTGTCAGTAGGGCAGTGGATGGTGTCAGTAGAGCAGTGGATGGTGTCAGTAGAGCAGTGGATGGTGTCAGTAGAGCAGTGGATGGTGTCAGTAGGGCAGTGGACGGTGTCAGTAGAGCAGTGGATGGTGTCAGAGCAGTGGATGGTGTCAGTAGAGCAGAGGACAGTGTCAGTAGAGCAGTGATAAGTAACAGATTAAATATCAGACATTGTCTGTGCCCCCCCAATAGAGACCTCCATTACAGCGAGCCAAAAAAACCCTTACCTTCCAGGAGCTGCTGCAAAGATGTATGTGTGTGAACCTGTTAGGGGCGGAGTCTGTAAAACCGGGCTTTCTCCTGCAAAAGTGTCCCTGTTTGCTAGGATACCAGTCCAGTGGCCCTCCATTCACTGTCTCTGGCGGCATCGGCGCCGGCGGCTGGGTGGAAGAGAGAGAGAGCGCACAGACAGTGCAGTGTGACCCGGCTGCAGGACATTAGCCCCGCTGAAGCTGGGGGAAGTGCGTGCTGTTTGGGGGTAGCTGACAGAGGAGGGGGGAATTGTAAAATACCTGGGATACCTCTTGGGTTACCCAATGAGAGTAGTAATGAGGTGTACTACGGTGAACAGTGGCTGTGGCCAAATTGCATTAAGAGTGGGGGGGGACTTAAAGGGGCATGGTTAAATAAAACAAAAGCATTTGTGTACTCACAAAATGTGATTTGATTAATAAAAGAATTGTCAGCCAGTAGAGCAGTGGACGGTGTCAGTAGAGCAGTGGATGGTGTCAGTAGGGCAGTGGATGGTGTCAGTAGAGCAGTGGACGGTGTCAGTAGAGCAGTGGACGGTGTCAGTAGGGCAGAGGACGGTGTCAGTAGGGCAGAGGACGGTGTCAGTAGAGCAGTGGACGGTGTCAGTAGGGCAGAGGATGGTGTCAGGTCAGTAGAGCAGTAGATGGTGTCAGCAGAGCAGTGGACGGTGTCAGTAGGGCAGTGGATGGTGTCAGCAGAGCAGTGGACGGTGTCAGTAGGGCAGAGGATAGTGTCAGTAGGGCAGAGGATAGTGTCAGCAGAGCAGTGGACGGTGTCAGCAGAGCAGTGGACGGTGTCAGTAGGGCAGAGGATAGTGTCAGTAGGGCAGAGGATAGTGTCAGCAGAGCAGTGGACGGTGTCAGCAGAGCAGTGGACGGTGTCAGCAGAGCAGTGGACGGTGTCAGCAGGGCAGTGGACGGTGTCAGCAGGGCAGTGGATGGTGTCAGTAGGGCAGTGGATGGTGTCAGTAGAGCAGTGGATGGTGTCAGTAGGGCAGTGGACGGTGTCAGTAGGGCAGTAGATGGTGTCAGAGCAGTGGATGGTGTCAGTAGAGCAGTGGATGGTGTCAGTAGAGCAGTGGATGGTGTCAGTAGGGCAGTGGATGGTATCAGTAGGGCAGTGGATGGTGTCAGTAGAGCAGTGGATGGTGTCAGTAGGGCAGTGGATGGTGTCAGTAGAGCAGTGGATGGTGTCAGTAGAGCAGTGGATGGTGTCAGTAGAGCAGTGGATGGTGTCAGTAGGGCAGTGGACGGTGTCAGTAGAGCAGTGGATGGTGTCAGAGCAGTGGATGGTGTCAGTAGAGTAGAGGACAGTGTCAGTAGAGCAGTGATAAGTAACAGATTAAATATCAGACATTGTCTGTGCCCCCCCAATAGAGACCTCCATTACAGCGAGCCAAAAAAACCCTTACCTTCCAGGAGCTGCTGCAAAGATGTATGTGTGTGAACCTGTTAGGGGCGGAGTCTGTAAAACCGGGCTTTCTCCTGCAAAAGTGTCCCTGTTTGCTAGGATACCAGTCCAGTGGCCCTCCATTCACTGTCTCTGGCGGCATCGGCGCCGGCGGCTGGGTGGAAGAGAGAGAGAGCGCACAGACAGTGCAGTGTGACCCGGCTGCAGGACATTAGCCCCGCTGAAGCTGGGGGAAGTGCGTGCTGTTTGGGGGTAGCTGACAGAGGAGGGGGGGCTGACAGAGAGGAGGGGGGGCAGACAGAGAGGAGGGGGGCTGACAGAGGAGGGGGGCTGACAGAGGAGGGGGGCTGACAGTTGATAGAGAGGAGGGGGGCTGACAGAGAGGAGGGGGGGTGGCTGGCAGAGGAGGGGGGGTGGCTGGCAGAGATGGGGGGGTGGCTGACAGAGGAGGGGGGGTGGCTGACAGAGGAGGGGGGCAGACAGAGAGGAGGAGGGGGCTGACAGAGAGGAGAAGGGGGCTGACAGAGAGGAGGAGGGGACTGACAGAGGAGGGGGCTGACAGAGAGGAGGAGGGGGCTGACAGAGAGGAGGGGGGGCAGACAGAGAGGAGGGGGGGCTGACAGAGAGAAGGGGGGCTGACAGAGGAGGGGGGCTGACAGAGAGGAGGGGGGGTGGCTGACAGAGGGGGGGTGGCTGACAGAGGAGGGGGGGTGGCTGACAGAGAGGAGGAGGGGGCTGACAGAGAGGAGGAGGGGGCTGACAGAGTGGAGGAGGGGGCTGACAGAGGAGGGGGCTGACAGAGAGGAGGAGGGGGCTGACAGAAGAGGAGGGGGGCCTGACAGAAGAGGAGGGGGGCTGACAGAAGAGGAGGGGGGGGGCTGACAGAAGAGGAGGGGGGGGGCTGACAGAAGAGGAGGGGGGCTGACAGAAGAGAAGGGGGGGCTGACAGAAGAGGAGGGGGGGCTGACAGAAGAGGAGGGGGGCTGACAGAGGAGGAGGGGGGGCTGACAGAAGAGGAGGGGGGGCTGACAGAGAGGAGGGGGGCTGACAGAGGAGGGGGGCTGACAGAGAGGAGGGGGGTGGCTGGCAGAGGAGGGGGGTGGCTGGCAGAGATGGGGGGGTGGCTGACAGAGGAGGGAGGGGGGGTGGCTGACAGAGGAGGGGGGCAGACAGAGAGGAGGAGGGGGCTGACAGAGAGGAGGAGGGGGCTGACAGAGGAGGGGGCTGACAGAGAGGAGGAGGGGGCTGACAGAGAGGAGGAGGGGGCAGACAGAGAGGAGGGGGGGCAGACAGAGAGGAGGGGGGGCAGACAGAGAGGAGGGGGGGCAGACAGAGAGGAGGGGGGCTGACAGAGAGGAGGGGGGCAGACAGAGAGGAGGGGGGGCTGACAGAGAGGAGGGGGGGCTGACAGAGAGGAGGGGGGGGCTGACAGCTGACAGAGAGAAGGGGGGCTGACAGAGGAGGGGGGCTGACAGAGAGGAGGGGGGGGTGGCTGACAGAGGAGGGGGGGTGGCTGACAGAGGAGGGGGGGTGACTGACAGAGAGGAGGAGGGGGCTGACAGAGAGGAGGAGGGGGCTGACCGAGGAGGGGGCTGAAAGAGAGGAGGAGGGGGCTGACAGAAGAGGAGGGGGGGCTGACAGAAGAGGAGGGGGGGCTGACAGAAGAGGAGGAGGGGCTGACAGAAGAGGAGGGGGGGCTGACAGAAGAGGAGGGGGGGCTGACAGAAGAGGAGGGGGGGCTGACAGAAGAGGAGGGGGGCTGACAGAAGAGGAGGGGGGGCTGACAGAAGAGGAGGGGGGCTGACAGAGGAGGAGGGGGGGCTGACAGAAGAGGAGGGGGAGGCTGACAGAAGAGGAGGGGGAGGCTGACAGAAGAGGAGGGGGGCTGACAGAGGAGGAGGGGGGCTGACAGAGGAGGAGGGGGGGCTGACAGAGGAGGAGGGGGGGCTGACAGAGGAGGAGGGGGGGCTGACAGAAGAGGAGGGGGGGCTGACAGAAGAGAAGGGGGGGCTGACAGAAGAGGAGGGGGGGCTGATAGAAGAGGGGGGGGCTGACAGAAGAGGAGGGGGGCTGACAGAAGAGGAGGGGGGCTGACAGAAGAGGAGGGGGGCTGACAGAGGAGGAGGGGGGGGCTGACAGAAGAGGAGGGGGGGCTGACAGAGGAGTGGGGGGTGGCTTGGTGCTTGGGGAAGAGAGCACACAATGAGCTGTAGCCTTCAGGATTCATTAGCCTAGCACTGCATTGACAGGGGTGAGGGGGACCGGACTGGGACCAACTCACCACTCACCAGTGAAACTGCCAAAAATCATTATCCCTGCTGGAGCAGGGGAAGGAGGGGCGCCCGGGGGGAGCGTTGCTGCTGGCGGGAGAGAGCGCATTCAGGGCAGGCTGCATTTGCCGATCGGCATAGGCACACTGATGGCGGAGAGGTGGATGGAGGGGAACTGTCACCACTGAAGCCACACAGGACAGGAGCCGTCCGGGGAGCAGGAGCCATTTGAGAGTGTGCATCCAGGGACAGGAGGGGGTCGCGCTGCTGACGGGACACAGCAGGACGGAGCGCAGTCTCAGCTACAGGAGCGCACGGGGGGGGTGCTAAACTGCTGGTGGGCTGGAGATATGAACACTCACTTCTCACACTGGCTGGAGCCTATGCTGCTGTGTCCGGGTTTCAAGAGGAGAGAAACCCGGGCACAGCTGTCAAAACCCGGACTGTCCGGGTCATTCCCGTACAGGTGGCAACCCTAAGCCCAGCTGGCCACAATCCTCTTTTTACTATTATACGTGGCTATAAGATATTGCTTTTCTATCTAATATACCCTTTCCCCCGCCCCCCAATAACCCGCCATTATTGAGCTCACCTATTTCCAGGGCACACCCAAGATCTAGTTGCAGTTCTGTGCATTGTTCTCTCGTGGCTTTAAGACTCTAAGCTACACCCGATTCAGCGTCTCTCCTTTGTTAGGGAGACAAGTGCTCTCAGCTCTAAAGCAGCACTGTTAGAGGACATGGCATTGCTTGGACCCACGGGTTCCATAATCTCTCAAACCTGTTATAGTTACCTAATCTAGTATAGAATGTCCTTTCATTCCACACTGTAGAGTTGACAGTTCCAACCCAAGCTTCCGGGGTCGGAGGTGTTCTTGATTGCCAGGATTGTGCTATTAGTTTTCTAGCTTGAAACAGACATCTTGCTACCGCTACAGCTGTGCTCCAGTCGCTCGGCCCGGTATTAACATGTCCCAGCACGCAAGTCTTTGGGTCAAACTCTAGGTTGGTGCTAAATGTGGTATTTATTTTCTTTAAAATCTCGGACCAGTACCTAACTAGTTTTGGGCATCTCCAGACCATGTGGATTAAATCGCCAGATCCTCTACATCTAGGGCACTCATCGTTGGTTCTACGACCAAACATAAACAGCTTTTTTGGTGTATAGTAAGTTCTGTGCAACAACATCAGGTGGGAATCTTTTTGTGCTGGAGAGACTGACACTTCTGATCCTAACTCCAAAATCCTTTTCCACTGCTCGTCCGTTATCTCCCCCACATCGGCCGCCCATCTGTCCCTGCCCCCAAGGAGGCCTACCTGTGTATTTCTTCTCTTTGTTAGTTGGTTATATGCCTCTGTGATTAAGCCCTTGGTGGACTCTGATTTAATTATTGTTTGTAATAGTGGAATCCTACACCAATTGGGGGGTTGTCTGTTAAACTGCTTGCTCAGGGCATGCCTAATCTGTAGATAACTATAGAAGACTTGACTTGGTAACCCGTACTCCTGCCTCAAATCCTCAAATGATTTCAGGGTAGCCCCCTCGTATAATTGTACCAGCCGGTTTATCCCACAGTTTTCCTACATCCTATTTCTTTCAACAGATAGCAATTCATGCAAGTACTTATTATTCCAAATTGGCGAATATTCTGAAGTTCCTTTGTACCCCATTATCCTCTTGACTGTTTGCCAAACCCTAGTGATCAATTTAAACGTCAGAATCTTTCCTTGCAGTGAATCTGCCTCCAGCGCTTCCGCTAATGAACTGTGTAGGCTCCCCTGTAGAGTAATTTTGGCACACTTACCTCCCCCTCCCTCGGTAGCGCATCCCCCTAGTTGTTGTTGTAACTGGGCTGCAAGGAGATAGCTAAACGGATGTGGGACCCCCAGTCCCCCCTCCGTGGCAGGGCGCTGCAGCTTTTGTAATCCAATCCTGGCCTGCCCTTTTTTCCATATTAGCTCCCTAAAGAGGGATTGGATTTTTTGAAACCACTTCTCCCCAATCCAGACTGGGGAGTTGTGGAGCAGATATAACAGCTGCGGCATCCATACCATTTTGATCAGATTGGCTCGACACGCCACAGACAGAGGGAGTCTGCTCCAGATATCGCATTTTTTCTTGAATTTTAAAAAGAGAGGGACCAAGTTGTCCTCAATAAACGCACCAGGGTCCTTGGACATCACAACACCGAGATACTTCATCTTCCCCGTTACTTTCAACTGGGGCAAGCACGTCGAGACAGGGTTGGCCAGTGAGTCAATCGGCATGAGCGACGATTTCTCTCAGTTAATAGCAAGTCCCGAGAACTTACCGAAGTTCTCTACCAGATGCATCACTTTCTCCAGTGAGGAGGTCGTGTCCCCCAAGAAAAATAGAACGTCGTCCGCGAAGAGCGCTATTTTCTCTTCCACCCCCTTTCTATGGAATCCCTGCAATTCGGGTGATGATCTCACTGCACCCGCCAAAGGCTCCATGGCCAGAACAAACAGTAGGGGGGACAAGGGACAGCCCTGTCTTGTTCCTCTTTCGAGGGGGAAACTTTCTGAGTATTCATTATTTATCCTGAGCCTTGCCCTTGGGTGATTATATAGAATTTTAATCCAGCTAATAAATACGGGCCCAAATCCAAACCTCTCTAGCACCCTCCATAAATATTCCCACTCCAGGGTGTCGAAGGCCTTAGCAGTATCCAAGGACAGTATGGCTCTAGATCCTGCATTTTTTGTTGGTACCTGGAGGTTCAGATATGCCCTTCTGATATTGGTGCTGGTAGACCGACCGGGGATAAACCCAGATTGGTCCAGATGCACAAGTTTTGCGATACACTTATTCAGTCTGGATGCCAACACCCTTGCTACAATCTTGGCATCTGAGCACAGCAG
This sequence comes from Lithobates clamitans, assembly GCA_037952925.1. Lineage (NCBI taxonomy): Eukaryota > Metazoa > Chordata > Amphibia > Anura > Ranidae > Lithobates > Lithobates clamitans. Next base: position 1,085,347 of record JBBGZY010001644.1, on the reverse strand, counting down.
TGATATCGGTCTATACGAAGAGACTTCCAGTTGGTCTTTCCCCTCCTTTGGTATCACTACTATATCGGCCTCCAACATTGATGGAGGCAGCCTTCCATCCTTAGTCGTCTGTTCCAGCACTTTTAGAAGCTCCGGGAGCAGGACCTCCCCATACTTCCTGTAGATCTCCAATGGCAACCCATCGGGGCCCGGAGATTTCTGGCCTGACAACTCCGCAACTGCCTTTTGTAATTCCTCCAAGGTCAAGGGGGACTCCATCTCACTCCTATCCCTCTCCGTGAGTACAGGCAGGTCTATCCTTTCTAAGAACCCTTCCATATCGCGCCGGTCCGAACCCCGCCGCAACCTGTACAGGTCTCTATAGAATGTAGAAAAAGTCTCTAAAACCTCAGCGGGATTAGATGTGATCTTTCCAGCTGGTGTCCTAATTGAGGAGATGGCCGATGAGGATAGATTTGACTTGGTTAAGAGTGCAAGCATCCGGCCTACTTTCTCCCCTTCGCCAAAGTAGTTTTGTTTCTGGAAGAGTCTCTTGTTCTCTGCTCTTCTATTGATTACTTCTTTATACTCTTGTTGTTTCTTAAGCCAAATTTCCTGCTTTTCAGGGGTTGGATCTGCCACGTATTGTGCTTCTGATTCCATGGCTTCCCTACTAGCCCTCGCCTCCCATTCCCTTGACGATTTCTTTATTATAACAACCTGCTGATGTAGTAATCCCCTGAGGTATGCTTTTAGGGTATCCCACACTACCCCTGCTGGTGCTGTACCTGAGTTAATTGTTACAAACTCTTTTAGTTTGGAGGTTATATCTGCTGGGCTGCTTATCAAATCCAACCATAGCGGCTTTATTGTCCACCTTTTCTGACTAGATCTAATATTTAAGTTTAGGGTCAAAGTCAAAGGTGAGTGGTCCGAAATTCCCCTTGGCCTATACTCTATATTTCTGATTAATCGCAGGGCTTCAATGTTACCCACTGCCTTATCTATACGCAAAAGCGTAGAATACGACCCTGAGTAACAGGAGTACTGTCGAGCGTTTGGATTGTGTGATCTCCACAGGTCGCACCATCCGATTTCCTCAAGAAGTTGGCCTAGACGCCCTCTGGTACCCTTTCCGCCCGGGTCGCGGGCGGAAACCGATCCATGTTATTATCCAGAACTGCATTAAAGTCCCCCACCACTACTATCGGAGTATCTACCTCATTATCCACAAACTCTAACAGATCCAACATGATCTCTGTTTTAAACGGAGGGGGAATGTAAACATTTGCTATAACCAAAGGCCTATTTTCCACAACGCAGCTCAGGAAGACATAGCGTCCCAACATGTCTGTCCTGGTTCTCCTGCAGGAAAATGAAATACCTCTCCTCACTAATATGCTTACCCCTCTTGAATAAGAGGTATGAACTGAATGATACTGTTCTTGGAATTTATAACTCCGAACATTTAATTTAGTTTCATTAGTAAGATGAGTTTCCTGCAGGCAAACCAATTCAACCTCATAGGCCTCCATTATCGAGAACACCGCTGCCTTTTTAATAGGATCGCCCATGCCCCTAATATTCCAAGAACCTATTTTTAGCGTTTTAAAGGGCATCTAAGGAAGATAAATAAAAGAAAAACAAAAATAAGAAATGAAAGATAATAAAAATAACAACGCCCTAAAAAGAAAGGGTGATTCGTTTGTGTCTTTGTGTATGCAAAGCTTACAATCATCTCTATAATTGTGTCAAACAAAAAAGTGAAAGGGGGGGAGGGCGAGGGACCCCCGCGTCCAGGGACCACCCCCCCTCTCCCCTTATATTATTTAACTGCAAATGCAAACCACATGTGCAGCTATATTTTGTTTTTGTAAACCCCCTCCTCCTAGATACACGTGCCTTACGTTCACCCCGTTGCCTGACCTTATATCTCACTATAAACCCCCCTCCCCCCCAACTTCTACCTGACCCATCCCCCTTTTCCCCACCCCTTTTCGTGTCCCCCCCTCCTGCCTAACTAGGCTAGCCCTAGGGGCTGTGCTTGTGACCTTTTTCCTCCCTCCCAGCCATTCAAGAAAAAACTCCTCACTCATATACTGACCAAGTACTTTGTGACGCACTTTCAAACTCCTCCTCCCCTCCCCCCTTCCCGCAGCCCAGTTCCAAAACACCAAAATGATACTTAAAACATATATACCTAGTACAACCACATCCTTCATCCGTGCTTCCATCCAACACACCACCCCCTACCCCCCCTCCCCCGTGCCATCCACTATATGCTGTATACAGGAGAAACAAACCAAAAAAAAAAAAAAGAAATCAAAATAATTCAACCAGCCTTATATAGCCCCTAACTCTGCAGGTTCATTTTGTTGTCTTCGAGCCATTTTGTTGCCCCTGACGTTGTATCAAAATAATGAGTAGCCCCTAGGGCAGTAATACGTAAACGTGCCGGATACAGCAGGGCGTATTAAATTTTGTAGTTCCGTAAATTGCGTTTGATGTCCCTAAATTCGGCCCTTCGTTTCTGCAGGTCTGGAGAGTAGTCGGGGAAAAATAAAATTTTAGCCCCGTTGTGCAAAATATCCCCCTTCTCTCTGGCCCTGCGCATCAATGTTACCTTGTCTCTATAATTAAAAAGTTTCATAATTATTGGCCTAGGATACCCCCCCTGGTGGCGGAGCCCTAGTTGGCACTCTGTGGGCTCTTTCGATAGCAAAGAGGTGAGAAAAAGTTTCCGTCCCAAATATTCCCCTAAGCCAGTTCTCCAAGAACTCCTCGGGGTGGGGACCCTCGGTCCGCTCCGGTAGGCCCACCACCCTCACGTTGTTCCCGCGAGACCTATTTTCCATTTCCTCCAATTTGGCTTTATGCAAGCCAATCTGCGTTTTCATTGCTTTGAGCTCTTGCTTCAATGGGGTCAAATCATCCTCAGCCTGACTCAACCTCTCCTCTAATAACGTTGTTCTAGCGACAGTCCTTTGCAGTTCTTGGCTTACTGTAATTAGTTCTTCCTTTAACCCCTTCAGCTGGTCGCACAGATCACTTAGGGTGGCTTTGTAGGAATTGACAGCACATAAAACGTCTTTCAGTGTAGGCTCCGCTATTAGTGATGTATTTTGCTCGGCAGTATTGCTAGTTGCCATTCCTGAGGGCTCACCTGCAGAGCTTTTACTGCTCGCAGTTTTCGTAGTGTGTATAGCCGCCGGCCCTTTTCCTAGGCTCTTCCTATCCCCAGAGCCCCCCACATAAGATTTCTCCTGCTGTTGTTGGGTGCTTTTAGATGGTGATGAGGTAGAGGGGTGCGCAAATTTTTCCAGTTTGGCCGCTGCTGCTGCTGCTGCTAGGTTCCCCTTTTCTTTTGATGAGCGAGTCGTTTGAGAACAAGTATTCTCCTGCTGCTGCAGCTCCTCTCCCTTTTTTTTAGTCATAGCTTGTTGTATAATCCGGGGCGAACAGTTATAGGAATTTAACAGCTCGACAGATTGACCTTTCCCTTCCTTTTTTTTTTCAAATCAAATGTTAACACAGTCCCACTAATGACTTTCTAACATTCAACTGCCACTAGGACTAGCTCCCAGCCTAATATGACAAGTAGTTCAGTGTTATTAGGTTATTTGTAAAATCAGCGTCTGTTTTAATTACACATCTCATCACCAGCCAACAGGATGCCTCTCTCCCTCGCAGGGACAAGCCTCTATGCAGTCATAAGACAGGCTGCCTAAGCCTCAGCCCTTGCACTTCAGAGGCAGCAATTCAGCCCTTAGAGGGAGAGAAAAAAAAACAGTCCGCTTCTTAAATGGCCAAAATAATTTGTACCTTGGTACTGCCAGACTACCTGGGCAGTGCAGGGACGTTCCCAGTGATCGCTTCCTCTGCAAACAGCAAACGCCGTCCCCGCCGCCTCCTCCCGCTAGCGTCGGAACCGTTGCCCCGGCAACCCTCTCGAGCACGGCCGATGTCCCACGCTCCTCCTCGCCGCTCCAAGGAGGGGCCCGCTAACGTCACTGTACAGGCAGTAGCGTTGATGTTCCGGCGGCACACACCAGTGCAGGCAGGGTTAGGGGGAGCCAGGTGGCCGAACGAGCACCAAATTCTGCAGGGAGAGAGAGCGCATCTAGCTGGGCTTAATCAGGCAGGCTAGTATGGATGGTCACGGAGGCATCGGGCCAGGGAGAGATCTCTAACACCACCTCTCACTCCAACATCCGGCCACGCCCCCTTCCATGAGTGCATTCGTCAATCCTAATTGGGAACCCACCGCTTCTGCAGCACCCGTACTTCCCCCATTCACATCCCCAACCAAATCAGTAGGCTGCATGAGATTCATTTTCTTTATGTCCTCCCGAGTACCCCTACCCAACTAACCCCCCCAAAAAAGATGTTGTGTCTGCAGCAAGCGCGGATATAGACGTGACACCCACTATTATTGTCCCTCCTGTCCTGACAATCCTGGCCTTTGCATTGGTGAATGTTTTGAACGCTACCATGCACTAGTTGAGTATTAGCGTAGGGTACAGCATTCCACAGACTAGGTGCACTTTCACAGGGTCTCCCAAGATGCCATCGCATTTTGAGAGACCCGAACCTGGAACCGGTTACAGTTATAAAAGTTACAGTTACAAAAAAGTGTAAAAAAAAAAAAAAAAACCACAAACAAAAATATAAAATAAAAAAAAATAGTTGTCGTTTCATTGTTCTCTCTCTCTCTATTCTCTCTCTATTGTTCTGCTCTTTTTTACTGTATTCTATTCTGCAATGCTTTATTGTTATTATGATTTATCACGTTTGCTTTTCAGGTATGCAATTTTTTATACTTTACCGTTTACTGTGCTTTATTGTTAACCATTTTTTTGTCTTCAGGTACGCCATTCACGACTTTGAGTGGTTATACCAGAATGATGCCTGCAGGTTTAGGTATCATCTTGGTATCATTCTTTTCAGCCAGCGGTCGGCTTTCATGTAAAAGCAATCCTAGCGGCTAATTAGCCTCTAGACTGCTTTTACAAGCAGTGGGAGGGAATGCCCCCCCCCACCGTCTTAGGTGTTTTTCTCTGGCTCTCCTGTCTCAACAGGGAACCTGAGAATGCAGCCGGTGATTCAGCCAGCTGACCATAGAGCTGATCAGAGACCAGAGTGGCTCCAAACATCTCTATGGCCTAAGAAACCAGAAGCTACGAGCATTTTATGACTTAGATTTCGCAGGATGTAAATAGCGCCATTGGGAAATTGGGGAAGCATTTTATCACACCGATCTTGGTGTGGTCAAATGCTTTGGGGGCAGAGGAGAATTCTAGGGTCTAATAGACCCCAATTTTTTCAAAAAAGAGAACCTGTCACTACCTATTGCTATCATAGGGGATATTTACATTCCCTGAGATAACAATAAAAATTATTTAAAAAAAAAATGAAAGGAACAGTTTAAAAATAAGATAAAAAAGCAAAAAAATAAGAAAAAAAAAAAAAAAAAAAAAAAGCACCCCTGTCCCCCCTGCTCTCGCGCTAAGGCGAACGCAAGTGTCGGTCTGGCGTCAAATGTAAACAGCAATTGCACCATGCATGTGAGGTATCACCGCGAAGGTCAGATCGAGTGCAGTAATTTTAGCAGTAGACCTCCTCTGTAAATCTAAAGTGGTAACCTGTAAAGGCTTTTAAAGGCTTTTAAAAATGTATTTATTTTGTTGCCACTGCACGTTTGTACGCAATTTTAAAGCATGTCATGTTTGGTATCCATGTACTTGGCCTAAGATCCCCTTTTTTTTATTTCATCAAACATTTGGGCAATATAGTGTGTTTTAGTGCATTAAAATTTAAAAAAGTGTGTTTTTTCCGCAAAAAATGCGTTTGAAAAATTGCTGCGCAAATACTGTGTGAAAAAAAATCATGGAACACCCACCATTTTAATCTGTAGGGCATTTGCTTTAAAAAAATATATAATGTTTGGGGGTTCAAAGTAATTTTCTTGCAAAAAAAAAATTTTTTTCATGTAATCAAAAAGTGTCAGAAAGGGCTTTGTCTTCAAGTAGTTAGAAGAGTGGGTGATGTGTGACATAAGCTTCTAAATGTTGTGTATAAAATGCCAGGACAGTTCAACCCCCCCCAAATGACCCCATTTTGGAAAGTAGACACCCCAAGCTATTTGCTGAGAGGCATGTCGAGTCCATGGAATATTTTATATTGTGACACAAGTTGCGGGAAAGAGACAATTTTTTTTTTTTTTTTGCACAAAGTTGTCACTAAATGATATATTGTTCAAACATGCCATGGGAATATGTGAAATTACACCCCAAAATACATTCTGTTGCTTCTCCTGAGTATGGGGATACCACATGTGTGGGACTTTTTGGGAGCCTAGCCGCGCACGGGACCCCGAAAACCAAGCACCGCCTTCAGGCTTTCTAAGGGCATAAATTTTTGATTTCACTCTTCACTGCCTATCACAGTTTCGGAGGCCATGGAATGCCCAGGTGGCACAACCCCCCCCCAAATGACCCAATTTTGGAAAGTAGACACCCCAAGCTATTTGCTGAGCGGTATAGTGAGTATTTTGCAAACCTCACTTTTTGTCACAAAGTTTTGAAAATTAAAAAAAGGAAAAAAAAATGTTTTTTCTTGTCTTTCTTCATTTTCAAAAACAAATGAGAGCTGCAAAATACTCACCATGCCTCTCAGCAAAAAGCTTGGGGTGTCTACTTTCCAAAATGGGGTCATTTGGGGGGGGGGGTTTGTGCCACCTGGGCATTCCATGGCCTCCGAAACTGTGATAGGCAGTGAAGAGTGAAATAAAAAATTTACACCCTTAGAAATCCTGAAGGCGGTGCTTGGTTTTCTGGGCCCCGTACGCGGCTAGGCTCCTAAAAAGGCCCACACATGTGGTATCCCCATACTCAGGAGAAGCAGCTAAATGTATTTTGAGGTGCAATTCCACATATGCCCATGGCCTGTGTGAGCAATATATCATTTAGTGACAACTTTGTGCAAAAAAAAAAAAAAATTGTCACTTTCCCGCAACTTGTGTCAAAATATAAAATATTCCATGGACTCAACATGCCTCTCAGCAAATAGCTTGGGGTGTCTACTTTCCAAAATGGGGTCATTTTGGGGGGAGTTTATGCCATCTGGGCATTTTATGGCCTTCAAAACTGTGATAGGTAGTGAGGAGTGAAATCAAAAATTTACGCCCTTAGAAATCCTGAAGGCAGTGATTGGTTTTTGGGGCCCCGTACGCGACTAGGCTCCCAAAAAGTCCCACACATGTGGTATCCCCATACTCAGGAGAAGCAGCTAAATGTATTTTGGGGTGCAATTCCACATATGCCCATGGCCTGTGTGAGCAATATATCATTTAGTGATAACTTTTTGTAATTTTTTTTTGTCATTATTCAATCACTTGGGACAAAAAAAGAATATTCAATGGGCTCAACATGCCTCTCAGCAATTTCCTTGGGGTGTCTACTTTCCAAAATGGGGTCATTTGTGGGGGTTTTGTACTGCCCTGCCATTTTAGCACCTCAAGAAACGACATAGGCGCTATAACTTTTGCGCAAACCAATAAATATATACTTATTGACATTTTTTTTACCAAAGACATGTGGCCGAATACATTTTGGCCTAAATGTATGACTAAAATTGAGTTTATTGGATTTTTTTTAGAACAAAAATTAGAAAATATAATTTTTTTTCAAAATTTTCGGTCTTTTTCCGTGTATAGCGCAAAAAATAAAAACAGCAGAGGTGATCAAATACCATCAAAAGAAAGTTCTATTTGTGGGAAGAAAAGGACGCAAATTTAGTTTGGGTACAGCATTGCATGACCGCGCAATTAGCAGTTAAAGCGACGCAGTGCCAAAAAGTGCTCTGGTCAGGAAGGGGGTAAATCCTTCCGGGGCTGAAGTGGTTAAGGAGGAGTGCGCTGCCCACCTGCCCTCTGCCTATCCATTATAATGCATGTGGTTCTACTATGGAGGCTCTCAAAATCTAGAGTTAGGACAACAGGTAATATTCGGGTGCCGTGAAGTGCTCTGCAGCTTATGCATGTATTTGCAAATGTGTGCAAACTAAACCCCTGTTTTTAACGCATAAAAACAGCTTATGCATGTATTTGCAAATGTGTGCAAACTAAACCCCTGTTTTTAATGCATTCTGTTAGACAGAATAATTTGGTTGGTTGCAGGCTGGTCGGTAAGTTGAGCTGGGAATTTTCTTCAGTTTTGTTTGACATGCGTCACCTTTTATGTGCTCCTTGCTGCAAAGATCAGTTATAGGTGTGGGCAGTGGCCATTTCTTTGTACTGTTGTAATACTGGTGAGGGCACGCACTGGACAACTTTGCTGCTATTGTGCTATATGCTGGGTGTCCAGTGCGCCCCTGTGCCTTTAAGGAGGGGTGAGTTCTGTCCAGGCTCACCTGCCCTCTAGCTATCTATTATAATGCTTGTGCTTCCACTATGGAGGCTCTCAAAAATTGGAGTTAGGACTACACATCAATCATGATGCCTGCCACCCACCAAAAGAAAAACCCCATAGACCACTGATGCATGCTGTTCCATGGCTTCTCTTGGCTGAATGACAGTCCCTGTCACTAAAATGTAAACAAAAGAATAGAGTCTCTGGAGTGATGTGATTGACCAAATATAGACTTGACCATATTTGGTCAAAGATATAACAGGGATCCCCATGATATCAATGACCAAATTACAGCTAACGAGATTTCTGACAAAATCTATAGATAATTTTAGAATCTATTAAGCAGAAAAAAAAGGTGGTACATACAGTACATTACAGAAATCAAATGTAATCTTATCTTTAAGCGATCATGATGTGTATACATTAACAAGAACATTATTGCAAATAAGTCATGGAACATAGTAACCAGGAATAGACCATTAGGACAGTAACCAATAGGAAAAAGTATCATATAGATCTGTTCCAAATCGGAATAATGGTAACAATGTCCCCACTGCATGTGTTTTATGGGGAGGCTTTACATTTCAAGTAGTGGGGCTCAAACATTATTGCGTGAAACCAGAAAAATAAAGGGAGGGGTGAAAGAGGAAAAGAAAGAGAAGAGAGGAGAGAGGGAGAAAAAAGTAAGAAAAATAAAAAAAGGGGGGGACACACTGGTGGATAGAAGAGGTAGAGGGGAGGGGAGGGGGAGAGGATGGGGATAGGGAAAAGGGGCAGGTATTCACCAGGGATATGAACAACTGGGATTAGTCCCACTCTGTCCTTCCACCCGCTCACCTGGGAAGAGTAGAGTCAGTTTCCACTTCCACGGTATGAACCGTGTTCAAGGAACATAATAACGAAAATGCACTGTAGTTTTAAAATGGATCCAACATGTCCATGTGTTTGTAAATTTTTGTATCCTTTCTTGGGAGATATGGATCAGTTCTTCCATCTCCTCTATCCTAGAGAGCCTGGTAATTCCTGGTGATTCCTTAATCATTGGGATGCATGTGGAGCGCCAGTGACTTGTAGTACAGGGGGTATAGTCTAGGGGGAATGTGGTAATATGTGCGACAAGGTCATGGACTTCCCTCCAAAAGGGTTGGAGTGGTTCACATTCCCACCAGATGTGGAGCATGGGGCCTTCCGTTTTCCCCCATCTCCAACAAATGTTGGGTATGGTGGGGGGGGGAATTTGTGAAGGCGTGCAGGCGTTCTGTACCATCTGGTTTCGATTTTATAACAGTTTTCTTGGATCACTACATTCAGGGAACCCTTGTGTGTGTATTCATGTATGGTGTCCCATTCCTCTTCAGTGAGGGATATCTGGTGGTCTCTTTCCCAGGACACCCATGAAGGGTCCGGAGTGGAGGGAGCACCTTCTGACAAAAGGGTGTATATGTAAGATATTAAGTGGCTTTGCAGTGGTTTCTGAGAGCATAGGGATTCAAAAAGTGTGCACTTGGTTATTGGTTCTTGGGTTGTGAGAAAATGTCAGAGCTGTCTATATACGTCCAAAAGGGGAGGGGATTTCTTTTGAGAAAAATTAGTGTGCTAGCACATCATCATGAGGCCATTCTTGTTCTAGAAAGGAGCTTGATTCACCGGGGGGAAAGTCTGGGTTTCCTCTTAGCGTGGTTAAGGGCCCTGGAACTGTGAAGAACGTTGCGGACGACATTGTCCTTCTAAAGGCATGCATGGAGGGATGGATGAAAGGGTGCGTCTAAGCTCCCCTGGCCAATGCAGATGAAATAACCAGGGAAATGTGTGTATGCACAAAGGTGTTCTCTAGAGTCACCCATATCTTCCTAGCCTTTTGGATATTCCAATCCACAATCCTCGTGAGGTGACAGGCTAAAAAGTATTTATGTAGATCAGATAGCCCAATCCCCCCCCCTTACCTTAGCTTTCGAGCGTGTAAGACAGGCGTATTTTATACCTGGGGGGAAGTTTCTCCAAATTAATGCAGAGCAGACCTTCTTGTAAAGTACAAAGAAAGATAGAGGGAGGTGGATTGGGATAGTTTGTATTAGATAGAGCAGCTGTGCTAAAATGATCATTTTGACAAGGGCCGAATGGCTAGGTCTGCCCAAACTTTCAAGTTCTTTTGGGTCTTAGTTAGGGCCACTAGGTAGTTCCAATTGTATAGGTCTGATAGTTTGCTTGTAATTTGGATACCAAGGTACGTAATTACATATTTCTTCCAGAGGAATGGGAAAGAATCTTGACAATGGATCACTTTCTGTGTAGGAAGGGTAACATTCAGGGCATGAGATTTTGAGTAGGTAATTATGAGGTTCGACAGACCTCCAAATTGTTCTATGTCCTTCAGTAGGTTGGGAAAGGCGGTCCATGGCGAATTCAAAGAGAGGAGAATATCGTCCACGAATGCTGCAACCTTAAAGTCTCTGTCTCCTATGGTCAGTCCCTTGATGTCAGGAGTGGATTGAGGAGGGGTTCTAATGTCAAAATGTAGGTCAGAGGGGATAAGGGGCAACCTTGGGGATTTCCTTTGCTAGTGGTAAAGGCATTCGACAGGTGGCCATTAACACATACCTTCGCTGAGGGAGTGGCGTATTGTGTCATTATGTGAACGAGCATGCAGGGTTCAAGTCCAATTGCTCTTAGAACCTCTTGCATGTAATCCCAGGCCACTCTGTTGAATGCCTTTTCCGTATCAAGTGAAAGGAAAAAGCCCTAAGTGTAAGATGTTGTAAGCCAGTGATGGAGATTCAATGTACGAATGGTATTATCCCTGGCTTCTCTTCCAGGGACAAAACTAGCTTGGTCTAATGAGATAAGGTTGCGTATAAACGGGAGCATCATGTTAGCTAGAATCTTTGCGTATAGCTTGATATCCACGTTTAGCAAGGATATAGGTCTGTAGTTTGAAACTTGTGTGGGATCCTTGCCTTCTTTTGGTATAACAGTTATACTGTATGTGCTTCTAACATTTGTCCTGGAGAGGGCTGGGGGTTGGAAAGGGCATTGGAGGTTAATAGTAGTTTAGACGATAAAACGTCTAAGAAGCATTTATAATACTAAAGGGTAAATCCATTGGGCCCTGGGCTTTTGCCTGGTTTTATATGTTTTATATTGGTTTCTACTTATTTTATAGTGAGGGGGCTTTCCATTTCTTTGGCTTGTTGGGGGGTAATCGCTTTCGGGCTATATTGGGACAGGAAATCTCTAATCTGTTTAATGCGAGATTCTGTTGATGTCAGATCCAGATAATCAGATTTCAAGTTGTAGAGTTTTGAGTAAAAAAGTTCAAACTGCTTTGCAATATCCTTGTTTTTGACTGACAACATAGCGTCTCCTTGTGCGGTTCCCTAGTATCTCTAATTCCCCTGTACACACGAGCAGACTTTTGACGGACTGAACTCTGAAGGACTTTTTGACAGACTTTCGACGGAGTTCCGACGCAACGGACTTGCCTACACACAATCACACCAAAGTCCGACTGATTCGAACATGACGACGTACGACCGGACTAGAATAAGGAAGTTCATAGCCAGTAGCCAATAGCTGCCCTTGCGTCGTTGTTCGTCCGTCGGACTAGCATACAGACGAACTGATTCTTAGACCGGACTCGAGTCCGTTGGAAAGATTTGAAACATGTACTATTTCTAAAGTCCGTCTGATTTTTCGACAGCAAAGGTCCAATGAAGCCCACACACGATCGAATTGTTCGGCGGATTCGCTCCGTCGAACCTTTGCTGTTGAAAAGTCTGGTCGTGTGTACACGGCATAAGAGGAGAGAACGTGTGTAGTATTAAAAAGGAAAGTGCGCCGGTATGACGACTAAAAAAGCTGTAACTCACAAGTGAAATACACACCAAACAAGTAAAGAGCAAAAAGGAAGATGCACTGATAGTGAATGAAGTAAACAAATCAATGTGATCTAGTGAAAAAATAAACCTATGACTTGATTGACAAATATAATAAAAACCCTGCAATATTGAACTAATAAAGGGTTATCAGAAAAACAGATGCAATAAATAATAAACCAAGTGGATCCAGGAAAGTGACAAAACAAAAGTAGCCTGTTGAGTGAAACAAAGACAACCAATCCAGCAGATAAGTGAAAAATAATGAAATATGGGGCTCCAGGACAAGGTCCATATAGTGACAAAACGCGTAGGGAGGAGCGAGGTGCTGATGTCACCGTGTGGTTCTCACGCTCCACTTGCATGGGCGTGTTTGTACTATTTGCCAGCCGGCTTTGCTTGTTTTTATGGAAATTTTTGCATAGTCTGTTTGTCTGCACAGACTTTTTACAATAAACACCACCTGATTTTACCGATGGCAAACCTTTTTTGTCTCTTTTTATGGGCCTAAACTCGCTCACCGAGGATATGTTCGTGGCTGCTTAGCTGATTTCTGGATATACATCAAATATTCAGGAGCACCTGGCTCGCTAGCCACTGGAGGTATCGGGAGGATTTAAAGGCCCTGGCTGGGTATTAGCCACTCTAACAGCTTGTTTAGCTGGTAAGCCTTCAATTTATATGGTGGTGGATTCACGGTGTCCTTTAAGTATTGAAGATCCCTCACAGGGTGTTTCAATATCTATTCCCTGTTGAGAAGTATTTGGAAGAGACTTTTACAAACTTTTATTTTTATTTTTATTTTATTACACATTCTCAATTTTTTGTTGTGTGTAGTATTCCCTATAGATGTTGACATCTTTATCCCTGGCTGCTTGAACCAGCAGGGCTTATACAGTCATGCTCATCTGTATCTTCTTTTTTGGAAGAGTCTGAAAAAGACTGTTTGCCTTGAAGGCTAGGAGACTACTCCTTGATAGAATAGATAACCCATTCACTGGGTGAGGAAACACTCCTTTAGAGTGACAATCTATTAGGTGTCTTAACCTTTGTTGCTTGAACAAAGAAGCATTCATGCAGTCAAGTGCATCCACATCGCTCTCTTTGGAAACTCTGAAGAGGGCTGTTTCACCTGGTATGGCTAGTAGGGATGAGCCGAACACCCCCCTGGTTTGGTTTGCACCAGAACTTGCGAACAGGCAAAAAATTTGTGCAAACACCGTTAAAGTCTATGGGACACGAACATGAAAAATCAAAAGTGCTAATTTTAAAGGCTTATATGCAAGTTATTGTCATAAAAAGTTTTTGGGGACCCGGGTCCTGCCCCTGGGGACATGTACAGTATCAATGCAAAAAAAAAAGTTTTAAAAATGGCTGTTTTTTAAGGAGCGGTGATTTTAATAATGCTTAAAGTAAAACAATAAAAATGAAATATTCCTTTAAATATCGTGCCTGGGGGTGTCCTTAGTATGCCTATAAAGTAGCGCATCTTTCTTGTGTTTAGAACAGTACCACAGCAAAATGACATTTCTATAGGAAAAAAAGTAACTCAAAACTGCTCTCGGCTGTAATGAATTATCAGATCCCGGCAATATAGATAAAAATCATTGAAAAAAACGGCATGGGTCCCCCCCAGTCCATTACCAGGCCCTTTGGGTCTGGCATGAATATTAAGGGGAACCCCACACCAAAATTTAAAATAAAATTGCTTGGGGGTCCCCCCAAAATCCATAGCAGGACCTTCAGGTCTGGTATGGATTTTAAGGGGAACCCGGAGCCAAAATTTAAAAAAAATGGTATAGGGCCCCCCCCAAAATCCATACCAGACCCTTTTAGAACACGCAACCTGACAGGCCTCAGTAAAAGGGGGGGGACAAGAGAGCGCCCGCCTTCCTGAACCATACCAGGCCACATGCCCTCAACATGGGAAGGGTGCTGATCGGGCTCATCCCTAATGGCTAGGCGACTTCTCATTGCCAGAGCAGATAATCCTTTCAAAGGGTGAGGGAGAGCCACTCTTTTAAAGTGTATTGACAAAGTGCTTATTGAATGTAACATCCTGTTAGGTGTCATCATCTCTATCCCTGGCTGCTTGAACCAGCAAAATACATTCATGCCCATCTGCATCTTCCTCTTTATAGAGTATGAAGAGGGCTGTTTTGCCTGGGAAGGCTATGAGACTGCACATTGTTAGAACATATAACCCCTTCACAGGGTGAGTGGAAACACTCCTTTTTATGCCCTGTACACATGGTCGGATTTTCCGACGGAAAATGTGTGATAGGACCTTGTTGTCAGAAATTCAGACCGTGTGTGGGCTCCATCACACATTTTCCATCGGATTTTCCGACACAAAGTTTGAGAGCAGGCTATAAAATTTTCCGACAACAAAATCCGTTGTCGGAAATTCCGATCGTGTGTACACAAATCCGATGCACAAAGTGCCACGCATGCTCAGAATAAATAAAGAGATGAAAGCTATTGGCTACTGCCCCATTTACAGTCCCGACGTACGTGTTTTACATCACCGCGTTCAGAATGATCGGATTTTCTGACAACTTTGTGTGACCGTGTGTATGCAAGACAAGTTTGAGCCAACATCCGTTGGAAAAAATCCTAGGATTTTGTTGTCGGAATGTCGGATCAATGTCCGACCGTGTGTACGGGGCATAAGTGTACTGGTCACTTGTTTAATGAATGTGACAACCTGTTCGGTTTCACCATAATCATCTCTGGTTGCTTCAATAGAGAAGCAGGATTCATACAGTCATGTTCATCTGCATTTTCTTTTTCGAAGAGCCTGAAGAGGGCTGTTTTGTTTGGGAAAGCTCTAAGACTGCTCATTGCCAGAATAGATAACCTTTTCACAGGGTTTTGCCTGCCACTTAACAAAGAAGCCCACAAAAATAATTCAATGCAGTATAAAATAGTTTGCTTAGTAACAAACCCAAAAGAGTTAACTACTGCCAGAGAAGGATGCTCCCATCCACAGCCCTGATTCACCAGATGGTTAATGAACCAAACCTTGCCCTGCCAGGAATCAGGACATAATGAAAATGTTTTGTTCAGAACAGCAAAAAAAAAGGTAGGACAATAATATTCTTCAATGTAGACAAACCATCCAAGGGAAATGTAGACATCATAAAATCATGCTTCTCACTTTTTTGGGGTGTGAAAAACTGGAGAGCACATAGAAATATAAAAGGATGTCCTATACTTCAACAGGCAATAGCTGGCTACAGTAGTCATCCACAGACGACTCCTCTACCTTCTCTGGGAATGCTGATCTTCTGAGGCAGCTGGCACAATGGCACAATAGTAAAGCAAACATGAGAAGCCACCAACGGCTTAATGCCATGTGTGAACAGACAAAGTATTACTTTGTGCACCTGTTATGCAGAGTACTTCTTGTGGGGAGTTCAGGGTATGCACAGTGGCTGCAGGGAGCAAGGCACAACAATACAACAATAGCTAGCAATGCAGTATTCATTTGGTACAAAGCATTTTTAAATTGAGCTCACCCAACCTCCGCCATCTGCCTGTAAACACGGGCACAGCGTGGGTGTGCGTGCCTAGGAGAGACTCTCCCGACACAGCTGCCCACCAACATAGACCCAGCAGACCCCAGACAAGGCTGTTAGCAATGAAAAAAGCCACCCCGAGGCCCAGCAGGGCCCGGGGCTCCCTGGATTATGGTTTACTTAGCTGAGACACAAGGGACTGCGTCCAGCCTAAACCCACACGCATGGACTGACAGCCAGCCAGGTAGAGGAGCACAGCAAGGCCCTGCACATAGGAGGAAAAAAAGAGGAACATAGAGGCTGCAGGTGGGCTCAAACTTGAGTTAAGGTCCTGGAAGCATAGTGGGGGCAAGGCCTATAGCCAGTTATTCTGTCATGGAGCCGTCAGGAAAGGAGTTACTGATTTTTAGAGCAGTTTGGTCCATGCTTTTTAAAGGTTTTTAGTTTTCACTGGATCAAGTGTAGGTGTAGAGTCCTGCAAGGGGTGGGGGTAATTTTTATAAACTTGCTAGACATATGACTTTTACTAATCTGAATAACCTTCAAAACTATACATCTTGCCTTTGTTGTACGATATAATATTAAACTTTTCAGATTTCCATATTATCTAAAGGTATGCTCTGGGTTTAAATAACAGTTACAAATGCTGTGAAAAAAAAAAATATTTGTAAACCATGTTTGGGAAATCTAATCTAATCTTATTCAATCTTCTCAACCAGACAAAAACGTGGCCCTTCAAGGCCGTGCAACTCAATCTACAAATTTTGAAACTTTAAGCATAGCAACAAATGTCATTGATGGAAATTTGGACTCAGAATATAAGCATGGTTCCTGCTTCTCCAGCAAAAGCCAACTGTCACCTTGGTGGAGGGTGGATTTATTGGTGAGCCATAAAATATCCCATATAATGATAACCAGTAGAGGAGACTGCTGTGCAGACTATCTAAATAAAGCAGAAATCCTTATTGGAGACTCTCTGGCCAATAATGGAAATAACAATCCGAGGTAAGTTATTCCTCTTCTCACATTTCCCCTCTTTTCTCATATTCTCATTACCTCTCTTCTGCTCTTCTCACAGTATACCCTCTTCTTCTTTCCTGCTCCTCACAGTTTCCTCTTCTCTTTTCCTCTCCCATCATTCCTCTTATGTTCCTCTTCTCTCATATTGTCCTTTTCTCTCACATTCCTTATCCCTAGAATCAGGGCCGTCTTTAATATCGATTGGGTCCTGGGAAAAAACATTTTTTGGACCCCCCCCTCCATACAGTTTCGCTCTCCACCTGCTTTGAGACATACAATAAAAAGCAGCTAGACTCAAAATCAGTTTACTGAATCAGATCAGACAGCGATTGCGATTGGTTCCCAGAGGTTACAGTGTATCATTACCACTCACTGACTGGTTGCTAGAGGTTAGAGCACATCATTTCTGCTTGTTGATTGGTTGCTAGAAATTACTGTACCTCAATACTGCTCACTGATTTTAAAAAAGGGTTTGGGAGTTTCTTGCACATTTGTAGCGCATAGAGCAGCCCATTGAAATGAATGGGCTGCCCTACACATGACCTACATCTTTATTCACCCTGTCAGTACGCCTTTGCATCCTTAAACCCATGCTAACCTCGGCACCCCAAACCTCCCCCATCCTCTCCACTCACCCTCCTCTTTAACTCTATCTGCCTCCTCTTCTCATCTTTGCACCCACCTTCCTTACCTCTACACATCCCCTCCTTGCTCACCTGAGCACCCCAAACTGTAATTCCTTCACTGCCTACCTCTGCACACCCCACACTACCCTCCCCCACTAATTTGCTTACCTTTGCAGAACAGGCTGATGATAGGCTTAATGACCACAGCTGTAGGCAGGACTTTCAAGCATGCCCCTTTACCTCCCCAGTGGGCAGCATTCAGTATAGGTGATGGCGGATATGACCTCCAGGGGGGCATAATATACATATGAATACTGCCTCTATTTACATATTAATTCTGCCGATATGCCGCTATTTACATACGAATGCCGTCACTATTTACATTTCAATGTCCGTATTTACGTATAAACACAGGGTCTGCAGGTGGGTCATCTGTACACAACAATAGGGCAGAGCTGGGCAGCATTAGTAACAGAACTTAACACCGAGATATCAGGACACAGCCCGGGACTAAAACCTCAAGGGACAATGGAATTTAAACTGGGATAGTTGCCAAGTATGAGGCAGCTGCTTTGGGCCCCACAACAATGGCAGGGCCCAGGGCAGCTGCCCCTTTTGCCCTGCCTTAAAAACGGCCCTGCCTAGAATTCTCATTTTTTCTTTTTTCTATTATATTCTTTCCTTTTTTCCTTTCCCTTAATATTCATTTCTTCTCATATTCTTTCTATTTTTTATTTTTCTTTCAAATTCTCCCCTTTTCATCTCCTCTCTTCTTATATTCTCTTCTCTCAAATTCTTCTTGTTTTCTCTCCTCCTCATATGGTTCTCACTTCTCCCTTTATAGCCCCCTGTTCTTTCATATTGCAATATCCTCTCTATTGCACCCCTTATATTGTCATTTTATCTCTTCCTCTTCTCTTTTCCTCTCCCCTGATGTTCTCCTCTCTCTTTCTATTCATCTCATATTCTCCTCTCCTTTTTACCACTTCTCCTATGTTATCATCTGATATTCCCATCTCCTTTTTCTCTCCCCCATATTATCCTATCTATTCATATTCTTTCTCCTTTTTTATCCTCTGATCTCTTCTCCTTAAGTCTCCTCTTATATTTCCTTTTCCCTCTCTTCTGTTCCTTTCTACCTCCCCTCTCATATTCCTCTCTTCTCCAATTTTCTTTTCTCCATTCATATTTTCTTCTTCTTTTTTTCCTCCTCTTGTATTCCCCTCTTGTCATTTGCTCTCATATTCTTTCTTCTTCTATTATATTCTCCTCCTTTTTCTCTCATATTCTCATTTCTTCCTCAATTTTAATATTCTCCTCTTTTTTTCTATTTCTCCTCTTTTCCCCTCCTTTCTTCCTCTCCTCTTATTTACAGTACTTCTCTCTCTCCACTTCTACTATCATCCCTTTTTCTACTGTTCTCTTCCATTCTCCTCTACTTTCCTTCTTTTCTTTCATATTCTTCTTGCCCTTATGCCTTTTCATCCCCACTTTTTATAGCCTGATTTTTTTGCCCTGTTTATTCTTTTTTTTTTATATTTACTATCATACATAATCTCCAAAAATCCATATTCTCTTTGTTTATGTGCTTTTTCTTTTGGCATAGATGTGCTCAGATTACATCAATTCCACAGGGTGCCACAGAAACCTTCCACTGCTTCGATATGAAGGGCCGATACGTAAATGTTGTCCTACCTGGAAAAACAGGATATCTCACATTTTGTGAAATTCAGATCTACGGAGTACCTGTGATTAATGATGAATGCTGTGTCTGCACAAAAATATGTCCCAATAATGACGATCAAGATTGCTGTCACTGCTGACAGATAAAACATAGTCTACATTGTAAACAATACAATATAGCAGATGTCAAGGGGTATGATCTGCGTTTATAAATTATATGCATAAAATTATAGCCCATAACAATATACAAGATGAGTTATTATGAGACACCATTTAAATGTAAATGATGTAAAGTAATTTTTAAATCATGGGCAGTCATATATAAAATATTTTGGATGGGTACTACATTCCTTAAGCGTGGTAGGATTTGTTTAACTGCGGTTCAGTCATTATGGACAGGCAGTGTATGTACAAAAAAGAATGTTGTTCCCTTTGGCAGCAATTTGGAAAATCTCTGCTTCTGATGGCAATTTTTATTTATTATTGTATTGCTTCCTTGGAACGTCCTACATGGAGCCTTTGTGTATGAGTAGTTTTCCATTTACAGTGCCTCATACATCTGTATTACAGTGCCACATACCTCTTATTTATGCACAGTGCCACTTTCTTCTATTTTCTAGGCTGTTCAGGAAAATTTAGTTCAATCAGACCTTGCATTAATGAGCAAGGGAAAAAAGTTCTCAAATAAACTTACAAAACAAAAAAAAGAGAGGTCAAGAGAGAGTGTACATCCACCCTAGTGTGACACAGCTTTATTACGTTAATTCAATAAAAAGACTTTAATCAATACACTCACATTTAACAGACAATAAAAAGGCACATCAATGTTATCTGGCTATTCTACTGGGTCACAACTATAACATCCGAAGATCTCAGAACTGCTGGCTGGATGCCCGGATCCTAGCATACCCTAATGCGCATGGGGTATGCACATCCGCCCGGTCCAGCCGGTGTCATACATCCTCAGTGAACCAACAACACCAGGGAGGTGAGGACAGGAGAGACTGGCTGGGAACTTCTCCTCCTGAACAAGAACCCGTCTCTTCTAGACCTTAAACTAGACCGAAAACTTTATGCACTTTCCCAGTCACTTACTGGGTGTCCTCCCCAGGGATTAGCTGGGACCATCTACTGGAAGAGTAGATTTGACTCTTCTAGCCCACTACTTTCCAGAGGACAGGCGAGAACACACATCAGGCAGTTGCCATGGCGACATGTTTAGGAGTTGTCAAGGTTAGAAGTCACCTTGATAAAGGAGGCCACACCTCTGAAATGTGTCCGTCATGGCAACTGCCTGATGTGTGTTCTGTCCTGTCCTCCTCTGGAAAGTAGTGGGCTGGAAGAGTCAAATCTACAGCCTGAATATTTATGTGGTCCCAGCCAATCCCTGGGGGAAAACGCCCAGTAAGTGACTGGGAAAGTGCATACAATTTTGGTCTAGTTTGAGGTCTAGAGGAGAAAGGTTCTTGTTCAGATGGAGAAGTTCCCAGCCTGAAGGGCTTATGCCCTTCTGGGCAATCCAGCTGTGTTTTTTCTGCTCATCGATGTCCCAGCTGTGTTAGGTGTGGGGATCTTTTCTACTGAACTTTGCTGGAGCTGACTGAGAGATTTATCTGGGAATATGGTCTGAAGAGTTCACATGAGACATACTGTATCTGGCTCAAATCGTAAGGAGGCATCCACATATCCAGGAACATTTGTGAGTACAGACCGGTGTAAGAAACCCCAGGGACTGTGTGCTGCTGCTATCCCTCTTGCATCAGTGTCAACTGTTGCTTAAGTTGGAGCTTTCTTATGGTGTTCCTGTCCAGTTCAGTCCATTATTTGCTGCTGCAAGGACTGTGGTAGGAGGCTTGAGAAAGTGAGAAATGTCCTCAAGTTGTTATTCTTCTACACTGGAGTATCCCACAGTTACCCTGCACAAAATCCAAATTCAAGTTATAATAAAGCACCAAAAAAGGATACCCCTAGGCCCTTCATTGAGCGAGAAGAGTGACCGGGACTGTGTGACTAGCTGCTAATAAACTAGCTTGGGAAAGAACCCTGGGACAATATAGCGGGCCCTTAGGGGGTAAGCGCTACACTTGAGATCAGTTGACTGGTCTTGTAACATAGGGAAATGATTCCGGACAGCTGCACTTCCAAAAATCCTTTTATTGAGGCTTCATATGTCCAGTGGTTGACAGATGGAGCAGGGGACAAACAGGTAGATGCATTTTGTGCAAATGTTAGCTAACATCTGCACAAAACACGTCTACCTCTTTGTTACCTGCTCCAGCTGTCAACCACTGGTCATGTGAAGCTTTAATAAAAGGATTATTGGAAGAGCAGCAGTCTGGAATCATTTCCTTATGTTACACAGCATGCGAGCTGGGCTAGCACCTGGCTAGAGTGTGCTGGGATTAACCAGAGACTCACTCACCTGGATCAGTTCTTTTTTTTTTAATGATGACTGGTCTTGTAGTCTTCTGGGATGTGTAATGTTATCCCAGGAGGTTAAGGGGAGGGGAGGTGTGACAACATTATCCTCCCCATGCGAGAAATAAGGAACTGGGAGCTAATACCTCCTGAAAATGTGTAACAGGTAGGGTTAGAAGGAGGCTATGGAGAAATTGTTTGCTGCTGCCACACTCATCTACCTTACCAACCTCTCAGTGTCTGCCACCCCTCTCTGCCAATTTCTACATTGGCTCCCGATTACATAGTTACATAGTAGGTGAGGTTGAAAAAAGACACAAGTCCATCAAGTCCAACCTTTGTGTGTGATTATGTGTCAGTATTGCATTGTATATCCCTGTATTTTGTGGTCATTCAGGTGCTTATCTAATAGTTTCTTGAAGCTATCAATGCTCCCCGCTGAGACCACCTCCTGTGGAAGGGAATTCCACATCCTTGCCGCTCTTATGCCCCGTACACACGGTCGGATTTTCCGATGGAAAATGTCTGATCAGAGCGTGTTGTCGGAAACTCCGACCATGTGTAGGCTCCATCGGACATTTTCCATCGGATTTTCCGACACACAAAGTTGGAGAGCAGGAGATAAAATTTTCCGACAACAAAATCCGTTGTCGGAAATTTCGATTGTGTGTAAACAAATCCGACGGACAAAGTGCCACGCATGCTCAGAATAAATAAAGAGATGAAAGCTATTGGCCACTGCCCCGTTTATAGTCCCGACGTACGTGTTTTACATCACCGCGTTTAGAACGATCGGATTTTCCGACAACTTTGTGTGACCGTGTGTAGACAAAACAAGTTTGAGCCAACATCCGTCGGAAAAAATCCTAGGATTTTGTTGTCGGAATGTCCGAAAAAAGTCCGACCGTGTGTACGCCCTATAACAGTAAAGGCAAGCGAAATTTGCAAGTAATTGCCCAGCGGAAAAAAAAATCAAAATATGTCTATTTTAAATGTTACAAAACTAAAGTGTATTTACAACCAAGAAGTAAAAAATGTTCTTGAAAGATGAGATTACAATGTGTATGTTCAGCATTAAACTTGCCGCCATATAGTTTGATTATATAACCATTGTGTAAGATAAACCAATAACTATGCAGAGTACAAACCTAAGCAATTATTATATTTAGATCCAGTCAGATGAACCTGTGCATTACAAAGTGCATAGTATATCTAATAGAGATTGTATAATCAGATTGTAATAAATGTGAATTCTGCTTATGCCTACAAAAAAAATAAAAATTCTGATCATTGTTTCATTCAACCTCATTCAAATTGTATCAATGCACACTGGATATAGGCCCACCCAACTTTAGGTTCCTTAAAATCTTAGTAGATTGTATGGAAAGATTGTAGCATGTGTGGGCAGTTCTGATGGACACATAGCAAACCTCAGAGC
Source organism: Lithobates clamitans (assembly GCA_037952925.1). Classification (NCBI taxonomy): domain Eukaryota; kingdom Metazoa; phylum Chordata; class Amphibia; order Anura; family Ranidae; genus Lithobates; species Lithobates clamitans. The sequence continues at coordinate 1,062,382 of JBBGZY010001644.1, read as the reverse complement.
TTGAAATTTTTTTTTTATCTAAGTCCAATACAAATTGTACTATAATTGAAAGGGTTAGTTCACCTTTAGCAAAAAAATAAAATAAATGCCTGTGCAGGTAAGAGCTGCCTGTGGATAAAAACAAACTGTACAGTTTTGACTAAAGCTTGATAATGCCCTTGCTATAGATGTAGGCCATTTACATACCCCAGGAATCATGGCCGAAAAACTCCCAGAGGTAGTATCCCTCCATCCTCCCTTGTTGCTAAGACACCCCCAGCTGTTACTGCTCACCCATTTTGGTAGGAAAACCTGCGCTAATGAGCAAAAAGAAGTGAAATAAAAATGCTTGAAATGCAAAGTGCAGCTGCAACAAAATACTTCAAATATCAATAAAGTGTAAAAAGCATAAAAACTAAAATTGTGCGCTAACATAAATATATCATGTAATGAAATGTAAATCTGCGACTGCAAAGCTTCTTGGAATAATACCAGAAGCTGTAGTATATTTAAACCCCAGTGCAGCAAAATGACAAAACAACAAATTATAAGTTATACCACATCTCCGTGAAGAAAAAATGTGAAAAAGAGAAAGTGAAAGTTCAAAAATGTGATTGAACTCCAAATCACTTGAAAAACACCACATTCAGTCCATGAAAAACGAAATTGCAAGAAAAAGGTGTATGAAGAAGATAAGCCATTCGTTTGGTGTATCGCATCAGGGTAGAAAGGTGAAAGATGTAGGAACACTTCCAAACCACCAATAGTTGCGGGAGAGTAGTAATGGATGTACCCTTACCGCACTTGTTGGACCCCCTATATAGCGAGGTCATACGAGCTTGCAGATATAACCCTCTGCAGGGACAGATAGATATCGATGTCCGGGTCTTGTTTGCGAGCGCCACCCACTTAAAGCTGATCTCTCTGCTTCAGCGTCAGGAGGGAGACTCGTTATTCAGAGGATCCGTAGATAGGAACAAAAAAGGGGAAAAAAAAACTTGCAGTGCTTGCCATCACGCATCCTATGTTTGCACGGGCGTTCAGCCTTTGTTTTATGCCGGCTTTTTAAATTTAATTTTTACTCTTGTATTTTGTATAAGACCTATGGTCAATCAAGGCAATAAACTCCTTACTATTACTACTACACTATTGGAGTTTTTTTTCCCCTTTTTTTTTCCTATCTACGGATCCTCTGAATAACGAGTCTCCCTCCTGACGCTGAAGTAGAGAGATCAGCTTTAAGTGGGTGGCGCTCGCAAACAAGACCCGGACATCGATATCTATCTGTCCCTGCAGAGGGTTATATCTGCAAGCTCATATGACCTCGCTATATAGAGGGTCCAACAAGTGCGGTAAGGGTACATCCATTACTACTCTCCCGCAACTATCGGTGGTTTGGAAGTGTTCCTACATCTTTCACCTTTCTACCCTGATGCGATACACCAAACGAACGGCTTATCTTCTTCATACACCTTTTTCTTGCAATTTCATTTTTCATGGACTGAATGTGGTGTTTTTCAAGTGATTTGGAGTTCAATCACATTTTTGAACTTTCACTTTCTCTTTTTCACATTTTTTTTTCACGGAGATTTGGTATAACTTATAATTTGTTGTTTTGTCATTTTGCTGCACTGGGGTTTAAATATACTACAGCTTCTGGTATTATTCCAAGGAGCTTTGCAGTCACAGATTTAAATTTCATTACATGATATATTTATGTTACTGCTCACCCCCCCAACATCCAGTGGCGTTACTAGGGGGGCAGAGGGGGCCCTGACCCCCCAACATTATACTGTGTCCCCCAATTAAAGGGACTTATGGTTTGTGTTTGGGGTGGGTGCTCGTGGTCCCACACATTGCTCTGGCTGCCGCTGGAATAAGTCAGGCTCTCCTGACAGCGTCCCTGTCAGCTCCTGTGGGGGGTTTCTCCCCCTCCCTCTACTCGCTGACACTCTGTATAATATGAGCGGTGCTCGCACAGCCACGGCCATCCGATCTGCTCCCTCCCCCTGTATCCTCATTGGCAGGGAGGAGAGCGAGTTCCACCACTGTGGGGGGGTCCCAAGCCTCCCATGATCTCGGTGACAGTTTGAAAAAAAGAGACTGATTTCTCCCGTCCAGAGGACAGAAGAATCAGCCTGTAAGTTCCAAGGCTGATCCGCGTGTCTATGATAACACTCTTACACAGCCCAGCCACCCCCCCCCCATTCCCCTCACGGAATGGGAGAGCAGAGAGGAATACAGCTCCTCCTCCTTCCACCTCTGTTCCTCCTGTGTTTTCCAGTCCCGCCCACACTATCCCCGGCGTGCAGCTATGCCTGAAAGAGAGGGGATGTGTGGGCAGGAAATATGAAAATCAGCAGCTGCAGAAGTTTGCTGGTTGTGTCAATGATGCACACTGCAGTACACTGTGATCAGTGAACTGTCCCGGACCCTATCTCCCTTCTCTCCCCCATCTGTCTCCCTCCCCCTCCCGTTCTTCTAGGACCTTTCCTCTAACTTTCAGTTTTAGTTAGGCTGGTAATAGACTGCATATGATTGACTGCATATCCCATTGTCAAACAACAATTTATAATACATATCACAAAATGAACATCGTTGCTGTTTGAGAAAATGATATGCAGTAAATCATTTGTTAGAGTGCACACAGACGCAGTTAGTTACATTGTTTGTTTGGTATTCTTAACAACGTAATTTTGGTAAGGGTTATGTGATTTTTGCTGTGCACATGCACAGAAGTCAGTCGAGCATTGTGCCAGCCATACAATGTCATTTTCGTAAGTGGTCGCTGATTTCTGGTGTGCGCATGCGCAGTAGGTGGTTGAGCATTCAGCAAGAGGTCAGCCACTGAAGGCAGGTATGACGTGTTGAGCAGGCGATTTGCCCATACAACTGATTATACGTCACAGGAAGTGACGCGGGTTGCAGATTCTGCCAGGTTGAGCAGTTTGCCACAACACCGGTACAAATTTCTTTCCTGCAACCACAGATTGCAGGAAAGAAATGTGCACGATTCTCCCATCAACACAGTCAGTGGTGACAGGGGAATCCCTCCCGCCCAGCAATTCTCCCGACCAACAGTGATTATCACTAGCAGCTATAGCGACCACTAATGATAATCATAAGAGTATCTAGCAGGCTGGTTGTACCCAAGTCGATCGATCAACTTGGTACATTCAGTCCGCTCATTATTGGTTCAAATGTCAGCCAGTTCCTGATGAACCGGCCAAGATTTAAACTAGCTATGGCTGGCCTTAGCCCTTAGGCAGCCCATACATTGATCACTTTTTTTCATTCAACTATTAGGTTGAATGAAAAAGAAAAAATTTCAAATTCCCCCATCTACACATTCTAGGTGGATGGGGGAATCCTCCCATTGTAGACCTGCGGAAGAATTACCAGGGTTGCTGTCCTGTCCCGGCTATTGACAGCGCTGGTCTCTGTCTCCATGACAGTGATGGCAGCCCATTAGGACCCAGTGCTGATTATTTTATGGGGCTGTTGGGCTCATGCACAGGAGGGCCAGCACAATTGGTTGTCAGAAATGGGCTCGGGCATGTTTAAAATGGGCCCGGGCGTGTTTGAAATCCCATGTGACCGATCCCGCCAGGAAACTAACACTCCACACGGCTAATCACAGGCAGTGAGACATTTCCCGGTTCGCAGCTGCACAGATCAGGAAATGTCTCACTGCCTGTGATTAACGATGTGCCATGTTGGCTTCCTGGCGGGATCTTTCACGTGGGATTTCAAACACGCCCGAGCCTATTTCTAATGGTTGTAGACAGTTGAGCTCCCTGCAGGTTGCTCAGCAGCAGTGGAGCCTTCTCTGCAGGGGCGTTGCTAGGGGGTGGCTTTTGGGGCTATAGCCCCGAATCTGGGGCCAATAGCCCAGAGTCTCTGCAGGGGTCCCCAAAGGGGAGGGGAGGCTCTCTGGGGACCCTTATGTAAGTGGGGGGCTCTCTGGGGACCCTGATGCAAGGGAGAGGCTCTCCGGGGTCCCTGATTTTAAGGCAGAGGCTCTCTAAGGACCCAGATTTAAGGGGGAGGCTCTATGGGGACTCTAATGTAAGAGGAGCTCTCTGGGAACACTGATGTAAATGGGGGGGCCTCTGGGTACCCTGATGAAAGGGGGAGGCTCTCTGATGACTCTAATGTAAGGAGGAGGCTCTCTGGGGACCCTGATGTAAGGGGGGACTCTCTGGGGACCCTGATGTAAGGCAGGACTCTCTGGGGACCCTGATGTAAGGGGGGACTCTCTGGGGACCCTGATGTAAGGGGGGACTCTCTGGGGACCCTGATGTAAGGCAGGACTCTCTGGGGACCCTGATGTAAGGGGGGACTCTCTGGGGACCCTGATGTAAGGGGGGACTCTCTGGGGACCCTGATGTAAGGGGGCTCTCTGTGGACCCTGATGTAAGTGGGGGGCTCTCTGGGGATCTATATACACACACACGTATATTACTGTATATACATGTGTATGCCTGCCCAAGCGTATGACTTTCTTTACTACGCTGCTATGGGCTCTAGCCCCAGATCTTTTGTAGACCTAGCAACGCCCCTGCTTCTCTGACATGCTGATTGGGATTTTATATATATATATATATATATATATATATATATATATATATATATATTTACACACACACATACTGTAGATATATATGTCGTTGTACCCTTGATTCTAATAAATACTGTGTTTATTAGATCTGACTGGGAACATCACCTGGATCACAGCACGATCGGCATGTCAACAGAGACGGTTATACAGCATTACTGCTGCTAGGTGACCAGCTGGGGGGCTCAACTCTCTACAACCAATAGTGCCAGCCTTCCCCTGCATGCACCCACAATGTCACCAGCACTAGATTCTAGTAGACTTCCGCTGCTAACAAGGAGACAAGAAGCCAGACCAGCGCTCTCAATAGCAGGGGCAGGACAGCAAGAGAAGGCTGGGAAGCCCCACAGTGGCAGAAAACCAGGGCCTGGTCGCGAGTGCTACCTTTGCAACCCTGGTAGTTTTCCCACTGCCTTGGACCCCTATATTTTCCTGGTGTGCTGGTGACATACCTCTTGTTTTCTGCCACCCTGGGGGACCCCAATACAGTAAGAAGGGGGCTCACTTCAGCACATGTGAAAGAGTCCCATTGCAGCATCGCTAAACTCAGAGCTCCTGCAACAGAAGGGAGAGAGCGCAATGCGAGGGGGTTTAAATCCACTCGCAGTGCCTTTCAATGTCCTTGCAACATGGATGGATTGGATGATGCCAGCTCTGGGAGTCTTTCAGCCAGGTTTTGGGAGGTATGCAAATGGCCTACACCTATAGCAAGGACATAATCCAAGTTTGGTCAAAGATGCACAGTTTGTTTTTATGTACAGGCAACCCTTACCTGCATAGATAACACCACCATTCCAGAGTATCTGTTCAAGAATTGGGCACACGTTTGCTTTTACAATAAAACAATGATTTTTGGTATCCTCATCTTTTAAAGTGATCCAAAGTGCAAGGTACATTTATTACATACTGGCTCGATCCACTCCAAAGTAGCTGCATTAAGTATGAGGGAAAAAGTTTAGATGAGTGTGACAGTAAGTGGGAGACTTATACGGTCACCCTCACCTAGGTACTAGGTAGGGTACAGTAAGTATATATTCTGACTGTCCACAGGTGTATTTTCTTAATTACAGGTAGAATACTGCTATTTTAGATGGGGATAGTATGTAATAAGCCAACCCTGATTTCTAATGAAGGGTCTGCTTTAACAAATAGAAGGTCCAAGGAAACTCCTACTGAGAGAAAATGGAGACTGCAGTTGCTAACTTCTCAGACCTCTCGGTATTCAATGCTGAAGGCTGTGCCCCCCCCCCCCCCCCAAAAAAAAAGGCAGACAGGGGACAAAGGATCATTTACCAGTAAGGCCTGCAACTGATCTTTCCCCAATTGTGATTTACCATGCCTTGTTCTGCAGTGTGTCAGGGTGGAGGAGACATTCTTGGTAGAGGCAAGACTTCCTAGTATCACAGCTTCCAACAAGTATAACAGTGAGCAGCACAGGAGTGACATCACAAGAGCTCACTTCAGACCTACTCAAACTAGCAGACAGAGGCAGCATTTCTGAGCGAAACCCATTAGGGGGCACCCTGTTAGGGCCCTTTCACACATTGGTCCACCTGTCAGCTTTTTAGGCGGACCATATCAGACAATCCATTGCCCTCTATGGAGTGGCAGATGTAAAAATCCAAAATGAACAAACTAATATATATACAAGTAGCAGGAAATATAGGGCAAAGTAGGGTCAGGCTGAGGAGCAAGGAGTAGCACATCAGTAATAGGCCAGAACAGGGGGAAGGTACACCAAAGCAGGTAGTACAGGTTCAAGGTTACAGGGACAGCGCCCATGAGCAAAACACTGAGGCACCATAGACTGCTAGAGAAGGGGCTAAATACCCCTCCAGTTGCCCGCATCAGATGGGTATTAATTGCTTGGATCTGCTAGCTACTAGGAGACACGTGCTTGGTGATACTGGAACTATACCCATCAGGTCCTGGAATCGCAGCACCACTAGCAGGTGATTAATTTCCTGACAGCAGGTCTTTTGGGGCTTCCCCATTAAGAAAAGTGCTAGCATATCAGCCCACAGGCAGTTTCTCACATTGTGCAACTCTCTCAAAGAATCCTCCAGAGTGAAGGTGTAGACATCGGCCACTGTGCCTTCAGATAGGTTCATTGTTGTCAGGTGCAACTTGCAGGCTCAGGAGACCGCAGGTAAATGAAGCTTCCAGGGGACTGGGAAAACACCGTCAAATTTCAGGTAACTCCAGAGATTTCTGCGTGACTTTTAGCTTGGTCCTTAATGGCTGGAAATTTGCTCAATGACAAAGATGTGGTTAAAAGCTTGACTAAGAACCACATGCGTGTTTTTGCTAACCTGGTAAAATGAAAAAAATGTTTTGTTTTTTTTGTTTGTTTTTTCATACCAATAAAAGTGACATGGCCTTTTTTTGCCAGCTTCTGAGTCTGTGATCATTTTTTTTTCCCATAATCTTTTTATTGAGGTAAGTATGGCAACATACACGAGAAATGCACATTTGTTTCTCTTAGAAAATGTTTTCCAAATATTTTCCAAAAAAGAAAAAAACAAAAAAGACAGTGCTCATACAACTAGCAAATCTGCAGTGAACAAGATAAAAGTACAGTGTGTGATCTGACAATAGACCTATAGCAACAACATATGAACATATAGAGCAAGAGCCATCGAAATACAGATGTATATGCTGCCGGGAGACTCTTTATATTTTAGAATGATGACTATAAGGCAATTCACATTTCTCCGGGATTAGATAACAAGGCTAAAGTAGCATCCCAGAGGGAAACCTTCGGGGGAGGTCTCCCGGCTTATTTTAAGAGGTGAATCTAGAAAAGAAAAAGAAGAAAAGAGAGAGAGCGAGAGAAAGAAAAAAGAAGGGTGGGGGGGGGGGGCAAGACAGAAGGGTGGGGGGAATTAGGGCAGGGGATCCTGTCCCACTCTTCCTACTACAGTGTGATCTCCTTTAAGACAGGATAGTGTAGAAGCACAAAATTCGCTGTATCCTGTGAGACCGGAAACGGACATGAAGCTTAGCTCCGGAAAGTGAGTTGATCTACCGTGAAAGATTCTTGTATTGCTCAGTTGTTTTAAAGTGAAACCAGCAGAGCCATGTAAATGTAAACTTGGGTAATCAGTCTTATGAAATATAAATCAGCTCCTCCATTTCCTCCTTCTTGTTAATTCTAGCAAATCATTCCCTGGCCAAAGGGACATGTGTGGACCACCAATGAACCGGGATGCACAATCTGGCTTGCATAGCAACAGACTTTTTGTAAGTCTTACTAGAGAGAGAAGCAGAGGCGGCTCTAGACTTTGTGAGGCCTTAGGCATAACTTAGACATGAGGCCCCACTCACGCCCCTAATGGAAAAAATAATTCAAGCGTTAAAAATTAACTGCATAAATTGCATATATTAACAGCCTTAAAGTTCTGGTTTCAGTGTCCTCTATCTCAACGTAGGTGTCAGTGCACTCTCTGAGCACTGACGTCAGTGTGTTCTCAGTGCTGGTGTCAGGGCACTTTTTTTCAGTGCACTCTGTCTTTGTGCTGGAGTCAGTGTCCTCTTTCTCAGTGGGGGTCAGTGCTCTGTCTCTATCAATGCTGTACCTAGGTGAAAAGGAGTCCCTGTCCCTAGGGGAGAAGGGGTCCCTGTCCCTAGGTGAGAAGGGGTCCCCGTCCCCAGGGGAGAAGAGGTCCCTGTCCCCAGGTGAGATGGGGGTCCCTGTCCCTAGCTGAGATGGGGTCCCTGTCCCTAGCTGAGATGGGGGTCCCTGTCCCCAGGTGAGATGGGGGTCCCTGTCCCCAGGTGAGAAGGGGTCCCTGTCCCTAGGTGAGAAGTGGTCCCTGTCCCCAGGTAAGATTGGGGTTCCTGTCCCTAGGTGAGAAGGGTCCCTGTCCCCAGGTAATATGGGGGTCCCTATCCATAGCTGAGATGGGGTCTCTGTCCCCAGGTGAGATGGGTGTCCCTGTCCCCAGGTGAGATGGGGATCCTTGTCTCCAGGGGAGAAGGGTGTCCCTGTCCCTAGGTGAGAAGGGTCCCTGTCCCCAGGTAAGATGGGGTCCCTGTCCCCAGGTGAGATGGGTGTCCCTGTCCCCAGGGGAGATGGGGGTCCCTGTCCCCAGGTGAGATGGGGGTCCCTGTCCCCAGGGGAGAAGGGGTCCCTATCCCCAGGGGAGAAGGGGGTCCCTGTCTCTAGGTGGAAAGGGGTCCCTGTCCCTAAGTGAGAAGGGGTCCCTGTCCCTAGGTGAGAAGTGGTCCCTTTCTCCAGGGGAGAAGGGTGTCCCTGTCCCCAGGGGAGAAGGGTGTCCCTGTCCCCAGGTGAGATTGGGGTCCCTGTCCCTAGGTGAGAAGGGTCCCTGTCCCCGGGGAAGAAGGGTGTCCTTGTCTCCAGGTAAGATGGGGGTACCTGTCCCTAGCTGAGATGGGGGTCCCTGTCCCCAGGTGAGATGGGGTCCCTGTCCCCAGTTGAGAAGGGGTCCCTGTCCCTAGGTGAGATGAGAGTCCCTGTCCCTGGGTGATATGGGGGTTCCTGTCCCTAGGTGAGATGGGGGTCTCTGTCCCTAGGTGAGATGGGATCCCTGTCCCTAGCTAAGATTGGGGTCCCTGTCCCCATGGGAGATGGGGGGATGGAGTGTAGTATGGAATTGTCTGTGGGGGATATGGAGTCTCACTCACCTTGAGCAAGTCTGCAAGGGCACGCTTCATGGCTTCCTCCAGCAGCACAGACAGGGCAATCAGCATATCTCCGAGGCGAGGAAGATCTGTGTATGATGGGAGAAGGGGGGCTGGCAGACAAGCCTGCGGTGTCCTCCGGCTCTCATACAGCTGCACCTGTGTGCTTAAACTTTGCGCGGAAGAAGTGTACAGTGCTCCTGAATGGATGCAGCCGACTCGGGGGCGGAGCTCTGGCTGGGGATGACTCTGGGCTGCGCGGTGCTGCATGGGGAAGGAGAGACCGACTCGGAGGAGCCAGTGATCACCGGCCGAGCATACAGGCAGGGAATGTGATACAGAGCAGCTAGTGCGGTAGAGGCGGGAGCTCTGCTACTCACCCCGTCCTCCAGCCACCCGGGCGCTGCTATTTTTACCCATCTCAAGCTCTTTAATTAGGCAAATTAGCTAGTTGCGAGGCCCTTGTGAGTCCGAGGCCTTAGGCGACCGCCTAATTTGCCTAATTAGAGAGCCGCCTCTGGAGAGAAGTGTGGTGCAATAAGTATTGTTCTGGTGTAAAGTCTAAGGTATAGGTTGTGACTCACACAATCTTATCATGGACCATTTTCCAAAACAGATGGATCATTTTGCATGTCCACCAAATGTGTAGCATTGTACCCACTGGTGATATTTTTAAATTATTGCATTATGGCTAGTTCTGTATGTGTGTTCATTCTGTGTGCTGCCTTCAATCCACTGCCTGGTAGACTTTCAATAAATTAAACTTCTTGTGAAATGTGCATCTGTGTGGACAGGCTTATCTCTCTAGCATCATGTCAGAAGGCTAAAGGCCAGTGTCAAAACCCACTCAGAGCAGGTCAAATGTAGAACAGAAGAAGGGCCAGGCCATTGAATCATAAATGGTCTCACAACCATCTCAAACTCATGTCAGACTAATGTAATCAACACAAGCCCTAAAACTATATCTGCATAAGCCACAAAGCAGTGCATGAACTGGTTGGGAATATAAAGCTTAATTATTAAAGGCATAGATGGGTATGTGCCTCAATCTACTGGCTAGTAAATTCTAAGAATAAATACCTTAGATCACGCTTGAAGCAAAACATACTCCTGTCCTCTGCACTCTGTGTACTACTTACCGCTGACCCCTGCGGTACAAGTATCACGGACAGTACTTAGTTGTTTCTGTCGCAAGTGCACTAATACGACTACAATCACCTCATCCTTATAGTAAATCAGTCCAATTTATGGAGCTCACTAACTCTAGGGAGGATGCTCTCTTTAAACAGGGTTCTCCTTAGCTAGAGTAAAGGTTGAATGTGAAGGGATTTATTAAGGGCACCCAAGCAATGGAGAGTTCAAATACACTTAATTTAGTTCCCGTTTGAATATTTTATTAAAGAAAAAGGCAAACATACAAAGGAGAAAGACACGGGAGAATTAACCCCAAAATGAGGGGAAAGGAACAGGATACACAATAATGCTTCAAAGGGACAGTGACGCAGCCCAAAAGTGCATAAAAGTGGAGTTAAACATTTGACAACTGCAATACAAGCTATATAATAATAAGAACTGTCACTAGTGCCTATTGAGATCACACAATTGCACACCCTCATGACATCTGAACCAATAGTTGGTACCATATAGTATAGGTCACGAGCGATAAAAGACATCTTGCAATGGGGGAAAAGGACACTAATGGACCCAATAATGCAGAAAGGAGAAGGGAGATAAACTACCATTACATAAGTTCAGGGTCGGTGCTACCACTAGGCAGACTAGGCAGCTGCCCAGGGCGCACTGCCGCCTATGTCGCCCGGCCACTGGTGACCCTCTTCCCTCTCTCTGCAGCCAGCAACTATGTCAGTCTCAACACAGCAGGCCCCGCTCCCGAGGCTCTCCGTACAGTGTCAGAGGTGCTGCGGCGGTGGGAGGCGGACTGTGTCGTTCGTGAGAGTGTCCTGACTGAATCAAATGGAGGAAGATAAGGAGACATCCCCTGTGCTGTGCCGCTGCGTGCCTCTGATCATCAGTGCCAGACTGCCAGTGACCTGTCTATCTGTGTTTCCCACCACATGCGGTCACCAGCTCTGGCTCTCTGCCCAGTGCCGCACGGTCCGTTACCCCCCGTGAAGGTTGCTCTCCCTCCTGGCCTTGCCTGTCCTCCTGAACAATGGCAGGTGTCATTGTAGTCACTGGTGGCGCTCCGGGCTTGGTGACAGGTGGAGCCTGCCTGGACTCGAGGCGAGCAGCGTTTGAAATGGTTTGTTCCTTGCACTGGCAGTGGCAGGGTCACGTCGTTGGATGCAGAGAGACTAGTATACATCTGCAGAGGTGAGCCCCAGTCACTTGGTAAGTAAAAGTTTTCACTGTTACTGAAATTGCATAATAATGTTTGTAAAATGTATATACAGATATAGTGTATAATGATCTGCCAATCACTGATTTGTGTGTACCGAGGGGTCCCCCCTACCTCCCTGGTAATGTTGCATTTAATTGGCGCTGATAGGCTGCATTTGATGGGCACTGGTAGGCTGCATTTGATCGGTGCTGGTGAGGCTGAATTTGATGGGCGCTAGTAGGCTGCATTTGATCAGTGCTGGTGAGGCTGCATTTGATCGATGCTGGTGAGGTTGGATTTGATCGGTGCTGGTGAGGCTGCATTTGATCGATGCTGGTGAGGTTGGATTTGATCGGTGCTGGTGAGGCTGCATTTGATCAATGCTGGTGAGGTTGCATTTGATCAGTGCTGGTAGGCTGCATTTAATGGGCGCTGCTAGGCTGTATTTGATGGACGCTGGAAGGCTGCATTTGATCAGTGCTGATGAGGTTGCATTTGATGGCGCAAGTAGGCTGCATTTGATCGGTGCTGGTGAGGCTGCATTTGATCGGTGCTGGTGAGGTTGCATTCGATGGGTGCTAGTAGGCTGCATTTGATTGGTGTTGGTGAGGCTGCAATTGATGGGTACTGTTAGGCTGCATTTGATGGACGCTGTTACTAGGGGTGGAGCCATGGGGGGGCGGCAAAATGAGGTTTTGCCTAGGGTGTCAAAAATCCTTGCATCAGCCCTGAATAAGTTGGGTCCTGAACTATCATGGAATCAGATGTAGCTGGGGTCATTTTGGGCAGCATCCTGGAAGATGGGTGACCACTAATAAGGGGAGCCCATAGCTAGAAGGAGCTAGGGAAGAGAAGAAGAAATTTCTACAAAAAGTGGAAAAGAAAAGAGGAAGCAGGAGGGAAGAAAAAGTAGGTATAGAGAAGAGAAAGAGTAGACAAGGGCAGGCCCCGAGGTATGGGGGGGGGGGGGGAGAATCAAGGAAACCCTACAAGGGACCTCCTAAGACTTATGCTTAGGCCAGTCAAGGGAATAATAACATTTCATCAGCTTGGAGGTAACAAGGGGGCCCCCAGATCCCGCCCCCTATGTGAATGAGTATGGGGTTCATTGTACCCCTACTTATTTACCAAAAACAAGCATCAAAAATGAATGAAGACAGGAGGCAATTTTAGAAAATTCCTTTATTAAAAAAAAATTAAAAAACAATGTTCCCCGATGTAGATCCATCTTCAATCAAACACCCACCACACGTCCGGACCCGAAAAATGAGAAGCCAGTGATGGAGGCAAACTGCCGAATGCCTGCTCCACTGTTTGACAGTTCTTAAAAAGGTATAGGCGGGGCCATCTGACAACATTACCCGGTGGCACCACCCCTTGTGATGTCACCGACCCAGCATGCACTGGGGCGATGATGTCACAAGGAGGGCGGGGCCATCAGGTCGCCCCACTCCTTACCTATTTAAGAACTGTCATACGGCGGAGCAGGCATTCACCGGTTACCCTTCGTCATGGGTGGAGCTTTTTTTTTTCCAGGTCCATCGTTGTGGTGGGTGTCATGATTGGCGATGGATCTACATTGGGGGGCAATGTTTTTTTATTTTTTTAAATAAAGGAATTGTCAAAAATTGCTTCCTGTCTTTATTTATTTTTGACACTTTTTTTTGGTGAATGAGTATGGGGTACAATGTGCCCCATACTCATTCACATAGTGAGGGGGGCCAGGATCTGGTGGCCCCTTTGTTAAAGGCCCCCTGCCCGCAGACCCCCCCAACCACCACCCAGGGTTTTCAGGAAGAGACCATTTTTCCCATCAACATATTGAGGGCATGTGGCCTGGTATGGTTCGGTTGGGACGCTCGCTTGTACCCCCCCTTTCCTGACCTGCTGGGCTGCATGCTCAGATAAGGGTCTGGTATGGATTTTGGGGGGGACACTACAATAATTTTTGTGTGGGGTTACCCTTAAAATCCACACCAGACCTGAAGGGCCTGGTATGGATTGGGGGGGGACCCACGTTGTTTTTTATTTTAAACATTTTTGTATTGCTGGAAATGGTATTGTATTGCCGGCAATTTAAATGTCATTTTTTTGTCTTTATAAATGTCAGTTTTGCTACAGCAGGTTCTATACATGGTACAGATGCGCCACTTTACAGGCAGACTTGTGGGCTGCCATGCACATACAGTATATGGAAATGAGGCGGGCCGCTTTGTGGCGGATCATGTACATGTACGTGATCCAGCATTTCTGTACACGGAGCAGACATGTAACTGTGTTTTTCTGCCTGCAAAGCAGGGAGAAAAATCTGCCACATCTACTAGTAAAAGCAGCACATTTTACACCCATTACACTTTTAGGCACACAGTTAACCCTTTCATTGCCCCTAGTTAACCCCCTTCCCAGCCAGTGTCATTAGTACAGTGACAGCGTATGGTATTAGCACTGATCACTGTACTAGTGTCACTGGTGATGTCAATGGCATTTAGTCAGTTCCCACCCAGTATCAGTTAGTGTCAGTTAGTGTCAGATTGCCCACTGCACACATTTCCAAGTTGTTGATCACAGCCAATACTATAACTTTCATGCAAACCAATCAATATACACTTATCAGGATTTTTTTTTTTACCAAAGACATGTAGCAGAATACATTTTGGCCTAAATTTATGAATACGTTTTATTTTTTTTTATTTATTTTTTTATTGGATGTTTTATAACAGAAAGTAAAAAAATATTGTTTTTGTTTCAAAAATGATGGTCCTTTTTCGTTCATAAGATAAAAAAGAAAAAAACCCAGTGGTGATCAAATGCCGCCAAAACAAAGCTCTGTTATGCCCCATACACACGGTTGGATATTCCTACAGAAAATGTTCTATAGGACCTTGTTGTCAGAAACTCCAACCAGGTGTGGGCTCCATCGGACATTTTCCATCGGAATTTCCGTCACACAAAATTTGAGAGCAGGTTCTCAAATTTTCCGACAACAAAATCCGTTGTCGTAAATTCCAAACGTGTATACACAATTCCGACGCACAAAGTTCCACGCATGCTCGGAATCAAGCAGAAGAGCCGTACTGGCTATTGAACTTCATTTTTCTCGTCGTACGTGTTGTACGTTACCACATTCTTGACGTTCGGAATTTCCGACAAAATTTGTGTGACCGTGTGTATGCAAGACAAGTTTAAGCCAACATCCGTCAGAAAAAAAAACATAGATTTTGTTGTCAGAAAATCCTATCGTGTGTACAGGGCATTAGGGAAAAAATGGTTTGCTCATGAAGGGGGTGAAAACCTTCCAGAGGACAAGTGGTTAATGAGGTCAACACAGCGGCAAACATGGGACACAGTTCCGGAGTCATCCGGTCACACCGTAGCACGGGACAACCACAGGTCACTATTGAAAAACAAGTTTCCTCTTTTTCCCAAATGATTCAAGGATTTCCGATCTGCAAAGATTTCCACCTATTTGGATCTACTCAGGGTTTTTAACTTAATCGGGATCTAAGAGGGGATGAATGGAAGATACAGTTTCTGACACAGCTTAGGCATTTCGAGTACCTTGCGATATTCTTCAGGCTTTGTATCGCCTACGTTACTTTATACCATTTTGTGAATTACTGTACATCTTTAGAGACTTCATTGAAGTCCTCATAGTTGTGTACTTGGATGGCATCATTTTCCCATTGTCCTTGGAGGTACATAGGAATCATGTACAGAAAGTCCTAATATAGCCAATACGCTCTGACACATATGGTATATCTACTTCCAAAGGTAACACGCCCCAGTTTATTTGGAATTGGAGATACCAGAACTTCATATGTGTACTTGGTCATGCCAGCCAGATTTTGTTGGACAGGCTGGTGTTCACATGAGCCGAATGTTGGCCGGTTTCTCTGTGTGTTCCAGGCTTAAAGCTCCATGAAGTCTACTTAACTAGTCCTCACCTGGCCTATACCAAAATGATGGCTGGACAAGACATTCTTCGATCTGAGTGGACATCATATGACGTCCTCCCGGATCACACCTCGCGCACTGCGGTATGAACTGATTAGTGTCCCAGCCCGTTGCCAGTGCAATGTGACCACGGTGACCAATCACAGCAGATCACATGACAATTGTAAACAATGGATGGCTTCCTTTAATGCCATCTATTGTGTACAATTGTGTTGCTAGATGTGATTGGTCACAGTGATCACATGGTACAAACAGGGCCAATTACAGCCCATCTGTACCAAGTGATTAGCTGTGATCAATCACATCTTATCACAACGAAAATCACTGAATTAGGCCCCTTTCACACGGGTGGATAGAATTCAGCTTTTAGCTGTGGATAGATCAAGTTATCTACCGCAGCTAAACTCACACAATGCTTTCCTATGGCCCCATTCACACACTGCATTTAAAATGGAATGGTTTTGTTACATGGGGTTTGGTGCGGTTAGAAAAAATAAATTTTTTACTGCGTCCAGGACCGATTTATTGTAGCTATCTGCACATAACTGCAAGTAACTGCAGTGTACTATTTCTCCTGCAGATAGCAGCGGCAACAATGTTCCAACGCAGCTAAACGCAGTTGCATGTAAACACAGTTAATCGCAATGTACAACTGTAAGTGATCACTGTGCCAGGATTCTCTGAATTTCAAAATAACAAAACATGCTTTTAACAGTGGAAGAACAGCCGCCCGTGTGAAAGGGGCCTTAATCAGTTTCATTCAGTAAAAATGGTTGCTTATACCAGTAAAATCCATTGGTACTATAAACAGTCATTATGTGTAAAAAAAAATCCTGATCACTTACCCTGAGTAGTACAGTATTACTATTGTAACACTGTATTGCTCTGGTCAAAGAAAACAATAATAAAGAAAACAAATTAAAAACATTGGAAAAAAAATTTCAGTATTTTTTTTTATTTTTTTACATACTGTCACCAGTCAGGGTTCCCCACACCTGTTATATGATAACGTTGTACTGCACTAGTGACAGTATGTAAAACAAAAACAAAAAAATTGTGATTTAAAAAAAAAATTACAACTTCAAAAAACTCATACTAGGACTTTCTACTTTCCAAAAAGGAGTAATTTGGGGATATTTGTACTGTCCTGGTGTTTTTGAGCCTCATGGATATCTATGTCCATAGAGACATGGAGGAGCGAGTTTGGGGTGGAGGAACTTGACTGACCTCAACCCGACAGAACACCTTTGAGATGAATTATGCCGCGTACACACGGTCGGACTTTCCGGCATACTTGGTCCGGCGGACCAGAGTGTGCCGGACAATCCGCCCGTGTGTGGGCGGCGGCGGACTTTTCCGGCGGACTTCTTCCCAAAAGCCCGCCGGACCTAGATTTAAAGAAAGTTTCAAATCTTTCCGTCGGACTCAGTTTCGGGCGGAAAGTCCGCTCGTGTGTGTGCTGGTCCGACGGAAAGCCCGCTCGTGTGTAGGCTGGTCCGACAGACCAAATACGACACGAGGGCAGGGTATTGCATCTCGCGCTCGCTGCAATAGGAAAAACAAATCTTCCTATTGCGGCGAGCGCGGGGCATACCAGGCCCTTAGGTCTGGTATGGATTATAAAGGGGAACCCCTACGCCGAAAAAACGGCGTGGGGCCCCCCCTAAAATCCATACCAGACCCCGATCCGAGCACGCAGCCTGGCCGGTCAGGAAAGGGGGTGGGGACGAGCGAGCGCCCCCCCCCCTCCTGAACCGTACCAGGCCGCATGAGCTCAACATGGGGGGTGGGTGCTTTGGGGGAGGGGGGCGCCCTGCGGGGCCCCCCCCACCCCAAAGCACCTTGTCCCCATGTTGATGAGGACAAGGGCCTCTTCCCGACAACCCTGGCCGTTGGTTGTCGGGGGTCTGCGGGCGGGGGCTTATCGGAATCTGAGAGCCCCCTTTAATAAGGGGGCCCCCAGATCCCGGCCCCCCACCCTATGTAAATGAGTATGGGGTACATGGTACCCCTACCCATTTACCTAGGAAAAAAGTGTAAGTAATAAAACACACTACACAGGTTTTTAAAATATTTTATTAAACAGCTCCGGGGGGGGGGGGGATCTTCCTCCGGCTTCGGGGGTCTTCTTCCGGCTTCGGGGGTCCCTCCGCTTCATCTTCTCCCGGCGTCCGGTTGGTTCTTCTCCGCTCTCCGGCCTCTTCTCCCGGTGTCGCAGGTCTTCGGCCGGCCCCCTCCGCTGTCTTCATGTAGCTCTATTGCAAGCGGAGGTCCGGGCTTCTTGGCTTCTTGGCTTCTCTTCTCTTCTCTTCCCCCAGATGTTGACACGACGCTCTCTCCGGCTGGACTGGTCTCTGAGGGCTGCGTTGTGACTTATATAGGCGGAGACCCCGCCCTCATATGATGTCACAGTCCCTGGGCATGCTGGGACTGTGACGTTTTAGGGGGCGTGGTCGACCTCGGATCGGGGTCTGGTATGGATTTTAGGGGGGGCCCCACGCCGTTTTTTCGGCGTAGGCGTTCCCCTTTATAATCCATACCAGACCTAAGGGCCTGGTATGCCCCGCGACGGGGCTCGCAAGGTGTCAATCTCGCCGATAAAAGCGGCAAGATTGACATCCTTTTCTAGTCCCGTCGCACCTGAGTCACGTTCAAAATGAACGGACTTGTCCGTGTGTGGGCAAGTCCGTTCATTCTGAAAGTCCGCCGGAACTCCGGCGAAAGTCCGTCGGAAAGATGGGCGGACTTAGCCCGCCGGAAAGTCCCGGCGTGTGTGGGCAAGTCCGTCCGTTTTAAAGTCCGGCGCACCTGGCGGACAAAGTCCGTCGGAAAGTGTGCCGGACCAAGTAGGATAGAAAGTCCGCTCGTGTGTACGCGGCATTAGACTGCGAGCCAGGCTTTCTTGTCCAACATCAGTGCACAAGTGATCTTCTGGAAGAATGGTCAAACATTCCCATTGACACGCTCCTACACCTTGTGGACAGCCTTCCCAGAAGAGTTAAAGCTGTTATAGCTGCAAAGGGTGGGCCAATTCAATATTGAACCCTACGGAATAAGACTGGGATGCCATTAAAGTTCATGTGCGTGTAAAGGCAGGCGTCCCAATACTTTTGACAATACAGTGTATAATGTGCTATGTCCCATAAGAAGGTATCCTGTGTTTCCCATATCTAATTTTTCAGTTGTTCTGGTAGTGGATTTCCTGTGCTGGAAGATAAGAATTAAAAAAAAAAAAATAACTGTTGCACAATAATTATCCTGACACAACAAAAAACAGTAGCGCTGTCTCATCAGAAACTGTAAATGTATGTAACTGTTCTTGTAATTTTACCTAGTATTAAAGGAAGATTCCCTATGGTAGAAAGCTATTCTTTCTTAGGTATGTTGTAGTAGTAGCAATAACGATGATAATAATAATAATACTAAAAATACTAATAACACTAATAATGATAATAATAATACTAATAACACTTACAGCATAATACTAATAACACTAATAATGATAATACTAATACTAATAACACTAATAATGATAATAATAATACTAATAACACTTACAGCATAATACTAATAACACTAATAATGATAATACTAATACTAATAACACTAATAATGATAATAATATAACTAATAACACTAATAATGATAATAATAATACTAATAACACTTTCAGCATAATACTAATAAAACTAATAATGATAATACTAATACTAATAACACTAATAATGATAATAATAATACTAATAACACTTACAGCATAATACTAATAACACTTACAGCATAATACTAATAACACTAATAATTATAATAATAATAATACTAATAACACTAATAATGATAATAATAATACTAATACCACTTACAGTATAATACTAACAACACTAATAATGATAATAATAATAGTAATGATAAGAATAACAATATTAATAATAATGCTAAAAACAAAACTACCTTATTTGGAATGATCACATTACAGCAATTGCTGATTCAGTACTCTTTGATTGTCCTAAATATTTTTCTGTACATTCTGTCTGATCACGTAGTTTAGGCATCCAGATCATTCTTTGTAAATCAGATGATTCTCCATATGTATCTTCAGTAGATGAACATACACAACACACTAATCACACAATTTGTTTAGTTTTTAAATTGACGCACTCACCAACAATGACTTGTTTCATTATTTTATGTTGTGCTGTTTCTACTGACAGTAGCAACACAAATGTATATTTTGATCTAAGTTTTCATTTATGGTCTCAAACCTTTTTTTTTGTACTATCGGGTAATGTGTATACTTGTTAACCACTTCAGCCCCGGAAGGATTTACCCCCTTCCTGACCAGTGCGTTTTTTGTGATTCGTCACTGCGTCGCTTTAATTGACAATTGCTTGGTCGTGCGACATGGCTCCGAAACAAAATTGACATCCTTTTTTTTCCCCAAAAATAGAGCTTTCTTTTGGTGGCATTTGATCATCTCTGCGATTTTTATTTTTTGCGCCATAAACAAAATAAGAGCGACAATTTTGAAAAAAACACATTATTTTTTACATTTTGCTATAATAATTATCCCCAAAAAATATCTAAAAAAAACATTTTTTATCCTCAGTTTAGGCCGATATATATTGTTCTACATATTTTTGGTAAAAAAAAAAATCGCAATAAGCGTTTATTGATTTGTTTGCGCAAAAGTTATAGCATCTACAAAATAGGGGATAGTTTTATGGCATTTTTATTAATAATTTTTTTTTTTACTAGTAATGGTGGCGATCAGCGATTTTTATTGTGACTGCGACGTTATGGCGGACATTTTTTACACATTTTTGGGACCATTGTCATTTATACAGCAATCAGTGCTATAAAAATGCATTGATTCCTGTATAAATGACACTGGCAGTGACTAGGGGTTATTCACTAGGGAGCGGGGAGGGGTTAAGTGTGTCCTAGGGGAGTGATTCTAACTGTCAGGGGGATGGGCTGGTGTGTTACGTCACTGATCTCTGCTCCCGATGACAGGGAGCAGAGATCAGTGACACTGTCACTAGGCAGAACGGGGAGATGCTGTTTACAACGGCATCCCCCCGTTTGTCCTCTCCGTGAGGCGATCGCGGGTATCCTCGCGGCAATCGAGTCCGCGGGGCCCGCGACCCGACTCACGGAGACCACGGTAGGCGCGTGCGCACGCGGCGGCAAATTCAAAGTAACGTACGGGTACGTTACTTTGCGCAGCCGTGCCATTCTGCCGACGTAAAAGTACAGGAGCCGGTCGGGAACCGGTTAAAGACAATCCATTTAGATAAGGTTCACATGCAGTGTCTGCTGTGTAAATAAAAGGAAAGCTGGCATTCATTTTTTTTTTTCAATCTGACAGCAGGGAATTTTACATGCACAGATAAAAGTGTTTATAAGGGCGCTCTGAGTAATAGACACCAGTCTTTGTAGAAATAGAAGAGGGTCTTCATGCGCTTCCGGCAGCATTTGAAGAGAGAAGCAAACTCTGGAAGTAAAATGAAAAGAAAAAAAGGTGCCTCTAAGAGCAGAAGTAAAACATGATATTTCCAAAAGGGTTAAAAACACTTACAAAAGGGTGGATGGGTAGGAGCACATCATATTAGTAATATGGCAGGCAGTGCTGGGACAAGGTCCCCTGGCGCCCAGGGCGAACTTTTCAAACTGCGCCCCCCCCCCAATCGCCTACACATGATCATTATACTTACAATTGGAGTGCAGAAGTCAGGATTGGATAAATTACAAAGTGCAAGGAGCACAAAGAAATGTGAGTGCAGGAGTCAGGAACAGGGTTATTTTTAAAATAATAAATTGGGTCTTGCTTCTAGAGGATGCGGCTTTCACCGTGCTGGCTATTGGGTGAGGCTTATAGGGATGCGCAGTGCAAGGGTTCAGTAGCAAGTGATGCAGATTTCAGGGGTCAGTAGTGATGCAGAGTTTAGACCTTTATGACTGTGGAAGGGGGGCATTCAGAAGATCCAGGGCAATCTTTAATATTGATTGGACCCTGTGCAAAACTTTTCTTGGGGCCCCCCCTCAATGCAGTTTCACTCTCCACCTGCTCTGAGACATACAATAAATAGCAGCTAGACTCAAAATCAGCTTACTGAATCAGATCAGGCAGCTATTGCGATTGATTGCCAGAGGTTACAGTGTATCATTACCGCTCACTGACTGGTTGCTAGAGGTTACAGCACACATTACGGCTCACTGATTAGTTGTTAGAGGTTACAGCAAATGATTTCTGCTTGTTGATTGGTTGCTAGAGGTTACTGTGGATATGACCTCAGGGGGCATGATACATATCAATGCTGCCAGCCGAGGCTATTTACATATGAATGTTGCTGCTATTTACATATGAATGCCGGCAATTTACATTTAAACACAGGGTCTGTCAGGTGAGTCATCTGTATACAACAGTAGGGCAGAGCTGGGCAGCATTAGTAGCAGCACTTCACACTGAGTTATTGGGACACAGCATGGGACTAAAACCTCGAGGGACGAGGGAATTTAAATCAGGATAGTTGGCAAGTATGAAGCAGCTGCTTTGGGCCCCACAAAAATGGCAGGGCCCAGGGCAGCTGCCCCTTTTGCCCTGCCTTAAAGACGGCCCTGAGAATATCCAAATGTTTTTAGGGTCGGGAGGGTCTACTTTAATGTACTTTTGCTGTTTTTGTTCAGAATATCTACAATACTTTAGTGTGCATGAACTGGGGAGTGGTTCAGAAATATTAACCTGAAAAACAAAAATGTAATATATTGCAGCTTACCAATCATTAGATGTGGTGGCTGCATTTGTTTTCTTTTTTTTAAGGCTTTAGGCCTCCACTCTGGATAAAGGAGCACAGAGGGCACAGCAGACAGCAGCACTATGAGTTTGAGGGGAGGGGAGTGTTCATTTATCTAACAGATTTAAATACACTAACAGATTGAAGTAAAACTCCAGTTCACACTTTATAATTTACTGTAACATATTTTTTCCCCTTTTTTAGTAAAAAAAAATTTACCTAAATATACTGACCATTGTAAGCATCCCCCTGTCAGTGGTAAATGGTTTGTCTCATCTCTGTATCTGCAAGTGAGCTTGTTCTTTTGAAAAACAACAGACTTGCTGGCTGGATCACCAGATAAAAACAAAAGTAAGCCTAAAAAAAGAAAACAAATGCAGCCATCACATCTAGGAATTGGTAACCTGCAATATAATAAATGTTTGTTTGTGGGTTTATTGCCGCTTTAATGTCTATTCCACACTTGTGACCATGTTGCTGGTGACAGGTTTGCTATTGAGAGCAGAGAAAATCATCACCTGACATTGCTACCATGCTGACAGGCTAGTCCTGCTGCTAGCTAGTTGACACCAACAACTGGATCATAAGGCCCCTTTCACACTGGGGCTGTGGGGGCGTCGGCGGTAAAACGGCACTATTTTTAGTGCCACTTTACCGTCGCTTTAGGACACGCATCTCCCCATTGGGCAATCAAACCCAGGTCTCCCGCGTGACAGGCGGGGATACTTTTCACTATACTAACGAGGACCACGTGGTGGCCAGGGCCACCGTCACTTTCTTCACACTGGAGAAACAGTAGCGGCAGTTTTAGGTTGGTTTGCAGGCGCTATATAACGCCTGCAAACCGCCCCAGTGTGAAAGGGGCCTTATTGTGACATAATGTACTTCAAGTCTGGTTTGCTAGGAGTTGGGTAATCCTGACAGTTTTATCTGTTACTATATTCCTGGTAGTTCCTAGGCCAAGTTAGAACATACTGTTTATCACAAGGCTATGGAAAACAGGATCTACCATACCACACTTCAACACACCTCTACTTTCTGCTCACCTATTCCAAGTAGACATGGGAAAGGTAACAAGGAGATCACACTCTGACATGGGGGACTCTGATTCCGAACGAGGTTTATGGCAGATAATGTGTTTGTACAGCTGGAATCTCCCAGCGCTGCCCCAGTCTGCACATACACAGAGCTCTGTACTTAGACCTCAGGACTTCTCCTCCATCTCTGCTGACAATGTGGAAGGGAGGGGGGGCTGTAAGAGCAGCTCTGTACCTTTTCCTGTGCTTGCACTGAGCTGTAATTTAGAGGCAGGGTATGAATGTAGCAGGGCACACTGACAGAGAGATCAGGGGAGCTGACTGCCATGTTTACACATACAGAGCACAGAGGAAAGAAACTTACATTTTGGCTGGGTTCCTTACTTGGCAGCAAGGGATGGGGGCCGTCTAACACTGTGCTCCATAACCACTGTATCGATCTTTGCTGCAGCTACAAGTGTCACTCACAGATGCAGCAAAGACATGGAATGGAGTTTCTGCACACTCCACACTTTGTAGAACACTGAAAACTCCCTGCATATCTCACCTTATTAAACAGGTTTACTTTTTTTTTCTTTTTTACGTTTAGTGCAGAGTACAGCAGGTTTACAGCACAGCCAGATAGAGTTTAGATTTCAGAATAGATCAGGACTCACAGTTGCAGAAGACAAAAACTATCCATCAATCCACTCTCATCTTCACTCTGCCCTGTGCTGAGCTCTGATGTCTGCAGTGCTGAGCAGGAAGCAGTGATCGGGGCTGCAGTTTAGTGTTATCTTCTTGCTCCGCCCCCTGTAGAGAAGCTCTTCCTGTGACAGTCCCGATGGAGCTGGCCAGACTGAGAGGAACTCGAGCCCGGTGTCTTGCCGAATAAGTTCCTTCGGCGGATAGGTTCCCCCCCTGTACTGCGCAGGCGCAGCGCCTGCGCAGTACGTACTACTGTTGGCTGCCGGAGATAGCCGAAGCTCAAACGCAGTTGGTGTCACTAGAACCTCCCACTTCTTTCCAGAATCTTCTAGTGCTTTCTAAATAGAGAGGTGGAGAGTGGAGGTGGAGTCACCTGGGGTATTCTGAGGAGCCCTGACCAATCCCCAATCTGGATTGGCAGGGGCCAGGCCTCCTTAAATACCCAGGTTCAGCCCAGCTGGGGAGGAGTTGATCGAGTTGAAGATGGAGATGGAGTGTTAGGCTGTCGGGGCCTTTGAGGGAGCTACCCAGTCTGGGGGGAGGGGGTGACCTTGGGCCTGGGCTTGGGTGCGGACGGACCCTCTTACACAGAGGTGTTCTGGTTGGGAGGCACAGGAGGAGCAAGAGAGGACAGTGGGAGAACACTGCCAGGCAAGTCTCCAGGAGCTCCACAGAGGCAGCCAGGAGGGCTGATGAGTGTTCACACTGTTGGGAGGACTAGGAGGCACGCCTGAGAGGACTGAGATGCAGCAGTTTGGGATGGGTGCAGAGCGAGTCTGGAGGATGGTGGTGGCACAGGCAGTGGAAAGGGGCAGCTGCAGCCAGGAGGGCTGGCAAGGCCTGAAGAGGTGGTGCTGGGAGCAGTAACCACAGGGATAGCTAGCACTGGAACTTTACATTTTGCTACACCATAGGGGCCCATGGTTCCTGCCTGTAAAGGGGGTCTGCTTTAGGCCTGGCTAAGCTGTCAAGCCTACAGTACTAGCTAGTCCAGAAAATGCAGCAAGTAATGTGCTGGAGGAGTGAGGAGCGACAATCTGCAAGAAAGAAAGCGCAGGAGGAGAAGAGGAGATCGTATATACTGTGGTGTATATAGTAGTCCCAACTTTGACTGCTGATTACTTTGGCACCTCATAAGTTTCCTATCCCTCATCCAAGTTAAATTCCCCTCAATAAAACATAAAAAACAAGTGCAAGGACTGCTTTCATGTCTCTGTGCGAGTAAGGAGTATGTGCCTGGCTGGGCAGGGTGACAGACGGAACACTACATTCAGCAGCCCCTATGGGGTACCGCTACATATCATTCTGGATGTCACCCACTTCCTCAGACTCAATCTATCCATAACCAAGCTCATAATTTTTCCTCCTCCACATGCCCCTTCCCCTGATCTCTCTGTCAAGATCGATGGCACAAGCATCAACCCATCCCCGTGTGCCAAGGTTCTGGGTGTATTCCTGGACTCTGATCTATCCTTTAGGCCCCACATCCAATCACTGTCCAAATATTGGCACCTCAACCTCCCCAACATCTGCAAAATATGCCCCTCCCTAACCAATGGCACCACAAAGCTCCTAGTTCACTCCCTGCCATCTCTCACCTCCACTACTGCAACTCCTTCCTCATTGGCTTACCTCTACATAGTCTATCCCCCTTCAATACATCATGAATGCTGCTTCCAGACTCATCCACCTTACCAATCGCTCTGTGTCTGCTACTCCTCTCTATCAATCCCTCCACTGGCTTTCATTCAACCCACCCTCCCAACAAATTCAGTTCAAAACAACTTACAAAGCCATCCACAACTCTGCCCCCCCCCAGCTACATCACTAACTTAACCTCTAAATAAAAAACCTACTAGTTCGCTTTGCTCCTCCAAAGACCTCCTGCTCTCTAGCTCCCTCGTCACCTCCTCCCATGCTCACCTCCAGGACTTCTCCCGAGCCTCTCCCATCCTATGGAACTCCCTACCCCAAACTGTCTGATTATCTTCTACTTTTAGACAATTCTTGTAAACCCTCCTCTTCAGAGAAGCCTATCCTGCCCACACCTAACATCTGTACTTTTATTTTCTCCATCAGATCATCCCCACAGTTATTATCTTTTGTATCACTTGACCCTCCCTTCTAGATTGTAAGCTTGAACGAGCAGGGCCCTCTGATTCCTCCTGTATTGAATTGTATTGTAACTTTACTGTCTGCCCTCATGTTGTAGGCACTATATAAATATTGTATTATAATAATACTAAGAATATTAATAACAAAAATGTGTTTATATATTTTTTTATTTATTTGATATAATTATTTTTTTACACTTTATTTTTTAAACTTTATTGCTATCACAAGGGGGTGAACAAGCATGGACAGATGAAAGATAGTTATTATGGAGGCACTGAGGGTCTAGCTGTATCCTTGGCCACACTAGCTGAGCTGTGACCCCGAAAGTGACGTAATACGTGTTGTGCTTCCAGGGTCATTAGTCACAGGAGAGATCAGGGAACATGTGATCACTTTCAGAGCCCCATAGAAGTGATCAAGCAGCTCTAGATCCCTTTTATTGGAAAGCCCTTCACTGGCTCCTAAAGCCACCACCAAGCTCACAGCTTGATTTACCTTCTTGTCCACCATGACATTTTTAAATGTACTTTGGTAGATAAGTGGCAAAAGATATTTACCTTTACTTATTGTCCTGCTAACAATGTTTTACCAGACTCAAAGTAAGGGAAAATCTGCAACAAGGACCCAGATAGCAATTGAAAGGTTTTTCTTTAGTAGAATAGGCTGGATTTGTTTACAATTTTTTTTCTGTCCATGTCCCTGTTGCATATTTTTCCTCACCTATTTTCGATGAAATCATTGTGAAATCTGGAGACAGCACCCCAAAATTAGGGATGGACACTTTTTTTCTGAGGACAACATTCTAAAATCAGGTGTGTCTGGTCATCCTATTGTAAGCTGGGCAAAGTGGAAAGCAATGACATCAAATCTCTGGCCTTGCTTGATACAGAAAAACAATTGATTCTGTAGGTTGGGGCTATATTCTCTGTTATGTGCCCTATCCATTCCTTTTAGTTACAGTGCCTTGCAAAATGATTCACCCCCCCCCCCCCCCCCTTGGCTTTTTACCTATTTTGTTACATTACAGCCTTTGGTTCAATGTTTTTTTTTTTATCTGAATTATATGTGATGGATCACAACACAATACAATAGTCTAAGTTGGTGAAGTAAAAATAGACAAACAAAACTATTTTTCAGAAATAAAAAAACTGATAATTGGCATGTGCGTATGTATTCACCCCCTTTGTTATGAAGCCCATAAAAAGCTCTGGTGCAACCAATTACCTTCAGAAGTCACATAATTAGTGAAATGATGTCCACCTGTGTGCAATCTAAGTGTCACATGATCTGTCATTACATATACACACCTTTTTAAAAAAGGGCCCAGAGGCTGCAACACCTAAGCAAGAGGCACCACTAACCAAACACTGCCATGAAGACCAAGGAACTCTCCAAACAAGTAAGGGACAATGTTGTTGAGAAGTACAAGTCAGGGTTAGGTTATAAAAATATATCCAAATCTTTGATGATCCCTAGGAGCACCATCAAATGTATCATAACCAAATGGAAAGAACATGGCACAACAGCAAACCTGCCAAGAGACGACTGCACTCCAAAACTCACAGACCGGGCAAGGAGGGCATTAATCAGAGAGGCAGCACAGAGACCTAAGGTAACCCTGGAGGAGCTGCCGAGTTCCACAGCAGAGACTGGAGTATCTGTACATAGGACGACAATAAGCCGTATGCTCCACAGAGTTGGGCTTTATGGCAGAGTGGCCAGAAGAAAGCCATTACTTTCAGCAAAAAACAAAATGGCACGTTTTGAGTTTGCGAAAAGGCATGTGGGAGACTCACAAAATGTATGGAGGAAGGTGCTCTGGTCTGATGAGACTAAAATTTAACTTTTTGGCCATCAAAGAAAACGCTATGTCTGGCGCAAACCCAACACATCACATCAGCCAAAGAACACCATCCCCACAGCGAAACATGGTGGTGGCAGCATCATGCTGTGGGGATGTTTTTGTGAAGTCGCGACTGAGAAACTGGTCAGGGTTGAGGGAAAGATGGATGGGGCTAAATACAGGGATATTCTTGAGCAAACCCTGTACCACTCTGTGTGTGATTTGAGGCTAGGACAGAGGTTCACCTTCCAGCAGGACAATAATCCCAAACACACTGCTAAAGCAACACTTTAGTGGTTTAAGGGGAAACATGTAAATGTGTTGGAATGGCCTAGTCAAAGCCCAGACCTCAATCCAATAGAAAATCTGTGATCAGACTTAAAAATTGCTGTTCACAAGCGCAAACTATCCAACTTGAAAGAGCTGGAGCAGTTTTGCAAGGAGGAATGGACAAAAATCCCAGTGGTAAGATGTGGTAAGCTCATAGAGACTTATCCAAAGAGACTTGGAGCTGTGATAGCCGCAAAAGGTGGCTCTACAAAGTATTGACTTTAGAGGGGTGAATAGTTATGCACATTGACTTTTTCTGTTATTTTGTCCTATTTGTTGTTTGCTTCACAATAAAAAAAAACATCTTCAAAGTTGTGGGCATGTTCTGTAAATTAAATGATGCAAATCCTCAAACAATCCATGTAATTCCAGGTTGTAAGGCAACAAAACACAAAAAATGCCAAGGGGGTGAATACTTTTGCAAGGCACTGTATGTAAAATCTCTCCAGCAGGGACTCAGAAAAAAGCACATTTTTAATAGAATTGACGGGTTTGGACTTTCAAAGATAAAGGTTTTGATTGTTTTCTGTATGTATTCCTTTAGGTGTATCCACGGCATCATAAGAATGATATTTCTACAGTCTGCTGCCCTCTTGTGGATTTCCTTTGGAGTTACTGCCGAATGTAAGAACCAAGAATAATATACAGTACAGCTATCATTATAGTGCCTTTATCACCACCACAAAGTCATAAGAAAGACCCTTTCTTACCTTTCTGATGGCCCATGTCTTGATACACTTCATTGTTACCTCTCCCCGGCTTCTGTAGGTATTCAACCCTTCTGTGTAAGTTGAATACTTATGCAATGGGCCTGTCTATTACTCTTTTTTGAGAACGTTGTTCTTATTGTTAGTTGTGGGATATTTATTAGTTTGTCAAGTATGTTAGAGGGATACAGGTGCTATATTGGTATATTTATTTAACGGTAACTTGTGGGCTGCCAACAAAATAGGTGTTCACACACATAAACAAATTAATATAAAAGAGAATGTGGCACTTACTAAACCTCAAGGGTAAACTACAACTAATTAAAGCAGCTAAAGATAGCTCTAGAGAACAAATAACCACTGAAAGTGACTGTGCAAAAAATGTGCAAATAGTGCAAACTAGTGCAAAAATAACAGCTATGGTAAACAATGTGCAAGCTAATGCAGCGCTCAGTGACATAAAAAAACAAGCGGAGGGCTCCATGGTGTAGTACCCTGTTTCCCCGAAAATAAGACCTAGCATTATTGTCGGTGATGGCTGCAATATAAGCTCTACCCCCCAAATAAGCCCTACCCTGTTTCCTCAAAAATAAGCCCTACCCTTAAAATAAGACCTAAAAGGACTTTAACTAGGCCTTATTTGGGGGGTAGGGCTTATATTGCAGCCATCACCGACAATCACGCTAGGTCTTATTTTCCGGGAGCCAGGGTATTTAAACAACACTTTAATAATAAAACTTACAGTAGAAGTAATGAACAAACAGCATGTAAACAGGACAAACTTCCGATCTCGGCCGCGACCGCAAGTGACGTCACCACGGCTCTTATTCTGACGCGTTGCGTCACTGTCCACGTGACTTTTTCAAAGGGTTTAGAGCTGTGAGTTTGAAGGTGACTTATATAGTGAATGGCTGTCATGGAAACCAACATTACCATCTACAATAACCATCTACTAGAATAATTATCCAAATTCCTAAATGTTCCTATCCCTCACCATCTAAACAAAGAATATAAGCATTTTCTTAAAAATATAATTCATCACTGAAGGACAAAATTTACATAAGAACATGATCCTTATTGATAAATCTTTTACGGCACTCCATCTAGTGGCCAGTTAAATAATAACATTCCTCGAAACAGGAGGAACAGCAGGGGCTTCATGAATAAATATCTGGCGACATCTGGTGGATAATTACAAGGATGCGATCCACACTAAAGAATGATACTCTGTGCAAGATAAATGATCATGATTCCTTTTAACTATAGGGAAGCCAATTTAATGAGCAGTTAAAAATTACTTCTCAACAGGGATGAGCCGAACACCCCCCCGGTTCGGTTCGCAACCAGAACACGCGAACGGACCGAAAGTTCGTGCAAACTTTCGAACACCGTTAAAGTCTATGGGACTTGACTGTGAGAAATCAAAAGTGCGAATTTTAAAGGCTGATATGCAAGTTATTGTCCTAAAAAAGGTTTGGGGACCCGGGTCCTGCCCCAGGGAACATGTATCAATGATAAAAAAAGTTTTAAAAACGGACGTTTTTTCGGGAGCAGTGATTTTAATGATGCTTAAAGTGAAAAAATAAAAGTGAAATATTCCTTTAAATATCATACCTGGGGGGTGTCTATAGTATTCCTGTAAAGTGGCGCGTGCTTCCCATGTTTAGAACAGTCCCTGCACAAAATGACATTTCTAAAGGAATAAAAGTCATTTAAAACTGTTTGTGGCTGTAATGTAATGTCGGGTCCTGGCAATATGGATGAAAATTATTGAGAAAAATGGCATGGGTTACCAGGCCCTTTGGGTCTTTAATGGATATTAAGGGGAACCCAGCACCCAAATTAAAAAAAGAAAAGGCGTGGGGCGCCCAGGCCCTATATACTCTGAACACCAGTATACAGGCGGTCCCAAGAAAGACAGGTTTGTTCTTAAGTTGAATCTGTTTGTAATTTTGAACAGGTACATTTTATAAGTGTAGCTCCAACCAAAAAATCTATTTTTAAGCTTTTTGGAAAACATAGGGAAGGGTTATCACCCCTGTAACATTTGTTTTGCTGTCTGTGCCCCTATTCAGAAGATTTCACCTCACTTTCTGTCCCAATGACAATTGGATTTTGAAAATTTGGGGTTTTTAGGGAAACAAGGATTGGTGAAAAAGCATCAGTGGAGGAGACATCTTTTTCCCATATTAACTCTTACAGGAGAGAATTTTCCTTCCTAGGGGTAGATTTCCTCTCACTTCTTGTTGTCTTCCTCCGTTTGTAAGTAGGAGCCGTTTGTAAGTCAGATGTTTGAAAGTAGGGGCCTGCCCTATATACTCTGCAGAAATTTGGGCCTTAGGTGTACCAGAACACTGTAAGCCCTCACAGTTACACTTGGTGGGCGCTGGAACGGGCCCTGCTGTAAAATATTATATCAAAAATTGTAATTACACACCCCTGTTGAACAGGGGCAGAAAAATTGGGCCTTAGGCACTGGTGGTGGTGCCACAAGACTGCAACCCCTCACAGATACTCCAGTTGAGTGCAGGAACAAGCGCTGCTGCAAAATATTACAGCAAAAATTGTAATTACACGGCCCCGTTGAACAGGGGCAGAAAAGTTGGGCTTTGGGCACTGGTTCTGGAGCCTCAACACTGAAACCCCTCACAGATACTCTAGTTTAGCGCAGGAACAAGCCCTGCTGCAAAATATTAAAACAAAAATTGTAATTACACGCCCCTGTTAAACAGGGCCAGAAAAATTGGACCTTAGGCATTGGTAGTGGTGCCACAACACTGCAACCCCTCACAGATACTCTAGTTGAGTGCAGGAACAAGCCCTGCTGCAAAATATTACAGCAAAAATTGTAATTACACACCTCTGTTG
This sequence comes from Lithobates clamitans, assembly GCA_037952925.1. Lineage (NCBI taxonomy): Eukaryota > Metazoa > Chordata > Amphibia > Anura > Ranidae > Lithobates > Lithobates clamitans. The sequence goes on along the minus strand of JBBGZY010001644.1, from coordinate 1,030,465 downwards.
AACAGGGGCAGAAAAATTGGGCCTTAAGCACTGGTGGTGGTGCCACAACACTGCAACCCCTCACAGATGCTCTAGTTGAGCGGAGGAACAATCCCTGCTGCAAAATATTACGGCAAAAATTGTAATTACACGCCCTTGTTGAACAGGGGCAGAAAAATTTGTCCTTAGGCACTGGTGGGGGTGCCACAACACTGCAACCCCTCACAGATACTCTAGTTGAGCGCAGGAACAAGCCCTGCTGCAAAATATTATAGCAAAAATTGTAATTACATGCCCCTGTCAGACAGGGGCAAAAAATTGGGCCTTAGCCACTGGTGGTAATGCCCAGAAGCAAAAATGTTCTTACAAGCTATCAACATGAACATTGAGGAGGAATAGGATAGTCACTCAGCATAGCAGGATAGTCACTCAGCATAGGCAGTCTTCAAGGGATCTCACAGTCATAAAAAAATTGGTCAGTTACATCAGCATCAGGTGCTTGGTAGTTGGTGATCCAAGACTGATTCGTGTTTATGAAGGTGAGCCGATCAACCGAGCCGGTGGACAGGCGCACTCTGTGATCGGTTACAAAGCCTCCAGTAGCATTGAATGTGCGTTCTGAAAGAACGCTGGATGCAGGACAGGCCAGTAGCTCAATTGCATACTGTGCAAGCTCTGGCCAGTGATCCATCCTCAAGACCCAGTAACCCAGAGGATTTTCGGTTGGAAAGGTCTCCAAGTCTGATCTTGCCCCTAGGTATTCCTGCACCATGTAAATCAGACGTTGGCGATGGTTGCTGGAACCGATCAGACCTTGGGGCTGCGGACTAAAAAATTGTCTGAATGCATCTGTCAGATGGCCACCTTCTCCCCCACTCCTTCTGTGACTGACCGTACCCTCTGCAACACGTTGTCCAGGACCAGGAATTTGTAACCTCCCAGGCTCTGGAAACGCGTTGCACAAACCATTCTGCAAGGCCTCCCGAAGATGTTTCATCCTCTGCTCCCTCTGCGACGGCTGGATAAGTTCCACCACCTTACCCTTGTAACGTGGATCAAGGAGGGTTGACAGCCAGTACTGATCCCTCTCCTTGATACCACGAATCCGAGGGTCCTTTTGCAGGCTTTGCAGGATCAGGGAGGCCATGCAGCGCAGGTTTGCTGAGGCATTCGGTCCGTAGTCCTCTGGGTCACAAAGGATGACCTGATCCGCAGCCACCTCCTCCCAGCCACGTACAAGTCCATGGGTTTCTCGGGACAGTAAACGATCCCTTGAAGACTGCTGCTGATGCTGAGTGCTAGGCTCCACCTCCATGCTGACACAATCCTCCTCCTCCTCTTCCTGTGTGATTGGCGGGCCCGCAGGAGCACTGTCTGGAGAAAGGGAACCTTGAGAGATAAGGAAGTCCTCCTCTTCCTCCCTCTGTTCTGCCTCAAGTGTCCTGTCCATTATTCCACACAGCATGTGCTCCAACAGGTAGACAAGAGGGAAAGTATCACTGATGCATGCACTGTCACTGCTCACCATCCTCGTGGCCTCCTCAAATGGTGACAGGACAGTGCATGCATCCTTGATCATGAACCACTGGCGTGTCAAAAAAAAGCCAAGCTCCCCCGACCCTGTCCTGGTGCCATAGTCGCACAGATACTCATTGATGGCCCTCTGCTGCATGTGCAGCCGCTGCAGCATGGCCGACGTTGAGTTCCATCTGGTGGGCATGTCACAGATTAGGCGGTTCTTAGGCAGGTTGTATTGCTTTTGGAGGTCAGCCAGCTGAGCACTGGCATCATATGACCCACGGAAATGCACACAGACTTTCCTGGCCTGCCTCAGGAGATCCTGTAAGCCTGGGTACCTGCACAAGAACCGCTGCACCACCAAATTAAGGACGTGAGCCAAACAGGGAACATGGGTGAAGTGTCCCTGTCGGAGGGCAGAGAGGAGGTTGGTGCCATTGTCGCAAACCACCATTCCCGCCTGAAGCTGGTGTGGCATCAACCACCTCTGAGCCTGCCCCTTCAGAGCTTATAGAATCTCTGCCCCAGTGTGGCTCCTGTCCCCTAAGCACACCAGCTCAAGCACCGCATGGCATCTTTTTGAGTGCTTGCGTAGCCCCTTGAACGCCTACGGAGCACCACTGGTTCTATAGAGGAAGAGGCCATGGAGGAAGAAGAAGAGGAGGGGTGGAGGAGAGAGGTGTGTCAGAATCACCACTAGTAGCATTTTGGAGGCGTGCTGGCGGAACAAGCTCCAACAATACTGCACCCTGTCCTGCATACTTCCCAGCTGCCAGCAGGGCCACCCAGTGCACCATGAAAGATAGGTAACGTCCCTGTCCATGTCTGCTGGACCATTAGTCAGTGTTAATATACACCTTAGCTCTGACCGCCCTGTCCAGCGAGGCCAAGACATTGCCTTCCACATGCTGGTAGAGAGCCGCAATCTCCTTCCATGAAAAAAAGGTGTTTGGGAACCTGCCACTGAGGTACTGCACATTCCACAAATTCACGAAAGGGGGCAGAGTCTACCAGCTGAAAAGGCAGCAGTTGAAGTGCTAGCAATTTAGCCAAGCTAGCATTCAGTCGCTGGGCATGTGGATGGCTGGGACTGAATTTCTTTCTTTTCGGTTTAGCAACTGGGGTAAGAAAATGTGCCTGCTACAATCGGACGTTGGTGTAGCGATAGCAGATTGCCCGCAAGTACTTGGCACACCTAATTCTACACCTTCATTCCTCTCAGTGCAGGTTTCTGAGAGAACTGAAGGTATAGTGGGGTTGGAGATTCCAGCTGATAAGGAGCAAGCAGAGGTCTGCCTTGTTCTTTGGTGTGGGTCTTTTAAGTACGCTTGCCAATGGACTGCATGGGAGATCGACATATGTCTGGTCAAGCATGTGGTGCCCAAGCGGCTGCCACACTTGAGACGCTTCAGACATATGTTGCAAACAGCAATGGTGAAACATGTCTCAAAAAAGGCCCACACCAAAGAACTTTTGGAAAAACGCGCGGAGTCAGCAGCGCCATTCACATGTGGAGCTCTGCGGTGTGATGCAGTCAGTTGGCTGCCCTTAAGCGGGCCCCTGGAGGGCATCCTGCCTTGTTGGAGATGTGCCTCCTCCTCTCTCCCATAAGGCACCCACGTAGAGTCAGTGACCTCATCATCCCCTCCCTCCTTGTCGCTGGAGCAAACCTGGCAGTATGCTGCAGCTGGGTGAACATGACTACCAGTTTGTTGTCCTTCTTGGGCACCCCCTCTCTCTGGGCTCACGTTACTGCCTTCCTCAATCTGGGTACCATCATCAGAGCCTTCAAAACGCTGCGCATCCTCCTGCAGCATGTACCCAACACTGTGGTCGAACAGTTCGGGGGACTCCTCAGGGCATGATACCCATCACTGTAGTCGAACAGTTCGGGGAACTCCACAGGACATGATGGTGGGGCTAGGGAAGGAGTGACTGATGACATTGAGCCGATGGAAGAGGCCGCTTAGGCAGTTGCATTGGCAGCCAAAGTACTCTGAGCCTGGGAGACAGAGGATGAGGAGGATGAGGACGGCTTTATCATCCACTCTACCAACTCTTCTGCATGTTGTGGCTCAACATGGCCAGCTGCTGAAAAAAAGGACAAGTGTGCCCCATGGCCACATGCTGAGGATGCACCATGTCCACAACCAGCAATGTTGGCTGTAGACACAGAGCCTGCTTGCCCTCTTTTAGTGGCCTGTGAGCTTCTGCCTCTCCTTGTTGGCCTTCCAGACATACTGTATTTGATGTATTTGTAATGTATTTGAATAGGTACACAAGGAATGGCCTGCAGTGAGATGTAGCTGCACAAAGCTGGGATGTATATATATACTGAATATACTGCAGCTAACTGAATCAACTGCCTGCCTGTAGTATATTAGGAAGAGAACAACAGAAACGATCTGAAATGAGATGTAGCTGCACAGGACACAGTACTGAATATACTGCAGCTAACTGAATGAACTGCCTGCCTGTAGTATATTAGGAAGAGAACAATAGGAACGGTCTCCAGCAAGATCTAGCTGCACAGGATAGAGTACTAAATATACTGCAGCTAACTGAATGAACTGCCTGCCTGTAGTATATTAGGAAGAGAACAACAGGAACAGTCTGCAGTAAGATCTAGCTGTACAGGATACAGCACTGAATTTACTGCAGCTAACTAAATGAACTGCCTGCCTGTAGTATATTAGGAACAGAACACCAGGAACAGTCTTCAGGGAGATCTAGCTAAACTGGATACAGTATATATATAAATATATATATATATATATATATATATATATATATATATATATATAAGCCTAGAATGATTATATATGCTAGCTAACTGAATCAACTGTCTGCTCAATCTATCTAAATGAAATTAAATGACACTCTCTCTCTCTCTCTCTCTCTGAATGCCAGAACACACTACACGCGGCCGACATGTAGGCGCCCTTATATAGTGTGGGGCGTGTACCTAATACCTTGAGCCATAATTGGCCTAAGGCACCCTGCCTTTGCCAATTATGGCTCTATTTGCTTACGGCGCTGTGATTGCAAAAGCATGCGTGTCATAGTGCATGCTTGGCCAAACATCGGCCAGCAAACCACTGCGATGACACAGTGCATTATGGCCCGTGATGCGCCAAATTCGACACCCCCCAGGTATGAAATTTAAAGGAATATTTCACTTTTATTGTTTCACTTTAAGCATTATTAAAATCACTGCTCCCGAAAAAACGGACGTTTTTAAAACTTTTTTTGCATTGATACATGTCCCCTGGGGCAGGACCCAGGTTCCCAAACACTTTTTATGACAATAACTTTGCATATAAGCCTTTAAAATTAGCACTTTTGATATTCATGTTCATGTCCCATAGACTTTAATGGTGTTCGCGTGTTCGAACAAATATTTTGCCTGTTCGCATGTTTGAGAACCGAACCTGGGGGTGTCGGCTCATCCCTAATAACGAGGCAACATCGGCTGTAGCAAGATACACAGGTCTATAATCCAGTTTAATGTTATCAAGCAGTTGGATCAAATGTTTTGTGTCTCTAAGATACGAGTTAGTTTTCCTTACTATTGGCTGCAAAAACCAGTCAATGTATTCCCCAATTCTTGCTCCCACGGAGTTTATTCCATTTACAATCGGTCTTCCCGGGGGGTTTTCTTTGTTCTTGTGAATCTTGGGGAGGGTATATATAATGGGGATCTTACACCCCACAGGCTGAAGATATCTCCCTTCTTTCTTGTTTAGCAGACCTTTTGCCATACACTTTTCTATCAGATTAGCCAGTTCGTCTTTATACCTCACTATTGGGTTGCCAGGTAATTTTAGATAAGTATCTTCATCACATAATTGGCATCAAGTTCTTCCTTGTAAGCTTGTGACATTTGCCACATTCACTAAGCTCTGGGGAAAATTCCCTTGCAAATTTCTAATTATCCTTGTAAAGAGAACAACCTATTTATTTTAGTAAATCAACCCTAGTGTTTCCTCCCACTGACTCCTACCCCCTGTAGTCATGTATGAGCAGGCAGGAACCTCTGCTTGGCTATGGAGAAGCAGGTGTCTGTCATTCTGTCTATCTTACTATGTTTGTATACTGAATAATATTTGTATCTGTTCGCTTATGTTCTCAGATATAAATGCTGCCCTCCGAGGTCGGGCAACTCAGTCTACTATTTTACGAAGTTCAAACAGCGGCTACCAGTCAGCAGCAATAAATGCAATAGATGGCAACCAGGACTCAGACTTTTCCCACGGTTCCTGCTCCCATACACATAATGACCCATCTCCTTGGTGGAGGGTGGACCTGCTGACAGCTTACAAAATCAATCACATCAACATTACTAACAGAGGGGACTGCTGTGCCGAAAGACTGAACAGTGCTGAAATTCTCATTGGAAACTCTCTGTCCAACAATGGAAATGATAATCCCAGGTGAGGTTGGGTTTAGCCAACTTTCTTCCACATATATCAAACGGTGAAATCCTCCACCACAATAAGCAAAAACACCTACAGGCAGTGGCGTAGCGTGGGGGGTGCAGGGGGTGCCGTGGCCCCGGGCGCAACATTTAGGGGGGCGCTAGTATGTGTCACTGGCTGCCTCCTCCTAATCTCTAATTCCTGCGTCCCCGGGCCCCGGCCGCCATGTTAAGTGTCCGGCACCCTGTGATTGGGCGTATGGGGGTCATGTGAGGCGTAGGGCTGGCCTGTCCTCGATCGCTCCTGAAGTCCTGCCTCCGCACATGACCCCCATACACCCAATCACAGGGCGCTGGACACTGAACATGGCAGCAGGCAGAGCGCAGGGGAGAGAAGAATGTGAGCCGCCGCTGTGTTATCCTCCTCATCCGGATCGATGCAGGCCAGGATAAGAAGGTTAGTGAGACTCCCACGTGAGAGTCTTGTTACTGACCGGGGGGGTTGGGGGGGGGGGCAGAGAGAGAGAGACTGTAGGCAGGACAGTGTAGTGTAGTATAGTGGTTAGTATAGTGGTCATTATAGTGTAGTTTAGTATGGAGGTCATTGTAGTGTAGTGGTCAGTATGGGGGGCAGTGTAGTGTAGTGGACAGTGTAGTATAGTGGTCATTGTAGTGTAGTATTGTGGTCAGTATAGTGGTTAGTGTAGTATAGTATAGTGGTTAGTATAGTGTAGTTTAGTATGAAGGTCAGTGTAGTATAGTGGACAGTGTAATATGGTGGTCAGTATAGTGTAGTATAGTGGACAGTGTAGTATAGTGGTCAGTGTAGTGTAGTATAGTGGACAGTGTAGTATGGTGGTCAGTATAGTGTAGTATAGTGGACAGTGTAGTGTAGTGGTCGGTGTAGTGGACAGTATAGTATAGTGGACAGTGTAGTATAGTGGTCAGCGTAGTATAGTGGTCAGTATAGTGTAGTATAGTGGTCAGTGTAGTGTAGTATAGTGGACAGTGTAGTATGGTGGTCAGTATAGTGTAGTATAGTGGTCAGTGTAGTGTAGTATAGTGAACAGTGTAGTATAGTGGTCAGTATAGTGTAGTATAGTGGTCAGTGTAGTATGGTGGTCAGTATAGTGTAGTATAGTGGACAGTGTAGTGTAGTATAGTGGACAGTGTAGTATGGTGGTCAGTATAGTGTAGTGTAGTGGTCAGTGTAGTGTAGTATAGTGGACAGTGTAGTATAGTGGTCAGTGTAGTGTAGTATAGTGGACAGTGTAGTATGGTGGTCAGTATAGTGTAGTATAGTGGTCAATGTAGTGTAGTATAGTGGTCAGTGTAGTATAGTGGACAGTGTAGTATAGTGGTCAGTGTAGTGTAGTATAGTGGACAGTGTAGTATGGTGGTCAGTGTAGTGTAGTATAGTGGTCAGTGTAGTGTAGTATAGTGGACAGTGTAGTATGGTGGTCAGTATAGTGTAGTATAGTGGTCAGTGTAGTATAGTGGACAGTGTAGTGTAGTATAGTGGTTAGTATAGTGTAGTGGTCAGTATAGTGTAGTATAGTGGTCAGTGTAGTATAGTGGACAGTGTAGTGTAGTATAGTGGTCAGAGTAGTGTAGTATAGTGGTCAGTATAGTGTAGTATAGTGGACAGTGTAGTGTAGTATAGTGGACAGTGTAGTATAGTGGTCAGTGTAGTATAGTGGACAGTGTAGTGGTCAGTGTAGTGGTCAGTGTAGTGAACAGTATAGTGGTCAGTGTAATATAGTGGACAGTATAGTATAGTGGTCAGTATAGTGGTCAGTGTAGTATAGTGGACAGTATAGTATAGTGGTCAGTGTAGTGGACAATGTAGTGTAGTGGACAGTATAGTTCTCAGTGTAGTGGTCAGTATAGGAATCAGGTAGGTCAGTACTATTGTATTTGAAGGGACTCAGGGATAGCTAAAAGTCCGCAGGTTAGGGGGCGCAAATTACTTGCCTTGCCCCGGGTGCTGACAACCCACTCTACGCCACTGCCTACAGGCAAAAATCTCAGAATTGCACTGAGTACAGCTAAACTCCTCATCACAAATGAAATGCCATTTGGAATCACAAGCTAATAACAAAGTTCTGGTCCGCTTTTCATTAACCACTGAGACTTTTTGTTTTAAGCAAAAATCTGTATTTTTTGCCAGAAAATTCAAACAGTATGCTGTATATGTATATATATATATATATATATATATATATATATATTTTAGCAGAGGCCCCAGAGAATAAAATAGTGGGTTTTGCAGTTTATTTATGTCACATGGTATTTGCACAGCGGTTTTTCAAACAAACATATTTTTGGAATAAAAACCTTCACAGTCACTGTCATTTGTACAGTGACAGTGCATAGCATGGATCACTGTATTATAGGGACCCCCCCAGTTTGGTTTGCAGCAGAACATGCGAACAGGCAAAAAATTTGTACAAACATGCAAACACCGTTAAAGTGCTCATTTTAAAGGCTTATATGCAAGTTATTGCCATAAAAAGTGTTTGGGACCCGGGTCCTGCCCCAGGGGACATGTATCAATGCAAAAAGAAGTTTTAAAAACGGACGTTTTTTTCGGGAGCAGTGGTTTTAATAATTCTTAAAGTGAAACAATAAAAATGAAATATTCCTTTAAATATTGTGCCTGGGGGGATCTCCTTACTTAGTCTATCTGTAAAGTATCACATCTTTCCCATGTTTATAACTAGGGATGGGTGAATGGTTCTGCCCGAGCATATGTTCGGGCCGAACTTTGGTTGTTCGGATGTTCTGTGAACACCGAACAATATTCCGTGTTCAGGGCAAATTCGAAAGCCACCGGAACACTGTTAAAGTCTATGGGACATTAACATGAAAAATCAAAAGTGTTCATTTTAAAGGCTTATATGCAAGTTATTGTCATAAAAAGTGTTTGGGTCCTGCCCCAGGGGACATGTATCAAAGAAAATGTTTTTTTTAAAACAGACGTTTTTTCGAGAGCAGTGATTTTTTAATGCTTAAAGTGAAACAATAAAAATAAAATATTCCTTTAAATATTGTGCCTGGGGGGTGTCTATAGTATGCCTGTAAAGTGGCATATTTTCCCGTGTTTAGAACAGTACCACAACAAAATTACATTTCTAAAGGAAAAATTGTCATTTAAAACTGTTCGCGGCTGTACTGAATTGTTGGGTCTCGGCAATATAGATAAAATGTTGATGGGGATAAGGGCCTCATACCCACAACCCTTGCCCGGTGGTTGTGGGGGTATGCGGGCGGGGGGCTTATCTGAATCTGGAAGCCCCCTTTAACAAGGATACCCTCAGATCCCAGCCTCCCCCACTGTGTGAAATGGTAACGGGTACAAATGTACCCCTACCATTTCACAAAAAAAGTGTTGAAATGTTAAAAACAATAAAACACAGCTTGGGGACAAGTCCTTTATTAAAAAAAAAAAAAAAAAAATTCCCACAATGTCCATTCATCTTCTTCTATCTCCCCGCGATGGACCAAAAAAGAAAAAAAAAAAAAGAAAAAAAGCAGAGACCGATCCGCCTCAATGGGAGGCTCCTGCCGTGTGATGCTTCTTAGGGGCCTTGAGAGGAAAGGAAGTCTTCCTCTTCCTCCCGCTGTTCTGTCCATGATTCCATGAAGCGTGTGCTACAGCAGGAAGACTAGAGGGACAGTGTCACTGATGCATGCATTGTCGCTGCTCACCATCCTTGTGGCTTCCTCAAATGGTGACAGGACAGTGCATGCATCTTTGATCAGTAGTCACTGGCATGGCAAAAAGAAGCCAAGCTCCCCTGACCATACTCGCACAGGTACTCATTGTTGGCCCTCTGCTGTGTGTGCAGCTGCTGCAGCATTGCCAACGTTGAATTCCACCTGGTGGGCATGTCACAAATGAGGCAGCTGGTGGGCAGGCTGCATTCCCTTTGAATGTCAGCCAGCCAAGCACTGGCATTGTATGACCGGTGGAAATGACCACAGACTTTTCTGGCCTGCCTCAGGAGATCCTGTAAGTCTGGGTACCTGCTCAATCACAGGGCGCTGGGCACTGAACATGGCAGCAGGCAGAGCGCAGGGGAGAGAAGAATGTGAGCCGCCGCTGTGTTATCCTCCTCATCCGGATCGATGCAGGCCAGGATAAGAAGGTTAGTGAGACTCCCTCGTGAGAGTCTTGTTACTGACCGGGGGGGTTGGGGGGGGGGGCAGAGAGAGAGAGACTGTAGGCAGGACAGTGTAGTGTAGTATAGTGGTTAGTATAGTGGTCATTATAGTGTAGTTTAGTATGGAGGTCATTGTAGTGTAGTGGTCAGTATGGGGGGCAGTGTAGTGTAGTGGACAGTGTAGTATAGTGGTCATTGTAGTGTAGTATAGTGGTCAGTATAGTGGTTAGTGTAGTATAGTATAGTGGTTAGTATAGTGTAGTTTAGTATGAAGGTCAGTGTAGTATAGTGGACAGTGTAATATGGTGGTCAGTATAGTGTAGTATAGTGGACAGTGTAGTATAGTGGTCAGTGTAGTGTAGTATAGTGGACAGTGTAGTATGGTGGTCAGTATAGTGTAGTATAGTGGACAGTGTAGTGTAGTGGTCGGTGTAGTGGACAGTATAGTATAGTGGACAGTGTAGTATAGTGGTCAGTGTAGTATAGTGGTCAGTATAGTGTAGTATAGTGGTCAGTGTAGTGTAGTATAGTGGACAGTGTAGTATGGTGGTCAGTATAGTGTAGTATAGTGGTCAGTGTAGTGTAGTATAGTGAACAGTGTAGTCTAGTGGTCAGTATAGTGTAGTATAGTGGTCAGTGTAGTGTAGTATAGTGGTCAGTGTAGTATGGTGGTCAGTATAGTGTAGTATAGTGGACAGTGTAGTGTAGTATAGTGGACAGTGTAGTATGGTGGTCAGTATAGTGTAGTGTAGTGGTCAGTGTAGTATAGTATAGTGGACAGTGTAGTATAGTGGTCAGTGTAGTGTAGTATAGTGGACAGTGTAGTATGGTGGTCAGTATAGTGTAGTATAGTGGTCAATGTAGTGTAGTATAGTGGTCAGTGTAGTATAGTGGACAGTGTAGTATAGTGGTCAGTGTAGTGTAGTATAGTGGACAGTGTAGTATGGTGGTCAGTGTAGTGTAGTATAGTGGTCAGTGTAGTGTAGTATAGTGGACAGTGTAGTATGGTGGTCAGTATAGTGTAGTATAGTGGTCAGTGTAGTATAGTGGACAGTGTAGTGTAGTATAGTGGTTAGTATAGTGTAGTGGTCAGTATAGTGTAGTATAGTGGTCAGTGTAGTATAGTGGACAGTGTAGTGTAGTATAGTGGTCAGAGTAGTGTAGTATAGTGGTCAGTATAGTGTAGTATAGTGGACAGTGTAGTGTATTATAGTGGACAGTGTAGTATAGTGGTCAGTGTAGTATAGTGGACAGTGTAGTGGTCAGTGTAGTGGTCAGTGTAGTGAACAGTATAGTGGTCAGTGTAATATAGTGGACAGTATAGTATAGTGGTCAGTATAGTGGTCAGTGTAGTATAGTGGACAGTATAGTATAGTGGTCAGTGTAGTGGACAATGTAGTGTAGTGGACAGTATAGTTCTCAGTGTAGTGGTCAGTATAGGAATCAGGTAGGTCAGTACTATTGTATTTGAAGGGACTCAGGGATAGCTAAAAGTCCGCAGGTTAGGGGGCGCAAATTACTTGCCTTGCCCCGGGTGCTGACAACCCACTCTACGCCACTGCCTACAGGCAAAAATCTCAGAATTGCACTGAGTACAGCTAAACTCCTCATCACAAATGAAATGCCATTTGGAATCACAAGCTAATAACAAAGTTCTGGTCCGCTTTTCATTAACCACTGAGACTTTTTGTTTTAAGCAAAAATCTGTATTTTTTGCCAGAAAATTCAAACAGTATGCTGCATATGTATATATATATATATATATATATATATATATATATATATATATATATATATATATATATATATATATATATATATATATTTTAGCAGAGGCCCCAGAGAATAAAATAGTGGGTTTTGCAGTTTATTTATGTCACATGGTATTTGCACAGCGGTTTTTCAAACAAACATATTTTTGGAATAAAAACCTTCACAGTCACTGTCATTTGTACAGTGACAGTGCATAGCATGGATCACTGTATTATAGGGACCCCCCCAGTTTGGTTTGCAGCAGAACATGCGAACAGGCAAAAAATTTGTACAAACATGCAAACACCGTTAAAGTGCTCATTTTAAAGGCTTATATGCAAGTTATTGCCATAAAAAGTGTTTGGGACCCGGGTCCTGCCCCAGGGGACATGTATCAATGCAAAAAGAAGTTTTAAAAACGGACGTTTTTTTCGGGAGCAGTGGTTTTAATCATTCTTAAAGTGAAACAATAAAAATGAAATATTCCTTTAAATATTGTGCCTGGGGGGATCTCCTTACTTAGTCTATCTGTAAAGTATCACATCTTTCCCATGTTTATAACTAGGGATGGGTGAATGGTTCTGCCCGAGCATATGTTCGGGCCGAACTTTGGTTGTTCGGAAGTTCTGTGAACACCGAACAATATTCCGTGTTCAGGGCAAATTCGAAAGCCACCGGAACACTGTTAAAGTCTATGGGACATTAACATGAAAAATCAAAAGTGTTCATTTTAAAGGCTTATATGCAAGTTATTGTCATAAAAAGTGTTTGGGTCCTGCCCCAGGGGACATGTATCAAAGAAAATGTTTTTTTTAAAACAGACGTTTTTTCGAGAGCAGTGATTTTTTAATGCTTAAAGTGAAACAATAAAAATAAAATATTCCTTTAAATATTGTGCCTGGGGGGTGTCTATAGTATTCCAGAGCTTCTTCTAGCTTTTATAGACTGGCTGCCTTCCATTTATTCAGCATCATTTTATCCTTACATGGACTAATACCCGAACTTGTTGTGAAACATTAACTACCACCATCAAGTTCCCCCTCTCAGGAACCCCCAACCCACCCCCTTCCCCCCACCATTTTTAGTTATATGTACTCGGCTACCTCCATTGTGCGCCATATTAACCCCTTGATCGTTTTTTTTCTATAGTATGCCTGTAAAGTGGCATATTTTCCCGTGTTTAGAACAGTACCACAACAACATTACATTTCTAAAGGAAAAATTGTCATTTAAAACTGTTCGCGGCTGTACTGAATTGTTGGGTCTCGGCAATATAGATAAAATGTTGATGGGGACAAGGGCCTCATACCCACAACCCTTGCCCGGTGGTTGTGGGGGTATGCGGGCAGGGGGCTTATCTGAATCTGGAAGCCCCCTTTAACAAGGATACCCTCAGATCCCAGCCTCCCCCACTGTGTGAAATGGTAACGGGTACAAATGTACCCCTACCATTTCACAAAAAAAGTGTTGAAATGTTAAAAACAATAAAACACAGCTTGGGGACAAGTCCTTTATTAAAAAAAAAAAAAAAAAATTCCCACAATGTCCATTCATCTTCTTCTATCTCCCCGCGATGGACCAAAAAAGAAAAAAAAAAAAAGAAAAAAAGCAGAGACCGATCCGCCTCAATGGGAGGCTCCTGCCGTGTGAGGCTTCTTAGGGGCCTTCAGAGGAAAGGAAGTCTTCCTCTTCCTCCCACTGTTCTGTCCATGATTCCATGAAGCGTGTGCTACAGCAGGAAGACTAGAGGGACAGTGTCACTGATGCATGCATTGTCGCTGCTCACCATCCTTGTGGCTTCCTCAAATGGTGACAGGACAGTGCATGCATCTTTGATCAGTAGTCACTGGCATGGCAAAAAGAAGCCAAGCTCCCCTGACCATACTCGCACAGGTACTCATTGTTGGCCCTCTGCTGTGTGTGCAGCTGCTGCAGCATTGCCAACGTTGAATTCCACCTGGTGGGCATGTCACAAATGAGGCAGCTGGTGGGCAGGCTGCATTCCCTTTGAATGTCAGCCAGCCAAGCACTGGCATTGTATGACCGGTGGAAATGACCACAGACTTTTCTGGCCTGCCTCAGGAGATCCTGTAAGTCTGGGTACCTGCTCAAGAACTGCTGCACCACCAAATTCAGGATGTGTGCCAAACATGGAACATGGTTCAAGTGTCCCTGTCAGAGGGCGTAGAGAAGACTGGTGCCATTGTCGCATACAACCATTCCTGGCTGAAGCTAGTGTGGTGTCAACCACCTCTGAGCCTGCCCCTGCAGAGCTGCTTGCGTAGCCCCTTGAATGCTTATGGAGCACCACTGGTTCAGAGGCAAATCTGCAAAAGAGGCCATAGAGGAAGAAGAAGAGGAGGGAGTGGAGGAGAGCTGTCTCAGAATCACCACTAGCATTTTGGAGGCGTGGTGGCGGAACAAGCTCCAACAACACTGAACCTTGTCCTGCATCCTTCCCAGCTGCCAGCAGAGTTACCCAGTGTGCCGTGAAAGAAAGGTAACGTCCCTGCCCATGCCTGCTGGACCAGCGGTAATAGGAACCTTACTGCTGACCGCCCTGTCCAACAAGGTGAAAACTTTGCCTTCCACATGCTGGTAGAGAGCCAGAATGGCCTTCCTTGAAAAGAAATGGTGTTTTGGGATCTGCCACTGTGGTACAGCACATTCCACAAATTCACAAAAGGGGGCAGTGTCTACCAGCTGAAAAGGCAGCAGTTGCAGTGCTAGCAATTTAGCCAAGCTAGCATTTAGACACTGAGCTCGTGGATGGCTGGGACCGAATTTCTTTTTACGGTTCAGCAACTGGGGTAGGGAAAATTGCCTGCTAAAATCACCAATTGGTGGTGTACTGCTAGCAGATTAGCTGCAAGTACTTGGGACACCTATTGCTATAACTTCATTCCTCTCAGTGCAGGTTTTTGAGAGGACTGGAGGTATAGTAGGGTTGGAGATCCCACATGAGGAGCAAGGAGAAGTCCGCCTTTTTCTTTGATGTGAGTCTTTCAAGTGCTATTGTCAATGGACTGCATGGCAGGTCGTTATATGTCTGGTCAAGCATGTGGTGCCCAAGCGGCTGCTGTTCTGGCCACGCTTGATCCGCTTCAAACATAGGTTGCAAACAGCAATGGTGCAATCTTCTGCACATTTTGAAAAAGGCCCACACCAAGGAACTTTTAAAAGTCCATGGGGAGTCAGCGGCGCCCTGTACCTGCGGAGCTCTGCGGAGCTCTGCAGTGTAATGCAATAGGGTGGCTGCCCTTAAAATGCCCCCTAGAGGACATCCTGCCTAGTTGGGGTTGTGCCTCCTCAACCTCCTCCTCTCTTCTCTCAGGCACCTAAGTGCAGTCAGTGACCTCATCACCCCCTCCCTCCTCATCACTGGAGCAAACTTGGCAGTTTGCTGCAGCTGGGAGAACATGACTGCCAGTTTGTTGTCCTTCTTGGGCACCCCCTCTCTCTAGGCTCACGTTACTCCCTTTCTCAACCTGGGAACCAACATCAGAGCCTTCAAATCACTGAGCGTCCTCCAGCGGCATGTATCCAACACTGTGGTTGAATAATTTTGGGGACTCCTCCGTACATGATGGTGGGGCTACAGAAGGAGTGATTGTGGACAAGGGGCCCGTAGAATAGGCCGCTTTGGCAGCTGCATTGGAAAACAAACTACTCTGAGCCTGGGTGAAAGAGGATGAGGAGGATGAAGATGGCTTTGTTATCCACTCTACCAAAAGTGTAAGCGTCTGCCTATCCTTGGTGGCCTTCCGGACATGATGTTTTTTTTGTTTTGCAACACCACACTACACTGTATTAGATACTGTGTACACCGCCTGCACTGTATTAGAAACTATACAATGGCTGCACTGTATTTTATACTGTGTATACCACCAGAAGTGCAGTAGAAATGGTACACATTGTATTAAATACTCTGTACACTGCCTGCACTGTATTAGAAACTGTACAGTGCCTGCACTGTATTGTGTACTGTGTACACCACCAGAAGTGTAGTAGAAACTGTACACACTGTATTAAATATTGTGTTCACCTCCTGCACTGTATTAGAAACTGTACAATGGCTGCACTGTATTTTATACTGTGTACACCACCAGAAGTGTAGTAGAAACTGTACACATTGTATTAGATACTGTGTACACCGCCTACACTGAATTAAAAACTGTACAACGGCTGCACTGTATTGTGTACTGTGTACACCACCAGAAGTGTAATAGAAACTGTACACACTGTATTAAATGCATGTAATCCGACCAGATGTGCTACCGGCGCAAAAATAAAAATTTACTAGTTTGCTGCAATCATGTAAACCTACACAAAAATGGTAGAGTATCAATATAATTTAAAAGTGGATTGTGCTAACTTCTGTGTATGATACCACTCACGGAGAGGACGAACGGGGAGATGCTGATGTAAACAGCATCTCCCCGTTCTGCCTAGTGACAAGTGTCACTGATCACTGCTCCCTGTCATCGGGAGCAGTGATCATTCTAGTGACACATACAGCCCCTCCCCCCTACAGTTAGAAAACACTCCCCTAGTACTGATTAACCCCTCCCCGCCCCCTAGTGGTTAACCCCTTTACTGCCAGTGTCATTTACACAGTAATCAGTGCATTTTTAATCGCACTGATCGCTGTATAAATGACAATGGTCCCAAAAATGTGTCAAAAATGTCCGACATGTCCGCCATAATGTCGCAGTCACAATAAAAATTGCTGATCGCCACCATTACTAATAAAAAAAAAATATTAATAAAAATGCCATAAAACTATCCCCTATTTAGTACACGCTATAACTTTTGCGCAAACCAATCAATAAATGCTTATTGCGATTTTTTTTTACCAAAAATATGTAGAAGAATACGTATCGCCTAAACTGAGGAAAAAAAATTTTTTTTTAATATATTTTTGGAGGATATTTATTATAGCAAAATGTAAAAAATAATGCGTTTTTTTCAAAATTGTCGCTCTTATTTTGTTTATAGCGCAAAAAATAAAAATCACAGAGATGATTAAATACCACCAAAAGAAAGCTCTTTTTATGGGAAAAAAAGGACATCAATTTTGTTTGGGAGCCACGTCGCATGACCGCGCAATTGTCAGTTAAAACGAAGCAGTGCCGAATCGCAAAAAACGCTCTGGTCAGGAAGGGGGTAAATTCTTCCAGGGCTGAAGCGGATAATCACTACAGCCCACCAGATGTCCTCAGTGGATGATTACTTCTGTGCAATAACGTTAGGTGCTACCAAAAGCTGTTTAAAGTGCTAGTGCTACAAAATATCAAAAAATAATAATACTAAGCAATGTGCCAATATTACTAATAAAATATCACATATCAACATGCATATGTACTACATAGTGCAAAAAAATATATAATAAATGTCCTTGACATGCAAAAACACCACAGTACACTGGATGTCTTCAGTGAGTGATCACTTCTGTGCAATGATGTTCCTTTTCAGTATATTGTGCTCCTAATTCACCACTGACTTCACCACCACCTCATGCAATGGCCACTCACCAGATGTAATAAGAATAAAGGCCTTTGGTTCATTAAGGATAACCAATCAGTTTGTGATGGGTGCGATAGCAGCCTTTCCAAGCAATGTATTAGTATCTCTTGCTCTGTTCAGTGCTCATAAAAACATATGGATAGCCATCATGGTATAGTATGTAATTTCATTTTATTAAAAAAAGTTAAAAACATGGTTAAACTCACATGTTATGGTGTCCTTAAGCCGGCACCAAGCAAATCCAGCAGTGTATATGGAGTTTGTTTCCCCTCTGTCACTGTGTCTCCTCACAGCGGCATGCGTTCCACACTGTATTAAATACTGTGTACACTGCCTGCAATGTATTAGAAACTGTACAACAGCTGCACTGTATTTTATACTGTGTTTTATACTGTGTAATAGAAACTGTACACACTGTATTAGATACTTTTTACACCACCAGAAAAGTAGTAGAAACTGTACACACTGTATTAGCTACTGTGTACACCGCCTGCACTGTATTAGAAACTGTACAATGGCTGCACTGTATTCTATACTGTGTACACCGCCAGAAGTGTAGTAGAAACTATACACACTGTACTAGATACTGTTTACACCACCTGCACTGTATTAGAAACTGTACTACGGCTGCACTGTATTGTGTACTGTGTACACCACCAGAAGTGTAGTAGAAACTGTACACACTGTATTAGATACTGTGTACACCGCCTGAAGTGTATTAGAAACAGTACACCACCGAATGCACTGTAAATATAGGCTACACTGGATGCAGAGTACATAAATATATATATATAAGACTGTATATATATATATATATATATATATATATATATATATATATATATATATATATATATATATATTAATACACCACCTGAAGTGTATTAGAAACAGTACACCACAGAATGCATTGATATAGGCTACACTGTATGCAGAGTATATACAGTCAGGTCCATAGATATTGGGACATCAACATAATTCTAATCTTTTTGGCTCTATACACCACCACAATGGATTTGAAATGAAACGAACAAGATGTGCTTTAACTGCTGACTTTCAGCTTTAATTTGAGGGTATTTACATCTAAATCAGGTGAACGGTGTAGGAATTACAACAGTTTGTATATGTACTTCCCACTTTTTAAGGGACCAAAAGTAATGGGACAATTGGCTGCTCAGCTGTCCCATGGCCAGGTGTGTGTTATTCCCTCATTATCCCATTTACAAGGAGCAGATAAAAGGTCCAGAGTTCATTTCAAGTGTGCTATTTGCATTTGGAATCTGTTGCTGTCAACTCTCAATATGAGATCCAAAGAGCTGTCACTATCAGTGAAGCAAGTCATCATTAGGCTGAAAAAACAAAACAAACCCATCAGAGAGATAGCAAAAACATTAGGTGTGGCCAAATTAACTGTTTGAAGCATTCTTAAAAAGAAAGAACACACTGTTGAGCTCAGCAACACCAAAAGACCCGGAAGACCACAGAAAACAACTGTGGTGGATGACCGAAGAATTCTTTCCCTGGTGAAGAAAACACCCTTTACAACAGTTGGCCAGATCAAGAACACTCACCAGGAGGTAGGTGTATGTGTGTCAAACTCAACAATCAAGAGAAGACTTCACCAGAGTGAATACAGAGGGTTCACCATAAGATATAAACCATTGGTGAGCCTTAAAAACAGGAAGGCCAGATTAGAGTTTGCCAAACAACATCTAAAAAAGCCTTCACAGTTCTGAAACAACATCCTATGGACAGATGAGACCAAGTTCAACTTGTACCAGAGTGATGGGAAGAGAAGAGTATGGAGAAGGAAAGGAACTGCTCATGATCCAAAGCATACCAACTCATCAGTGAAGCATGGTGGTGATAGTGTCATGGCGTGGGCATGTATGGCTGCCAATGGAACTGGTTCTCTTGTATTTATTGATGATGTGACTGCTGACAAAAGCAGCAGGATGAATTCTGAAGTGTTTTGGGCAATATTATCTGCTCATATTCAGCAAAATGCTTCAGAACTCATTTGACGGTGCTTCACAGCATCGATGGACAATGACCCGAAGCATACTGCGAAAGGGAAAAGAAGTGGAATGTTATGCAATGGCCAAGTCAATCACCTGACCTGAATCCGATTGAGCATGCATTTCACTTGCTGAAGACAAAAGCATCACCAGGGATGAAACCCAGCGTCTGGTGATGTCTATGCATTCCAGAATTCAGGTTGTAATTGACTGCAAAGGATTTGCAACCAAGTCTTAAAAAGTGAAAGTTTGATGGATGATTGTTAATCTGTCCCATTACTTTTGGTCCCTTAAAAAGTGGAAGGCACATATATAACAGTTGTAATTCCTACACCGTTCACCTGATTTGGATATAAATACCCTCAAATTAAAGCTGAAAGTCTGCAGTTAAAGCACATCTTGTTTGTTTCATTTCAAATCCATTGTGGTGGTGTATAGAGCCAAAGAGATTAGAATTGTGTCGATGTCCCAATATTTTTGGACCTGACTGTATATACAAGATATATATTAATACACTGCATGCACTGACTGAATATTGCGCAAACACTAAATATATAGTCTATGCTAAATGCAGAGCATATATATATATATATATATATATATATATATATATATATATATATACTAGACTGACTGTATAGATATCAAATACACCGCCACTAACTGAATAACTTGCCTGCTTAATCTAACTTAAGCTATCTCTCTGTCCACGCCAACAACACTACACACGGCCGCCGTGTAAGCAGCCTTATATAGTGTGGGGCGTGGACGTAGTCCCCCTGAGCCATGATTGGCCAAAAGCACCCTGCCTTTGGCCAATTATGGCTCTCTCAGCAGTTGAGGTGTTCTTGGTAAAAGCATGCAGGTCAGGTGCATGCTTTGGCCAATCATCATACAGAAATGCTCTGCGATCTCCAAACAAACCCTGGTTTTAAACCACTTTCCCCTAGATGGACCTCATATGATGTCGCCAGTGTTAAATGGTTACACCGGGATAATGCCTGCAGCTACAGGCATCATCCTTGTATCAACATTTTCAGCAGCTGATGCTGTTTTTTGTAAAAGTGATTTGAGTGGCTGTAAACCCACTGGATCACTTATACAGGCGGCAGAAGTGGATGACCTCTCCCCACCAGCATCAGTTGTATTACATAGAGAGGGAGGAACTGATGTTGTTCCTCCCTCTCTGTGAGGTCAGAAACTAAAAGCGACAAGGATTTTGTCACTTCCGGTTTCGATTCTGCGTTTACTGACCAGTTATCAGCCAATGATACAGCCAAAAAATTGGGTATGTTATTGTGTTTGTGTTCTCTAAAATTCATTAAAGTGTATTTTTTCCCAAAAAGTTGTGTTTGAAAAAATTGCTGCCCTGCATTTTATTTTCTAGGTCCTCTGCTTAAAAAAATATACAGTATATAATGTTTTGGGGTTCTTAAGTAGTTAAGGAGCAAGTTGGCATGAGAGTCTAATAGATAAAAGGAGGCCAAACACATTATCAGTGCTAAAAAGGAAAACATATATATAGTTCCGCGCCAGAGGATGGGGGCGCTCTGCACATTGTGTGTTCCCAGGAGAAGGGGAGGAAGTGCACATCTCTGGTCTGAGAGGAAATCTGAGACTAGCTTCACTTCATAAGTCAGTGTGACCTGGAAGACCGCTAGGGCGGAGGAGACCAAGGAGATAGCCATGAGGACTTCAGTTTCAGGTACAGTCTCTCAGAGACATATACTCTTTACTTAAGTAGTTAAGGAGCAAGTTGGCACAAGAGTCTTATAGATAAAAGGAGGCCAAACACATTATCAGTGCTAAAAAGGAAAACATATATATAGTTCCGCGCCAGAGGATGGGGGCGCTGTGCACATTGTGTGTTCCCAGTAGAAGGGGGAGGAAGTGCACATCTCTGGTCTGAGAGGAAATCTGAGACTAGCTTCACTTCATAAGTCAGTGTGACCTGGAAGACCGCTAGGGCGGAGGAGACCAAGGAGATAGCCATGAGGATTTCAGTTTCAGGTACAGTCTCTCAGAGACATATACTCTTTACTTAAGTAGTTAAGGAGCAAGTTGGCACAAGAGTCTTATAGATAAAAGGAGGCCAAACACATTATCAGT
This sequence comes from Lithobates clamitans, assembly GCA_037952925.1. Lineage (NCBI taxonomy): Eukaryota > Metazoa > Chordata > Amphibia > Anura > Ranidae > Lithobates > Lithobates clamitans. The sequence continues at coordinate 1,008,980 of JBBGZY010001644.1, read as the reverse complement.
GCTAAAAAGGAAAACATATATATAGTTCCGCGCCAGAGGATGGGGGCGCTGTGCACATTGTGTGTTCCCAGTAGAAGGGGGAGGAAGTGCACATCTCTGGTCTGAGAGGAAATCTGAGACTAGCTTCACTTCATAAGTCAGTGTGACCTGGAAGACCGCTAGGGCGGAGGAGACCAAGGAGATAGCCATGAGGATTTCAGTTTCAGGTACAGTCTCTCAGAGACATATACTCTTTACTTTTCGGCTCTTCTCCCAGTCAACTGAAAAGGCAAACCAAAATCATTCAGTACAACAAAGCTTCGTGGACCACATACTATATGTCTTCCAAAAGAGCCATCCTTAAGCAATGGACATCCTCCCCCCCCCCCTACCACCAAAGATATTAAACTTGATTTGCTGAACCTACTGCGGAAAGAAAAGCTGGACCTGGTCTTATCCCATCATTGGACAACACCTAGATTCCACCGCAAGTGGGACCTTTATATCGATAGAGTGTTAGTTCTAAGCGATCCCCGGACTCTACCCAGGCCCCCCAAACACACCCCTATTTTCAGCTAAGAGCTTCAATAAGGCCTCATTATCGTACTATCATACAATGAAGACTGCCCTCCTTAACTCTTAATATGTTTTTCTTTTTGTTCTCCTGTAAGCATGAACATAATGTTTCATTCATTACCATGGGTATACTAGCCACAATATCACCACATTTTTCTTGTGATCACCTAATGTTTAATTGTTTGTTTTATGGTTGCTTGATATACCTGAGCCAAGTGATCAAACCCTGTAAAACATAGCTTGGGTTACCTTCCCTCTACAATCCCCTTCCCATCTCTTACCTCTCTCCCATCTTTCTTCCACCCCCCCCCCCTCCTTCCTAGTTGACTACATACAGTCTAATGGTCTAATGTCTTGTCACAGTAATTATTATTATCATCATTATGTAAGTAATTATAATTTCCCCTCTACAGGTGTGCAGTGGTGATCTCAATCCCAGCTGGAGGAACAGAGTTCTTCATGTGCAATGGCATGGTTGGCCGATACGTCAATGTCATTTTACGAGGAAAATCAGATTATCTTCATCTCTGTGAAGTTCAGGTCTTTGGACATTACTTTGAAAATGAAGTCTAATAAATTTTCATTGAAGAGAAGGTTTAAATGAATAAAGTAAAAAATGAATTATCGTATTAGGCAGAAAAAATACACAGGTAGGGAAGGCAAAAATCAATATAAAGTACCAGTATAAAAATATAAAGCATATATACAATAAAAATATTTAAAAATATGAAATAAAATATTAAAAAGATAAAAGCTTTTGGAACACTAGGCTCATCTTTCAGTACTGTTTTTCTTTCAGTATCTCTAATCCATCATTATACCTGAAGAAGAATCCTAGTTTTCAAAGAGTTTTTTTTTAACATTTTTAGTCCTGCTGTCCTCTCTTGCTCCTCCTGTGCCTCCTATCTAGGACACCCCTGTGGTTTGTATGAGGGTTCAGTCCACACCCGAATCCAGGCCCAGGTCCAAGGTCACCCCCCCATACTGGGGAGCTCCCTCAAAGGCCCCCACAGCTAGCACTCCATCTTCGGCTCTTCCACCCGAACAACTCCTCCCAGCTGGGAAGACCCTAGGTATTTAGGGAGGCCTGCCCCCTGCCAATCCAGGTAGGGGATTGGTCAGGGCTCCTCAGAACACCCCAGGCAGCTTCAACTCTTCTCTCCTTCTAGAAAGAAGAGGGAGGTCTCAGTGATGCTGTCTGTGAGTCACCGGCTGCACCTCTCCTCTCCTCCTCTCTTTCTAGATCCTTCTAGAAAGAAGAGGAAGGTCTCAGTGATGCTGCATGTGAGTCACCAGCTGCTACCCTGAGCCACTCCCAGCCCAGACCAAACCAAAACAAAGAGGCCTGGCTGCCAGCCAGGCCTGCCTAAATTTACCTAACCTACAAAATCTCTCTATCTCTATCACCTACCTACCTAGAGGGTTCTACACACTCCATATGTGCTACTTTTCAAGTGACTGAGAGTTCCTGCCTATAATGGGCTGTTGCTGAACTGATAAGAAGCCTGTGCAAAAGATGAACAAAGTTTGTGCAGGTGGAAGGCTGAAGAGGAGTCTGTAAATAGGGAGGAAGTGTCCCTGAAGTTAAAGTTGTCATACTGGCCATCCTATAATCCCTTACCCCATCCAAGTTATCATCCCCTAATAAAACAACAAAACAAAGCCAAAGACTGATTTCTGTGTTCGGATGAAAAAAGGAAATGCTGAATAACTGCCTGTGCAGCAGTGGGGACCCCTTTCACTTGCAGCCCCAACAGGGGCAGTGCTACACATGTAATCTATTTATTTGTTGGCAGGTGCAGTTAGCTTGCCAGCCACTTAGAGGGCTATGTTGCCATTATAGCATGGGAAGGGGGAAAGATGTAATTAGGTGTTAGTTCCCCTTTTAGAAAAGTCCCTCCTTAGTGAATGCTGTTAGTGCCCTTATAAATAGCAGTGTAGTTGGGGCCCAGGGAAGATGGGGCATGGGAGTGAGATACTGCACTTTTCTAAAGATTTAGTTTCCTGCAGTGCTGATATAAAATGCCCTTGTGCAGGGCAGGAGTCCCAGGCGAGATGGTACAGAACATGGGGGAATAGCTATAGCACCCTGTTTCCCCTGAGCTTCTTCTACAGGTCCTGCAGCAGGGTGCCTAAGGCCTTGGAGGCCTGGATAGAGTCCTCTTATGTGAGTAATAGTGGGAATGAGCGTGCTATCTAGGAGCATGCCTGGCTGAGCAGAACTATAGAAGGGACACTGAGAGAGACTGGTATACTAATGAAGACAACTTGACACCCCTGACCCTCAGCTGCAGATCCTGTCACAAGATGATGGAAGCTAATGCTATGGATTTACATGGGAAAGTGGTCCCAACTCTGTGGTGCTCCCAAGGAGAGGAATATAGATGTAGAGGGAAGATGGCTTAAAATTATTATTATTATTATTATTATTATAGAGGATTTATATAGCGCCAACAGTTTACGTAGTGCTTTACCACTTGAGGGTAGACAGTACAAATACCATGCACTTTAATACAGTAGGAATCAGAGGGCCCTGCTCCTTAGAGCTTACAATCTAGGAGGGAAGGTCAAGAGATACAAGAGGTAATAACTGTGGGTGATGTGCTGATTGAAAAGATAAATGTACAGTTGTTAAAATATGTGTACTTGTGAGCCGCTCTAAAGTGACTGTTACAGAATGTCTAATGCCGCGTACACACGGTCGGACTTTTCGTCTACAAAAGTCCGACGGACGCCGACAGACTAAAGCTGGCTGACAATCCGATCATGTGTGGGCTTCCCCGGACTTTCAGCGGACTTTCAGCGGACTTTTCCAGCCTCAAATCTGACGGAGTTTAGATTTGAAACATGCTTCAAATCTTTATGCGTAACTACGCCGGACCCAGAAATCCGCTCGTATGTGTGCTAGTCCGACGGGCAAAAACCCATGCTAGGGCAGCTATTGGCTACTGGCTATCAACTTCCTTATTTTAGTCCGGTGTACGTCATCACGTACGAATCCGTCGGACTTTTGTGTGATCGTATGTAGGCAAGTCCGCTCGTAAGAAAGTCTGCCGCAAGTCCGCCAAAAGTCAGACAAAAGTCTGTCGAAAGTCTGTCGGACAGGCTGTCGGACTTTTGTAGACGAAAAGTCCGACCGTGTGTACGCGGCATAACTGCTACATGTGGCATTCTATGGCGAAGATTCTGCTGGTATAGGAATGTGATATGTTAAAGGAGTTGTGCAGTAACAGTAAACTACAGAAAATGCATTTCTATGTAGACATTCCATCATTCTTTAATATTAAAGCCTCTGGCCAGGGATATTGTGAGTGGGCCTCAGGTCAGTAGTATGACACAATATGGTAGAAGGTTCTTAAAAACAGGCGTGAGGCTGTCCTATCTGAGAAGAAGACTTGTAAAATTTGGCACAAACACCTGCCCAATAGGCGTGCCCCTTACAAGTTGGCCAACTCAAAGTAGAATTCCAGGTTTAATTTAACTTAAAATGTTTGTTTGGGCCAACCTGGCCCAAACAAAGTGTTTCTGTTTCAAAATGATGTGACCATTGTGTGGACTGTAGTAGCATTGGCCACAAACAGGAAATAGAGCTGTGTCCTTGCAGCAGTACGGGCAACAGGTATTTTCTGATTGGCTAAGGTTGAGAGGCGGGCAGATGATGTCATGATTTCCACCTTGGCCAATCAGCCACTTTTTTTTTTCTTGCACTGTTGATTACTAGTTTTGCTACTGGATGGTACTGTTATGTTTCATGTATTGTTTTCTCCAATGGAACTACATGATTGTGATGTAATTTCCTGTCTCTGTGTTCCTGCTGTTTTTCAATGAAACAAAAAAGGCTCTTTGTTAAGGTTTACATACACTTTAAATGGAACTTAAAAGAGACTCTGTCACCAGACCATTCACTTCAGCAATAATCTTCCCGTAAGATTATATGGCATTTAATGCCTTTGATGCTTGCTGTTGTTGGAAAGCTGCTGCAGATGTGAATTTTGCTATTTAAGAAGTTGCTGGACAGATGGCTGAGCCCTTCTTGTTTTATTAAAAAGGACAGGAATGCAATGAGGCTGTACCAATTGCCCAGTCAGATTTTCCAGAAATAAGAATTTATGGAAAAGTAATATACTGTAAGTAATTATGTAAGGTACATATTTTACAGTTAGTGACAGGGTTTCTTTAATAAGACTACTTAAAACTACACATAGTATTTATTTGAATATATACTACAATTGCATGAGGGGCAATATATCCTTTTTTGTTGCTCACTAAAAACTAAGGTGTGTGTATTATCTTTACTATAGGTCCACAGTCTACACTAAGGTGACCAGGTGTCTTCAGTTTCCAGGGACAGCCCCCAAATTTGAGGAGTCTGTCCCCTAATAGAATGTGCCCCTGGATGAATCCCCAGTTGTATATTGTGTCCTTGACTGCATCCCTGGCTGGTGGCCCCATTGATGTTCAGGAGCCACTTGGCCAGGCTCTATTTGCTAAGAATTGGATATCTAACCCTCTCCTCCCCACCACTTGATTGGACAGTGCGGCCCCAGGAGAGGGTGGGAGGCGCCAATGTGGTTGGCAGCATCAGTAGTTAGGGACTTTATCTCCCTCTCTAGACGCACATGAAGCAGGAAAGGGGAGAGAACAGCAACAGAACCTGGGAATGAACTTCAAGTTCACTATCAACTACTGGAGAACCTCAAGCCCAAGGACAGGCTCCGTGCAGATGGCAATGGTGGTGGACAACTGAGACTTGGGGAGAGTTATGGTGGAGTCTGTGTGTACTGTCTGTTTTCCAGTATTTACTGTCTTCTTCTGTACTTACTGTCCCCACAATCAACTACTCCCTCTATACTGCGTGCCCCCACTATCAACTGCCCCCTCTGTCCTAGCTCTCCCCACCATCCCCACCCCGCCCCCTCTGTAAAGTCCATTCCCACCATCAACTGCCCTCTTGTTTCCTGTACCCACCTCCAACTTCCCTTCTCAGCACTGCATGTCCCCATCATCAACTGTTCCATTTGTGCTCCTCTGTGCTGCCCATACTCACATCAACTGCACCCCTGTACTGCCTCTGCACACCCTCAAATTCCCTCCTCTGTACTGCCTGTTGCCACCATCCACTCCCTCCCCTCTCTAGACTCCCTGTTGGCAACATCAAGTACTTCTTCTATACTGCCTGTCCCCACAATGAACTGCCCTTCTTTACTGCCTTTCCCCACCATCAATTACCTGCTTTGTACTGTCTCTCCCCACCATCACCTGACCCCCTCTGTACTAGCGGTCCCCACCATCATTTGTCTCCCTTTGTACTTCCTGTTTTTTTTCTTTCATTGCATTGATGCCAACACAATGGCATTTTTTGCTCCCACTGACACCAATGCAGGGGCATTTTTCCCTTCCCAAGACACCACGTTTTTTTTTAAGTCCACGATGGTGTAAAAACCTAAAATGGAAAAACTATTAAGTGAACAAAAAACATGCATGTGAAGTACACACTAAAATATGCACTTCAGGGTGTGCTTTAGTCCACCCCCTGAAGGAGTAGGACCTCTGCCCTGATCCCCCAGGGCACGAGGCTTTTGACAGGGTCAACAGGTTACCATGGTCTGCCTAGCCAGAAGGCCTGGCAGACCTTGTTTTTCTAGGCCAGCCAAAGCCGACAATCGAAAACTTGGTCAAGGGGCTCTCCCGAACAGAGACCCCCCAGAGGCAGGGGAGGAAAGAACCTGATGGGCGCACATCCTCCCCCTAGACATCAGGGTAAGCCCGAGGACTCACACCCTTCATCCAGTGAGAAAACACACACAAGAGTGAAAGTGAGACAGGCGTGGGAGAAAAATAAATAGAAAAAAAAAATTGTGCACTGGCCGGGCCCTGAGGCACCACTGATGCAGGACATTTTTTTGCTTCCACTGACACAAAATCACAGACATTTTTCCCACACCAATGCTGGGGAAATTCTTCCTTCCCCGCTTTTATTATTGCGAGTACAAGGACTGAGCCATATGTATGCATTGTATATAGCAAATAGGCAAAAGTTTTATTGAACCATCTTCCTTTAAGCCATGCCTCAGATTTTTTATATAATTCTGATCATGCTCACATTTTGCCACGCTGTTTCACTTTTTGACTGTAAAGCCAGGCAGATTACCCTCATGAGTATTGTTAACATTTACATATTGTTTATAATATTTGAATATTTTCAATATTGATTGAAAGGGGGGGGGCTTGTAATTTTGTGGGTATGTCTGTAGATGTGGTCAGTAGTGTGTCCTGGGACTTATTTTCAAAACCTGGTTACTTTTAATTTTTTTTTGTAAAATGTTTTTATTAATATTTTCTGCACAGTACAAAAAAAACAGATGAAACAAAAGAAGGAAAACAAAACCGCGCCACGCAGAACGGGATTCCAAAAACAGGTAGCAGTTAGAAAAACATCCAAAAACACATAAGGGTTCCTTCACAGGGGTGAAGCAAGTTTCATTAATTTCTGAACACAATCCCAGACCTTAATGGTGGCTCACATTGTGCCCATCAGTGGAAATTTAGCCCCAGAGCCTCTGTACACGAGGAAACGCAGACTCTCATAGGAACCCAGTACTGCTGCTTCCAAGATCATCGCAAAATCGTCGTCCCCAAGAAGCCATCTACGTGCAAAAATGTCTTGGCCAGCCAAGAAATATTTATAAAGATCAGGGAGAGCTAGGCCCCCTTGTCCCCAGGGCTCCTGAAGTGCTTTAAGGCCTATTCTGGGAGGGGAGTTTCCCCATATGAACAAACCAAAAATGCCATGTGCCCGACGGAATAAGGAGTGTGGAATCAAAATAGGGGAGTTACGTAAAAAATATTTAAAAAAATGGAAGTATCTTCATTTTTAGAAGGTTTATATGTCCCAACACCGATAGCGGAAGATTCCTCCATATCTCAATTTTCCTTTTAAGGAGGTCCAACAGAGGCTGCAGATTCAGACCAAGGTAATCCGCTACCCTTGTAGATATGCAAACCCCTAAATAAGTAAATTGAATGAACCACTACAGTGGCAGCCCAGGGTCTGCAGTGGCCCTTGTACCAGAGTCAAGTGGTAGAATAATTAATTTGTCCCAATTTACTTTTAGGTCTGAAAATTTCACAAAGTTATCAAAAATGCTAAGGGCTGCTCGAAGGGACAGACCCAGATCCTTCAAAAACAGCAGCATATTATCCGCTAAATATTCCTTAATGTTCCCAACTTCCAAAGCCCCCACCTCAGGAGAGGAATGCAGCACCACTGCCAATGGTTCAATCATTAAGGAAAACACTATGGAATACCCACCACAAAGAAGGGGGCCATGGAAGACCCAATTTTTAATGCCATCCAAGGCTTATTGTCTAATAAGGACACCCACTTAAAATAATGTGACCCGAAACCCATACATTCTAACACCACTTTAATATAACCCCAATCAACAGAATCGAAGGCTTTGGCCATATCCAGTGAGACCACCATACTAGTTCAAGTTATTTTGTGAGAAAACCTGTTTACTTTTTTCTACACACCTAGAACATTTTCAGAAAACAGCAAGGGAAACGGGGTGGACCTGAGTAATTAAACTCATCTTCTTTTTTTACTTTTCACTAACTTCACTAACTACTTCACGCCGTGCATATAACCCCTTCGTGATGGAGGTAAAACAAATCCTAACACCTGAACAGAATTTCACAACTTTGACATGTGTTAGTAAAACTGTACATGTCAGCACAACAACCTATTATATCCAGGTGAATTATAACTTGATTTTTTTCCTTGTCAAAAGAAGTTTATTGAGTATACAATATTTTAAAGATACATAAGGTAAGTTTACAAGGATCTATAAAGTAAGCTCATTGTTTTACAGTAGGGTTTATATAGGTAAATATAATGAAATTTCAAATATTAAACATTGGGTTCACGTAAACCTAAATTAAAGATATATATCATTTCCTTAGTTACTTTTGTAGGTATTTAAATGATTTATACCTACTATACATATTGTTTACAAGTAGAGTGTATATAGGTCAAATAAATTCTGATAATGAGCTTTAATCGTAAGGTGGAGAAAAGGAAAGAGAAAGAAGAAAAAGGGTTGAAAGGTAGAGGTATGGTCCACAAGGTTGTCCCGCTCGTCAGTTTATTATTCTTTTTAGTTCTCTTTGAAGCCTTAGAATGGGTGTCTCTGTAAGTCATTTAATCCGCTACCATGGCAACAGGACAGAGTCATTGAAGTTTGACAGGAACTGTTGTTTTATCCAAGGATGCCAAAGTTTTTCAAATTTTGGAATTTGATTTTGATCGATGGCTACCATCTTAGCATGGGACATTGTATTATTCATTCTGTGAATTGTTTCTGCTAGTACCAATGTAGGAGATTTCCATGCCTTGGCCACTGTTTGTTTTGCAGCCGTTATTAGTTGGATCATAAGTTTGAATTGAGAGAGTGTTAACCATTCCGGTTTTAGATTAAGTAAAGTTAAATATGGATCTGGTTGTATTATTTTTTTAAATATTTTAGATGCAATCACGAAGACTTCCTTCCAGAAGGTTTGGATTACTGGGCACGTCCACCATATGTGTAAATATGTGCCTATATCTGGGCATCCTCGAAAACAAAGAGCTGAGGTATTAGGTGAATATTTTGCCACTCTAGCGGGTACAAGGTACCAGCGAGTTAGGACTTTATAATTTGTCTCCAGTGCTAAGATGTTGGGTGAAGATGACTTAGATGTGAGCCATATGTTAGACCAGTCCGTGTCTTCTAAAGTTCGTCCCAGGTCCTCCTCCCACCTCTGAACGTAAGAGGGTCTATTAAGATTTGCTACTCCATATAATTGATTATAGAGTGATGAAATTGTACCTTTAGCAAATGGATCTTTTGTACAGATTGATTCAAAAATGGATAATTGGGATAATGGTGTATCCCCCTTTAGGAATGGTGTATGGAAATTTTTGATTTGGAGATATCTAAATATCTCAGAGTTTGGTAGATCATATTTTTCTCTAAGCGATGGGAATGAAAGGAATGATTTAGATGCTATGAAGTCATTTAGTGTCTGAATGCCTGATGTTGTCCAAGCTTTAAAAGAATTTGGGTAGATCCATGCCAGGTAAAAGGCCGGATTTCTGATAAAAGAAAGGAGAGGATTGTGTGGAGATTGTAACTGATATTTGGTTTTTAGTTTATCCCAGAGAGATAAGAAGTGCTTAGTTATGGGATTATGAATTTTAAAGCGGTCTTTAGGATCAAGCCATAATAAATTTTTATATTAATAGAGGGTCATTTTCTGAAGCCTCTATAAATACCCATAATGGGATTTCCTGTTTTGCATGGTATTTGGACAGACTGGCCAAATGTGCTGCTCTGTAGTAGTTAGTAAAATTAGGGTATCCCAGGCCTCCTTTATTTTTGGGAAGATGTAGTGTGTGTATAGGTATACGTGGTTTAGAAGAGCCCCATATAAACGAAGTTGCTCTTTTTTGTACTATTCTCAAAAAATAGGAAGGAATTGGAATAGGGAGGACTCTGAATAGATAAAGCAATTTGGGTAGAATAGTCATTTTGATTGCATTAATCTTCCCTATCCAGGATAAAGGAAGTTGGGACCATTGTTTTATTAGATTTGTGATCTGTCTTAATACAGGAGGATAATTGGTTGAGAATAAGTCAGAATGAGATGCTGTTAAATGAATTCCAAGATATGGGATTGATTTTTCTGCCCATGTGAATGGGAGTGCAGCCCTAGCCGGGATCAATTCCATGTTTGTGAGTGAAATAATAAGCATTATTAGGCATTTCTTAGGATTAATCATAAGGCCGGATAGGGCTGCAAACCCATCAAGAGCTGGTATTAAGTTAGGACCAGAGACCTGTGGTGATGATAGAAAAAGTAATATATCGTCTGCAAATATACATAATTTGTGTGTAATACCTCCTACTTCAATGCCAGTTATAGTTTGGTTTGTTCTGATGTATTGGGCCATGGGTTCGAGTATAAGGGCAAATAATAAGGGAGATAATGGGCAACCCTGTCGGGTACCTCTTTCGATATTAAAGGCATCAGATTTGTATCCAGCATATTTTATATAGGCTTTGGGTTTATTATATAATGCTTTGATCCATGTTAAAAAGTGGGGTCCAAAACCCCATTTTTGTAATGAATATTGCATATATTGCCAGGATACTGTGTCAAATGCCCTCTTAATATCGAGAGAAAGAAAACATAAAGGGATTTTCCGTTTTTTAGCAATATGTGCCAATAACACTGCCCTGCGTATATTATCGCCTGCCTGTCTATTTGGCATGAAGCCTACTTGATCTCTATGTATTAATTTTCCTATAATGCTATTGAGGCGTTTTGCTATTATTTTTGCTAATACCGTAATTTAATATCGAGGTTTAACAGAGAGATAGGCCGATAATTCACACAGGAAGTATCATCAGAAAGGGGTTTTGGGATCATACAAACAATTGCCATTAGTGTTTCTTGCCGAAAAGAATGTCCATCTAGAAGTTTGTTAAAAGTTTCAGTGAGAATGGGAGAGAGTATTTCTGAGAATGTTTTATAGTATAAAGCCGAGTAGCCATCTGGGCCTGGTCTTTTGTTAAGTTTTAGGTCTTTTATGGCGTTAGCAACTTCATCTATAGTTATAGGCTCATCCAAACTGCTTTTTTGATTCTGAGATAACTCAGGTAAGGTTATTTTTGAGAAGAAGGATTCAGCCTCTGTAGGATTAAATTCATTGTTTGTCTTGTATAAAGTTGCGAGATGTGAGTGAAATTTATGGACTATTTTAACTGGATTACAAGTGTAAACATTTTTTGATAATTTCAAACGTATTGGTTTGAAAGATTTGTTAGGTGAATTTAATGCCCGAGCCAAATATGTACCTGGTTTGTTTGTATTCATGTAGAAATTGTGTTTGGAGCGTTTGAGGGATTTATCAACTGACTCAGTGAGAAATAGATCGTATTCCAATCTAGATTTTTCCAGATGAGATTTTGTACTCTGAGATGGATTATCTTGAAATGATATGTAGGCTGCATTAAAATTGAGTTCTAGTTTTTTTGCTAGATTTTTGCGTTCCCGTTTAAATAGTGCCATTTGTCTTTGTATTGTACCACGCAAGACAGGCTTATGAGCTTCCCACAGTGTTATTGGGGAGATGTCTGTTGTATTATTAATTGATATGTATTCCTTTAAAGCTTGTTCAATGGCCATCTGATGTAGTGGGTGTTTGAGCATTATGTCCGGTAAGTACCACGTTAGGTCATGCGCTTTTGGTATGGCTGAGGCTAAAGTAGTGTATACTGCATTATGGTCAGACCACGGTATCGGAATTATATCTGATGCAATAATTTCTGGTATCATTCCTATTGTTAGAAAAATATGATCTATTCTGGTGAAGGTTTGATGAGGGAGCGAGAAATAAGTGAATTTCTTTTTTATTGGGTTACTTTCTCTCCACGAATCTACCAGATTGTATTTGGAAAGAAGTTGAGAAAAAGGTAATCTAGAGGTTTTTTTGGATGGTGTAAAAGGTGATTTATCTAGAAATGGGAGGAGGACCTGGTTCGAATCCCCACACATTATCACTGTTCCTATTTTGTGTGTATTAATCACTTGTAATATATGTGAGAGGAATGGTGTAGGTTGTTTGTTAGGAGCGTAGTAGGAAATCACCGTGATTGCTGTATCCATTATATAACCCATGAGTATCAGGTATCTACCTTCTGGGTCTTTAATTTCTGATGATAAGGTGAATGGTGTGGATCGGTGAAATGCAATTAGAGTTCCCCTTTGCTTGGTACAGGCAGAAGCCGTGTAAATTTGTTGATAAAAAGGAGAAATATATTTTGGAGTAGAATCTTTGGTGAAGTGTGTTTCTTGGAGGCATACTATGTGAGCCTTCTTGTTATGAAAAGTACGGAAGGCTTTGGTCCTTTTTTGAGGGACATTTATTCCCTGAACATTCAGGGAAAGTATATTCAGTGGTGCCATGGCAACAGATCAAATAGTTTTGACTTACTTTTTGTTATGCAGAGCTGACTGCGCAGGTCAACCTGTGTGGACTGAAGAGATGAATAGATAGAAAAGAAACCAGTGAATTCTGGAGTAAAGAGTAAACAAAAAACATATGAGATTAGATGATGCATTGTATAAGTTATTTTTTGCAAGTAATCACAATTTACCCGTGAAAGAGAGTAAATATCTCTCTCAGGGGAATAAGTGCCTTCGTCACACTCCCACATAATATGGTTGGGAGAATGAGGAGGGCTAATGGGGGTACACGGATCTTCCGCTTACAGGAGAGAAGTGCTATGTCAAAAGACATCAAAATGATGTTTCATTAATTGGAATGCAGAATATAGTTTTTGTTGAAATTATTTATTCCAGGGTGGTTGTATATGGTTAGTCTTGCCCTAGGCTAAATAATTCAGTTAGAAAGGTACTGTTAATAACTTTGGTATTGATGAAGATAGTTTGAATTATTTTGGGATTTTAACCCTTTTAGAGTAAACAATTACATATTTTATTCATATGTAACTGTTTAGATATGTTAACTCATAAAATTGAGGTTGTATTGCTTCAGATTAGAATAAACAAAAACATAATTCTAGGAACTAGTTAGGTAATATTATATTTGTTTTAAGAAAAGAAAGAAAAAGCTTCCATTACTTCTGGATTATTGAACATATTTGTCCTAAAATATAATAAATCTATTGTTATTACCTGATAATATATAACTGAACAAGAATTTCCTTATTTCACTTATATATTCTAAGGCTATATGAATCAGAAGTAATGAGAAATATAACTGGAATGTAACATGATCCCACACAGTGTGTGACTATCAGAATGCAGTTACATTCAGTTATAAATACAGGTTTTTTATAGAGAACCATCTCTTAGTATAATAAATGAAGAGATATCAGGGATTAGGATGTCAGTCCATTGAATCTTCTTGGTCCATGGATGATGTGGCATAACGGCCTCTTTTGTGAGAATGATGATTCCCATTTTGTTCTGAAATTTTCTGAGTGCTTCCTGAAGGTGAAGATGATGCCATTCTTCTGCATGTGGGAGAGTTGCTGCTTGTGGGTTCTGTCAGATTTAATTTTAAAAGGGTTTGTTGTAGTTCATCTGCTGATCTGCTTCTGTAAATTGTACCTTGGTAGTTAAATCTGACTGAAAAGGGGAAGCCCCATTGATACATAATGTTGTGGCATTGCAGTTCCATTAGTTGGGGTTTCATGGATCGTCTTTTAGTAATAGTAAGTTGGGATAGGTCAGCAAAAATTTGATAATTGTGTCCTTGAAAATTAAGTTCCTTTTTTTCTCTTGCAGCAATTAGTATTTGTTCTTTCGTTCTGTAATAATGAAATTTTGTGATTATATCACGTGGGGGTCCATCTTTCTTTTTGGCTGTGAGGGCTCTGTGTACTCTGTCCAGTTCTAAACGTTCAATAGGGATATCTGGCTTTAGTTCTTGTAATAGAGCAGTAATAGTAGATTGCAGGTCTGTCACAGTTTCAGGTATTCCCCTTATGCGCAAGTTTGAACGTCTGGCTCTATTTTCGTAATCTTCGAGCTTAGTTTGAAGTATTAAATTCTCTTCTTTTAATTGTTCCAATTCTGTTATATTTACTTGGGTTGTAATTTCAATTTCATCCATTTTTATTTCTAAGGCTGCGGTGCGGTTTCCCAGCTCTCTTATTTCTTTGGTTAGGCTTTTTGTTATTTGGTCTGAGGTTTGTTTTAAAGCCTTATGAAGCATCTTTTCAAATTGTAATAATATTACTGGGGATGCTGAGGAGGCTTGTGGAGAAGTTTGTGAGAGGATTTGTTCTGTATCTGACTCAAATGGAGAGTCTTGCTGTGACATTTTCTGTCTGTGAGAGCGCCCTGATGCTGTATCTTGTGAGGTGACTGGAGCTGCTTTAGTTGCAGTGAGTGCCTGTGAGCTCTTTGTGAGGTGATTTTTATTTCTGCCACAGTTTCCTCCCAGTACCATATTTCCTGCCCAAACTTTCACAGTTTGTTCCCTGGGGCAAAAAGGTTCAAATGGATACCTTATGAGCCTGCAGGCTCCGCTTTGTCCTTCTCCTCTCTCCTCAGCGGTGTGGAGCTCTAACAATGCATGTCTGCTCCGTTAGGCTCCGCCCATCTCCCCCCATAACTTGATTTTTTTAAGACAAATTAGGCTTTCATTTGGTGGTGACTAGCAATAGATGTCTCCTGTTTTTTCTTTTTGTGTTTTTTCAAAGCAAACTAGCCCAAAAAAATAAAAAATTAAAATTCTTTTAGAATATGTTTAGTTTAACGTAGGTGTATATTTCTTGTTATTACCATAACCTACTGCCAAAGAACAAATACATTCTTATGCTCCTGAAAATCACAGTGATACCACATATGTGTATGTTAGTTATTGTTTGTACCTATAGTAGGGCCCAGAAACAATGGCGCACTTTATGTATCTTTTTAGCCTACCTAAAATTCACTGACCCTGACATTTGACCCCAACCTTTGACTCTGGCATTGACTTTTGACCCTGATCTTGATCCTAACTTTAACCCTGACACTGAACTAGATAAAACCCTGAACAAGCTCTTTCTTTCTTTCCATCTTTCCATTCAGGCCTCGTTCATATTACTGCAATTCAATTTTGATCCAATGTAATTTGTGATTATGTAATGCGACTTTCTTGTGACTTCATGCAATTTTGATTCAACTTTAATTCAACTTTAATGTGTCTGCGTTGGGGGAGTAAGGATGTGCCTGGGAGGAAGTTTAAGAAGTTACAAAAACCCCACCAAAATCACTTGTAAAACTGCATGCAGAAGCAATTTCTATGAAGTCCATGGGGCCAAAGTGGAGTCACACCAAAGTAGTACAGGAATCGTTTCCAAAATCGCACCGTGCTGAATGGGCACCATTGCATATAATGTGATTTGATTCTGTGCGACTCACATCTCAAATCACACTAGTGTGAACCAAGCCTCAGAAAAGAAAAAAAACACAGGGGTGGGCTGAACATTGACTGATCACTGTGATAACCAATCAGAGGCTATGACAGTGATCACGAGATTGGGAACTGGGCTTCCCAGTTCCAGATTGTTAGTATGAGACCCAGGGCTTGTGGTGCTATGTATGCATATATGAGGTCTTACAGAAGAAGACCCACTTCATATGTGGTCACATTTACAGTATTTGTACAGTCAGAGGCAAGCGGTTAATTAAGAAGTAGGGAACGTGTATTTCTGCTGTGACGTTTATAAACAGCACTGCAGAAATAAGCCATGGGTTCCCACTGTGCCTGGCAATGCCTGTGATCTGTGCCATCGCCGGATGATGCACAGAGCCAATGTGAGTGGCTCTGTACCTTAGAACCATTGTGATGATCAATCACAGGGATTAAGTGCAAACACTATAGAGGAATGAAAAGTATAAAGATTTGTAAAAAAGGATCAGCAACAGATGATGGCTCATGATAATGGGTTTTCATTTATTATGGGATTGTTTTTTTAAACCTTTCCTTTTGCTCCCCTTCTCTCCTGTACACCAATACACCGTGCCTCCTAAATACCTTGGACTGTCTACTTTGTAAAAAGCGGTCATTGGTGGGGGGATTATTTGTATTGTCCTGAATTTTTAGGACCTCAGGAAATGAGATAGGCCATCAGTACATCAGGATTGATCAATTTTTAAATCTATACACCATGGTTTGCAGACTCTATAACACAGACTACATAATATACACCTAGATGTTTTTTTTTCCACCAAAGAAAGGTAGCAAAATAATTTTGACCTACTTTTTGAAGAAAGATTGTTTTTTGCAAAGTTTTATAACAAAAACTAAGAAAAACAACTTTTTTTTTTTTAAATGTTCAGTCTTTTTCTTTTATGTAGTAAAAAAATAAAACAACCTTGTGGTGATTAAATACCACCAGAGGAAAGCTTTATCTGTCTCAAAAAATAATATAAAATTCATTTGGGTACAGCGTTTCATGACTAAGTAATTGTAATTCAAAGTGCGATAGCGCTGAAAACTGAAAAATGGCCTGGGCTGGAAGGAGGTGATACAGTCTGGTCTTGAAGTGGTTATGCACACATACACCAAGAAGATTCACCTGCGGTAAAAGTTTGGTGAATGTCAGAGAATGCCCTACAGCCAGGCTCTCTGGAGTCAAGGCAACAACACTGTATTGCTGGGATATAAATTAAGGTTTAGGTGAAGTTCTGTAGTCCTGCAGAGGGAGATGGGATGGGCTGACAACACTGCTTACCATTTCAGAGCAGCAAAAGAACTGTTTTTATTTTTTTTTATTATTATTTTTTTTTAAATCACATTTTTATTAATTTTCCGATTATACAAAATATAAATACTTTATTCACAATCATTTTCACAAAATTCTTCCCTTTTTTTCTCTCCCTCCTACCGTTATCCCTCTTTCTCCTTTAACATATAATACATCTATTTTATTTTCCTCTGTACCCTTCACTTCTCCTCTCAGACTCCCACCAACATTGACTATTTCCTTGTACTCTTAACCACTTCAGCCCTGGAAGGATTTACCCCTTTCCTGACCAGAGCACTTTTTGCGATAGGGCACTGCATCAATTTAACTGACAATTGCGCGGTCGTGCAACATGGTACCCAAACAAAATTTACGTATTTTTTTCCCCACAAATAGAGCTTTATTTTGGTGGTATTTGATGACCTCTGCAGCTTTTATTTTTTGCGCTATAAACAAAAAAAGAGCGACAATTTTGAAAAAAAAGCAATATTTTTTACTTTTTGCTATAATAAATATCCCCCAAAAATATATAAAAAAACTCATTTCTTTCTCAGTTTAGGCTGATATGTATTCTTCTACATATTTTTAGTAAAAAAAAATCGCAATAAGCGTATATTGATTGGTTTGCGCAAAAGTTATAGTGTCTACAAAAAAGGGGATAGATTTATGGCATTTTTATTATTATTTTTTTTTATTAGTAATGGCAGCGATCTGTGATTTTTATTGTGACTGCGACATTATCGCGGACACATCGGACACTTTTGACACTATTTTGGGACCATTGTCATTTATACAGCGATCAGTGCTATAAAAATGCACTGATTACTGTGTAAATTACATTGGCAGGGAAGGAGTTAAACACTAGGGGGCGATCAAGGGGTTAAGTGTGTAGTATGGAGTGATTCTAACTGTGGGAGGATGGTCTCACTAGAACATGACAGAGATCACTGCTCCCGATGACAGGGAGCAGTACATCCCTGTCATGTTGCTAGGCAGAACAGGGAAATGCCTTGTTTACATAGGCATCTCCCCATTCTGCTGCTCCGTGATACGATCGCGGGCCACCAGCGGACATCGAGTCCACGGGCATGGTCACGGATTACGCGGCAGGCGTGCGCGCGCCCCCACAATGCCATGATTTAAAGGGGACGTACCTGTACACCCATTTGCCCAGCCATGCCATTGTGCTGATGTACATCATCGTTGGGCGCTGGTCGGCATGTGGTTAAACTGTATCCAACCACTCCATATATTTACACATTTTTATATTTTATCCTCTCCATAATGATACCATTCTTCCATGTTGTAGATAAATTCTACCCTTTTAACCCAATCTCTTATCGTTAGGCTTTCTGGTGATTGCCAATATTTTGGAATCCAGTATTCTGCTGCATTTATTAGGTGATATATTAGATGATTATCAATGATTTCTGTATTTGCGGCATTTTATACAGTCAAAACAAGGGAAAATGTGCATGTATTGTGCAGAAGAAGTGTGTATCATTTTTTTTTAATAATGTTGACCTGACATACACATTAAAGCATAATGCCCCGTACACACGATCGGAAATGCCGCCAGCAAAACTCTAATGAGAGCTTTTGGTTGGAAAATGCGACTGTGTGTATGCTCCATCGGACTTTTGCTGGCAGAATTCCAGCCAGCAAAAGATTGAGAGCATGTTCTCTATTTTTCGGTCGGAAAAAGTCCCTATCCGAAAATGCGATCGTCTGTATGCAATTCCGACACGCAAATAATCACGCATGCTCGAAAACAATTCGACGCATGCTCGGAAGCATTGAATTTCATTTTCTCGGCTCGTCGTAGTGTTGTACGTCACTGCGTTCTTGGCGGTCGAAAGTTCAGAGAACTTTGTGTGACCGTGTGCATGCAAGACAAGCTTGAGCGGAATTCCATCGGAAAAACCATCCAAGATTTTTCTGTCGGAAATTCCGCTCGTGTGTACGCGGCATAAGGGAAATAAATAATTTCACAATAGATAAATCCAAATAAATCCTTTTTTTAAAGGAATCAGCGGATTGGTCAGTCTCTGGCTGTGAATAGATATGTTACATGTAGAATTTTACTGAGAAGCAATATAATTTTCAGCAAGTTCTCAATCTGCACAAATGAATGCAGCACACTTGAATATGCCCAAGAACTGCTGTACTGGAATCTCATATCAAACCAAAATGATGTCTTCACAATGTACTCTAGTTGCACTAAATAATGAATGCAGTATTATATCCGAAAAGTACTTTACAGTTTTAAATTTGAAATACAAACTTGAAATCCATCATCTTATCTTAAAAATTTAGAAATAGAAAGTTCTCGTTTTTCTGCAGATGTGACAGTTATTTTCTACACTTTCTGATGACTGAAGACATAACCATAGTTGCTGTTTCTGATATGATCTATGTCCTTATACAGAACGTACCGTTTTTTTCATTGATAATTATGACATACATGTAAAAGAAATCAACTTAATAAAAATGTTGTTATTAATGGGTTTCTGTGTATTGTCTGTAATTATATATGTACATGTAGGAGACCATATGCATAAACATGTGCTGATTATATATGTAGATTTGTGGTCTTGCTTTGCAGCGTTACACACAGTGGTTGCACTCCACTGCTCTTTCTTACAATGCGAATCTGTGTGTTTGTTGGCAGGTGCAGTTAGCTTGCCAGACAGCAGTGGGCCCTGTTGCCATTATAGCATGGGCAAGGAAAATATGCAATTAGGTGTTAGCTCCCCTTTTAGAAAAGTCCCTCCTTAGTAGATGTAGTTAGTGCCCTTATAAATGCCAGTGTAGGTGGGGCCCAGGGTAGATGGGGCATGGGAGTGAGATACCCCAAAGCTGCTAAAAATGTAGTCTCCTGCAGTGCTGATTTAAAATGCCCATGTTCAGGGCTAAAGACCCAAGCGAGTTGTTACAGATCATGGGGGAATAGCTGTAGTCACCCTGTTTCCCCTGACCTTCCTCTGCAGGCCCTGGACTAGGGTGCCATAAGGCCTCTTATGCAGTGGCATTTGGTGGAGCAAACAACCTCCCCCGGGCCACCGGTGGAGCGGCACTACCCCCCCGCTGCACTAACACAGCCCACCCCACCACCACCCACTATCCTTACCTTGGGTGTGGGCGGTGAGAGAGTAGCAAGCTCAGGTAAAGCTGCTCCGGTAAACGGTGTCCTCTCCTGGAGCAGCTTCCATGGTGTCTCCTCCGTCCGGCTCTAGGCGTCAAATAGAATTGCCTGACGTTTTGGTCCATCAGGAAACAGGTTCCATACCTGCTTCCTGATCCTGATTGGCGGGGAGGAGGATCAGTGTTGCAACAGCAAATTTTCAACACACCTGGGTGGGCTCCAGACGCAATGCTCTGCGTCCTAAGTCCACCCTATTTTGAAGCCTATTAGAGTATATGGCTCTAATCAGGTTCTTCAAAAAAACCCTGGCCACTCTAATTCATATGCCCGGTGACCCTAAAGGGG
The DNA here is from genome assembly GCA_037952925.1 of Lithobates clamitans. Taxonomy (NCBI): domain Eukaryota; kingdom Metazoa; phylum Chordata; class Amphibia; order Anura; family Ranidae; genus Lithobates; species Lithobates clamitans. The sequence continues at coordinate 988,625 of JBBGZY010001644.1, read as the reverse complement.
CCATGCACATGAATAGGGGGCGGCAGTGATGGCTGTGGATAGATTCACTCTACATGATTGTGATGTCATTTCCTGTCTCTGTGTTCCTGCTGTTTTCCATTGAAGTTAAAAAGGCTCAGCCATGGGAGCAAATAAGCAGATTTCATTGTTAAGGTTTGCATATATTAAGCAAATGTAGGCTATATACATAATTTTTTTTTGTTTAATTAGTTTTTATTGAAAAACAAAGAAAGAGAATACAGTATACAGAGCATATACCGAGCAATATACATAACAAAACCGTAAGTGGTCCATATATCATAAATGACATGTTGTTAACACGACAGGAGACTGACTATTACATAACATAGGTATTGTGTTATATGGTCTTAATTACTAATGTCGTCTGCCATCAAGTGATGTATGCATCAGAGACTGATCCAGAGGGGGCCACGAAAAAAAAAAAAAATCTGATCATAGTATAATCCTCAGTATAGAGAAAAAGAAGGGATAGGGTAAAAAGGAGAGAGGAAAGGGAAAGAGGTGGAGTAATTACAGGGGGGAGAATAGGGGGAAGGGAAAAAGGGTTGAGTTAAGGGGGGGGGGGTCTGCCTCAGTCCACACTCCCTAGCACGGCAAGATTAACAAGGAACACAGTATTTATTTACCTTTCGACATTATCTCTGCATAGGCAGTGGCATATTTAAAGGCGAACCAGCAGGACCATATATTCTTTACCAGATCTGATTTATTCCTAAGGGAGTATGTGAGGTCTTCCATGTAGTATGTGTGATCTACTTCTAATAGCCATTGGCGTAGTGATGGAATGGTTGATTGTTTCCAAAAACGTGGAATGAGTGCTTTTGCAGCGTTAAGCAAATGTGGCGTTATTGATTTTTTATATGCTCCTGCTGGTGAGCCTGTACAATGAAGTAGCACCACCCATGGATCATTAGGTATTTCAAAACCAATATAAGATAGTTAGCCAGTACGGGCGAATAAATGGACAATACCACCAGACGTGGGCGTGTGTAGCTCTCTCGCCACATCCCCGCCAACATAGAGGTGATGTCTGTGGAAACGTCTTATGAAGCACCGCTGGAGTATAGTGCCATCTTGTAAGCAATTTATAGTTCACCTCCGCTGTTTTGGATGCCGTGGAGGATGTGTGGGCCATTAGCAGGATAGTAGATTTCTGTGCCTCTGATATCTCCTTATGGAGATCTTTTTCCCAACTGCCTAGGAAAGTAGGATGTCCTGTGGTTGATAAAGACTGTAGTGCCTGATAGAAGTAGGAGATTGGTTTCTCAACTGGTTGATCATCCAAAAAGGCCCCTTCTATAGGCGTGAGTTCTGATGTGGTCCGAAAAGGTTTTGGGAGGGAGTGAACAAAAGCTTTCAGTTATTTCCAGTGTTCCAAGGGCGTGGCCGCTGTGTTAGGTGACAGTGTGGACATGGGTACTATGCCCACCTGGGTGGTGACCTGGTGACCTGGTGAAGAAGAGGTGTGTTGCCCATGTTCCAAGTGTAGGATCTGGGTTCCATGTTTCCGGGTGGAAAATAGTCATGGCCAGTTAGTGGCATAAGAGGGGAATTGTATTGCCATTTATGTGTCTTACTTAGAGAGTCCCATACCATAAGAGTTAAACGTGTGAGCGATGAGGTATTTGCGGATAGAGTCCTGTGTTTCTTAGGAATCCACACTAGGGTAAAGAGATTTGATTGGCTTAATGACATTTCGAGGTGAACCCATATTTTGGAGTCTTTATGATATTTTCAGTCAGAGATTCTATTCAGTATTATGGCCAAGAAATATTGCTTAACGTTAGGTAAAGCCAAGCCCCCTTGGCGTTTAGATCTGACCAGAAGGTCCCTGGCTAATCTGGGACGTCTTCTGTTCCATATATATTTGCTTATCAGTGATCTGATCAATATAAAGAATCCCGCAGGAATTCCAAAGGGTATCATCTGAAGCATGAATAGCAACCTGGATAGAATGTTCATTTTTACAACACTAATCCTCCCTAACCAGGAGTGCGCCAATTGTGTCCATTTTTGTAAATCTGATCTGATTGTGTTAAGGAGGGGTATGAAATTAATGCGAAATAGAGATGTTAGTTTAGGAGTAAGGTATATACCTAAGTATTTCATTGTTTCTTTTTGCCAGGGGAAGGATTGTTTAAGTTGGGATACAGTATGGGTAGGTACGGAAATATTTAGTATTTCTGATTTGGTCATATTGATTTTAAAATTGGAAATGACACTGAATTGTGAGAAGGCTGACATGAGATTAGGGAAAGAAATTTGGGGCTGTTGTATATAGAACAAAATATCGTCAGCGTAAGCTGCATATTTGTGTTCAAAGTTATCTATGCGGTCCAGGGTAGGTGCACCTTCACAGCAGTTTTAGCTGTCCGGGAGGCCTTGGAGCGGTGCAGGGCTGCAGGCTGGGGAAAGTATTTGCTGACATTGGATCAGGCAAAGGCTTTTGATCGTGTTAACCATGAGTACCTGTGGTTGCTCCTTAGTAAGTACGGTCTGCCGGGTGGTTTTGTCGATTGGTTAAAAGTATTGTATAAGGGGGCAGAGAGCTTTCCTCTTGTTAATGGTTGGGTTGGGCAGTCCTTTGAGGTTGGCTCCGGGGTGCGCCAGGGTTGTCCCCTGAGTCCCCTGCTCTATGTGTTTGCAATTGACCCCTTCATCAGGAGGCTAGAGAGCGGCATGTTGTGTGGGGTGCCAGTGGGGCTCCCGGGTGAGCCGCCTTTGAGGGTTGTTGCCTATGCGGACGATGTGTCGGTGATTGTCACCGGGGCGGATGAAGCAGAGGAGGTGGTCTCTCTGACATCACGGTATTCTGAAGCATCAGGCTCCAAGATCAATCAGGTAAAGAGTGAAGTTTTCTGGATGGGAAAGGAAGGTGAGGGGTTTGATCTCCCGGACACCTTTCCAGTGCCCCAGGAAAGAATTAAGATTTTAGGCATTGAATTTGGACCCGGCGATTATGGCCTCAAAAAGGGAAGGCAGACTGGAAATTGCCAATACTAAGGTGGTCAGCTGGAAGAGATGGAAGTTTTCTATGAGGGAAAGGGTTGATCTGATTAAGACTTACCTGATTCCGATCTTCTTGTATGTCAGCTTTGTCTGCATCTTGCCAGTGTCTCTCTATGCTAGGGTCAGTAGTGTGTTCTTCCAGATGTTGTGGGGGAACAGACTGAACCCCATCAAGAGGAATGTCACCTATCTATCCAGGAGGGAGGGTGGCTTAGGTATGGTCAACCCAGTTCTTTTCTTTTCACTGCTTTTTCTCAAGTTTAATTTTGGTAATATGCTTGCAGTGGAACCTCCTGGATGGGCAGGCATATTTAGATCTTGGTTTAGGCCTTTTCTACGACTTTGGGAAGAAGGTGGCCAAGTGAGGAATCTCAGGGGTCATCGTGGTCATCTACCAGCCTATGTCGCTCCGTGCTTGAAGTTACTACGGCAGTGGCGATTGTCGGCTGAAGATCTCAGATCGGTTCAGAGGAAAGTCCTTATGAGTCGAGTCTTGAGCGAAGTCTTTCATGACTCACTGGCCTTAAGGGAATGCCCAGGCCCAGTTTTGAGGGCAGGGTTAAGACTTATTAATTTGGACAGAGTACCTCCTAAATTCAGGGATCTGGCCTGGATGTGCTTCCATGGGAGACTCTATGTTCGGGGCAATTTGAAATTCCGCAGTGGGATGGATCGTAGCTGTCCTCGGGAGGAGTGTGCAGGTGAGGAGGAGACTATGGACCATTTTCTGCTTCATTGCCCTTTTAACATAGAGGTGTACAAACAGGTGGGGCGGGCCCTCGGTGTTCCTTTCCTCTCCAGGCTGGGTTATGCTGAGTGGGTGTACGGAGCATTCAATACTGGTGGTGTTTTTTGTTTGGATACACTTTTTCTAGTTAGCCTAGTAGTCCGTTATTTCACTTGGAATGCACGGTGTCAGGTCTGCTGTAAAATCCTTCCTGTCGAGGTGGTGGTGTATGACATTTTGCATGAGGTGGAGAAGATTCGGGTACTTGAGAGAGACAAGCGGAGTCAGGGGGCTTGGTTGAAGGCGTGGAGGGGTTTCAAGCCTCCCTGACTGCCAGGAGTCTCTTTCCCGGGTGTGGCTGTCTGTCTCTTATCACCCTAGATTATTATTTTTTGAATTAATTTTTGATAAATGGCTGCGTACATAGGTGATGGGTTGTGCCTCTTAGGCCCTCTCTGCTGCTTTATGTAAATAGTTTTCTAAAAATGTTTTGGTAGTGGATTATGTATATATTGTATATATTCTGAACATGGATGTGTATTCCTTGGATTTCTGTTGAAGTTTTGTACTATGGTTTTGTTTTTTACATTTGTATAAAATTGGTTGCTTGATTCTTTTCAATAAAAGATCAATAGTGTCCCATCATTGGTGTCAGTGGAAGGAATAGTGCCCCATCATTGGTATCAGTGAGAGGAATAGTACCCCATTGTTGGAGTCAGTGGAAGAAATAATACCTCATTGCTGGTGTCATGGGAAGGAATAGTGCCTCATTGCTGGTGTCAATAGAGGAAACAGTGTCTCATATCAATGGGAGGAGTAATGGCCCAATGTCAGAGAAAGTCAAGCAAAGGGCCATATCCAGCCAGTGGGCTGGAGTTTGAAGACCACTGATTTAAATGATCATTGTTCCATTGTGTATTATTTTTAGTTGTTGTTCTTTCTTTCTCACATTTCTATTTTTGGGGGGCAAATTTAGGAGGAGGGAGAGATTGGGTTTTTTTTGTGGCCAGGCAGGTCACTTTTTGAAGTCTTGTCCTACCCATCCTGGGAACACCCGAACCTTGAGGCCCTGTCATGGACAGACCTTAGGTGGCGTTGTGTCGTCCCCAGTTATCCAGAAGGATAAGGTCCTGGTTTCGGTCACCCTTTCTTGGGCTAAGTCGTCTATCGTGACACAGGCTCTAAACGACTCTGGGGCTGCAGGCCTGTTCATTGATGCTGCCTTTGTATCAAAGCACTCGATTCCACTGCAGCTGCGTGACACTCCACTTGCCATTGAGGCTCTTGACGGGAGACCTTTACAGCCTGCCCATGTAAAACATGAGACGGTTCCGTTGTCCATGGCCATAGGGGCGTATCACCATGAGATAGTCCAATGCCAAGTTACTTCCTCACCTAAGTTTACGCTGGTTATTGGTTATCCTTGGTTGCAGAGGTACAACCCCTCTTTTGATAGGCTCCATGCTGAGGTTCTGTCCTGGTCACCACAATGCAGTAAGACATGCTTTCGGAAGGTAGCCAAGGTCCTGTGCACCTCCTCACCCTCCTCCCTGCCAGAGGAGTACCGTGATTTTAGCGACGTCTTTGACAAATGTCAAGCCGGTAGTTTGCCTCCACACCGGCCGTATGATTGCGCAATTGACCTTCAACCTAGTGCCATACCCCCTCGTGGCCGGATTTACCCTTTTTTGGTTTTGGATGCCTTTTGGCCTTTGTAACGCCCCGGCAGTGTTCCAGGAATTTATTAACGATGTCCTCCGAGATTTGTTGCAGTTATGTGTGATGGTTTATCTCAATGATATCCTCATATTTTCCAAGTCCCTGGAGAGCCACCACACAGATGTCTGTCGTGTGCTTCAGAAACTAAGAGAGAACAATCTCTATTGTAAACTGGAGAAGTGCGATTTCCATTGTGAACTGGTTAAATTCCTGGGCTATGTCATTTCCACTGCTGGTTTTTACGATTGACCCAGAGAAACTTTCCACAGTCCTACAGTGGCCTCGACCCGTGGGTTTACGTCCTCTGCAGCGTTTCCTGTGTTTTGCCAACTATTTTCGGAAGTTTATTCGTAACTTTTCGTCTCTGGTCAAGCCCCTGACTGATATGACAAGAAAGGACGGTAACCCACAGAGTTGGTCTCTGGAGTTCATTAAGGTCTTTGAGAGTCTCAAGGCCGCCTTTGTTTCTGCTCCTGTGTTGGCACATCCTGATCCTACGTTACCTTTTATCCTTAAGGTTGATGCTTCTGAGACTGGTGTTGGTGCCGTTCTGTCTTAACGTCCCACCTCTGAGAGCACTATGCATCCTTGTGGCTACTTTTCCAAGAAATTGTCACCTGCGGAGTGCAATTGCAAGATTGGTGACAGAGAGCTGTTGGCGATCATTTTAGCCCTGAAAGAATGGAGACATCTCCTCGAAGGTACCACTGTGCTGGTTCTCATTCTTACTGACCATAAGAATCTCACATTCTTGTCTGAGGCTAAACGCCTCTCTCCCAGAAGGGCGCGATGGGCTCTTTTCTTGTCAAGTTTCAATTACATTGTCTCATTCTTACCCGGTACTAAGAATGTAAGGGCTGACACCTTGTCATGACAATTTTCCTCCACTTCCAAGTTGGAGTCAGTTCTGGTTCCTGTGATTCCTCCTGATCGTATTCTGGATACGGTTCACACCAGTCTTGCTTCACCTTTGGGTGACAAAATTCTTCCTGCTCAGGTCGATGCTCCTCCTAAGAAACCTTGTGACTGTTGCTTTGTCCTAGAGTGTCTCCGTACTGCCGTGCTCCAGACTTACCATTCTCCCAAGGCAGCTAGCCAGCCTGGGAGGAATCAACTCGTTTGGGCCATTTCCCAACAATTCTGGTGGCCTAGTCTATGTGCTGATGTAGCTGCCTTTGTAGCTGCCTGTTCCGTGTGTGCTCAGAGTAAGACTCCACGACACCTTCCAGTGGGCCTCCTACAACCCATACCCAATGGAGAGAGGCCCTGGACCCACCTGTCTATGGATTTCATTATGGAGTTGCCCAACTCCCAAGGCAACACTGTTATCCTTATGGTGGTTGACCGGTTCTCAAAGATGTGTCATTGTATTCCACTTAAGAAGTTGCCTACTTCTAAGGAACTGGCTTCCATTTTTGCTCGGGAGATCTTTCGCTTACATGGGCTACCCAAGGTGATTGTCTCGGACAGGGGCAGTCAGTTTGTCTCCCAGTTCTGGTGAGCCTTTTGTGCACAGTTGGGAATTCAGCTTGCTTTCTCCTCTGCGTATCATCCGCAGTCTATTGGGGCCGCAATAGAGCGAGCCAATCAGTCCTTGGAGCAATTCCTACGTTGCTATATTTCTGACCATCATAACAACTGGTGAGACCTATTACCATGGGCAGAGTTTGCTCACAACAGTGCCTTGAATTCTGCCTCCTGATTGTCTCCGTTTATGGCGAATTATGGTTTCCAACCTTTCATGTTGCCTGACTCATTTGTTCCGCAGAGTATTGCTGCGTTAGAGGAGCATCTCCGTGGTCTGTATTCCACTTGGGCACAAGTCCAGGAGGCTTTGCGTCATGCTAATGATAGGTACAGACTCCATGCTGACCACAGACGCCTGCCTGCGCCTTCCTAATATGTTGGGGACAGGGTCTGGCTGTCATCTCGCAACCTCTGACTTCGTGTTCCCTCACTGAAGTTTGCACCTCGGTTTATTGGGCCTTTCCGTATCCTTTACAGGATTAACCCAGTGGCTTACGCGTTGGACCTTCCTCCTAGTATGCGCATCTCAAATGTGTTTCATGTCTCCTTATTGAAACCGTTGGTCTGCAACCGATTTACCACCTTGGTGCCACGTCCTCACCCAACACAGGTTGAGAACCATGAGGAGTATGAGGTACAATCCATTGTTGACTCCCGTAGGTTCCGTGGGTGCATACAGTACCTGGTGCATTGGAAGGGGAACGGTTTGGAGGAACGCTCCTGGGTCTCATCCTCGAACGTACATGCCCCCGCAATTTTAGTAGACATTTTCCCCTCAAGTCCGGTGGTCCTCCGAGAGGGAGGGGTCGTTGAGAAGGGGGTACTGCCAGGGCTGGCTCAGCCCTTCCTTCTCTGAGCTGGCTGCTCAGCTGTCAGCTAATTGCCAGCTTTCATCTCTCTCCACAGTTAGCCAGCTGTTCCTGATCCTGCTCATCTGTCCTGCCTGCCTAAAGCTGTCCTGCTCACTTCATCTCTGCCTTCGCCTTGGTCACATCACAAGAAACCATCTCCTGTTTTCCTGTTTAAAGACTGGCTTTGCTGACATCCCTTCTGGCTCCCTATCCTGCTTGCTGTTCCTCTACTTTGATTCTTGACTACTGGCCTGGCTGATTACCCGATCTGGTTACTGAACTCTGGCTTGGCTGATTACCCTATCTGGTTACTGAACTGAGGCTTTGACTACGCTTACTCTATTTACTTTTATTAATAAACAAGTGTGATTTTACTGTACTTCTGTCTCAGTCTGGTTCATGGTTTCTGACAATAATCAAGTCAAATACAGCTAAAGGACTAATCTCTGAGCTATGTACCAGATTGGGAGCTAGAATATTGAGTGGAATAGGACCCTCTAGGAGTAAAATGGGATGGTAGAAGGATGTGGGAGTAATGACTACGGAAGAGTGGGACAAGATTTTAGAACGAGGGGCATTGGTTTCGATCTCCCCTTCACAGAAAGTGTCCCACTTGTTCCTAATACATAGTGTTTACTATACACCTAAAAAAATGTTCAAGCTTGGGTGGAGACAGGATGATACGTGTCCTAGGTACAAGGCGACAGGTGACTTTATTCACATGGTGTGGAAGTGCCCGAAGCTATTTAGATATTGGGTGGAGATAGTAGACAGGGTAAATAAAATCTTCAGAACCACATTAGAACCGGTGGCCAAGACATGCCTGTTAGGGAGTATGGAGGAATGTAAAGTCCCGACTGGCACCATTGAAGTGGTATTGAGGTGCTTATTCTAGGCGAGGAAATTAATTGCACAGAAATGGCAGGCACAGACCCCCCAACAATGAGAAATTGGGTTAAGACCATCAACTCAATAGTTTGCGTGAAAAGGTGGCATTCGTCAGGCATGGTAATTATGGAAAGTTTTTGAGGATGTGGAAGCCTTGGTTAGATGAGATAGGGTGTCCTCTATGAGGGGGCGATGGAGAGCAGACGAAAGTCTCTCCTTCGCTCCCTGCCATCCTCCTCCTCATACCCCTCTTTTGCATGGGACCTAGGTTGTTTTTTTTTTCTTCTTCTTGTTACTTTTTTGCTTTTTTTTTTTTCTCCATGACACGGCCTTTCGCCCCTAAGGGAGCTTGTCTTTCTTTTTACCTCTGAGCCTCTATAATAAATAGAAATAGATATATATTTAATGATTGTGTGGTGTAGGGGAAGGGAGGTAGGGGTAGGCTGGGAGGGAGGGGAGGTGATGATAAAGTAATATAAATGTTTTAAGTATTGTAAATAATTACATAATGTATCACAATGCTGTAACTACTTTTTGCTATTTATGAAACAATAAAAAAGTATTTAAGGAAAAAAAAAAGAGTGGGTTGCTGAATTGAATCAATTAAAGAGAATGGAGGAAATAATGGCAAGTATAAAGGGACGACACCATAAGTTTATGGAATTGTGGTCACCTTGGATAGAATTCTCGAGCTCAGACATGCTGAGATCCTATCTTTGAAAAAGTTAAAGTATGAGTGAGGCCTGGACTTGGAATTTGTTCGTTTGTTTAGCTTGATGGTCAGGAGAGGGCTCCCCAGAGGTTTGTGTAGATTTGTGTATGTCTGTGTATGTCTCTATGTATTTTTGTTTTTTTCATCTTTTCTTTTCTTTTCTTTTCTTTTCTTTTCTTTTCTTTTCTTTTCTTTTCTTTTCTTTTCTTCTCTTTTCTTCTCTCTCTATTTTTTTTCTCTTCTTCTTTATGGGGCAGATATCTGCCCGTGAGGAACACTCAATAGCACAAAGTAGTCATTATGAAAGAACAGGTAAAAATACCCATATATGTGGATCATTTATCTAGTTTTTATAAACTGTTCTGGAGGATGAATTTTAAGAGTGTTTTTAAAATATATCAGGTTTTTTTTTAAAAATTGGTCTTTCTTTCATTTATATAGTAAAAAATAAAAATCCCAGTGGTGATCAAATTCCAAAAAAAAGCTCTATATTTATGAACACAATAATATGATTTTAATTTGGGTACAGTGATGCATGACAGAACAATTGCCAGTTAAAATAGCACAGTGCTGAATAGCAAAAACTGTCCTTGTCATGAAGGGGGTAAAACCTTCCAGAGGTCAAGTGGCTAAAAATATTCCCACAATAATGCATCAATTTATTTTATTTTAAGTTGCAAGTGCTTGAAAAACATTAATGAATGTTTTGGTAATACAGTATATGATGTGCAATCACTTTAGTTAAATGAAAAGTCAAAATTAATACACCAAAAAAAAGCATAAATATTATGTAGCCAGGTGCAGGCTACTGTAGTATGAATATAGCAGACATTCATTACTGCAAGTTGCTCCTGTTTCCCTCTAGCACTCAGATTGTTTGCATCACACTTCTGAGCCAGGAAGCAAAAGACTGTGGGATTTGTAGTACTGTGTTCAGCCATAACTAGACTGCTGAATCTCTTTCAGACTATATGTCCCAACAAGCCACTCACCAAGAAGGGGGTTTATGGGAAATCCTACAAACTAAGTTTCCCAGCAGGCCCATGCTCTCTTCTTCCCGAGATTGATCTGTGAGCAGCCGAGTTGCCACTTAGCTGCTGTGTCTGTGTTGCTGTCCTGCCTGTGAGGGATCTCATCGCTGTGCCACACAAGAGGATGTTAATCCATGCGGCTGATGAATGAGGGACCGTGCCGAGGGTTCCCACACTGACTGCTGAATCCACACCCATGATCCACCTATGCTGCACCCATCCTGGCCTGTCTGGGGATGAAGACTCTGTGTCAATGCCTGTGTGTGTGCCAACTGCCTTCAGGATTTGGTGAGCGGGCTAAAACCCAAGTTCCCTTCTGGTCAACAACATACAACACATGGACACTACATGCAGTCATCATAATCCAGACTTCAGATTAGGTTGTTCCATTTATCATACTCACTGCTTATTAGGGATTTGAGAACGGTTCAGCCTGAGCATCAGTTCTCGGTAAAGCTTTTCCCAATCTGGGTGCAGTGAATAGCTGGTTCTTAAGGAGCGGGGCCAGGGAGCCAGCCGCAGCGTCCTTAACAACCGATGAGTCATCAGCTATCAATGGGTTTCACCTCTGACAGCTGAACAATAATAAGAAAAAGTGCCGCTAAAAAATAAAGAAAAAATGGAGTGGCCCCCCCAATGTTCATACCAGGCCCTTATACAGGCATGTAGCCCGGTAGGTCGCTCGCTCGCCCGCCCCCCTCCTGAACCGTACCAGGCCACATGCCCTCAACATGGGGAGGGGGGGTGGGTGCTCTGGCAATTTCATAGATGAAATTTATGTTCATCTCCGAACACATTTTCCAAATCAACCACCCTATAAACTCTCTCCCTTTTTATTCCTGATATCTTTCTGGCATCTTGGTGCATCAGTGGTATTAGATCATTTGATGATTTGTATGATGGTCATACATTGAAATCCTTTCCTAGTTTACAGGCCGAATATAATGTACCTCGTAATGAATATTATACATATTTGCAGATAATTGCAGATTGTACATCCATTGCAGCATAAGCCTGCTCTCAAAATTAAACTATAATGGCAAGTGGCTCACTACTTAAAGGTGTTGTAAATTCTGTTAAACCACTTGTACCTACAGGTAAGCCTATAATAAGGCTTATCTGTAGGTACTGTGAATATCTCCTAAACTTGCACAGTTTAGGAGATATTCAGAGTGCATGCAGTCGATGACATCAGAGCCCCTGCCGGAAATGTTGGTTTCCCACATGCACGGAGTGACGTCATCGCGGCTCCGGCCACTCACAGCGCCGGACCCTGCGAACCCGGAAGAAACACCGGGGGAAGATGTCAGCCATCTCAGGGCCGAGCGGGGTTCGCTGGAAAGGCTTAGTTCTAAAGCCGCGTACACACGAGCTGAATGTCCGACAGAAAAAGTTTGATGGATACTTTTCATTGTCTATTCTGATCGTGTGTATGCCTCATCTGACTTTTTTTTTTCGAAAATTCTGACGGACCTAGAAATGGAACATGTTCTAAATATTTCTGACGGAACCAATTCCTTCCGGGACAACCGCTCGTCTGTGTGCTATTCCAATGGACCAAAAACGAGGCATGCTCTGCAGCAAGTATGAGACGGAAGCTATTGGCTACTGGCTATTGAACTTCCTTTTCCTAGTCCCGCCGTACGTGCTGTACGTCACCGCGTTCTGGGCGGTCAGACTTTGGTTTGACCATGTGTAGGCAAGACCGCTTGAATGGAATTCCGTCGGAGTTCCGTCGGAGAAACTTTCGGAGTTTATTCCGATGGCAAAACTGGTCGTGTGTACGCGGCATAAGGTAAGTATTTCATAATGTACTAGTATGTGATGCATACTAGCACACAGAGGTAGCTCTAGGATTTGTGAGGCCTTACGCAAAACTTAGACCTGAAGCCCCACTCATACCCATAATGGGAAAAAGAATTCAAGCGATAAAAATTATTAATACATTGCACTGCACAGTGTCCAATGAACTGATGGCAATTCACCCATGGCCAGTCCAGCATGCATTGGCTCATATGACGACAGGATATGCACTGCAACACAAGCTCCCTCCCTATAGTGATCGTCACTTACTAGACAGCTCTCTGTTATGCCTACATTTCACATTACCTTGGCCATAAATCCATCATCTATTTTCATAAACCTATGCCCTATAACTGCTGTGGATACAACCAATGCATTGACTATGGTCAGTGAACGTGAATACAGAAATGATTAATTTATGCATGAGCGTATATGTTTAAGTTGTTCATAAGAATTTAAAGCGGAGCTCCACCCAAAAGGGGAAGCTCCGCTTGTTTGTACCCTCCCCCCCTCCACTGCCACATTTGGCACTTTTTTGGGGGGAGGGGGATTTTGACCGGAACCCACTCCCACTTCCTTGTAAGATCGCGGCACGGCAATCTATGTCATTTCCGGCCCCTCCTCCTTCCCCCCACTGCCTTCTGGGACACGCAGAGGTCCCAGAAGCTGGTGGGATCATTCAGAAAGCACAGTGCGACTCGCACATGCACAGTAAGAAACAGGCTGTGAAGCCGCAAGGCTTCATTTCCTGTTTCCCTTACTATAGATGCCGGCACCTGCATCTGAAGCCGGTTGACAAATCAGCTAGGGTTGTTGACATTGCGGGATCCCTGGACAGGTAACTGTTGAATTATATTTTATTTTCTTTTTTTTTTTACAGATTAGAACTCCTCTTTAATCCTGGTGTGGTATGAATGGAAATCAGCAGTAGTTGGTTGCATCAAAAGAACCAAATGGTTAACATTTTTCAATTTCCAAGCCATCTATGAAGAAAGTCATGAAGAGGGTTATAGCATCCTCACGGTAATCCAAAAAGCCCACCATACCCTCTGAGTCCATTCATTATTTTGTAAAAAAATGCAAGATTTTGATGCTTCCAAGAATTTCTTTTTCTGCTGCTCCAATCATGAAAGGCTGCACTCCTCCAGGATTATTCTTTTCTAGATGACTTTTAATTGCTTTCATATAATCTTTAATATATCGTTTGACTGCATCCTTTGAGAAGCCAGTTTCCTGAAGTTTGTGGTTCATCACAATGTCAACTCCTGGTACTGTTACGCCATTATCTCCTTCACCCTGGCACTTAGCATATGCGTTTCCACCAATAAGTGCGTCATTGATCTCACATTCTGTTCCTTCAACTTTCCTTCAACTTCAATACACAGTTAATTGCAGGCTTCTTTTGTTGGGTAAATGTCATCATCGCTGGTGACACACTTGTAAATGATCATGGTGACAGTGAATTTTCACTGTCAGGGTGGTAAGGATATGGAATGCTCTTCCACAATCGGTGGTGTTGGCAGGCAGTATGGATAGTTTTAAAAGACTCTTGGATGTGTATCTTAGCGAAAACAATATACGGGTATATGAGAAATGATTTTTCTAGACACACGCGTACACACATCTACGCAGGTTGAACTGGCTGGACTGTTGTCTTTATGCAACCTGACCAACTATGTATATGTGAATTGGGAGTCAGCGTCCCGGAGCGGTGTACTGGATCTTTAGCTCCGACTAAGGGTGGGGAGTAAAAAGTAATTTCTTTTCATTCTTAGTTGTTTGTTGTTTATATAGTTGCTGGGTAATCTCCTTTGACCTAAATGTTTGTATACTAAAACTTTACTCAACCATTTGATTGAAAGTATTTGCTGTCTCTTGCAATCTTTTCTTTGTAGTTGTTTTATTCCTTTTCATGGAAAAATTCTTTAATAAAGTGATATTGAAACGAAAATTACAGATCAAAGCCAGATGGATGTGGCTAACTACAAATAGATAAACCATTGGCCCAGATAAATGAGAACCTTCAGAGACAATTAACCTTATGGTGTTAATGGGATGGACCCAGCTATGGATTCTGCATCCTTCATGTACTCAGCCTGTCCTTTATTGATATGATCATCAAACGGCGATAATAAATCCTAATAAGATTATATTTTACAGAAGCAATACAGTGTCCCTTTACAATATTAATAATGTGCATTTTATGTGTGCTATGTATTTTTTTCTATGTTCTATATACAGTATTAATGCATATCACTGAGTTATGTTATCAGCTATTGGGTTTCCTGTGCTGAAAGATAGCATATCTACAGAAATCGATTGGCAATAATTGCCCCATAACAGAAAAAAATGGTGGTGTGTTCTTATCTAAACCTACAAATGTATGAGATTGTTCCTCTTATTCTACTATAAATAGTAGACATCTATTTGCAATCACAATAGAGGATTTTTATAGCAGAAAGCTATCCTTTCTAAGGTATGTTCTCATCATTATATTACATTGTTTAAATTTTAAACATTTTATTATTAATTTAATATGTTCTTCTTCTTAATAATATTATTATTAGTAGTATTATTATATTTTCCTGTTCATCTGATGCGTCACATAGTTTATAAATCCAGCACATTATGAGTCTTGACATGATTCAAGAATCAAATGGTTTTCTGCAGATTAGACAATTTTACACGCTTTGCAAATTTTAGCGTATCAATCTACAATTACAATTCACAGATTTACCAAAATGTGTCTGGTTTTCAAATTAGCATTTTTTTTTATTTTACATGTTTGTGTTTTTTCTGTATGTAGTAGTAACAAAAATAAAAAAAATGTTTGATTTAAACTATATACTGTGTTCTCAAAGCAGTTTTTCCTTTGTATAATGTGGATTTATATTTTTATAATTTAATATTTTTTTTTTCTCTAATTAAGGACAGAAGACACCAAGAGCTGATTGAAGGGTGAGTTAATCAATTTCACATAAGAGTTGTTTATTTCTGATACACCTGAGCATGAATGTAGTGTTTTTAGGCTCCAAAATGCAGCAAGAATGATTTTTCTCTCTGCACCTTGACATGGCACATTGGTGTTAACAATCAATACATGAAACAATAAGATTTGTTTCTGTTGTATTACAGTTTGGCAGGTTGTATCATATTTGTAATTTTTAAAGCGGCAGTAAACCACAAAAAAAAAAAAACTTCTCCCTGCAAAATAATGTCATACTAGCACATTATGAAAAACTTACTTGAAAACGCAGCCCTCCAGCGGTGTGCTGCCACCACTGGCAGGGCTTCCATCTTCCCTCAGTCTTCCTTTCCGGGTTCGCGGCTGTGGCCACTTGACTGGCCCAGCTACGATGACGTCACTCTTGCGCTGGTGAGTGGGCGTCACGGCTGCAGTACAGTTTTCTCTATGGATGGCACTATGAATTGGCAGTGTAGTTCACATACATCGGTGACACCACCAGAGCTGCTAAAGTAAATATCTCCTAAATGGTGCGTGTTTAAGAGATATTTACTGTACTTATAGGTAAGCCTTGTTATAGGCTTACCTGAAGGTATAAATAAAAAAAAAAAAGACCTTTATTACCACTTTAATTCTACAAATATAATCTAATTTTAATTGAATGTAATCAAAAGTAAGGACTAATGGGAGATCACTCGCGCACCACATCCCTAGCTGACAGAATTGTGGAGACACTTTTCACATTCAAGGTGGGACTTTGAAGGTGCTAGTAAAGTAGAGACACAAATTACTTTACTCAAACTTTATTTTTACTTTACTTTATTCAAAGATGTATCATTAATTAAAATACATCACTGTAGAACAAATGGGTGGTAGTCACCACCAACACACCTTATTGAGACTTTTGTACAACAACTATACAAACACATCACATTTGTGTAGCAAGTTGAAGATCTTTCATAAAACAGTAATTATTGTTCAATACAGTGAATAAGTAGCTTCTTCAACGTGTTTCACAATGATGTACTAAACAGTGCTGATCGGTGCTATACCCAGTGCTGTGCTGTGATGCATTACAATGAATTGCAGTATGGTGAGTATGATGTAGGTAAATGTGTGGGAGGGGGTGAGTTGTAGGGAGTGCCTATTTCCCTGAAGATGGGATTAAGCTAAAACTTGTATTTCGGTTACAAGCAAGAACTGGTGGTGGGTTAAAAATCCAGAAAAATAAATATTTTTCTATTTCTTAAGGACTTTCTTAAGGAGTTTTTTTTTTTTGCTGTGTGTGTCCCTGTCAGGTAAATTTACCCTTTTTTTTTGTCCTGGTCACCATTGTCACTTAAGACAAGCTAAGCTCTAACATTTTAAGCTTCCCATAATTTTTTTATCTCAGTGGCAATTAAGGATAAACCAAGGTTCCGCCAAACTCAGGGGAAACTGTCTCATGATAGCAGGCGGCTGGTCCAATTAGCTGTACCTAGGGAACTCTCTGCCCAGCAGCTGCATGTTACAAAGGGGTGGGAATGCTGGCTGATGTCACCATCTAACCATTGACCATGTGGCTGAAAGAAATATTTCTGTTTTTAAATAAACTTTAATAACCATCTAGATTTCAAAAATCAAAGCGCGAGTCCACCTCCATCATTCCTATGTTTTATATTGATTGATTTTTAATGGTTAGGTCTACACAAGAGAATTCTAGATTAAAACAGCATACACAGTCAAAAACGGTTTTATGCTACACCTAACATTTTGTATATTTTCCCCACATTTTTCTTTAGGTGAATTTCTGTAGAACCTACAGTACTGAATCATAAGAATGATATTTCTACACGCTGTCACCTTCTTGGGGATCCTCTGTGGAGTTTCTGCTCAATGTCAGTCCTGTACGTTTATAACTGCCATTATTGTAATCAATTATTCATTATGTATAAACCACATATAAATGATAAGATATAGACACACGGCAATATCACACACTGATATATATATATATATATCAGTCAACCTCCTATCTATATTTATCTATCTATCTATCTATCTATCTAATTAAATAGGAAATAGATTATAGATTAATAACAAAAAATATGCAAAGCATGGGACTTTAAAGGTATGTTTTGGTACTTTTTTGTGTACTTTTAGGGATGATGGTGCCTACCCAGACAACTCTGCCAATATATACCGTATATACATATGGATGAGATATGGAATATAGGCAGGTAAACAGAAAGAAAGGCAAATACTTAGATAAATTAGATCTATCTATCTATCTATCTATCTATCTATCTATCTATCTATCTATCTATCTATCTATCTATCTATCTATCTATCTATCTATCTATCTATCTATCTATCTATCCTACCTGGAAGAATCAAATAATGTCAGGAATTAAATCACATTACTTACGTATGTATTTGGTGAGTATATGATTTTATTCTCAACATTTACATATACTTTCATACATAAATGTCCCCTCTTTGTGTAATACATGTGGAGGGGATGTAGGTTTCATGCTCTTTTTTTAAATAAATGGCCTCTTCTTTTAAGCAAAATATTTTAGCAGGTATAGAAGTACACAGAATGATCTTGTCACATTCACCTGCTGGATTCTTCCCTGGCTCCATACTAAAAAAGGAAACCCTATTTGGCTGAACAACCACATAATAACCAGAATAGTGTTTGTTAATCTATGGATGTCGACCCAAACTGGGCCACGTGTGTTTGCGATGGGTCACAATTTGGTTTTATGTCCAAGGATGAAATCAGATAATCATTGGCAAGTAATAGCACACTGACTTTGAATGAGAGCACAGATATGTAGGGTACGTGCTAGGTGGAGGGACAGGGTCAATTACTCATGCAAGATTGTAAGTTGAAGAGAGCCAGTGATAGTTGTAAATATCTACTACTAAGAGAAAAAAAAAATGTCTATTTTAATACTGTAAAAGCTATTACGAGTTCCCCATGTGCATCCAAGCTATGTCTCATGTATCTCTTCTTTCGTACTGTTTGTACATTGAGTAATATTGTGCTCTACTCTCACATTGTCTAACAGATCGGAATGTTGCCCTTCAAGGTCGGGCAACTCAATCTTCAATTTTAACCCTGGTAGATCATGGCTACCAGTCATTAGCAATAAATGCAGTAGATGGGAACCAAGACTCATACTTTTACCACGGTTCCTGCTCACATACAAACAACGATCTGTCTCCTTGGTGGAGGGTGGACTTGCTGAAACCATATAGAATTACCTACATCTCCATCACTAACAGAGGAGACTGCTGTGCTGAAAGACTGAACGGTGCTGAAATTCTTATTGGAAACTCTCTGACCAACAATGGAAACAGTAATGCCAGGTAAGGGTGATTTCTACATATTTTTTCCCCTTTATTCACTTTAGGTCTCACACCTATATACCCCTTATAGACTAGAGCAAATTTTACATTTCTGCTCTGGGCCTGTTTATTCTGTGTTAAGTTTGTCATTACTTAAGATGACAAAGTAATACATAAATCATTTTTATGGCAACTAAGGCTTTCTTTTGGTGATACAGTCTTGCATAAATGAGTTTATTTTTTATTGCATTCCATTGACTAAATTGTGATGAAAATTAAAAAAAAATACCTTTTTCTACTTTGCTCAGTGCTAGTTTAAAAAAAAAAACTGTTGCCATAGATAAAAAGTACACAGTGAGGTTGATTTACTAAAACTGGAGAGTGCAAAATCTGGTGCAGCTGTACATGGTAGTCAATGGGCTTCTAACTTCAGCTTGTTCAATTAAGCTTTGACGATAAAACCCGGAAGCTGATTGGTTTCCATTCTGCAGAGCTGCACCAGATTTTGCACTCTCCGGTTTTAATAAATCAACCCCATTGCATTATATATATATATATATATATATATATATATATATATATATGGACAAAACACATACAAATGAAAAAAAAATACTGGTTAGGCTTAACATATATTTAATAAAAGGTGCCAATAATTTACACAGCACTTTACATATGGCACATTCACATCAGTACCGGTCCACAAGGAGCCTAAAAATCAAATCTACCCTATCTCACATTAACACATAAACATATACAGGACCCAATTATCCAGCATGTCTTTGGAGTTTGGGAGGAAACCCACACAAGCACAAGGAGAACATGCTCCATGAAGGTAGTGATTAGGTTGGAATTAAAACCAAGAACCATAGGGCTGCAAGGCAGGAGTGCTAACCAGTAGGAACAAGCCTAATGTACAAGGGTATAGTTTGTGAACAGCTCACAAATCCAGAATGTAATTTATACCCCATTAAAGTCAATAGGCACTGTGGCATGGTGTAGCACTGATGGGCACTGTGATGAGCACTGTGTGCATGGTGTGGCTCACGCCCAGCTGAGGGAGCTACATGTGAGTAATGAGTTTAAGGCTCCATTTCCACTAGAACGACTTGTCATGTGACTTTATGTGTTCAAAATTGCATGACAAGTTGCACTAGTGGAAACAGAGCCTTAGGGTGGTTCCCTGTACTATGATCACTGTAGACTGTGAGCTGAGACCCCAGAGCACTTCCAGCTACACTCCACCCCCCAGCTCCCTTCTCCTGTGCACAGCTATACTATAAATGTGCACTGCACCTCTCATCTCCCCCCCTCCCGTGTGGTTGGGGCTTTTTATCTCTTCATGTTGTCATGAATTAGGATGTACAATGAGAGAACACTGATAGGATTAGCTCCTCCCATCCTGTAAATGCCCACTGGCTACACAGGAACAATGTCCCTCCCAGGAAGTGATGTCACTAGCTTTCAGTAACCCATGCTGTAAATGGCCACTGGCTACACAGGAACAATGTCCCTCCCAGGAAGTGATGTCACTAGCTTTAACCGGGGAGTAACTGGGGAGGGTACCTTTCTGGGGGGGGGGGCTTGTCTCGATATTGTTGAGAAGAGCCTTCTTCACACAATTCTGTCCCAGTACTTGTAGGTGTCTGTAGGAAATGTGACTTTTGAAGACTATTGATTGAAGCCCCCTTTAAAAATAAGAGGGTCCCAGATACTGGCCTCCTACATGTGCATGATAAGGGGTACTGTACATGCCACTCCATCGGTTGTGCCAATGATAGCCTGGGCTCAGAGGAAGTGGGATGAAAAAATGCTGTAATTTATCCTGGAGGACATCACTTGGCCAAAAATTCAATACATAAATGCATGTATTAGTGGTATTACTGTTACTATTGGTATTAATCATGTTCACTTTGCAGGTGTGGTGTGGTTACCTCTATCCCAGCTGGAAAGACACAAACTTTCTACTGTCGTGGCATGGTTGGCAGATATGTCAATATCATTTTACGTAATAAAAGAGAATATCTCCAATTATGTGAAGTTCAAGTCTGGACCACCGACAGGCATTGAAAGTACCACTTAAAAAAGAGCAACAGATGAATACAATAGTAAAAGTTAAAATGTATTGCCTTCTGTCAGTAATTTGAAGAGAAAAAAAGTAAATAGTTACATTAAATATTGTTTAATAAACAATGAACAATGTTCAGCATTAAATGTGTATTGTCAAATGTGTTTTCTGAATTTGCTGGGTTCCAGTATACTGAGGATTCAAACAAGGAAGACACCGCTCCAGGTGAGCAATCACTACAATCTGGATGCGCTGGGTGCAAACCACGGCTCGCCACCAATGATCAATAGGAAGAAAAAGAATGCCCCTGAACTCAGGAGGTGACGTGTATGCTTCACGCTGACCTCAGTGCTGCTTCAAACCTCGGGTTCTTTTCTTCCAGTATGCCGAGCATGTGTGTTGGATTTAAAGGCAGGAGATGCATTAAAAAGGATGAAATGCATTGAAAATGTATAGGGCTCAGATCTGAATAAATAATATTTTAAAAAATGGTGTTTTTTACTAACAGGGAGGCAGGGGAACCATTATTCCAGATCCCGATCTCATTGCTCTCATTACTAAAAACCAGAGAGGGCAAAAGCATAGAGAAATGATGATCAAATGTGGGGATAAAAAAGAGAGGAGATTTGAAGTGTCTCCTTTTAATAAATATCACACTTTGTGAAATAAAAGATTTATGGGCTGGTAGAAGAATGAAAAAATAGAATAGAGTGATTGAAAATAGAATTATGGCAGCATAAGATGAAAATTGTGAATAAAAGTCTGAAAGATGCTCCAGGTAGAAGTATAAACATGTTTAACATTAGGGATGAGCCTAACCCCCCCCCGGTTCGGTTCGCAGCAGAACATGCGAACAGGCAAAAAGTTTGTGCGAACACGCAAACACCGTTAAAGTCTATGGGACGCAAACGTGAAAATGAAAAGTGCTCATTTTAAAGGCTTATATGCAAGTTGCCATAAAAAGTGATTGGGGGCCCGGGCCATGCACCAGGGGACATGTATCAATGCAAAAAAAAAGTTTTAAAAACTGCAGTTTCTTTGGGAGCAGTGATTTTAATAATGCTTAAAGTGAAACAATAAAAATGAATCTGTTTATAACAGTGCCACATAAAAATGACATTTCTTAAGGAAAAAATGTCATTTAAAACTGCTCATGGCTGTAATGTATTGTTGGATCCCGGAAATATAGATAAAAAATACCAAAATAGAATGGCAGGGATGTCCCCCCAAAATCTATACCAGGCCCTTCAGGTCTGGTATGGATATTAAGGGGAACCCCACACCAAAATTTCTAAATAAATTATGTGGGGTCCCGCAGGCCCCCAGGCACTATATACTCTGAACAGCAGTATATATACTATACGGCCTGCCCTATATACTCTGCAGAAAATTGGACCTTAGGTGTTGGTGGTACCAGAACACTGTAAGCCCTCACAGTTACTCTTGTTGGGCGCAGGAACAAGCCCTGCTGTGAAATATTATATTAAGAATTGTAATTACATGGCCCTGTTAAAAAGGGACAGAAAAATTGGGCCTTGGATGGTGGTGCCACAACACTGTAACCCCTCACAGATACTCTTGTTGGGAGCAGCAACGGGCCCTGCGTTGAAATATTATGCACCTGCGGAGCTCTGCGGTGTAATGCAATAGGGTGGCTGCCCTTAAGCTGCCCCCTAGAGGACATCCTGGCTCGGAGTTGTGCCTCCTCCTCCTTCTTCTCCTCCTCTCTTCTCTCAGGCACCAAAGTGTGTACCCGACATTGTGGTTGAATAATTCTGGGGACTCCTCTGTGCATGATGGTGGGTCTATGGAAGGAGTGATTGTGGACAAGGAGCCGGTGGAATAGGCCACTCTGGCAAGTGCATTGGAAGGCAAACTACTCTGACCCTGGGTGACAGAGGATGAGGAGGATGAGGACCGCTTTGTTATCCACTCCACCAACTCTTCTGCATGTTGTAGCTCAATAACATGGCCAGCAGCAGAAAAAAGTACAAACGTGCCCCTTCGCCACCTGCATGGCCACCTCCATGTCCACGACCACCACTGTTGACTGTAGACACAGAGGCTGCTTGCCCTCTTTTAATAGCCTGTGAGTGTCTGCCTTTCCTTGGTGGCCTTCCGGGCATGATGTATTTTTTGTTTTGCAACACCACACTACACTGTATTAGATACTGTGTACACCGCCTGAAGTGTATTAGAAACTGTACATACTGTATTAGATACTGTGTACACCGCCTGCACTGTATTAGAAACTGTACTATGGCTGCACTGTATTGTATACTGTGTACACCACCAGAAGTGTAGTAGAGACTGTACACACTGTATTAGATACTGTGTACACCGCCTGAAGTGTATTAGAAACAGTACAGCACAGAATGCACTGTAGATATAGGCTACACTGGATGCAGAGTATATTTATATATAAGAGACTGTATATATATATATATATATATATATTAAAACACTGCCTGCACTGACTGAATATCGAGTAAACACTGAATATATAGTCTATGCTAAATGCAGAATATATATATATATATATATATATATATATATATATATATATATATATTAAATACATTGCCACTAATTGAATAACCAGCCTGCTTAATCTAACTCAAGCTATCTCAAGCTATCTCTCTGTCCACACCAACAACATTACACACGGCCGCTATGTAAGCAGCCTTATATAGTGTGGGGCGTGGACTTAGTCCCCCTAAGCCATGATTGGCCAATGGCACCCTGCCTTTGGCCAATTATGACTCTCTCAGCAGAGCGCGCTGTGATTGGCCAAAGCATGCAGGTCAGGTGCATGCTTTGGCCAATCATCATACAGCAATGCACTGCGATCTCACAGTGCTTTATGGGGAGTTCTGCGGCGCTCAAATTTCCCGCAAATGCCCCATATGTTTGGTTAGTTTTAGAACAAACGAACACCCAATGTTTGAGTCGAACTTACGT
Source organism: Lithobates clamitans (assembly GCA_037952925.1). Lineage (NCBI taxonomy): Eukaryota > Metazoa > Chordata > Amphibia > Anura > Ranidae > Lithobates > Lithobates clamitans. The sequence continues at coordinate 965,007 of JBBGZY010001644.1, read as the reverse complement.
GAGGACAGGGTTGATGACCACTGCCCTACACTTTTGATCACCCCTGATGACCGAGGTCGAACATTGAAGGCACTTGATTCTGGTTTGGCACCTCCAGAGATATACCATCTGGCGACATCTGATGAGAGTCTGCCCAGGACCACCACACGGCTCGCCGCACTACACCGCTTGACAGGACAAGCTCGTTTGACTCACCGCCAAGGGCTTGTGAGTCCACCTTGTCTGGTAAGGGCATCCTTTTGCTTATTCCCTTAGGTTGATACCATCTTAACAAGTGAAGAATCCACCCACATTCAAGGACACTTTCAACAGTTCCCATTCACCCTACATGAAGACTGCTCGTATTCAGACTGTCACGGGGTTAACTGAGATCACCCCACTACTTAATAACGGACTTTAAGTATTTACACATACTCACCTCCCTTATGGACCTATGCTTTCACATACTGGTTTTACCCCGATGAACACAATATTTCTTTTGGGTTGCACACATAGTATACTGTGGTATTCTGTATACTCATTATATTGCACTTTTGAGGTACTTTTGGAATGTGTTATCTTACATATATTATTCATACCTAATTGATATATAGGTTCAGGATATGTCTTTCATAGTTACATAGTTACATAGTTACATAGTTAGTCAGGTTGAAAAAAGACACAAGTCCATCCAGTTCAACCATAAAAAAATAAAATAAAAAAAAAATTAAAAAAAATTGTACAATCCAATATACCCAATACTATACCCACAGTTGATCCAGAGGAAGGCAAAAAACCCCAGCAGAGCATGCTCTAATTTGCTACAGCAGGGGAAAAAATTCCTTCCTGATCCCCCAAGAGGCAATCGGATTTTCCCTGGATCAACTTTACCTATAAATGTCAGTACCCAGTTATATTATGTACACTTAGGAAAGTATCCAGGCCTTTCTTAAAGCAATCTACTGAGCTGGCCAGAACCACTTCTGGAGGGAGTCTATTCCACATTTTTACAGCTCTTACTGTGAAGAAACCTTTCCGTATTTGGAGACTAAATCTCTTTTCCTCCAGTCGTAAAGAGTGCCCCCTTGTCCTCTGTGTTGACCATAAAGTGAATAACTAAACACCAAGTTCACTATACGGACCCCTTATATATTTGAACATGTTGATCATATCCCCCCTTATTCTCCTCTTCTCAAGAGTGAACAAATTCAGTTCCTCTAATCTTTCCTCATAGCTGAGCTCCTCCATGCCTCTTATCAGTTTGGTTGCCCTTCTCTGCACTTTCTCCAGTTCCCCGATATCCTTTTTGAGAACTGGTGCCCAAAACTGAACTGCATATTCCAGATGAGGTCTTACTAATGATTTGAACAGGGGCAAAATGATATCTCTCTCTCTGGAGTCCATACCTCTCTTAATACAAGAAAGGACTTTGCTCGCTTTGGAAACCGCAGCTTGGCATTGCATGCTATTATTGAGCTTATGATCTACCAAAACCCCCAGATCCTTCTCCACCATGGATTCCCCTAGTTGTACTCCCCCTAGCATGTATGATGCATGCATATTCTTAGCCCCCAAGTGCATAACTTTACATTTCTCAACATTAAACCTCATCTGCCACATAGACACCCAATTAGACAGTGCATTGAGGTCAGCTTGTAAATTGGAGACATCCTGTAAGGACGTTATTCCACTGCATAGCTTGGTGTCATCTGCAAAGACAGAAATGTTACTTTTGATCCCAGACCCAATATCATTTATAAAGATATTAAAGAGTAAGGGTCCCAGCACTGAACCTTGGGGTACATCACTGATAACCTTAGACCATTCAGAGTAAGAATCATTAACCACTACTCTCTGAATTCTGTCTTTTAGCCAGTTTTCTATCCATTTACAAACTGATATTTCCAAGCCTGTAGACTTTAACTTACACACGAGCCGTGTGTGCGGAACTGTATCGAACGCTTTTGCAAAATCCAAGTATACCACGTCCACAGCCACCCCTCTGTCCAAGGTTTTACTTACCTCTTCATAAAAAGAAATCAGGTTTGTCTGACAACTTCTGTCTTTCATGAACCCATGCTGTCTGTTGCTTAAAATGTTTTTTTCTAGCAAGAACTCATCTATGTGGTCTTTTATTAAATGCTCCAGTATCTTCCCAACTATAGAAGTTAAACTAACAGGTCTATAGTTACTTGGTAAAGACTTTGATCCCTTTTTAAATATAGGCACCACATTCGCCCTGCGCCAATCCAGTGGTACTATTCCCGTCATTAATGAGTCCCTTCATCATTTATATGTGTTTGTATACACTTAACTCTTTATTGTTTTTGTTATTTTGCTTTCATGGGAAGAGAGTATACCTTTTCATAAAAACCATCACTAATACATTGGGTACACACTTCAGGACTTGGTACCTTTCCTTTAGATATCACTGTTATTTGATTAATAACACTTATCTTGTCACTTTTTAGCGCCACACTTAATTATTTTCATACACTTACAATAGTCAGATTGTTGTGTTGGCTGCTTCACCATACATAGTGTTTATGAGTTGGCGCAATTTCCACATTTTTTATCTAAGTGCTCAGAAGTAGAATGAAGGCTGTTTGGGTAGAGGATAATACTAAAGTACACACTGGTTTATAAAATAGATTAGCCCTTAATCCTCCTGGTATTCCTAACCATTATTTATCCATTTTGTGGCCAGAGGTCATTGATACCTCCAGTAAATTCTCAAGGCAAATGTTGTTATGTCAGCATGTGTCAATTAGAGAAGTATGGAAATCTGTATTTTTTGTAGAATCATGCTTACCTAGCTGGATGCAGCCTCGGTCCGATGCTGCATCTGTGCCCCACCGGCTCTAACACTGAGAACCAAGTGGTTAAACACAGCCGATCACTCGGTTATCACAGCTCTGTGAGCAGAGAGCTGGTGACTCTTTGGTCACCAGCTCTCTGTTCTGTCCCCCCCCACTCACTGGAGTGCTAGGCTGTGGAGGGGGTGGGAGTGGCCAGCTTAGGCTCTCAGCGGATCACGCAGAGGCTAAGCTGGGTGCATGTCCAGGCATGTGGGCACACCCTGACCAAATCGCAATCTTTCCCGAGCCTGGACCAGCTCTGTGACATCAGCAGACAGCAGACTTCAGCCCGCTGTCTGCTGAAAACGGGTCACAGGAGTGCAGAACGATCTGAACTCCTGTGATCCCAGGAAAACTGCAGCCAAACGAGCTTTGGCTGTTCTTCTCCTTTAATAACGCTGAATAATTTTCACACTTAAATAATGTTTATTCATTTATTTAAACCTTCATGACTGAGGGTCAAACAAATGTTCATGCCTGAACACAATTTTTCAGCTTTCAACAGTACATATCATCACAACTGTTTTGTGTATCCAGGTGGCTTATATCTTGTTTTTTTTTTTTTCAGGACAAATTGGGCTTTCTTTTGGTTGTAAATGGTAATGGATATCTCCTGATTTTTTTTCCTATTCTTAAAGGAAAAACTGGCCCAAAAGAGTAAAAAAAATATATATATTTTTTTAAATATAGCTGTATATTTCTTACTATTACCATAACCTATCACCAAAGAACAACCCAAAATAAATTATTTTGCTCCGATCACAGCGATACCACTTATGTGTAGTAAGGCCCAGAAACAATGGTGCGCATTTTGAGTTTTTTTATCCTACTTAAGACACACTGAACTAATTGACACTGATACTAGTTTAAAAAAAGTTTTCTTTTTTAAATTCTACCCAAAATACACTTAACCTGAACTTTGTTCCTGATCTTAACCCCGACCTAAATCAAGCTATTTGATCTAGCTATCTTTCTTTTTTTTATTATACACTTTTCTTTATTTACATTTTCCTCCTATAGCAAGGAAAGAAAGATGCAATGTATTATATAATGTCTTTCAATCTATTCAGAGGAGAAATAAAACACATGGTAGGCTGCACAGTGACTGATCACCGTGTTAGCCAATCAGAGGCTGTCACAATGATCAGGTGAATGGGTACCAGGAGTCTGGATTCTAGACCATTATTACTAGACCCAGGGCTTTCTGGGAGAGCCTGGTTTCTGTGACGGGAATATGCTGTGTAACGTGCTCCCAGCACAAACACTGGTACACATGTATACGGCCTCATGGATTAAGACCAATGTCCGCGAGGCCGCAAATTTGCATGCGGTTGGTCGGAAGGTGTTAAGGAAATCTAAGGTATTAATTCACTATAATGTTATATTAAAAAAAAACTTGCCTTGTTTTTACTATAACTAAAACATGCTCATCAATGTATTTTTTAGCTTCTATTTTTTTAGATGTATTTATTAGTATTTCTATTAGTGTAACTGTATGTAACAGTTACACTGTTAGATAGATGGCATCACGGGTGAATAGTGCATCCTTGCTAGAGATGGGCTGAACACCACCCAGAACACCACCTAACTATCAAACATTGCGAAAGTTCGGAGCCAAATAAAAAACCCCATTGAAGTCTATAAGACCCGAAATGGAGATATTAAAAGTGCCCATCTTTAGGGCCTAGATACAAGTTATTGGACATACAAAGAATATGGGGGTCTGGGTACTGCCCTGAAAGACATGTATCAATGCAAAAAAGTTTGTAAAAGACATCATTTTTACATGAGCAGTGATTTGCTTACAGTGCCTGTAAAGTAAGTGGCTCATCTGTACTGTGTTAAGAACCTGCTGCAGCAAAATGACATTTATAAAGCCAAAAAAAAAGAAATCTTCTCTGCAAGCTTTCTTTATTTTATAAACAACGGCTTGGGGAGCCAGTCTGTATGATAAGGCCACAATGTAGTGTACTCGGAACAAGATTCGAGATTTTTTTGATAAATTCTGGTGTCTGACACACTTTTTTTATCTTTCACAAAACCTCCGGCAGCATAGAATGCCTTTTAAGAAAGCATGCTGGATGCAGAGCAGCCCAGCAGCTTAATTGCAAACTGGGCAAATAATGTGCAAACAAAAGTGTCCAAAATATGAAATTCAAGTGTTCAAATAATATTGATAAGTGGACCTTTGATATGATAATAATCCCAAAGAGTCTTTCTGCCTCCACCAACACCTCAGTGCTCACAGAACTCTCACCTCATATATACATAACATGAGCCTTGGATCAACCTCCAATATGGGTAAGATGGTCCATCCCTCCAGAGAGTCCTTTGCTTATCCTCAGACGGAAATCCGAACTCACATATAAACATGACATAGACAAAAGTGCCTCCAAAAGTGTAGTATCATTAAAAAAAAGACTATTTATTAAAATAATATCTGCTTACATGTAAATTTAGTAAGCTGCGGTTGAAAGGATAAAAACATTGGCGTTTGTCTGCCTCTTACATCACTTCTGGTCCGCTGTGTTCTCTGGCTACGCCCTATGCGTTACTTTAAGCCACGTCACGTGACTCATTCAGTCCCCTGAAGAAGTCAAGTGATGTTACACGTAGGGCATGGCTGGAGTACACTTTATTATTATATATTCTTGTGAAGTTGTGAATTCATCAGGTATTGTAGCAATTCCCCACAAGATTATTTGGATATTTATTTTTCCCTAGTAGCGCAGAGGACTACTTAATTCTTGCATACTGGGCAAGTTTTGGCCAGTGGTCTATTCTCATGACCCAGAAACCCAGTGGATGATCAACTGGAAAATTCTCCATGTCTGTTTTTGTCCCTAGATAATCTCCCACCATATGATGTAGACACTGCCAATTGGATGGGGAAGCTGACAGGCCTGGGCACCGAGCACTAAAAAAAGTTTGAAATGCATCACTGAGGCGGCCCCCTTCTCAACCGCTCCTCTCTTGACCAACAGAAGCCTCAAAACTAGCTTTTACATGAGACTGGACCCTAGCAGAGTCCGGAATGGCATTACATAAACTCCTCTTTAAGGTGTCCCCCAGATATTTCATCCTCTGCTCCCTCGGTGAGTTCTGAGACTTTCCCCTTTTAACAGTGGTCAAGGAGGGTTGCCAACCAATAGTGATCCTTCTCCTTGATGCGACTAATTCTCGGGTCCTTTCACAAGCTTTGAAAAATGAGGGAGACCATGCAGCACAAGTTTGCGGAGCAGAACAAACGGTCCTAACACCCGACAATTTGGGTGTTTGATGAATGGGCGAACAGGCAATGTTTGGCCCGAACTCATGCTCAGGAAAAAAACTGTTCGCCCAACACTAATCCTGGCGGTCAACAGAGCCTCCAGCCTGCATTTGATCTCTATGTTATTACTAACATGAAAAACACATGATTGAGAATGAATCCAATAGCATTGGTAACTGACAGCCGGTATTGAGAGCTGTGCAAAGTTTAAGCTGCTGGCTCATCAGTGGAAGTCATATGTTAGTGCATCCTCTGTCCTGGGAATCACATAAGGAATGTTAACACACTGATCGCAGGTAACAGGAAAAAGTCCTCTATTCTATTACAGGTTTGGTTTTCCCCTGCCTTTATTGGGCCTCAGAAGCCCAGTGGCCAAATTTTTGTCATATAGGTTGCAAGAATCAGAATGTCCAGATGAGTTCCTGTTTCAGCAACCACTGACTTCCAATAAAGTGGAACCACTTTTGCAGCAACAAATACTTGTATCACCTCTGATTCATATAGTTATTAACTACTTGTGTGTGTTTTTATTAAATGACAAGACTAAATACAGTACCTTTTCTCACCCCACCGCTGTGCGGTCACATGACTTCCCTCTGCTGGCTGGCTGACATCAGAGGGGAATCTCGGCCCCTCCCATTGCTCTCCTTCAGTGGCGGCTGGTGCTCAAAATGTTTGGGGGCGCAAACAAACTGAAAAATTCTGAAATATATACATCAATTGCAGCCTCACTGTGCCCTTCAAACGCAGTCACTGTGCCCATCAATTGCAGCCACTGTACCATCAAACGCAGCCACTGTGCTATCAAATGCCGCCACTGTGCCCATTAATTGCAGCCACTGTGCCCATCAAGCGCAGCCATTGTGCCCATCAATCCTGCCACTGTGTCCATTAAATGCAACCATTGTGCCCATCGAATGCAGCCACTTTGCCCATCAAATGCTGCCACTGTGCCATCGAATGCTGCCACTGTGACCCCCGCTTGCCATCTGCCCAGCACTTACCCTGTCTCAGTGGGGCAGTGGGTGATGGTGGCGAGCAGTATCCTCCATGCGTCTCCTCCCGTCCTCTACTCCCATCCTCTCCTCCTGATAGGCGTCCAATCACAGCGCCTGTCGTTTCAGCCAATCAGGTGATGGGTAACAGACCCGAGCACCTGATTGGCGGAGACGTGGTTCAGTGTTAGGAAAGCGAATATTAATTTGCTGTTCTAACACAACTGGGTGAACTGTGAGCGCCAAGCATGGCGCTCGCAGGTCATCTTTTTTGACACCTATTAGAGCTTATGGCTCTAATCAGGTGCTTCAAAAACACCCCCCCACTGTAATTCAGGCGCCTGAAAGGGACCGAGTGTGGCAGTGGCGGCCATGGATAGATTCATGCATAGCATGAATCTATCCATTGGTCATAGAGGGGGTGTCTGGAGAGAGGGGGCGGCGCCTATGCACCCTTATGTACACACCAGCACTGCTCTCCTTAGATCGGGGAAGGAGAGCGGAGAGGATCACGTGACCGCAAAGCTGCAGTGTGAGAAACGTTATTTAGCCTTCTCATTTTTAAAAAATACACATACTGTTGTTAATAACTTTATAAACCAGAGGGGATACCAGCAAAGTCACAAACACTTTAATACTGACCACCATTGTTATAGATGCATTTACAGTCAACACCAATTGAACACATTTACAACAGTCACCAATATACTGTAACAAGGACATTTTCTTCGACCACCAATGTTACATGAACATTTAAACAGACCAATATAGTAATAGCAGCATTTTCACTGACCAACGCTGTAACGAGGACATTTACAATACAACAGCACAAAATGACCATAGATGGGTAAAAATGTATATAGAGACTGCCAACTCACTGAAATTGGCGTGGTCTACACTACACTAAACACTGAGTAACAAGATCAGGACTGCAAGGAGATTCCATCCCGAGAAAAGATGCTGTACACGTGGCTTTAATTAATGAAAAAAAAAACTTTATTTGTATCAAAAATTCACAAAAATAAAAAAATATATAAATTAGACAAAACCCTTCAAGCCAAAAGCATTAAAATGGGACAACATTGTCTAACAGTTAACAACCAGGTTTAGACTTCAGTGGGATTACAGTGCCAATGGGAAAACATCATGTTGATCCCAAAGCACCCTTGCACCTGCTTGCAGTTACTAATTGAAGCATGACACATCCTCTTCTATAAAATAGTAGGGGCCCACTCTGAATAAGTCTCACCACTGGCTCTGATTGCTCACCGCCACTAGGCCTGAGGCCTGCAGAACCTCTCCCTGGTGGCCCAGTGGGTTAAAAGCATATCTTCTAGGAAATATGGACTACTGTTCCCAGCCAGCCCAACTTGCAAATCATGTGCCCGCAGGCAACATCGACTTGACATAGATCCCCACAGTCTCTTTTCTGCTTCAGGACTCCCCAAAATCCACCATGTGTATTGATGAAGACTCCACTAGTGACCGTGTACTAGCAGACTTCCCTCACAGACTCCTTGGCACCTCCAGCCCCCCCCCCCCCCGCTGTGGTGGCACTCACCGCCCTTCCATCAGCCCTGAGTCCTTGATGAGGAACTTTGACTGGACCATGCGTACCGACAGTTTCACCTGCCCAACACACGCACACACAGTAATCCATATCTTTAGTCTGCTTGTCTTCAGAAAACTTTTGCGGGCTTTCATGTGCATCATCTTTAAAAGAGGCTTCCTTCTGGGATGACAGCCATGCAGACCAATTTGAGGCAGTGTGCGGCATATGGTCTGAGCACTGACAGGCTGACACCCCACCCCTTCAACCTCTGCAGCAATGCTGGCAGCACTCATACGTCTATTTCCCAAAGACAACCTCTGGACATGACACTGAGCATGTGCACTTAACTTCTTTGGTCGACCATGGCGAGGCCCGTTCTGAGTGGAACCTGTCCTCTTAAACCGCTGTATGGTCTTGGCCACCATGCTGCAGCTCAGTTTCAGGGTCTTGGCGGTCTTCTTATAGCCTAGGCCATCTTTATGTAGAGCAAAAATTCTTTTTTTCAGATCCTCAGAGAGTTCTTTGCCATGAGGTGCCATGTTGAACTTCCAGTGACCAATATGAGAGAGTGAGAGGGATAACACCAAATTTAACACACCTGCTCCCCATTCACACCTGAGACCTTGTAACACTAACGAGTCACATGACACCGGGGAGGGAAAATTGCTAATTGGGCCCAATTTAGACATTTTCACTTAAGGGTGTACTCACTTTTGTTGCCAGTTGTTTAAACATTAATGGCTGTGTGTTGAGTTATTTTGAGCAAATTTACACTGTTATACAAGCTGTACACTCACTACTTTACATTGTAGTAAAGTGTCATTTCTTCAGTATTGTCACATGAAAAGATATAATAAAAAACTTAGAAACATGTGAGGGGTGTACTCACTTTTGTGAGATACTGTATATACACTCTTGGTAGAAGATGGATTGAGTGACTAGGAATGTGAGCCAAACCACCCTTTGGTTTTAATCCCAATCCCCAGAAATTATGTTATGAGGGAGAGCCACAAGAGGACCTAGTAAAAAAGGGGGGGGGGGTTCTATTAAGCCAAAAAAGGGATAAACAAATGACAACCTTGTAAGGTTTGTCCCAGCATGAAGAGTTCTCACCTGGTTCCTTGCATATGTATGTCTCCTTCCGGTGTTTCCACAAGTAATTGGACCACTGAATGGAGACCTGCATGAACTGTAGTGTATATATGTGTGAGGGAGTCTGCTATGATTGCCAGGGGAGGAGGAAGGAGGGATCCCTGAGGCCGCCCATGTCGTCCAGATCACAGTAGTGGTACTATATACTCCATACTCATTTACATAGGAGGGGGATGGAATCTGGGGGATCCTTTATTTTTAAAGGGCCTTCAGATTCAAATAATACCCCCATAACCACAGGGCCAGGACTGTGGGGAAGAGGCCCTTAGGTGCTATGCCAAGGGGTACTCCCCATGTTGAGAGCATGAGGCCTTGTATGTTTCAGGAAGGGGGTTGCTGCACGGTCACCCCCCCTTTCCTGGCCTACCAGGATGCATGCTTGGATAAGGGCCTGTTATGGATTTTGGAGAGGATCCCAAGCCATCTTTGAAATCTTTAAAACCTGTCATGGATTTTTTTGGGGGACCTCCCACACATTTTTTTTACACGGGGTACCTCTTAAAATCTATACCAGATCTGAAGGGCCTGGTATGGATTGGGGGGGGGCATGCTGTTTTTTTCAGTGACAGCTCATTAAGCCGCGTACACACGGTCGGACTTTTCGTCTACAAAAGTCCAACGGACGCTGACGGACTAAAGCTGGCTGGTAATCCGATCGTGTGTGGGCTTCTCCGGACTTTCAACTGACTTTTTTTGCCTCAAATCCGACGTACTTTAGATTTGAAACATGCTTCAAATCTTTCCGACGGACTCGAGTACGGTCGAAAAATCCGCTCGTCTGTATGCTAGTCCGACGGACAAAAACCCACGCTAGGGCAGCTATTGGCTACTGGCTATGAACTTCCTTATTTTAGTCCGGTGTACGTCATCACGTAAGAATTCGACGGACTTTTGTGTGATCGTGTGTAGGCAAGTCTGTTCGTTAGAAAGTCCGCCGCAAGTCCGTCGAAAGTCCGCCGCAAGTCCGTCGAAAGTCTGTCGGACAGGCTGTCGGACTTTTGTAGACGAAAAGTCCGACCGTGTGTACGCGGCATTAGTTTCAGCTGGGGTTTATGGCTGACAGCAGAGAGGAGTGATTGGTTGTTATGATTCCAGTGGATACCGGCTTCTTCAAAGAGAAGTACAGCTAAAGCTTGTTTGGCTGTACTTCTCCTGTGGATCACAGGAGTGCAGTTCGTTCTGCACTCCTGTGACTCATTTTCAGCAAATAGCAGGCTAAATCCCGCTGTCGGCTGATGTCACAGAGCCGGTGCAGGCTCGGAAAAGATCGTTACCATATGGTTGGGATCTGCCCACATGCCTTGAATAGTACCCGTCTCAGCCTCTCAGCGAGTCACTGAGAACCTGAGCCGGTCGCTCCCGCCCCTCCACAACTCAGCACTCCAGTGGGCGCAGGGGATGGGAAGAGCAGAGAGTTGGTGACTGAAAGTCACCCGCTCTCTGCTCAGGCAGCTGTGAGCCTTAGAGCTAGCGGGGGACAGATACAGCATAGAACCGATCCTGCATCCCCCTAGGTAAGTATGATTCTTAAAAAAAAAAAAAAAACAATTCCCATGCACAGAGATGAGTCAAAACGCATTAGTATCAAAAATGCATAAAAAATGCAACCAAGTCATACTGCATAATTGCACTGAAATTTAAATTGGGTCAAATCATACCATTACTAATGTAAAGCTACCCTACTGTAAGAGATTATTTCATGAAAATAGATAAGGGGGTTATTAATTAGTGGATATGTATGGATGATTTTTTTTAAAATAAGGATATTGTTTAGTGTAACTTTAGGCCTGACATTTCACACTATATAGCTACTTTTTGATTTTGAAATGTTGGCGCTTTAGGCTCCATGCACACTGGACGTTACAGTTTTTCTCCATTGTTTTGGCTCATTTCTTGAAACAGAAATGACATTCTCAAAACAACATGGACAAATCTCCAAACCACTTGGCAATTGTTTACAACTGAATTGAATTTCTCATTCATTTAATCAAAATTACAAATGTCTCAGTACATGTCTCAATGTCTCAGTACATCTTTCAAATGATTAAGTACAAGTAGCCTACATTTAGCACAATTTCCAAGTGAATAGATCTTGTTGATCTAAACTGATTGTCAATTCTCAGTCTAATGGTTGTTCTCTCCAAAACGTGTCAGCGTTATTTCATTGTTTAAGTCATCACATGCACAATAGTCTGTTCAATTGTCAAAATTATTCAGGAACATAATACCATGAATACCATATATGAATCTCTTGGAACATTTGATAAAATGATTACAGCAATTGACAGTCAGGTGCAACTAGAACTTGACTAAGGGTCCTTTCACACTGGGGCGGTTTGCAGGCGCTATTGCGCTAATAATAGCGCCTGCAAACCGACCCGAAAGTGCCGCTGCTTTCATTCCAGTGTGAAAGCCCCGAGGGCTTTCACACTGGAGCGATGCGCTGGCAGGACGGTAAAAAAAGTCCTGCCAGCAGCATCTTCGGAGCGGTGAAGGAGCGGTGTGTATACCGCTCCTTTACCGCTCCTGCCCATTGAAATCAATGGGATGGCGCGGCTATACCGCCGGCAAAGCGCCTCTGCAGAGGCGCTTTGCGGTGGTTTTAACCCTTTCTCGGCCGCTAGCAGGGGGTAAAACCGCCCCGCTAGCGGCCGCATACCGACGGTAAATCGCCGCTTACAATAGCGGCGCTTTACCGCCGACAACGCCCCCGCCCCAGTGTGAAAGGAGCCTAACAAAGGAGGAGTCGGAGTTGGTCTCAGATGACCAATCAAACAGTATGTTTAGTTACCTGACAGGTGCTGTCCATGATTGTAAATGCTGCCAAACATGTATATATAGAGCTTGACCATGCAGGACCAGTACAATTTCTGAACATGGAGGCACCTGGCCAAGTAAATGAACAAGGGAAACTGCCTGCTCAAGGAAGAGGAAGAAGAAGAGAAAGAGGAGTAAGGGTGAGTGGTGGTGGAATAGGGGGAAGAGGCAGAGGAGCATGAAGACACTATGCTGTCCCTGATGAAATTCGGGCCACAATTATAGATCATGTCATCAACCATGGCCTCACAATGGCGGAGGAAGGTCGCCGAATGCAACCTAATGTGCCTCACTCTACAGTCTTCTCTATCATCCAAACCTTTCACAGGGAAAACAGGTATGTAGTCAGTCAATGATGGAATTATATAATGTATAGGACAGGACACTGTGCATAGAGCAACAAATATGTTTATTTACTCATTTACGTATTCATTTAGTGTGTATGTGTGTGTGATAGGCCTACAGTATTACAGTATCTTACCTCAGTGGGATGTTACGTATGATACTAACAATGACAAGAAAAATATTGTAGAAAATAAACTATGGAATAGTATGGAATAGTTTATTTTCTACAATATTGATGATACAGTTTACAGTAGTATTCCAGTCACTGTGCAGTGATGCATTGGAATTGTGGTAAAGTTACTGTAAGTAAAACAACAATACGATTACATTGGTAACTCCTTCTGTACAGAATACATAAGGTATAAGTTACGAATGGAGTGTTGTCCTTTGAATTCTATGTCTAGGATTGGACGACAACCTGGCACGGGTGGCTGAGGAAAACTTCTCAATGAACAACAAGAACAAGAGATCTGTAACATGGTGTTTGCAAATAATGCCATCACATTGAGACAGATCCGCACTGCAATCCTACAAGACAATGCCATATTCCAAAATGTCAACTCTATAAGCATCTCCACAATAGCCCGCATATTGAAGAAGCATCAGATGACAATGAAGCAAATTTACAGGGTACCATTTGAGAGGAAATCTGACAGAGTGAAAGAGCTGTGGTACCAGTATGTACATGTAAGTCAGTCACTGGTTGTCCATCAAGATAACCTTTTTACAACTACCATAAGCAGTGGTTCCCAAAATGTATTGGTTTCAGTACCCACCTGATCTCTGAATCCAGGTAATCCAGGTATGAAAGTATTTGATTTACGTATCTGATTTATAAACATTTTGTCTAAAAACTGCAGCTTACTGTATGATGCAATTATCATTATAATCCTTATTTTGAAGAATATAACATACAATACAGTAAGAAAAAGGGTCAAAGAGCTGCAATTACAGTAGTGCCTCCCATGTAAATCTATCTAATACTGTGGGTTTTACTGTAACATTTCAGTAAGTCTACTCATTGATAATTTTTCCCCTCCCCTTTCTGTCAAATACCCCCTGTAGTACCTTTGCATAGGGTACATGTACCCCAGGTTTGGAACCACTGGAATACTGGCCAGTAATATATTGAACTTGTGTAGAACATAGAACATTCCTATGTAACTGTCTGTAACTGTAGTGTATGACTCTTCTGTATGACTGATTCGATGTTTTCTTTTTTTACTCTATTGTAGAGAATAATGGCATTGGAAGGAAATGAGACCTCTCACATACTCGTGTATGTGGATGAGGCTGGCTTCAACCTGGCCAAGGGCCAAAGACGTGGCCGTAATTTTATTGGCCACCGGGCCACGGTGGATGTCCCAGGCCAGCGAGGGGGCAATATAACTATGTGTGCTGCCATTTCTGAGAATGGTGTGGCCACTCACATCCCCAGTCTTGGCCCATAGAATACACAGAAGCTCCTTATCTTCTTGGACCGCCTTTATTTGGATTTGATCCCTGAAAATAAGAGAGGATCTTAAAGGGCCTCACCTACCACAATATATAATTGTATGGGACAATGTGAATTTCCACCGTGGCCTGCTTATGAGGGCCTGGTTCACTGCTCATCCAAGGATGGATATGGTGTTCCTACCACCTTACTCTCCTTTCCTCAACCCTATTGAGGAGTTTTTCTCCGCTTGGAGGTGGAGAGTGTATGAGCATCGAGCTCAAGATCAGAGGTCCCTGCTCCATGCAATGGTTGCTGCCTGTGAGGATATTACAGGAGATCAGTGTAGGGGATGCTCTGATGAAATCCGATTGGCGGATGAAACGCGTCAGCATGATGCCATCACGCTACCCATAGCGTTCCCACAGACCTCCAGATCCACCCACCAGCCCAGGCATCACTGGCCTGTAATTACAGTAACATGGCCGTTTGAAACTTCCCGGGAAACGGAACGAGCGGAGGACTGAACGCTTTAGAAAACGCTGCTTTATTCACCGCATTTCCCTGGGCGTACACCTTCTACTTACCCTCAGTACGCCATCAAAGGATATGCACAGCTGAGGACCCGGCGGAGGACGGGAGACAACTCAACTAGCCAGCTGGAGACGGCATGAGCCTGAACTAGGTCCGGTGATGTGTCCTGATGCACCACAGAGTCAACACTGCGTGAGATCTAATCTGTTTGTGTCCTGGACAGGGGACAGTTGTCTCAAACAGTGTATCCACCCAGTATGTATGATTCACTACATGAGTTACACTGCTCAGCTTGATTCAATCCGCTACGGCTCACCATATCCTGAAAACAGGAACTCCCATTCCCTGTCATCAGCGCTGCGAAATATTGATGGCCCAGGGTGATCTTACAGTAACTGACCAGGACTGCAGTATCCAGTGACCATGCTACTGTTGAGTCAGTACAGGGTCTTTCCATTTCCGTTCCCCCATCTTCCTCTCTTATCCCCCCGGTTCTTCTTGTTCCTACATCTATGAGGACCTGATATCTAGGGCTACTGCATTACCATCCACAACCCCACATATCTCTCCTTTCACTTACCATCTGCTGTTATCATTTGATTTACCAGGACTTTCAGTTATCCAGCAGATGATATGTATCTAGTTTCCAATCTGAATTCATTCTTGTATATCTATCTTGAATGAATTCACATGAGGTGTGTGTGGTATATGTGAGTGGTGGCCATCTGTGTCTGTCAATGACAACGTTGTCATTTTTATATTGGTGATGGTACCTGTTTTTACAGTATATTATTGGATTGGTGTTTATAGTGTACTTTCAATAAAAAGCATTTCATATACGTTTTGACCATTGCATGTTCCTCCTTGATGAATTACCTTTTCCTTTGTTTTTTGTAGAGGATGGTTGCGACATGCACGCAGCTTCTTCCCTCGTTGCATCGCAAGGGAGGATATACGCTGCAATGTTGATGAGAATCTGTGGCCAGACAGACAGCAGCATGTGGATGGGCAGGAGGGTGAGGACGGTGGCCAGTGAAGAGATGTTACAGTAGTTGTGAAACTCCAGCTTTATTTACAGCATTGTAGGCTAAATGTAATTTTCCTTGTTTTTTGTTTGTGTGTTTATATTTCCGTATATTATGCTGTATACATTTTCTTTTTACTCTGATGTATGGAAGTTACTTTGTGTGTGAATGATAATGGTTACAATACTGTAAAGTATTTTTTCCTTGGCAGTATGAGTGCAATGTGTGATGTAAAACCTTGGAGGCTACTCTTACCCTAAAATCTTTTCTTTTTTTTTCAGTTTTATACACAATTGTATTCAGTTAGCTAGACAAAAACTGTACAGTAACCATTGTCAATGAAGGACTGGGCTAAGACTGAAAGTTGGACATGAGGGATATTTCAATGGTCCTCTGCCTTAGAGACAAAACATCTAAACATTTTGACTTGCAGTGCTTACACAATGCCAAAGGGATGAAGCATTTTGGGGGCACTGACTATTTGAATGAGAAAGAAATTTATTTTTGACACATGAGTGAACTGTTTTGGGAAAGATATGAGCTTTTGAAGGTGAACCATGGTGTTGTGCTGAACCATCCAGGTTATTTTGGCAAAAGCACCAAGAGAGTTGAGAACGTCTGGTCTGTTTCAAGAAATGAGCCAAAGCAATTGAGAAGAATCTTTGCCATTTTGGTAGCACTGACTCTTTATATGGGAAAGGAATATGGTTTTGAAGCATGAGTGAACAGTTTTGGGAGAGATATGAGCTTTTGCACGTGAGTTATAGAGTTGTGCTGAACTGTAAGACTGTTTTGCCAAATGAACTTAGAGTTTTGAGAATGTCATTTCTGTTTCAAGAAATGAGCCAAAACAATGGAGAAAAACTGTAAGACTGAAAGGTGGACATGAGGGATATTTCAATGGTCCTCTGCCTTAGAGACAAAACATCTAAACATTTTGACTTGCAGTGCTTACACAATGCCAAAGGGATGAAGCATTTTGGGGGCACTGACTATTTGAATGAGAAAGAAATTTATTTTTGACACATGAGTGAACTGTTTTGGGAAAGATATGAGCATTTGAAGGTGAACCATGGTGTTGTGCTGAACCATTCAGGTTATTTTGGCAAAAGCACCAAGAGAGTTGAGAATGTCTGGTCTGTTTAAAGAAATGAGCCAAAGCAATTGAGAAGAATCTTTGCCATTTTGGTAGCACTGACTCTTTATATGGGAAAGGAATATGGTTTTGAAGCATGAGTGAACAGTTTTGGGAGAGATATGAGCTTTTGCACGTGAGTTATAGTGTTGTGCTGAACTGTAAGACTGTTTTGCCAAATGAACTTAGAGTTTTGAGAATGTCATTTCTGTTTCAAGAAATGAGCCAAAACAATGGAGAAAAACTGTAAAATAATGTTATAAAAACGGCAGTAGCTTTGCAGTGAGTCTTTCAACGTTTTTTTATGTTTTTACAATAGTGTTTATTAGTGTTTTTTAGCATATTTTTTTTCTCTTTTTTCAATGGATCAAAAATGTTTTTGAGCGTTTATCGATGTTTATGAGGGTTTACGAGCGTTTGGCCTTTTTTATGCTCAGAAGAACGACTCCTGAACGCGATTTTAGGGCGTTCAGAAAACAGCCCATAAACTCCACTGCTGATAAACATTCAAAACGTCCATGTGTGCATGGACACATAGGATAACATAGAGGGGATTTCATGGGCTGGTAAAAAAATGCCCAAACTCCCAAAAACGGCCGTTTATGAGCTTCAGTGTGCATGGAGCCTTAAAGGAGAACACTTGAGAAGATAGAAGACACCACACATTTGCTTTGGAATATGAGCTTTATTTGAACCTTACTCATGTTGGATAATATAGTCCGGTGAGAGTCTAATATTACTGCAAGGGTCAACAACAGAAGAATATAGAAGTGTTGGTCCTATTTGTATGTTATTATTTGCCGTGTACACACGACCGGTTTTGCCGTCGGAATAAACCCCGAAGGTTATCTCCGACAGGAACTAAGACAGAATTCCATTCAAGCGGTCTTGCCTACATAAGGTCAAGCCAAAGTCCGACCAAAGTCTGACCATCAAGAACACGGTGACGTACAACACGTACGACGGGACTAGAAAAAGGAAGTGCAATAGCTAGTAGCCAATAGCTTCCATCTCGTACTTGCTTCAGAGCATGCGTTTTTGGTCTGTCGGAACAGCATACAGACGAGCGGTTTTACCGATAGGAATTGATTCTGTCGGAAATATTTAGGCCATTCCGCTCATGTGTACGCGGCTTTAAAATAAAATACTGTTTTTACCCTTTATTCGCTTTATTCCCTTTATTCTTTGTTCCATCCAGTGGCGGCCACTCCATTATTGGCGCCTCCCCATCTCCATGCGTCCGGCCCTATAATCTACATGCGGGGCACCGAACACATGGATTCCAATGTTTTGTTTTTTTTAAGCACGTGGTTAGAGCCAGAAGCTCTAATAGGTTTCAAAAAAGGGTGGGCTCGGGGCGCAGATCACTATACACCGAGCCCACCCAGTTGTGTGACAACAGCAAATTAATATTCGCTATTGTCACACTGATTTTCCTCCCGGCCAATCAGAAAGCAGGTCTTGAGACCCATTTCCTGACTAGCCGAAAGGAGAAGCGATCCTATTGGCCAAGAGGAGGGAGGAGATGCATAGCCGCCGTGAGAAGGCGCAGGAGATGCTGCTGCCCATTGCCTGGAGGGAAGCGCTGCCCATGCCTTAGATGGGGTAAGTGCAGGGCCGACCGACTGGGGGGGTTGCGATTGACCCAACTGACCCATGGGGGTGGGGGGTGGCTGTGGGTGCATTGCTTGTTGCCCCCTCCACCAATAAAAAAAACACCACTGGTTCTATCTCAATGTTTTCAGCAGCCATACTGACAATGTGCTTTACTGTGATAGGGAAAGCACTGGAATAGCTGCTGATAAAGTGCAGAGGGAGAAATTAGTATAAGGGCCCTTTCACACGGGCTGTCCGATCAGGTCCGCCTGACAGTTTTTCAGTTGACATCTGTCACTATCCAATCCGATCGTGCTCGCAACAACTAGACGGATGGAGGTCCTATTTTCCATCCGTCTGGCAGATCGGATCGGATGGGATCGGATGAAAACGGACAGGCGTCTAACTTTTTACATTTCCTATCACTTTTTGTCTCAGTGACAATTAAAGATGAGCTAAGGTGCAGCTGAACCCAGCTGTCAAATGATAATAGGCCACTGGCCCAATTGCTGTGCCTGGGGAATTCCCCACCCAGCAGCCACCCATAGCAATGGGGTGAGGATGCTGGTGACGCCAGCTCACTCATTCTACTTCTACAAAGGGACAGGGATGTGGCCATATCAGTTAACCAAATATGGCTGGCTGGCCATATTAGGTCAATGATGTCAATTTGTTACTTGCACCTGTGGAAAAGGAAAATTCCTAAACGCAGCTGATAGTTTCAGTGGCTTGCTATAATGTGACAACTTCCAGAGGGCTCAAGCCAAATTGGGTTTTGTCTGAAACTTAGCTCTTCCTTAAATTGGTTTTAAAGCCTCAAGACGTTTCAGCTTATGGCATTCTATGCATAAAGGTGAAATCCCTTCTGTGCTGCAGCTCCCTTGACCCCCCCCTTTTTTTTCTTACCTGAGCCTGATCCAATCCAGTGATGTGCACAAGCGCAGAGGCTACAGCCACTGTCTCACTCCTCATTGGACACATTAATTGCAGCAGGAGCTATTGTCAATCAAATCCAGTGACACGGGAGTGAGGGCAGAGCCGAGTCCCGCTGTCTGTGTCAATGAACGTAGCAGTGGGACTCGGTAGCAAGCCCGTACAGGTGCCCCCAGGGAATGTGGCTTTCTGTAAGGACACCCAGTGAAGAGGAGGGGCCTGGAATGTTGGTGGGGCACTCCAGAAGAAGAGGATTGGGGCTGCTCCGTGTGAAACGATTGCATAGAGCAGGTATAGGCATGTTTGTTATTTTTATTTAAAAAAAACAAGGGTTTACAACCCGTTTAATCATCACTGAGACAAAAGGCGATGGGAAAATGTTAAAGTTTTCAACAGAAAATATTTGAGGTAAAATTTTCCAAAGGGGACACTTATTCTGGTGATGACTATCTAAAAGGGAAAATCTCCTCATTTTATTCTTACTTCTTGTTGCTACTCTGGGACCAGGAGTAAATAATTGACACAGGTTTTAATGCTTCCTTGCTCTAATGAAAACTAAAAACACAAATTTTTGGTTTTACATACACTATAATGGCCAATTAAAGTTTATTCTTTCAAAAATCAAAGAGCAAGTCTATCTCAATTATACCCATGCTTTATATTGATTGAGTTTTAATGATTAGGTCTTCACAAACCTGAGATTTCTAAAATCAAAGATCAAATACAGTCAACGTCAGTTTTATGCAACACCTAACATTTTTATTGTGGCAAGATAACATTTTTGTTTCTTTTCTCTACATTTTCCTTTAGGTGAATTTCTGAATCATGAGAATGATATTTCTACATACCGCCGCCGTCTTCTTGTGAATCCTCTGTGGGGTTTCCGCTAAGTGTAAGAACTGTTGTTCCTGACTGTTTGTTTAGAACTTTATATGCTTTATATTAGGCTGACATTAAATTGTAATTATAATTATCCTGTATAAGCCATGTATAAATGAAAAAGATAGATAGATAGATAGATAGATAGATAGATAGATAGATAGATAGATAGATAGATAGATAGATAGATAGATAGATAGATAGATAGATAGATAGATAGATAGATAGATAGATAGATAGATAGATAGATAGATACAGTAGATCTGAGGTTGACCTATCTATAGATCTATATCTATTGTATATATAGATACCAATTAATCATAGATATGAGATAAATTATAGGTAGACAGAAAGAAAGATAAATGCTTAGATACATTATTATTATTATTAGTATTATTATTATTATTATTATACAGGATTTATATAGCTCCATCAGTTTGTATAGCTCTTTACAATAAAGGGGAGACAATACAGCAACAATACACTTCAATACAAGAGGGTTAGGAGGGCCCTGCTCCTGGGAGCTTACAAGCTAATAGGGAGGGGGTGGTGGAGTAAAAGGTAATAACTGTGAGTGATGAACTGATGGGAGAAAAAAAAGATTTGGTTATTAGTGGAGGACGGCTTGTGTGATAGTTGGAGACAAGGTTGTTGATGTAGCTCAGGGCAGAGTTTTAAATGGCTTTGTATATTATTGTTAATGTTTTGAATTTTATTCATTGGGCAATGGGAAGCCAGTGGAGGGATTGGCATAGAGGTGTGGTGGACACTGAACGGTTAGTAAGGTGGGTGAGTCTGGCTGCAGCGTTCATAATAGACTGAAGAGGGGATAGCCTGTGAAGAGGTAGGCCAATGAGGAGGGAGTTACAATAGTCAAGGCAACAGATAACAAGGGAGTGAATATGTTTCTTGGTCATTTCAAGCATTTAAAAAGGGGTGTATTTTGGAGATGTTAAGGAGGTGAAATCTATAAGATTTGGACATTAATTGGATTTGGGGCTCAAAGGGCAGCTCAGAGTCCAGGATTACACCTAGCACCCTGGCATGAGGGGAGGGATTGATGGTTGTATTATTGATCTTGATGGGGAAGTCAGGGGAGGAAGCATAGGGGGAAATCTCAGTGCAAAAGGGCTAGTATCATACTAGCACATATGTAGTAACTCAGCTACTAGCCCTTTTGCACTGAGATTTTTCTTTTGATAAGTATTTGCTGCGTTACCACATATGTGCTAGTATGGTACTAGCCCTTTTGCACTGAGATTTTTCTTTTCTTCTGTTTCAGTAGCCCTCATGCTCATTATACCTTTATATTTTGTATAATTTGTTCATTTTTCATTCACCTCTCTATACATTTGAGCTATGAGTTCAGTTTTAGAAAGATTGAGTTTGAGGAAGTGGTGTGACATCCATGCTGATATCCATGCTGATATGTCAGTTAGTAAGTTAGTAATTCGAGAGGAGACTGATGGAATGAGGTGAGGAGAAGAAAGATAGATATGGGTGTCATTAGCATAGAGATAAATGATGAAGAAACTCCTGCGCTGTCAGAAATACCTATGCTAAGGGGCACTGCTGCAACACCTAAATGGCTGATCCAAACAGACAAAAGTGGTATGAATAAAGTAAATGGTGATTGCGCTGTGATAAGAGGGGAAGGAAGGAGGAGGAAGGGGAAGGGGCTAGCTCAAATGTATAGAGAGGTGAATGAAAAATGAACAAATTATACAAAATATAAAGATATAATGAGCATGAGGGCTACTGAAACAGAAGAAAAGAAAAATCTCAGTGCAAAAGGGCTAGTACCATACTAGCACATATGTGGTAACGCAGCAAATACTTATCAAAAGAAAAATCTCAGTGCAAAAGGGCTAGTAGCTGAGTTACTACATATGTGCTAGTATGATACTAGCCCTTTTGCACTGAGATTTTTCTTTTGATAAGTATTTGCTGAGTTACCACATATGTGCTAGTATGGTACTAGCCCTTTTGCACTGAGATTTTTCTTTTGATACATATTTGCTGAGTTACCACATATGTGCTAGTATGGTACTAGCCCTTTTGCACTGAGATTTTTCTTTTCTTCTGTTTCAGTATTTACATTATATTTTTTATGTGCTAGTATGATACTAGCCCTCATGCTCATTATACCTTTATATTTTGTATAATTTGTTCATTTTTCATTCACCTCTCTATACATTTGAGCTAGCCCCTTCCCCTTCCTCCTCCTTCCTTCCCCTCTTATCACAGCGCAATCACCATTTACTTTATTCATCAGCATAGAGATGATACTGAAAGCCATGGGGGTTTATCAAGTGACCGGTCTTAAGTCGTTCAGGAACGTGATGACGTATGACCGGACTAGAATAAGGAAGTTCATAGCCAGTAGCCAATAGCTGCCCTTGCGTCGTTTTTGGTCCGTCGGACTAGCATACAGGCGAACAGATTTTTCGATAGGAATCGAGTCCGTTGGAAAGATTTGAAACTTGTTCTATTTCCGTCAGATTTTTAGACAGAAAAGGTCCAATGAAGCCCACACACGATCGAATTGTCCGACGGATTCATTCCGTCGGACCTTTGATGCCGAAAAGTCCGGTTGTTTGTACGCTGCATAAGTTTCTGATTGGAAGTGGTCTTGGAGAAAGTAGAGAGTTAAAAGTAGAGAAGTGATGATGAGGAGTGGATGACAGAGAATTGATGAGATTGACAAAGTAGGCGTGTTTGGCAGCATGGAGGGAGGAACTGTATTTTAAGAAGGCAGATTTATATGGGGTGAATGCTGGCTGGGAATTTATTTATTTTTTTCGCCACAGTTCACGATTATGTCTTAAGATTTCTGGTGTCGTCAGTCTGCCAAGGTTTTAATGGAAAAAAATGCCCTGTCTGTGACTTCCCCCTGTCTGTCTGTCTGTCTGTCTATCTATCCTGCCCCAAAGAATCAAATAATGTCACAAATGTAATCACATTAGATACAGTACATAGCTACTCAGTGAGTACAGATTTTTTAAAACATTTAAACATAGTTTTCTGACTGCTCTGCCCTCGCTCCTACCCAATGAGACCACACTCCCATAAATTTTGAGGGTGATTCACAGACTGTGTTCCTTTTCTGACCTGCTCATAGGACCTATCAAGATGGTGTTTCTCTTACCGTCATTTATTTGGTTTACTGATGGATGTCAGTTCCTGGATCTCTGGCAGGGTCATGAGTGGAGATGTTCCCAGCTAACAGCAGGACAGTTACAGGATGATACCAGGTTCCCCAGCTACCAGGAGGGTGGTATTCATGGCACACAAAAAAATGAGGATCAGCGCTCTCAATTATTGGTGGTACGGCATGACACTATTCCCAGCTATCAGTGGGATGATGCTAAGATAAGGCGGGACTCCCCAGCAAATAGCAGGGTGGTATTTAAGGTACACATGCAATGATGAGCATGTCTGATGCCCCGTACACACGGTCGGACTTTGTTCGGACATTCCGACAACAAAATCCTAGGATTTTTTCCGACGGATGTTGGCTCAAACTTGTCTTGCATACACACGGTCATGCAAAGTTGTCAGAAAATCCGATCATTCTGAACGCGGTGACGTAAAACACGTATGTCGGGACTATAAACGGGGCAGTGGCCAATAGCTTTCATCTCTTTATTTATTCTGAGCATGCGTGCCACTTTGTCCATCGGATTTGTGTACACACGATCGGAATTTCCAACAACGCATTTTGTTGTTGGAAAATTTTAAAGCCTGCTCTCAAACTTTGTGTGTCAGAAAATCCGATGGAAAATGTGTGATAGAGCCTCCACACGGTGGGAATTTCCGACAACAAGGTCCTATCACACATTTTCCGTCAGAAAATCCGACCGTGTGTACGGGGCATGAGAGTGTTCCCAGCCATCAGCAAGACTACTATATTTTTGACCAAATACCCGGCTAACAGCGGTTGGTCCAGAGTGTGCCCAGCATGTGTAATGAACACAATGCAGAAGAGTTCTAGGATGCATAAGTATGAGCGGCTTGAGATGAGCACAAGCCTCTTAACCAGATACCATGCCGGCTGTTAGGGATAACTCCACTTTTGTTAAAGTTGTTCTTTATGTAGCTTTTTGTACCTCCCTTTTGTAAGACTGTTAGGATGCCTAAAATAGAAGATCCTGCACAAGTACCTGCAGTGCAAGTCTTGATAACACTTTCAAAAGGGTGTGCTGCGTTTTTTTACCACAATGTCTATGTTAGGAGCTTATTCTAGAAGAGTGGTGCAAAACTGACTTGAAGGACAGAGCAGCAGTGTCTTAGTGGTCAGCACGTCTACCTTGCAGGACTGGGTTCCTCAGTTCAAACCACAACTAGGACACTTCTATCTACACTGCAAGATGTCATATTAGGCACTCATGAGGAAGAGGGTTTCCAGCATAAGGAATCACCTATTTGATTGATATGGCCTTCATGAGAATAGCCAGATGCATGGAGTTGTCATTGAAAGGTTCTGTGTCCTTCAGGGGTATACTCAAGCATGGTGATTGAGTGTGTCCTTGGGGGTGTGGCATCCTCTAGTGGTAACTTTATGTGTTGATCCAGACCTTATAAGGTTCAGTATCTCACAAAAGTGAGTACACCCCTCACATTTTTGTATATATTTTATTATATCTTTTCACGTGACAACACTGAAGAAATTACACTTTGCTACAATGTAAAGTAGTGAGTGTACAGCTTGTATAACAGTGTAAATTTGCTGTCCCCTCAACATAACTCAACACACAGCCATTAATGTCTAAACCGCTGGCAAAAAAAGTGAGTACACCCCTAAGTGGTAATGTCCAAATTGGGCTCAATTGGCCATTTTCTCTCCCCGATGTCATGTGACTCATTAGTGTTGCAAGGTCTCAGGTGTGAATGAGGAGCAGGTGTGTTAAATTTGGTGTTATCACTCTTACTCTCTCTGCATGTGCTCAGTGTCATATCTAGAGGTTGTCTTTGGGAAATAGATGTATGAGTACTGCCAGCATTGCTGTAGAGGTTGAAGGGGTGGGGGTCAGCTTGTCAGTGCTCAGACCATATGCTGCACACTGCATAAAATTGGTCTGCATTGCTGACGTACCAGAAGGAAGCCTCTTCTAAAGATGATGAACACGAAAGCCCGCGAACAGTTTGCTGAAGACAAGCAGACTAAGGACATGGATTACTGGAACCATGTCCTGTGGTCTGATGAGATCATGATAAACTTATTTGGTTCAGATAGTGTCAAGCGTGTGTGGTGGCAACCAGGTGAGGAGTACAAAGACAAGTGTGTCTTGCCTACAGTAAAGCATGGGGGTGGGAGTGTCATGGTCTGGGGGTGCATGAGTGCTGCCAGCACTGGGGAGCTACAGTTTATTGAGAGAACCATGAATGGCAACATGTACTGTGACATACTGAAGCAGACCATGATCACCTCCCTTCAGAGACTGGGCCACAGGGCAGTATTCCAACATGATAACGACCCCAAACACACCTCCAAAATGACCACTGCTTTGCTAAAGAGCCTGAGGGTAAAGGTGATGGACTGGCCAAGCATGTCTCCAGACCTAAACCCTACTGAGCATCTGTGGGTCATCCTCAAACAGGAGGTGGAGGAGCGCAAGGTCTCTAACATCCACCAGCTGTCATCATGGAGGAGTGGAAGAGGACTTCAGTAGCAACCTGTGAAGCTCTCCAGTGTTGTCACCTGAAAAGATATAATAAAATATTTAGAAAAATGTGAGGGGGTACTCACTTTTGTGAGATACTGTATATCTGTTGGCTGTTGAAATCTGTTAGCCTGCCTTGATCCTTGCCTGTCTTCAAACACAATGGAAGTTGGGATGGAGAATATCAGTTCTACCCTGAAAAATATTTCCGACAAGTGAGAGTTCTTGTCTGCGTTGCGAGAGCTAAAACTGCCCTCCTAAAGTGCAAGCTTTAGTTGATAACAAAGAGCTGAGATTGCATTTAGACTGGCCTCCTGCCTCAGAGTAAATGTGTGTTTAGGGAAAGAAGACTGCAGTTCAAGAGTTGGTGTCTATAAACTCTGAAGAGATTTATTCCTGCAGTCCTGGCTTGGAGTCCAGGAAGAATTGGAATGGGAGAGAGTCCCTAATCAAATAAAGAGCTTTGCTTTTCAGATTGTGTCACCCATACATATCGTATGGGTACTTGGTTGCTCCTTTTCTGATGGGAGGGTACAGCTTTGGTCTTGAGTTCTTGGATCTTCAGGACAAGCAGTTCTGCTAACCCTCAAATCTTACCTTCTCGGGGGACAGCAATACCAATTCCAGTAGTTGAAATTTTAACATGAGTATTATTGTTGCTCAGAGGGATGCCTATTTCTAACTCCCCAGAGCTGTCTCTTTTCTGACGTACCTCTGTTTCTACAGATATTATGCAGATATTATTACATGTCTGCTGGTTGGATTCTCAATCTACTCCTTCTCAAAACAGAGATCCTTTTCAAGAATCCAGAGGGGGTTCTCAGAACTCTACAAGAGGTTGGCTGGCTAGTGTTTAAAAAAAGGGTTATCTGACCCCTACACAAGTCCTTGTGTATCTGAGAGCCTAATTCATCATGGTTCAGGATTAGGGATGAGCCGAACACCCCCCGGTTCGGTTCGCACCAGAACCTGCGAACGGACCGAAAGTTCGCACGAACGTTAGAACCCCATTGACGTCTATGGGACTCGAACGTTCGAAATCAAAAGTGCTCATTTTAAAGGCTAATTTGCGTGGTATTGTCCTAAAAAGGGTTTGGGGACCCGGGTCCTACCCCAGGGGACATGTATCAATGCAAAAAAAACTTTTAAAAACGGCCGTTTTTTCGGGAGCAGTGATTTTAATGATGCTTAAAGTAAAAAAAAAAAAAGTGAAATATTCCTTTAAATATCGTACCTGGGGGGTGTCTATAGTATGCCTGTAAAGTGACGCGTGTTTCCCATGTTTAGAACAGTCCCTGCACCAAATGTCATTTTTAAAGGAAAAAATCTCATTTAAAACTGCTTGCGGGTTTAATGTCATGTCGGGTCATGGCAATATGGATGAAAATCAGTGAGACAAACGGCATGGGTACCCCCCAGTCCATTACCAGGCCCTTTGGGTCTTGTATGGATATTAAGGGGAACCCCGCACCCAAATTAAAATAAGGAAAGGAAATACTCTGAACAGCAGTATACAGGCGGTGCAAACAAGATAGGGACTGTAGGTTTGTTGTTAAGTAGAATCTCTTTGTAATTTTGAACGGGTACATTTTTAACGTGTTTAGCTCCAGCCAAAAAATCTTTTTTAAGCTTTTTGGAAAACATAGGGAAGGGTTATCACCCCTGTGACATTTGTTTTGCTGTCTTTCCTCCTCTTCAGAAGATTTCACCTCACTTTTTGTCCCAATGAAAAATGTTTTTTGAAAATTTGGGTTTTTTTGTGGAACAAGGATTGGAAAGCATCAGTGGAAAGGAGAAATTGTTTTCTCATATTAACTCTTACAGGAGAGAATTTCCCTTCCTAGGGGTAGATTTCATCTCACTTCCTGTTGTCTCCTTCCGTTTGCAAGTAGGAGTCGTTTGTAAGTTAGATGTTTGAAAGTAGGGTCCTGCCCTATATACTCAGCAGAAATTTGGGCCTTAGGTGTTGCTGTGGCCACAACACTGTAAGCCCTCACAGGGCCCTGCTGTGAAATATTAGATCAAGAATTGTAATTACATGCCCCTGTTGAACAGGAGCTGAAAAATTAGGCCTTAGGCACTGGTGCTGGTGCCACAACACTGCAACCCCTCACAGACACTCTAGTTGGAACGCAGGAACGAGCCCTGCTGCAAAGTATTGCATCAAAAATTGTAATTACACGCCCCTGTTAGACAGGGGCAGAAAAATTGGGCCTTAGGCACTGGTGCTGGTGCCACAACACTGCAACCTCTCACAGACACTCTAGTTGGAATGCAGGAACGAACCCTGCTGCAAAGTATTGCATCAAAAATTGTAATTACACGCCCCTGTTAGACAGGGGCAGAAAAATTGGGCCTTAGGCACTGGTGCTGGTGCCACAACACTGCAACCCCTCACAGACACTCTAGTTGGAATGCAGGAACGAGCCCTGCTGCAAAGTATTACATCAAAAATTGTAATTACATGCCCCTGTTAAACAGAGGCTGAAAAATTGTGCCTTAGGCACTGGTGGTGGCGCCCAGAACCAAAAATGTTCTTACAAGCTATCAGCGTGATGATTGAGGAGAAAGAGGATAATTACTCAGGGATAGTCACTCAGCATCAGCATAGGCAGTCTTTGAAGGGATCTGAGATTTCAAAAAAAATTATTCGGTTACATCAGCATCAGGTGCTTGGTAGCTGGTGGTGATCCAAGACTGATTCATTTTTATGAAGGTCAGCCGATCGACCGAGTCAGTGGACAGACGCACCCTGTGATCGGTTACCACGCCTCCAGCAGCACTGAATGTGCGTTCCGAAAGAACGCTGGATGCAGGACAGGCCAGTAGCTCAATTGCATACTGTGCAAGCTCTGGCCAGTGATCCATCCTCAAGACCCAGTAACCCAGAGGATTTTCGGTGGGAAAGGTGTCCAAGTCTGATCTTGCCCCTAGGTATTCCTGCACCATGTAAAACAGACGCTGGCGATGGTTGCTGGAACCGATCATACCTTGGGGCTGCGGACCAAAAAATTGTCTGAACGCATCGGTCAGACGGCCACCTTCTCCACCGCTCCTTCTTTGACTGACCGAAGCCTCAGCAACACGTTGTCCAGAAACAGGAGTTTGTAACCTCCCAGTCTCTGGGAACGCATTGCACAGACCTTTCTGCAAGGCCTCCCGAAGATGTTTCATCCTCTGCTCCCTCTGCGATGGCAAGATAAGGTCCGCAACCTTACCCTTGTAATGTGGATCAAGGAGGGTTGCCAGCCAGTATTGGTCCTTCTCCTTGATACCACGAATACGAGGATCCTTACGCAGGCTTTGCAGGATCAGGGAGGCCATGCAGCGTAGGTTTGCTGAGGCATTCGGTCGGGGGGCCTCTGGGTCACTAAGGACGACAACGTCCGCAGCCACCTCCTCCCAGCCACGTACAAGTCCATGTGTTTCTTGGGACTGATCCCTTAAAGACTGCTGCTGATGCTGAGTGCCAGGCTCCACCTCCATACTGACACAATCTTCCTCCTCCTCCTCGTCCTCTTCCTGTGTGATCGGCGGGCACGCAGGAACACTGTCTGGATAAAGGGGGCCTTGAGAGCTAAGGAAGTCCGCCTCTTCCTGCCTCTGTTCTGCCTCAAGTGCCCTGTCCATTATTCCACGCAGCGTTTGCTCCAACAGGTGGACAAGGGGGACAGTGTCACTGATGCATGCACTGTCACTGCTCACCATCCTCGTGGCCTCCTTGAATGGTGACAGGACAGTGCATGCATCCCTGATCATGGCCCACTGGCGTGGGGAAAAAAAAACAAGCTCCCCTGACCCTGTCCTGGTGCCATAGTCGCACAGGTACTCATTGATGGCCCTCTGCTGCGTGTGCAGCCGCTGCAGCATGGCCAACGTTGAGTTCCACCTGGTGGGCATGTCACAGATTAGGCGGTTCTTGGGCAGGTTAAACTCCTTTTGTAGGTCCGTCAGCCGAGCACTGGCATTATATGACCGGCGGAAATGCACACAGACTTTCCTGGCCTGCCTCAGGACATCCTGTAAGCCCGGGTACCTGCCCAAGAACCGCTGCACCACCAAGTTAAGGACGTGAGCCAAACAGGGCACATGTGTCATTTGTCCCTGTCGGAGGGCAGAGAGGAGGTTGGTGCCATTGTCGCAAACCACCATTCATGCCTTAACTTGGCGTGGCGTCAACCACCTCTGAACCTGCCCCTGCAGAGCTGACAGAACCTCTGCCCCAGTGTGGCTCCTGTCCCCCAAGCACACCAGCTCAAGCACCGCATGGCATCTTTTGGCCTGCGTACTTGCGTAGCCCCTTGAACGACTACGGAGCACCGCTGGTTCCGAGGAAGAGGCCATGGAGGAAGAAGAAGAGGAGGGGGTGGAGGAGAGAGGTGTGTCACAATCAGCATTTTGGAGGCGTGGTGGCGGAACAACCTCCAACACTACTGCACCTTGTCCTGCATCCTTCCCAGCTGCCAGCAGAGTCACCCAATGCGCCGTGAAACTTAGGTAACGTCCCTGTCCATGCCTCCTGGACCATGAGTCAGCGGTAATATGCACCTTACCGCTGACCGCCCTGTCCAGCGAGGCATGGACATTGCCTTCCACATGCTGGTAGAGAGCCGGAATCGCCTTCCGTGAGAAAAAGTGGCGTTTGGGTACCTGCCACTGAGGAACCGCACATTCCACAAACTCACGGAAGGGGGCAGAGTCTACCAACTGAAAAGGCAGCAGTTGAAGTGCTAGCAATTTTGCCAAGCTAGCATTCAACCGCTGGGCATGTGGATGGCTGGGAGCAAACTTTTTTCGGCGGTGCAGCAGCTGGGGCAGGGAAATTTGCCTGGTACAATCTGACGTCGGTGTAACAAAAGCAGATTGCCCACAAGTACTTGGCTGTGACACACCTAATTCTACACCTTCATTCCTCTCACTGCAGGTCTCAGAGAGGACTGGAGGTCTAGTGGGGTTGGAAATCTCAGCTGATGAGGAGCAAGGAGAGATCCTCTTTGTTCTTTGGTGTGGGTCTTTTAGATACGCTTGCCAACGAACTGCATGGCAGGTCAACATATGTCTGGTCAAGCATGTGGTACCCAAGCGGGAGATGTTTTGGCCACATGAGATACGCTTGAGACATATGTTGCAAATAGCAGCGGTGCGATCTGATGCACTCGTCTCAAAAAAGGCCCACAACAAAGAACTTTGTGAATAACGCGCAGAGACTGCAGCGCCCTGCACATGTGGAGCTTTGGGGTGTGATGCAGTCAATGTGCTGCCCTTAGGCTGGCCCCTGGAGGGCATCCTGCCTCGTTGGTGATGTGCCGCCTCCTCCTCCTCCTCCTTCTCTCTCCTATCAGGCACCCACGTTGAGTCAGTGACCTCATCATCCCCTCCCTCCTCATCACTGGAGCAAACCTGGCAGTATGCTGCAGCAGGGGGAGCATGACTGCCAGATTGCTGTCATTCTTGGGCACCCCCTCTGTCCGTGCTCATGTTACTGCCTTCATCGAGCTCAGTATCATCATCAGAGCCTTCCAAACGCTGGGCATCCTCCTGGAGCATGTACCCAACACTGTGGTCAAACAGTTCGAGGGAATCCTCAGGAGGACATGGTGGAGCTAGGGAAGGAGTCACTGATGACATTGAGCTGAGGGAAGAGGCCGCTGCTTTGCCAGACAAAGCACCCTGGGCATGGGTGAGAGAGGATGAGGAGGATGAGGACGGCTTGGTCATCCACTCGACCAAGTCTTCCGAATGTTGCGTCTCAACACGACCAGCTGCCGAAAAAAAGGCCAAGCGTGTCCCATGGCCACGTGCTGATGAGGATGCACCGTCTCCACGACCAGCACTAGACACAGAGCCTGCTTGCCCTCTCTTATTGGCTTGTGACTGTCTGCCTCTCCTTCTTGGCCTTCCAGACATACTAATGGCCTGTAGCTGCACTAAGCTGGGATAGAACACCAGTAATTTTCTTCAGGTAGCTTTATATACTGTAACCAGACAAGCCTGCCTGTCAGTAGGAAGATAACAGGAACGGATCTAGCTGAACACTGTGAGCAGGACGCACTGTACTAAATGTAAATAGTCTAGCTGCCTGACCGTGGTACTAATAGGATCAAATAGAACACCAGTAATTTTCTTCAGGTAGCTTTATATACTGTAACCAGACAAGCCTGCCTGTCAGTAGGAAGATAACAGGAATGGATCTAGCTGAACACTGTGAGCAGGACGCACTGTACTAAATGTAAATAGTCTAGCTACCTGACCGTGGTACTAATAGGATCAAATAGAACACCAGTAATTTTCTTCAGGTAGCTTTATATACTGTAACCAGACAAGCCTGCCTGTCAGTAGGAAGATAACAGGAACGGATCTAGCTGAACACTGTGAGCAGGACGCACTGTACTAAATGTAAATAGTCTAGCTGCCTGACCGTGGTACTAATAGGATCAAATAGAACACCAGTAATTTTCTTCAGGTAGCTTTATATACTGTAACCAGACAAGCCTGCCTGTCAGTAGGAAGATAACAGGAACGGATCTAGCTGAACACTGTGAGCAGGACGCACTGTACTAAATGTAAATAGTCTAGCTGCCTGACCGTGGTACTAATAGGATCAAATAGAACACCAGTAATTTTCTTCAGGTAGCTTTATATACTGTAACCAGACAAGCCTGCCTGTCAGTAGGAAGATAACAGGAACGGATCTAGCTGAACACTGTGAGCAGGACGCACTGTACTAAATGTAAATAGTCTAGCTGCCTGACCGTGGTACTAATAGGATCAAATAGAACACCAGTAATTTTCTTCAGGTAGCTTTATATACTGTAACCAGACAAGCCTGCCTGTCAGTAGGAAGATAACAGGAACGGATCTAGCTGAACACTGTGAGCAGGACGCACGGTACTAAATGTAAATAGTCTAGCTGCCTGACCGTGGTACTAATAGGATCAAATAGAACACCAGTAATTTTCTTCAGGTAGCTTTATATACTGTAACCAGACAAGCCTGCCTGTCAGTAGGAAGATAACAGGAACGGATCTAGCTGAACACTGTGAGCAGGACGCACTGTACTAAATGTAAATAGTCTAGCTGCCTGACCGTGGTACTAATAGGATCAAATAGAACACCAGTCATTTTCTTCAGGTAGCTTTATATACTGTAACCAGACAAGCCTGCCTGTCAGTAGGAAGATAACAGGAACGGATCTAGCTGAACACTGTGAGCAGGATGCACTGTACTAAATGTAAATAGTCTAGCTGCCTGACCGTGGTACTAATAGGATCAAACAGAACACCAGTAATTTTCTTCAGGTAGCTTTATATACTGTAACCAGACAAGCCTGCCTGTCAGTAGGAAGATAACAGGAACGGATCTAGCTGAACACTGTAAGGAGGACGCACTGTACTAAATGTAAATAGTCTAGCTGCCTGACCGTGGTACTAATAGGATCAAATAGAACACCAGTAATTTTCTTCAGGTAGCTTTATATACTGTAACCAGACAAGCCTGCCTGTCAGTAGGAAGATAACAGGAACGGATCTAGCTGAACACTGTGAGCAGGACGCACTGTACTAAATGTAAATAGTCTAGCTGCCTGACCGTGGTACTAATAGGATCAAATAGAACACCAGTAATTTTCTTCAGGTAGCTTTATATACTGTAACCAGACAAGCCTGCCTGTCAGTAGGAAGATAACAGGAACGGATCTAGCTGAACACTGTGAGCAGGACGCACTGTACTAAATGTAAATAGTCTAGCTGCCTGACCGTGGTACTAATAGGATCAAATAGAACACCAGTAATTTTCTTCAGGTAGCTTTATATACTGTAACCAGACAAGCCTGCCTGTCAGTAGGAAGATAACAGGAACGGATCTAGCTGAACACTGTGAGCAGGACGCACTGTACTAAATGTAAATAGTCTAGCTGCCTGACCGTGGTACTAATAGGATCAAATAGAACACCAGTAATTTTCTTCAGGTAGCTTTATATACTGTAACCAGACAAGCCTGCCTGTCAGTAGGAAGATAACAGGAACGGATCTAGCTGAACACTGTGAGCAGGACGCACTGTACTAAATGTAAATAGTCTAGCTGCCTGACCGTGGTACTAATAGGATCAAATAGAACACCAGTAATTTTCTTCAGGTAGCTTTATATACTGTAACCAGACAAGCCTGCCTGTCAGTAGGAAGATAACAGGAACGGATCTAGCTGAACACTGTGAGCAGGACGCACGGTACTAAATGTAAATAGTCTAGCTGCCTGACCGTGGTACTAATAGGATCAAATAGAACACCAGTAATTTTCTTCAGGTAGCTTTATATACTGTAACCAGACAAGCCTGCCTGTCAGTAGGAAGATAACAGGAACGGATCTAGCTGAACACTGTGAGCAGGACGCACTGTACTAAATGTAAATAGTCTAGCTGCCTGACCGTGGTACTAATAGGATCAAATAGAACACCAGTCATTTTCTTCAGGTAGCTTTATATACTGTAACCAGACAAGCCTGCCTGTCAGTAGGAAGATAACAGGAACGGATCTAGCTGAACACTGTGAGCAGGATGCACTGTACTAAATGTAAATAGTCTAGCTGCCTGACCGTGGTACTAATAGGATCAAACAGAACACCAGTAATTTTCTTCAGGTAGCTTTATATACTGTAACCAGACAAGCCTGCCTGTCAGTAGGAAGATAACAGGAACGGATCTAGCTGAACACTGTGAGGAGGACGCACTGTACTAAATGTAAATAGTCTAGCTGCCTGACCGTGGTACTAATAGGATCAAATAGAACACCAGTAATTTTCTTCAGGTAGCTTTATATACTGTAACCAGACAAGCCTGCCTGTCAGTAGGAAGATAACAGGAACGGATCTAGCTGAACACTGTGAGCAGGACGCACTGTACTAAATGTAAATAGTCTAGCTGCCTGACCGTGGTACTAATAGGATCAAATAGAACACCAGTAATTTTCTTCAGGTAGCTTTATATACTGTAACCAGACAAGCCTGCCTGTCAGTAGGAAGATAACAGGAACGGATCTAGCTGAACACTGTGAGCAGGACGCACTGTACTAAATGTAAATAGTCTAGCTGCCTGACCGTGGTACTAATTGGATCAAATAGAACACCAGTAATTTTCTTCAGGTAGCTTTATATACTGTAACCAGACAAGCCTGCCTGTCAGTAGGAAGATAACAGGAATGGATCTAACTGAACACTGTGAGCAGGACGCACTGCACTAAATGTAAATAGTCTAGAAGATAACAGGAACGGATCTAGCTGAACACTGTGAGCAGGACGCACTGCACTAAATGTAAATAGTCTAGAAGATAACAGGAACGGATCTAGCTGAACACTGTGAGCAGGACGCACTGCACTAAATGTAAATAGTCTAGAAGACAACAGGAACGGATCTAGCTGAACACTGTGAGCAGGACGCACTGCACTAAATGTAAATAGTCTAGAATTTAACAGGAACGGATCTAGCTGAACACTGTGAGCAGGACGCACTGCACTAAATGTAATTAGTCTAGAAGATAACAGGAACGGATCTAGCTGAACACTGTGAGCAGGACGCACTGCACTAAATGTAAATAGTCTAGAAGATAACAGGAACGGATCTAGCTGAACACTGTGAGCAGGACGCACTGCACTAAATGTAAATAGTCTAGAAGATAACAGGAACGGATCTAGCTAAACTGAATACAGTGTATATATATATATGCAACACCTGGGATGCATATATATACACAATACACTGTAAGTGCAGCTAACTGACTGACTGTTCTGCCTAATCTATCTAACTCAAATCAAATGACACTGTCTGTCTCTCTCACTCTCTCTCTATCTATGAACGCCGGAACACACACTACACAGGGCCGCCGTGCAGGCGGCCTTATATAGTGTGGGGCGTGTACTAAACCCCCTGAGCCATAATTGGCCAAAGCCTCCTTGGTTTTGGCCAATTACGGCTCTCTGTGATTGGCCAAGCATGCGGGTCATAGTGCATGCTTGGCCAATCATCAGCAAGCAATGCACTGCAATGCCGCAGTGAATTATGGGCCGTGACGCGCCACACGAATTTGGCGCGAATGGCCCATATCGTTCGCAATTCGGCGAACGGGCGAACAGCCGATGTTCGAGTCGAACATGGGTTCGACTCGAACACGAAGCTCATCCCTATTCAGGATACATTATTTTTTGCTGCTAGAGCATATAGTTGTTATAGATAGTGGATTATCCTGGCTTTCCGCTCTTCACCTGTCAGTGTTTCAATGCCTGATGATGATTGGGACCATGGTCCATCCCATTCCTATATTAATTTGGGCTCTCACATACCATCAGAAAAACATTGGGTGGTGGCACAGTAGTAAATCTTCTTTTTGAACATTACAGATATCTGGCCACCTCCTATATGTTCCTTATGTGTTACCTGACAGTAGGCTCTTTTGTCTCGATGAAGCTGAACAACATGACAGTAGTGTGCTACCTCAAGGGGCAGGAATCAGGGAATCTCTCTAACATTTTAGTGAGTCTACATTCAGACTTCTGGGAGGAATCCATATTTTGTGGCCCAATCGAGCAGGGAGTGGTCCCTACATCCATGTTCCTTCAAGTTAATTCTATCTCTGGGCAAGATTCCAGAGTTAGATCTGCCTGCATTGTCATACTTTTGTAAGCTGGAAAGTCTATTTCCAAGGGACCCAGGCCAGCAGCTCTGGGAGCGGATGTTGTCACAGATCAGGAAAGGTTTCACAAGCTTTCCTCAAGTCCAATCCATAAACAGTTTTTTAAGTCTATTGCAAACGACAATGGCAATCATCACAGTAATTCCCTATTGGCCAAACAGGCCTTGGTTCCTGCTTTTGATTTCGGGTTACCAGGATTCAAAACTTCTATCCCTCAGATGAGATCTTTTGCCACAGGGTCCAATACTTCACCCTTGTTCAGACTAACCAGCCTTTGCTGTTTTTCTCTAAGCTGACATCTATAATTCCTACAACAGGATTTGAATAAAGCTTGTTCATTTCGGGCTGCTTTGTTTTTCTTTTGCTTTAGTCCTCAAGTCAAGTACATTCTGGACTTCTACTGATCTTAAGTTCTCTTAGAGGGCAGATCTCTGCACTCTCTGTCAAATCCAAAGGCTCATGTATGAACTATTCTATAATGCTTTTGATGGGGTGCTGCATCTGAGACTCGAGGGAGCGCCAAGACTCTCTGCGTGGGATTTACTACTTTCTGTGAACTTCCTTGTCAGCTTCAGATGAAATCTCTTCTTAGTGCAGTGTAGCAGAGCATCCCAGAGAGAGCCAAGAAAAGTCCTGTTCGGGGTTTACACATTTCCCAGGCTCCTCTCATACACATTCAGGGATCTCTGATCCATGATCCAGTTTGGATCTTGGTCCTCTCCCCCAGGCCAATTTAAACTCACCTGTGACAGACAGTCTTCGCTCTCTGCCTGGGAAACACAGACAACACTGGTCTGTGAGAGCAAAAGGTTGGTAAAAAGTTGTTAAGCTGCATCTGTGGAATCTGACAAACTGTAGGCTTTTTCAGCCTGGTAGTTAGAGCCTGTATATGTTGTGTAGTTGGTGCTGAGACACGGCTAGGTTTTTGTTTGGCTATTTGTGTTCTGTTTGTTTTTCTGAAACACTGTACAGCACCTGTATATAGACTTGTATTTATCACCAATAAACACCGCACTGGATTTGGTATCTGTGCCTGAAAGACTGCTTATCCCAGGGAGCTTTGTACCTGCTACCTGTCCCCCAGGTTACATATGGTGGAGGCTGCGACCAGCTGTATTAAGTTACTACTTAAAAGGCCAGTACCTAGAGTGACTAAACATGGAGGAAATCCTCAAACAACTGGTGTTGTTCAACATGGCACAGCAGCAAGCCAACACTATTGCACAGAATCAAACCAAGGAGCTATGCCAACAGATTGGTGCTGTACAGGAGCAATCGCAGAGGCTGTTTGAACAGCTAGCCACTGCTCCAATAGCGGATAGAAAAACCTTGACAGAGGTTGTGGAGATGCTAGCACAGTGGTCACCTGCTAAAATGGATGATGTTGGAGACAAGCCTTCAGCCATCTATGTGGGTCACTTTCTTTTGAAGATGACTGCAGATAATGATCCAGAGGCCTTTCTCCTAATGTTTTAACGGACCGTTGATAGGCAAGGTTGGCCTAAAACCCAGTGGGCAGGACTTGTCGCCTCCTTACTTTATGGAGAATTGCAGAAGGCCTACTATGATCTGGTGTCGGCAGAAGCGGAAGACTATGAGAAGGTCAAGTGGGAAATCCTAGCGCGGATTGGTGTCACCTTGGCCGTGCGAGCACAGCCGGTCCACAGCTGGTTCTTCCAAGATGAGAGGTCCCCAAGATGGTAGATGTTTGATCCAAACCACCTGGTGTGGAAATGGCTACAGCCGGAGTCCCTGTCTGCACCACAAAAAGTGGAGCGTGTGGTCATGGACCGATTCCTGAGGTCACTGCCAATTCTTCTGCAGAAGTGAGTGAGTCAAGGAGACCCCAAGTCGGCAGACAACCTGGTGGAGCTCGTTAAGAGATAGTTTGCTGCAGAGAGCCTGGTCACTACCCCTACAGCCGCACAGACTTTCCAACCAAAGCCACAGTCTCCCCAGGCAGGCGGTAAGACTATTCCAGGGGAAGTGGGTGGTAAGCATGGCAAGGAGATGGGGGAGGATTTTTGGTGCCAGGACTGAAGTTTGGCATTCCAAACAAGAGAAGCCACTGCCTGTCAGCAAACCAAACTAGGGCAACATCAGGCGTTTCCATTGCAAATAACTGGGACATGTTGCAGCAAACTGTCTGTTGACAAATGAACCTATGCAGTGTGACGTATCTATCCACTCCCCAAGTCTGCCCGGGGTCATCAGCATATCCTTGTAATCATGGATTATGCTACCCGTTACCCCGAGGCAGTTCCCTTACGCACCGCATCTGCTAAGAACATTGCCAAACAACTGTTCACGGTGTTCAGTCATGTTGGAATCCCTAAGGAGGTCCTTACAGACCAGGGCACCCCATTTATGTCACGAATAACTAGGGAGCTGTGCAAGTTATTTAAAGTGACGCAGTTGCAAACCTCTGTGCACCACCCTCAAACTGATGGCTTGGTGGAACGCTTCATTAAAACATTAAAGAGCATGTTAAAAAAGGTTGTTGACAAGGATGGGAAAAACTGGGACTTCCTGATTCCATACTTGATGTTTGCCATCAGGGAGGTTAACCAGTCCTCTACGGGGTACTCCCCATTTGAGTTGCTTTATGGGAGACACCCTCTGGGACCCTAATGCAGCGTACACACGAGCTGACTTTTCGACCGGCGGACAATCCGATCGTGTGTGGGCTTCATCGGACCTTCAGTGGACTTTTCCTGTCGAAAGTCTGACGGACTTTAGATTTGGAACATGCTTCAAATCTTTACGTCGTAACTCCGCCGGACCAAGAAATCCACTCGTCTGTATGCTAGTCCGACGGACAAAAACCGATGCTAGGGCTATTGGCTACTGGCTATCAACTTCCTTATTTTAGTCTGGTGTACGTCATCACGTACGAATCCATTGGACTTTGGTGTGATCATGTGTAGGCAAGTCCGTTCGTTAAAAAGTCCATCGGAAGTCCGTTGAAAGTCAGTCGGAAAGTCTCTCGGACCAGTCCAGTCGAAAAGTCCGCCAATGTGTACGCGGCTTTAGACATAGCCAAGGAAACCTGGGAGGGGAAGCAAACACCCCACAAAAATGTCATTGAGCATATCGCTCAAAAGCAGGACAGGATTGCAGCAATCATGCCTATGGTAAAAGAACACTTACTGCAGGCCCAAGCAGCCCAACAGAAAATATACAACAGGGAGGCCAAACTCCGAGTTTCCCCACCTGGTGGCAGGGTCCTGGTGCTGGTTCCCACTGTTGAAAGCAAGTTCCTGGCTAAGTGGCAGGGTCCCTTTTGAAGTAATTGAAAGAGTTAGGGAGGTCAATTACAAAGTATATCAACTAGGTAAAAGGAAGCCCGAACAGATTTACCACATAAACCTGTTAAAGCCCTGGAAGGATAGACTGGCATTAACTGCGAGGTCCCTCATGGTAACGCCTAAGGGTACTGAGTGCCCTTTGATCCCTGAGGTCACGATTCCAGACACCCTGTCATATTCCCAAAAACAGGAAGCTAGAGGGTTCCTGATAAGGAATAAAGAGAAATTTTCAGAGTTACCTGGCACGACTTTTCAGCATGGTATAGTTACTGAACCTGGGGTCTGTGTCAAGCTCAAACCCTACCGAATTCATGAAGCTAGAAGAAAGGACATCAGTGATGAAGTTAAAAGGATGTTGGAGCTAGATGTCATTGAGGAGTCCAATAGTGACTGGTCTAGCCCCATCGTGTTAGTCCCAAAACCGGATTGGCACGTGGAGGTTCTGTAACAACATCAGAAAGCCTAATGCAGTGACAAAGTTTTACACGTACCCAATGCCCAGGGTAGATGAACTTATAGACCGACTTAGCAAGGCCCACTATCTGACCACTTTGGACTTGACAAAAGGTTATTGGCAAATACCCCTCACTGGTAGCGCCAAAGAGAAGACTGCATTTGTGACCTCGGAGGGTTCCTTTCAAAATAAAAAAATGCCTTTTGGGTTGCAAAATGCCTCTGCAACATTTCAGAGGGCCATGGACAGGGCCCTAAGACTCCACCGACGGTATGCAGCATCCTATCTAGATGAAATAGTGGTACACAGCACTGACTGGGAGTCTCACTTGCCCCGTGTCCAGGCCGTCCTGCAAACAAGAAGCAGGTCAGGGCCTTTCTTGGGATTGTGGGGAATTTTAGAAGGTTTATCCTGAATTTTGCAACTATAGCTGCCCCACTGACGGACCTTACGAAAGACAAAGACTCCGTAATGGTGAAATGGCCCCCAGTAGCAGAGGATTCATTTCAAGTCTTGAAGGCTCTTTGTGCACAGCCAGTGCTGTACTCCTCTGTAATCCAAAGATTTTTTGGTTCAGACAGATCTGTCTGATGTAGGTATCGGGGCAGTATTTTCACAGGTACACAATGGGGAAGAACACCCTGTGGTGTACCTAAGTAGAAAGCTCAATGACCATGAGAAAAAGTACACAGTCATTGAAAAGGAATGTTTAGCCATGAAGTGGGCTGTTGACGCACTAAGGTACTATTTGTTAGGGTGCCAGTTTGTGTTAATAACTGACCATGCTCCCCTGAAATGGATGACCCAAAAGAAGGAGACTAATAGATGGGTTAAACAGTGGATTTGGGCTCTACAGGATTACTCCTTCACTGTAAAACACAGGCCAGGTGTTGAGATGGGGAATGTAGATGCCCTGTCCCGTGTTCACTCCTGTTGGGCCACAGGTGTTCCAACCCTGGGGTTGAAACAAGGGGGGATATGTAGCAGAGCGTCCCAGAGAGAGCCAGGAAAAGTCCTGTTCAGGGTTTCTACATCTCCCAGGCTCCTCTCATACACGTTCAGGGATCTCTGATTCACTATCCAGTTCGGATCTTGGTCTTCTCCTCCAGGCCAATTTAAACTCCCCTGTGACAGACAGCCTTCGCTTTCTGCCTGGGAAACACAGACAACACTGGTGAGAGCAAAAAGGTTGGTAAAAAGCTTTTAAGCTGTATCTTTGGAAGCTGACAAGCTGTAGGCTTGCTCAGCCTGGTAGTTAAGGCCTGTATAGATTGTGTAATTAGTGCCTAGACACAGCTAGGTTTTTGTTTGGCTATTTTTGTTCTGTTTCTTTTTCTGAAACACTGTACAGCACCTGTATATAGACTTGTATATATCACCAATAAACACTGCACTGTTTGTCACTACCTCACTGTATTTGGTATATGTGCCTTAAAGACTGCTTATCCCAGGGAGCTTTGTACCTGCTACCTGTCCCCCAGGTTACACCGGCTTGAATAAAGACTGAGCCATAAAGTCAGCCTCTCTAAGGGCTATCACATCAGCCAGGAGGTTTGCCAGGACCAGGAACTTTAAGGTACTTTGGTGGCTTGCTGCTCCAGATGGGATCACGTTTAGTCCAATTTTGAGTAAAGGCTCAGTCATGAGGGTAGCCTCTCTAAGGGATTTTTCCTCAGTTGGGTAGTTTGCCAGCATCAGTGCCTTAACCTAAAGGGGGATTTTGGGGAATTCTGCCTAGTCCAGGTAGTGTTTAAACTCGTACTGGGATGCAATCTGAGGTGAATTGTTCTCCCCATATGCAAGACATGTTTTTTTGGCTAGTTAGTTCCTGAACATGCTGCCATGGAGTCAGTCAGGAAAAAGGAAAATTTCCTATCAATTACAAATTTTCCTTTGCTGGTAGACTCCATGGCAGCATGGGTACCTTCCCAGTGTCACAAGTAGGCTAGATACAGAACACAGGCTTTGGCTCAGCTTTAACATTTTGTGAGTGAGGTCCTATGGGATAGAGAAAGTGTGGCGCTACCTGAACGTATGCTACCATGGAGTCTAACAGGATAGGAAAATTAAGGTAAGTATTTGATAGGAAATGTTCCTTTTTCTTACATAAATATTCCTTCCTTTTGTAATGCATGTATAGGAGAAGGGGGTTTCAGACTCTCTTATTATAAAAGGCCTTTGAAAAAAATACAAGCGCACCGGCTCCTTGTGCAATACCATTTATTTGAATACAGATAAAAACATCAATAACACAATGCACTCACATTGTATAGTATGAAGCAAGGGCGATTGTGTCAAGCTGTGGAAACTTCCCGGTGGCCCAGGCTCCAGGCTGGGTCAGAGGAAGGCTGGCAGTGCACGCAAAGTGGATCCTCTGATGGCAGAGCAACCAGGTCCGCCTACCCAATAGCGATCACGTGATACTCGGCAGAATCAGCTGACAAGGAACGTTGCAAGTTGCCAAGACAACTCCTTTCAGAGGGCGTGCCCTCCTTCAGGTCTGCCCTATTCTATGTGTGTTCTATATATATTCTTTAAACTTTTTTTTTCAAGAATATACTTTTTGAAAATATAGTTTTTCTACAAACATATTAAAAATACATTAAAAAAAGGTTTCCTTACGATAAAACTAAATCCCTGTATCCATACATTTTGGACTGAACTGCTTAGAATAATATGCACACTGGTATTAAGGGTTCCTGGTGTAACATTGCCCATGCCAACCTATGTACAATTAATTATTTTTTGTTTGGGTTATGTTCTGTATGTACAACAATCCCTGCACACTCCATATGTGTAATATGCATGCCTCCATGGGTTGGTGAGCATTCTCTTATATGTGCGTGTGCATGTATAATTGAAAGCCTGTTGCTAAATGTATGTGTATGTAACAAACATAAATAAACAAACATAAGAAAAACTCCAGTTGGTATACTGCAAAGTGACCAAGATATTGACATATGTGTGCACTCACACGCACAAATCATTGATGTGCATGCCTGCACCCACCTATGTACATACCTGTGGTGCACACAGTAAACAACCAACTGTAGACAAATTTACTGGATAATCTTTGGGGGAAGGGGGGGGGGGGGA
The DNA here is from genome assembly GCA_037952925.1 of Lithobates clamitans. Classification (NCBI taxonomy): domain Eukaryota; kingdom Metazoa; phylum Chordata; class Amphibia; order Anura; family Ranidae; genus Lithobates; species Lithobates clamitans. The sequence goes on along the minus strand of JBBGZY010001644.1, from coordinate 921,301 downwards.
ACAAAACCAGTAATCAGATAATAATACTAATCTCCAATTCCTCATTGAGCCCTCCTGGACTCATTGCATTTAAAGTGAAGATCAAGAAGGTCTCTCTGTGGCATAGTTTGGAGTATCTCTCCCCTTCTGGCAAATGCATAGAGATAGCTTCTATCCCGAACAATTCCAAACCACTAGTGTTTTCAATATGGTGAACGCTAAAGTTGCATGGTACACTGTGTTTTGTGATGCCATTTTCAATGAACCTCCTGTGTTCATTGAACCTTGTTTGCATAGTAAAGATAGTACGCCCACATAATATAGGCCACATTTGGCCATGCTTTATAAATGCACAAGCCTTACAGTTGGATTTTTAGCAAGTCCCACGGATGTCAAACAGGGAAGGAATGGGTTATGACTAAGGTCTCATAGGCTGAAAGCGGCAACTGATTTTATCTGTGGCTTTTCAATAAAATGAAGATTCTTTTAGAGTAACAACCGGTGTGTGGATCATCGTTCCTACAAGGAATGTTCCCTGTCTTGGGTGGTGACTCCTTTAAGTTGCTGGGTGCTATGTGATTTTTAATATTCCTAGTCCTCTTAAACAAAGTATTAGGTCTTGTGGGTAAGATGTTAGTTAGGGCCCGATCTTGCAATAAGATGGGCCAATGTTTTTGGAGAGTATTTTTAATTTGCCAGTATTGGTTATTATAGTTGGTAATATATTTTGTTAAGAGAAATCTCGACTTTTTATGGGAATGTTGGTTATCCTAATGCTGCGGTATTTGTCAAGATACCTATTGGAGGCATCATTTTTATGTAAAATTTTCCCTTGTCTCAAATAGTCAGTAATATTCGTGCAATTCCTACTCAGTCTATGGAATTGGCTATAAGGTATATTACATTTCCATATGAATAGATGGCAACTTTTGTAATGTATTAGGAATTGCCAGAAGTTTCCCTAAAGTGGGTCCTGGAGATGATGTATTTCATCTGCTGAATTCTTCCCTGGCTCATAGCCAAAAGGGAGGGCCCTAATCTGATGAACAGCCACATATTAACCAGAACAGTGTTAAACTATGGGTGTTGACCCAAATTGGATCATGCGTTTTGAATGGGCCACCACTTGACTTTGTGTCCAAGCATGAAATCAGCTAATCATTGGCAAGTAATAGTACACTGACTATGAATGGCAGCGCAGGTACCGTAAGTATGAGGAGCTAGAAAATGTCTACTACTAAAAGAAGATACAACAAAATCTTTATAGTGATAAAAGCTATTAAGAATCCCCCATGTGCTTCTGCACTATATCTCCTGTATCATCTCTCTCTTACTGTTTATACATTAAGTAATATGGTGCTCTACTTTCACATTGTCTAACAGATCGGAATGTTGCCCTTCAAGGTCGAGCAACTATGTCCACAAATATAAAGGACTACGAATGGGGATTCTATTCAGCAGCAATAAATGCAATAGGTGGGAACCAGGATCTGGAAATTACCCATGGTTCCTGCTCACATACACACAAACAATTGTCTCCTTGGTGGAGTGTGGACCTCCTGAAACCGTACAAAATTGCCTACATCAAAGTCACTAACAGAATCTGTTTTAGCAATAGAGTAAATGGTGCTGAATTTCTCATTGGAAACTCTCTGAGTGACAATGGAAACCATAATGCCAGGTAAGGATGATGTTTGCATATTATTCCCCTTTAACCACTTCAGCTCTCATTTCTATATAATGTACACCTTATGGACCAGAGCAGTTTTTGCATTTCTGCTATGGGGCTTTGATAACGTTCTCATTACTTAAAGTGGAACTTTACCCATAACAACTTAATAAAAATAATGTTCTTTATCAAGGAACATACATTCCACATTAATAATTATGCTACCAAAATGAGTGTGTGCTTCCAGCATTGGTACTACTGTCTCTTCTTGAGGGGGCTGCCATTTTGCTAAATAGGTTGTCAGACTCTATAAATTTGGCACAGTGCCTAAAAATAGAGAGCGACTAAGCATGTGTAGAGCAGGGAGAGAGAGTGTAATACTGGATTTTAAACAGTATAGGCACTTACTTTCTTTCAATTTTTTTTTATTTTAATTGTACAATACATGAAGAAATGAATAAACAGAATATCTGTACAGTGGAACCTCGGTTTGCGAGTAACGCGGTTAACGAGCGTTTCGCAAACCGAACACTGTATTTCTAAAAATCCTAACTCGGTTTTTCGAGTGTTGTCTCGCAAAACGAGCAGGATTCAGGCCAAAAGTGGTGTGCAGTACTGCTTTTGGCCTGAGGTGGGGGGCGCCGGAGCTGAGCAGAGCCGAAAGTCGTTGATCGGCGCCGTTTGGAAATGCACGGAAAGGCCTGAGGACAGTTTGGCTGACCTCAGCAAACCTCAGAAAGGCTCGTGAACGGAGTCTTTCCAAAGTTTGCTGAGGTCAGCTGAAGTGTCCCGCTGGCCTTTTCGGCCTATTCCGAGGCTCTTCTGCGCCCCCCGCCTCTGGCCGCATGCGGTATTGCATCCCATTGAAGTCAATGCGGAACAAATTATTTTTGTTTCCATTGACTTCAATGGAAAAACTTGCTTTGATATGCGAGTACATTGGATTACGAGCATACTCCTGGAACGGAATATGCTCGTAATCCAAGGTTCCACTGTATAGGAGTTATCATAACCCAAATGCCTAACAAAATAATAACTGTTTTTGTAATGCAGGGTCGCTAGTTACTGGGTCAGCTCCACCTTTATAGGGCGTACACACGGTCGGACTTTGTTCGGACATTCCGACAACAAAATCCTACCTTTTTTTCCGACGGATGTTGGCTCAAACTTTTTTTGTCTACACACGGTCGCACAAAGTTGTCGGAATTTCCGATCGCCAACCACGCGGTCACGTACACCACGTACGACAAGACTAGAAAAGGCCGGTTCAAAACCAAGCGCGGCACCCTTTGGGCTCCTTTTGCTAATCTCGTGTTAGTAAAAGTTTGGTGAGAGACGATTCGCGCTTTTTCAGACTCGTGGCTTTCAGATCGCTTTCTGCCGTTCAGTTTGTGCTTGTGGGTTTGTATCTGCTCTTCAGTGCAGTCAGTTCGTATCAGAGTTTTCTGTGCGATCTTGCCCGCTCGTTGCTGTTTTTCAGGTCGCTCTTCACAGGCCTTGCTGTTCTTCAGTGCGTTCTGTTACTTCGTTCTGAGCAGCCGACCGTTTTCTAGCCATGTTTCGTATGCGTACTCCTCGTAGAGTTCGTGCTGTGCAGGGGCTTGGTGTTGGGGTCCTTACCTTGACACAAGTCCAGTCCATGAACAGGGTGGGGAGTAGTTCATGGACCAAGAATTAGTTGCTTCAGCGTGACCAGTTCTGTCATATGCCTTTGCTCCGTGAGATCCGTGAGAATAATCCTGATGATTTCAGGAACTTTCTCCGGATGACGGACCCCGTGTTTCACCGTTTGTTGGCTTCGCTGACCCCCTATATCAGCAGGCAGGATACCTGCATGAGGCAAGCCATCACTCTGGAGCAGAGGCTGGTCGCTACCCTGCGGTATTTGGCGACAGGGAGAAGCCTGCAGGACTTGAAGTTCTCGACAGGCATCTCCCCCCAGGCTCTGGGGATCATTATCCCAGAGACCTGTTCTGCCATCATCCAGGTCCTGCAGAAAGAGTATATGAAGGTAAGATTTTTATCCTTTTATATCACATTTTATTGTATTGAATGTTTGATAATATCTTGTATTTCTTTTATGTAATTATTATTTTAGGTCGTTCATACATATTTGCCCTTCACTAACCTCCCCAGCATGGTGTCTCCTGGCCTATATTCACCTCATGTAGTCACTTAACAATGTATTTTATCAGCTCCATAGTAGTGCTTTACCCCAAACACCCCCTAAAATGTTTGGAAATGTTATTTTTGATTTAAATTCAGGCAGAGTGCTAGAGGTTTTTTTTGTGGTGTCCCCAAATAATTTTTAGTAACCCTCCCTCCCCCAACTGCTAAGTCAGCTGATCCCAATTCTCTATCCTCAATCATCTATCTGCTGACTTTGCCAAACCCATACACACTATACCCATCTCTTTTGTGGTCAGATTTATGGATGAATTCCCCAAAGCATGTAGTGCAAGGGCCTGCCTGTATACTTTCCAATGGTACTGTTTAAAGTTTTTGTATCCTATTATTATCTTGATAGGTAATAGCAGAATGTCCAAATGTCCTCAAATGTGTACAGTGTGTATTTATATCTTTGTATTATGACACTTCTTACCTGTCCAGTGGGCTGCCAATAGTGTAACTAAGGAGGGGCTGTTCAAAGTAATACCCATTATTTAGGCATTCATCTCTCAATGAAGTGAAGAGGGTTACCTGTCCAAGATTTACACACACACCCTATAATGTTATAAATGGCCCATGAGAGGGGGGGAGGGGGAATATGATAGGTGTACCTTATACTTTGGGCTTGTTAAATTCCCCTTACTAAATGCCATCTTGAGGTTGCCCCATAATGTTTGTGTCTAATCTGCTTGCCATGTTTCTGTGAAAAAATAGTAATGTTTATTGTTTTTTCCTCAACAGTTTCCTTCCACGCCACAGGAATGGCAGACTGTGGCCTCCCACTTTGCCCAGCGGTGGGACTTTCCTAACTGCGGAGGGGCAATTGATGGGAAACACGTCCACATCGTCCCACCACCCAACTCGGGGTCGTACTATTATAATTACAAGGGGTTCAATAGTATAGTGATGTTGGCAGTGGTGTCGGCTAATTACGACTTCTTGTATGTGGACGTGGGGAAGAATGGTCGGATGTCCGATGGTGGAGTCATCGTCCAGACGGAGTTCTACAGGCGTCTCCAGAATGGCAGCTTGGACTTGCCAGCTCCAGAGGGCAATGTTGAAGGACTCCCATTTGTGTTCGTTGCTGATGAAGCGTTTGCGCTGGGGGACCACCTGATGCGGCCATTCCCAATGAGGACCCTCACCCCGGAACAGAGGTTTTTAATTACCGGCTGGCCAGAGCCCGAAGAGTGGTGGAGAACACATTTGGAATCCTGGCCAGCTGGTTCCGCCTATTTATGACACCCATCCATATGGCGGAGTATAAACTGAACCATATTATACTTGCGTGCTGTGTTCTCCATAACTTTTTAAGGAAACATTCGGCCAACTATGCTGGCTCAGTTGGGCCTGAGGCCGGAATCATACATCAAACCACACTGACGGCGCTTGAAAGCGGCCGTCCTGGCTTGCCCTCCCTGAGTGCCCGTGATGTCCGGTTACGCTACCTGGAGTTCTTTGTGTGTAGGGGGGCTATCAATATGCCAGACAATCTGTGAAGCCTTTTTATAATAAAAAAAAACAAAAAAATTCTTTGTGGACATTTACTGCTTGTGTTTGTTTTAGCTGACCCTGACAGAAATGTTTTGAGTGCAGAAAATGGCGTGATTGTGTAACCTTATACAAAGCACTGTTGGCTGTTATTTACTAAATGCAAAAACACATTTTACTACAAATGCACTTGCAACTGCACTGAAACTGCACTTGTAGTGCAAAGTGGATTTGCCCTTAGGAAATAACCCCCATTTTCTCAGAAAACAACAATTACATCACCCCAAAAGTGTTGTAGCGTTGAGACAATAATCCACACATTCTTGATTAACAATCTTTTTAATACCTGCACAATCACATGTGCATTTACCAAAGGTTTTTCAAACAAACCAACATGTTTGTTGTATAACAATTTTTGTGGTGGCATTATCCAAAATCAAAATGTCCATTTTATAGAAAACAGGCCTGTGTAAAACCAACAAGAAAAGACACAAATCTTGAACTTACAAACGTCACATTTGGTCGAATTTGAAGGCAATATCAGACATGAGTATTTAGGAACTGTGTTTGATATTGCGTTCAGATGGGGGGAAATCACCCCAGGAAAAGCCAAATTTGGAAGATGCACACAAATTTCCCAATGTCAACATGTGCTAGCTGCCATCACGGGGGATCAAGGGATGTGTTTTGGGGGAGAAACCCCTTCCTCACCGCTACTTTATTATTGAGGAAGGGGTTGCAACCCCAAAACGCGTCCATTGATCTCCCGTGATGGCAGATAGCACATGTTGACACACTGTGTGCATCCTCCAAATTTGGCTTTGGGAAAAATCACAAAAACATTTAGCACATTGTAGCACACAAAAGAAGAAAGTGATTTGGAGGGGTTTTAAACTCGCCCCAAAACATCAATGACGTTTTTATATTTTGGAATAACATCATTGATGTTTTGCTTGATGATTTCCAATTGTAAATTACACCCCATGATCTCCCCGATCAGGATCTGGGCACTTTCGGATGTGAAAGGATCTGGATCCACAACCTCACGATCACCTAAAAAGAGAGGAACCCCAAAATAAATTTGGTTTCAAAAAAATGTCGCCATCCATCTCTTATCTGAGCCTGTGGCTGTAGACACTCACCTGTTGTGGTGACTAGTTCCACCACGTCTTCATCCTCCTGCTCAGCTTGGGTTGGTGGTATTTCATCTTCTTCCAGGGGGGGGGGGGGCTCTGGTCTCCTCGGATGAGGGGTGTCCTCCGAGTCTTTTCTCCCCTATGTAAAACAAAAATGGTATACTTAGCACACAGATATTTAATGTCAGAACTAGAAATAGGAAACATTGCTTGGAAGTGGGGTACAATTGTCAATTTTCGCAGAGTTCCAAGATGTAGCTTTTTTAGTGTCCTTTGTCAACCTTCAATACTTTACCTGTTTGGTACAAGCTTCACAGATGGAGACCCCCCTATAGTATACACTGGAGCACCTGTGTGGCCCCCCTAATAAAAATGGTGTTCTGGTGTCCCACACTAGTGCTCCAGTGTCCAGATGTGAAAACAGCTGCTGAGTGTCCTCTCCTTACACACAATCTAGTTTGCATTTCATTCTAGTAACAAAGCCATCTACACAACCCAATTCTTTGAAGACAAGTATAGGGCGTCAAAATGGTGGCCAAATGCATATGGGCTAAACAATGGTATTTTATAGTTGGAACGAAAAATGTTTGATCCGAACGAATAATGTGCCCATGAACATGAAAGTTGCCATTTTAAACTGTACTACAGTTCCTAAAAGCACATGGAGCAGCACGAACGTAATAAACACAAAAAGAATAGGAACACAGCACAACTACTTACTTTTTTGCAGCACTCTCCGGATCTTTCTGTACTGCTCATGTTCTCGTAATTTCAGGTCCGACCACCGCTTCCTGAGCTGATCTTTCGATCGTCGTACCCCGAAATTCCGGTGCAGACTCCTGACCACTTTCGCCATGATCTTGGCCTTTCGGACATTGGGGTTGGGGTAAGGCCCATACTTTCCATCATAGTCGGCCTTCTTCAGGATGTCCACCACTTCCAACATCTCCCCAAAGGACATATTTGAGTCCTTAAATCTCCTTCTGGATCGGGACGTTTCAGGCTCCGGCCTTTCCTCCTCCTCGTTGCTACAATTAGCACGATCCTGCTGTCTATCCGATAACGAAGGTAAGATCTAAACTTGCGCCTATACTGCTTCGAAATGGAAGCCTATATTGTAACAAGATTAGGGGAGTTTTGCCTGACATTAGGGTTTGTCTTGTGTTGTGTCTTGCAGAGAAAATGGATGGGTTCAACGACCACAATTTCCTGCCCCTGAGCTGCCCTGTCTGTGGCAAGTGAGACACCCCCACTATAATCACAAACAGAAGAGGCAGGCAGCGCTGGAGAAACTGCTGGAGTTGGTGAAGCCGGTGGTCCCCACAGCAACCATCCCTTATTTAAAAGCCAAAATTGGTGGCCTGAGGAGCACATATCTTAGGGAACGCAAGAAGGTCACAGATTACCAGAGGTCCAGGGCTGCAGCAGATGACATTTATGTCCCCAGTCTGTGGTACTATGAGAGACTGCGATTTCTGTCAGACCACACTGAAGTCAGGGAATCCCTCTCCACTCTTCCTTCCACGCTTCCTTCCATACCAGCTGAGGCTTCTGATGTCCAACCTGGGCCTTCCAGCCAGGAAGAAGTGGAGGAGCCCAGCTGGAGTCAGGTAAAGCATTCTTCTACAGATTTCTGGTCAATAAATAAATGATGTTTACTAGATGTTATTATTGATCACTAATTGCTGATTGAAAAAAGTGTTTTACATATCAATAGACAGTAGTGGGCACCCAAAATTGGGACAAGAATGAAAAATCCTGGGCTCAGAATGATAGTCTGTTATATTTGTTAACATTCAATTTGCAACAGCCAGGAGGTGAAAATTGTGTGTGATTGATTGAAAAAATACTAAAACTATGTCCCTTTTTCATACACAGGAAGACCTCAGCCAGGAGGAGGTTGTGGAATGTGGCAGTCAGGAGGAGGCGGGGATTAGTGGCAGCCAGGAGGAGGCGGGGATTAGTGGCAGCCAGGAGGAGGCGGGGCTAAGTGTCAGCCAAGAGAAGCCTGGGACCAGTCGCAGCCTGACTGAGTCTCAGGTCCCTCCTCTCCATCTGCCATATAAACGAGCCAGGAAGGCCACTCCGAGTCCCGTGCAGGATTCAGCGTTCAGGCTGATCCAGGTGGCTTCGGCGTCCCTCAGTGCCTTACCGCCTCCTGAAGAGGCCTTTGCCTGCATGGCTGCCACCAAATTGCAGGGCATGCAGGAGGGTCAACGCAAGCTCTGTGAGGACCTGCTTTATAAAGTCCTACGTAAGGGGGTGAGTGGGGAACTAACACCCAAGACCGACGTGGTTGAGTTGGACCATCCTCCTCCTCCTGCTGCCACAACTCCACCACCACAGCCACCGCGTGGAAGGAGGCGTGGAAAGAAGACCAAAGAGTGATGACCCTGGGTTCAGTCTGGTCTGACAGAAGATGCAGTCTCTCGTATGACCACAGCCTGGGGACACAGATGTCATCTGCTGCTTTCCGGATCTCTGGGACTTCTGGACCAGACTGCCCTCCCTTAGATAAAGACTCCTCAGGCCACCAATTTTGCTTAAAAATAGTTGATGTCTGCCCTGGGGTTCCAAGGCTTCGCCCACTTCTGCAGTTTCTCCAGCGTTGACTTCCTCTTTGTTTAGTTGTGAGCCCCTAATAAAAATTTTTAGGTAAATTCTACTCTCCTGTGTGTGTTTTCATCCAAAAAGGACAGTTTGTTGGTGAGGATTCAGGTACATTTCTAACATAAAATGTGAAATTAACAAGGGACAACAACACCAAACAATCTCCTACAGATTAAATAGAACAACATATCAATGGTGTTGTGGGAACTTGTCACAAAAAACACACACAAACATTTTCGGGAGTACAAATCAAAATCGCAAAAAATAAATAAATAAAATACAAACACAAAAAAAGAATCTACATTAAAGCCAAAAAATATATAAAAAATATACAAAAATATGTTGTCAGATGTGAGAAATCAAAATATATTGAGGGAATCACGATAAATAGTAACGAAATAAGTTTGTGAGAAGTGTGTGTGAATATGAGCAGCAAAACTACTTAATTCTTGTCAAATTATAAAGAAGAAGAGAGTGCGCTGTATTAAACCATTTTGAACATTGCAGCGTGACGAAAGTGCTGTATCCATTGCGAACGCTAAGTTTACCAGAACGAGCTGTTCCGTCTTGGAATTTCTTCTGAGCATGCGTGGCACTTTGTGCGTCGGAACAGGCCACACACGGTCGGAATTGACGCAATCAGATTTTGTTGTCGGAAAATTTTATCTCCTGCTCTCCAACTTTGTGTGTCCGAAAATCCGATGTAAAATGTCCGATGGAGCCCACACACGGTCGGAATTTCCGACAACACGCTCCGATCAGACATTTTCCATCGGAAAATCCGACCGTGTGTACGGGGCATTACTGTACCAAACTCCGGCCATTAGGATTTGGCATCCAGGGACCTGGGGAGGCTCCTCTAGCACCCCTAAAGAGAACATACTGTGCCTGGTGGCTCCTCCCCAAGCTATTATAAATTCACAGTTTCAATAGGCTAGCTCAGAGTCTAACGTTAAGTTTGGGGCTTCGGGAGCTTATCTAGTTTACTCCCATGGAGGTGCCCTCTCGTAATTAAGCGAAAAGGTGATTAAGTCGGAGGTTATCTCCGGTTGTCATAGAGGGCCATATTAGGGAGGGAAAAAAAAAGGGGGTTGAGGAAGGTTAGAGGGAAGAATTAGAGGGAAAGAGAAGTAAGAGCCATTCAACAGGAGAAGACTTGAAGGCCCAGTGAGGGCGGGTAGTACTCATGGTTGCTCTCCTGGTATGAGGGAGATGCCCATATGTAGAGCCCAGGGTTCCCAGTTTGCTTCAAACTGGGCCATGGTGTTTAGTAGGATGCTAGTCAATTTCTCTTGGGACTTAATCCAAGATATTTTACGTTTGGTAGCTGACAGAGAGACCCTGGGTTGTTTCCAGGCTTTTGCTATTGTCAGCTTGGCGCCTAGTAAAATGAAGTGGATTAATTTGCGGGTGAATTTAGAAGTCTTGGGTAGATTTGCGTTGAAGGGCATTGCCATGAGTTTTTGGGATTTGGAGATCTGTCACTTTTTGGATCAGGGAAAAAATACTGCTAAAGAAAGACCTTATTCTAGGGCATTCCCACCAGATGTGGGCCATGGATCCTGTAAGTTGGCATCCTCGGAAACACTGAGGATCTGCTGTTGAAAACATGTTAGCCCGTTTGGCTGGGGTAGGGTACCATCTGGTCATTACCTTAAGCTTAAATTCAATTAGCAATATATTCCGAATGCCCTTAAAGGTTCTAGAGTAGGATGCGCGCCATCTCTTCACGTCCCAGTGTATTGAGAGGTCATTCTTCCAAGTGACCATATATGTGGTTTTGCATGATTGATGGGCAAGTGACTGATATATAACGGAGATTCCACCCCTCTGTTCTGTGGTCTGTCCACATCATGTTTCATATGGTGTGAATCTGGGTGAAGTGGGTTTCTCCAACCAGATTTTGTGAAGAAAATGATGTATCTGGTGAAATCTGAACTGTTCTGATGTCGGAATCTCTAACTGTTGCCTGGATGCCTGTGGATGTTTTGTGTGTGTGTTTTTTTTTATCTATCTATCTATCTATATTGTAACATCGGGGGTTGATTTAGCTTAAAGGTAGAGCTTACCAGTGAGCCGAGTCCACGCCAGATACGCAGTTTTAAGGGCTTGTAGGCCCACTTTTATTAAAGAAAGAAAATGTCCGATAACAGAAGTGTTGCCCACACAGGGGTTTCAGCTTTCCACAGCAACAATGTAAGTTCAATCAGAAATACCAAGCCACCTGGCTCTCTTTAGCAGCACTGCTGCTCAAACTTATGCTTCAGCCCTCTCGGCTCTATAACAGAGTTCCTGTACACCCAGTACCTCAGCACTCTTTTCCAGCCCACAGGCTTAGACCCTCTGTCTGCTCTGACAGACAGACCTGTGCAGACATGCACACTTCTCCCTTGCTTGCCTGGACTCCTCGGGAGGGTGGAGCCCAGAACTATGGTCAGGTGTCTACAAATAGCCCAACACACACCTGACCAGTCAATCTGCTGGTGGATCTCAAAATCTGGAGAAAGCTGCAAAAGCAGTTTTCTCCAGTCTACATTTATGCTCTGAAGCCTTGCCTCAAGCAAATGTGCATACCCTATGTCCACTTTAACCCCATTTTCATAGCGACAGGGACTCTCACTATTACATATCCCCCCCCTTTGTTTCGATCTGGAGGGAGGAACACCAGCACCCGTCATGGTTGGGACACCTCTGTGCTGGCTGTCATCCACGTAGGCCCAACCTTTTTTTTGGGTGCGCTTCCAGGTACATCCCACCCTGGATCTTAACAGGGTCCTACATTTCCCTATACTCAGCCTTCTCCCTCTGTCCTTGGGGTTCCTGAGCTCACATTTCTTTTCTGTTGGCCCCCTGCCTTTCCTGCTACTTCCTTCCAACTCAGTTTCCTGATTCTGTAGAGAACCTCCTCCAGACACTACGCCTGATGAGTAACCACCTTTTCCCTCACTGGTACCCGTTTTCCCCATCACAATAGGTCTCTTGGGTTTACCAACTCTTTTGCCTCCCCGCTTCAAGTTTCCTGGTTTACCAAAACCTCTCTCAGCATTACTGTTCTGAGACTGTAGGGGGCCTATTTTTAGGGTGTTTATAACGGGACCCCTCCTCTTATTTCTGGTACCTGACTCAGCAGTCACTAATTGTTTACCAGGTTTACCTGTACCTTTGGACACCACATTATAATGTACCATTAACACATTACTTGATTCATCATTGACAGACATTTTCAAACCAGCATTACACCTCTCAATGTTGCACATGTCACCAATGCCTTTTTTTTCAGCATTTGCTAGGGCAGAGTCTGCAGAGGGCACACATACCAGAGGGCCGCCATCACCCACAGGAACCTCACAGGATGTCACCTCCCCTGGGTTCACCCACTCTGCAGACAGCTGTCCTACCACTTGACCTTTAATACCACCTGGATTTCTATCCAAAACCGGAACAGGCGAGCTCTCGTCTGATCCGCGTACCAACCTTATTGCACTTTTTACCCATTTCCCTGTCTCAGGGACCATATCAGGTTTGTCACATAAACCTATTATTGGACTGGTGACCCCAGTCTCTTTAACCACCTCTGTCTGAGCCCTGGTCAGGATTTCTGCTGTTTTCTGGTCCATGCTCGGCCCTTCCATCTCACGCGGTTTTTCCACCGGTGCAGTATACGCGCCCTTCACCGACAACTGACCAGCACCACCCTGGACCATAGCCGCAGAAATGCTTCCCATCGGGCTGTTAGGAGGTGAAACCTCAGACATTGACTCATTTTTAGTTTCTCCAAAGCATCTCCCATATACCATTTTTTCAGGAATTAACCCAGCAGCATACCCAGAAGCAACTTTTAACAAGAGTAATACTTTCAAGAATAAACCATTCCTGTCTTGTTCTCCTTTGTTCTGTACAGCCTGCCATTTAGTGCTCCACCTAGTGGTACTCCACAGTACCAGGCCGTCTGACTGTGCAGGAGACACCCCAATATAGATTGGCTGTACATCCCAAAGTTTAAGCAGCTCCTTTAACGCTTTGTTTTTAGGTCTCTCCAGAGATGCTCAATTGGGGGATGGGGGCGTGACCGGAAGGGCGGGTGTCTGAGGAGCGGCCGCATGGAGTGAGTGAGAGCAGGGACGCTGTGTGCTCCGTCCCATCCCCGTTCTTATCGCTCCCTCCGGCCACAGGAACGGCGCCTCGGATGGCTTAAGCTCCTCAACAACTGCCGGTATACATGAGCGGTGCCAAGCTGACCCCCCTCCTTCTCTGCTAAGAGCCCTCTTGAACCCCTAATGACCGGCGAAAGCTGAGGAATTCTCTGAGAGAGACATCAGCCCCTGCACGCTGCGGTAGCTTTCACTTTCACTTTCCACTCTATCATGCTAGACACGGAGGAGAAGTCGGCTGGAGCTGGTATAGTATAGCATTTTTATGGTAACCGGATTCTGCTGTAAAAAATGTGTGACAACCCTTTGGTTCAGAAGTAATTTCTGGTAATTTCTGGTAGTCCCCTGGCAGTTCCTGGCAACTTGGTGTTGGTGCAGTAACATAACTAAGTGTCAGCAGTTTGCCTCACCTGTTGTTTTGGTAGTACTAAATATGTGAACAGAGTGAGCTAGCACAGGAAGCAAAATATACTCCTTTTTTTTTTTTTTTGTGTCCTCTTATCACTAAGATTATATCGACCCCCCTACTTTTAGGTGGGGCCATCATAAGCTATAAGCTAGCTAAAAGCCCTTGACTCCTCGGCGACTGCATGCATACCTGTGTACATACCTCACTAACCGTAGACTGCTGGCGACTGCCCTAGCGGCATTTAACCAGCTGCGCAAAACTGCAGTGAAGGAGGGAGGCGGCATTAAGTACTGCCGTAGCTGAGGCGCTCCTGGGCGAGGGGAGCTACCCAACCCCGGCCACCTAAGGCACGGTAGTCTACTCTTGTTTGAAATTTTCCTTTCCCCGTGCCGGGGCGTGCTGGGGTGGAGAGAGCTTCCCCCCCCCCACACACCCGTCACATACTCCACTTTAGGAGCAACAAGGCAGTTATCCTACCTAGCGGGTTGGTGAATGTGGAGAGGTGCTGCTAATTCCCTGCTGTTGAACCACTCGTATACCTATAGGAGTGAATGATGCAGAATCTACGCTCCTCTAAAGAGAAAAACTCACAGCACGCTGTGGCAGCAGCAGCAGCAGCAAAGCTGGAGCAATATGCTCATGCCCCCGCTCTGACCCCTCCAAAAAAGGGAACGCAGCAAAAGAGTCAACAGGGGGGGACATCGGATAGGAAAAGCCAGGGCCAGCCACATTCACAGCCCTTAGGGGGTGTGTTGGCTATCCAGTCTTCCAAATCAACATGTAATAAAGGGCCAGAATTAAGTAAACAAAACTCAAATGTGAGCCTAGAGTTAATAAACGATCCGAACCTACCCCTGAATAAAGAACCAACCTTAATGGACGTATTCATGGCTGTAGGGGTGTGTAATAGCTCGCTCAAAGATCTCTGCGAACAGATGAAAGGTCTTAAAGCAGACCTCTTAATGGTTAGACAAGATCTACAGAAGACGGCGGAGAGAACAACTGCCCTGGAAGAAAGAGTTAGTGGGCTAGAAGACAATGTGCACCCAATAATTAAAGAAATAAAATGGCTGAAGGAACAGTTAGCTAAACAGACCTTTAAAATGGATGAGATGGAGAACAGGAGTAGAAGAGATAATGTGAGATTGATAGGTCTACCTGAAAGGAGTGAGGGCGCCAACCCAATTGCATTTCTAGAAAAATGGTTAGGGGAGCTAATCGGGAAAGATCTGTTCTCGGCTTCGTTCTCCATCATAAGAGCCCACAGAATCCCATTCAGGGCACCACAGGAGGGGGGTCACCCGAGACCTCTCCTCCTGAGATTTCTCAACTACCAGGATAAAGTGACCCTACTGCGGAAGACTAGGGAAGCAGGGGAGGTCTTTTTTAACGGGGCAAAAATATAATTCTATTCTGACTTCTCTCCGGACCTGCAGAGGCGTAGAGCAGAGTTTACCCAGGTAAAACGCAACCTACAAAAACTTAAGTTGCCCTACGCTCTTTTATATCCAGCGAGGTTGCGGATTGTGGCCCTGGGGGAGACTTTGTTTTTTAACTCCCCTGCTGAAGTTGAGAAGTGGTTGGAAGATAACAGAGAAAAAATTACGAACCCCACGTAGAGAGTGGGGGGGTATATAATAGGCCGGGGCGATGATAGGATGACACGATAGGGCGCTGGGAGGTAGGAGGTAGAGGGGCTGCATTTTTTGTCTTTGTTACTTTGCTTTGCCTCATTTTTTTTCTGCTCCGGAGGGGGGTGCATCTTAAAGATTTTACCCTTTTCCGGCGCCCGTTAACGGTTTATGTTAGGAAGGATGGGACAGGATGGGTGCACACAGTTGTTTGGGGGCAGGGCGGTGTGGGATTGCGAGTGGTAGAATTGGTGTAAAAGGGTGGTGATGGTCATGTAAATCCCCAGGGGATACACCTAGAGAGGTGGGTAGGGAAGGGGGGGGGATGGGGTGGGAGGGTAGGGGAGATTAGGTGGGGTGGGAAGGGAAGGGGGGGGAATTTGGAAGGGAAGGGGAATAAGGTGGGAAAATCATTTGATACAAACACATACACCATTAGAAATCACATTG
Organism: Lithobates clamitans; assembly: GCA_037952925.1. Taxonomy (NCBI): domain Eukaryota; kingdom Metazoa; phylum Chordata; class Amphibia; order Anura; family Ranidae; genus Lithobates; species Lithobates clamitans. The sequence continues at coordinate 905,606 of JBBGZY010001644.1, read as the reverse complement.
GAGGCCTCCGGACCTCCACTTACAGATTATTGTTACACATGCAGGCACTTTTTACAGTATATTTTAATAAAGCAGGGTAGATTTGATTAAATTAAGCATGTATTTTAGAATTCACAATTTGCACACATTTGGAATTAATACAGTAGTCGCTGGGAGAGATCTTTCTTTCTCTTTATGTCCCTCCATTTCCTTTTTTTTCTTTTATCTCTTTTCGAGTAAAAAGGTGCATAAATTTCACTTTATAAAAACAATAAGGACATACGGGGTAATTTTTGTCATGACACGCAGGCTTTTTAGAACCTAGATGTTAGTCGGGCCCTTGAAAATAGGATCCTGGAATATTAGGGGCCTGGGTTCTTCTCTTAAAAGGCTGGCAGTGTTCTCTGTGCTGGAAAGCGCTGGGGTAGACCTGGTCTGCCTGCAGGAAACCCACTTAACTAGGGATACCAGCCAGCAGCTACAGATGAAAAAATTTCAATATCAATTTCATGCATATCACTCCTCTTTTAGTAGGGGGGTGAGTATCTTTGTGAAAGCTGGGGTAAAATTCTCCTGCAGACAGACCAGTATAGACGATCTAGGTAGATATATTTTTTTACTCTGCTCTATTGACGGAGTCATGTTAGTGGTGGCAAACATATACATCCCTCCCCCTTTTAATTTGGACATATTGCTCAAATTGCACAAATTCCTGTTGGATAAAAAGGAATGCCCGATAGTAGTTGTCGGGGACTTTAATGAGGTCCTAGATAGAAAATTGGATAGATTCCCGATACGTCAACTCTCAGAGGAATCAGGGAAGACCCGCTTGAGTTTATTCCTGGAAGAAGTAGGGTTAGTAGATTTGTGGAGGGTGCGAAACCCAGGCGCGCTGCAATACACCTGTTGTTCTATGTCACACTCCACGCTCTCAAGGATTGACCTAGTCCTGGGAAATGCCAGGGCACTTCAGCTGCTTGAAAAAATTGCATATTGGCCAAGAGGCATCTCAGACCATTCCCTTATGGTGGCTACACTAAATGTAGGAGAGTCCAAGCCCAGAAAGAGTTGGAGCGTGAGTCCACACTGGTTCGAAGTAATTAAAAAATCGGATGGGATTCTCCCCACCTTAAGGGAATTTGTGGAGTTCAATCAGGGCTCGGCGGATCCCCCTGTGCTATGGGACACCCTCAAGGCATTTCTTAGAGGGGTTCTAATACAGCAGATGGCTAAATTTAATAAAGAGGCTAGGAGGGAAGAAGAGGGTACTCTGAGGGAAGCTCTTGAGGCCGAAAATAACTTTATCAGAAACCCAACTCGGAGCTGGAAAGCACCTGGCAGGAGAAACAACAAAAGTATAAATTAGTGGTCATGCAGAAAGCAGAGACTAGGCGCCTACTTCAGAGACAGGAATTCATGGTGGAGGGGGAAAGAGTAGGAAGAACATTGGCTATGCTTGTAAAATCAATTGACAGACATTTTCAAACCAACATTACACCTCTCAATGTTGCACATGTCACCAATGCCTTTTTTTTCAGCATTTGCTAGGGCAGAGTCTGCAGAGGGCACACATACCGGAGGGCCGCCATCACCCACAGGAACCTCACAGGATGTCACCTCCCCTGGGTTCACCCACTCTGCAGACAGCTGTCCTACCACTTGACCTTTAATACCACCTGGATTTCTATCCAAAACCGGAACAGGCGAGCTCTCGTCTGATCCGCGTACCAACCTTATTGCACTTTTTACCCATTTCCCTGTCTCAGGGACCATATCAGGTTTGTCACATAAACCTATTATTGGACTGGTGACCCCAGTCTCTTTAACCACCTCTGTCTGAGCCCTGGTCAGGATTTCTGCTGTTTTCTGGTCCATGCTCGGCCCTTCCATCTCATGCGGTTTTTCCACCGGTGCAGTATACGCGCCCTTCACCGACAACTGACCAGCACCACCCTGGACCATAGACGCAGAAATGCTTCCCATCGGGCTGTTAGGAGGTGAAACCTCAGACATTGACTCATTTTTAGTTTCTCCAAAGCATCTCCCATATACCATTTTTTCAGGAATTAACCCAGCAGCATACCCAGAAGCAACTTTTAACAAGAGTAATACTTTCAAGAATAAACCATTCCTGTCTTGTTCTCCTTTGTTCTGTACAGCCTGCCATTTAGTGCTCCACCTAGTGGTACTCCACAGTACCAGGCCGTCTGACTGTGCAGGAGACACCCCAATATAGATTGGCTGTACATCCCAAAGTTTAAGCAGCTCCTTTAATGCTTTGGTTACAGACCAGACCCTTAATCCCAGACCCAAGTCCGTTCTGGGGACTTTCATTACATTGGGAATGCAGAGAGACTCATTGGCTGAGACTTGAGAAGTTGCAATTGTCAAACCAACATCCTCCCAGCTGGAGGTAACCACAGCCTGGTGCTCACCCAGAGCACTGCCAGGTGCTGGACTCATACCCAACTTCTCAGGTTCAGCATCAGTGAACTGCTCCAGAACATTACCAGTGACAACGTCACTTTGACACTCCATGACAACCTCAGTTTTGTGGGTCACGGACAATGTCTCTGCTGTGCGCTCACCCTTATTTGGTTCATCCTGCTCATGAGGGTTAACCCCTGCAGCAGCCACTGCACACTCTGGTACAAGCTGTTCTGCAGTTCCTCCTGCTGGCACAGCAGAAACTTTGTCCACCTTATTTTTGTGCATAAAAACCTCATCTATCAGGGAGATAAGATTTTTACCCCAACTATCCCAATCAGTTGTATGCGTGCTCCCTGCAGCGGTACTCTTCAGCACTGATCCATCCACCCAAAGAGACACATAAGAACAGACTGGCTTAGTTGCAGACTCATTACACAAGTCATTGTAAATCATGTCAGATTGTGGCAATATGTGTTTTAGCATAGTAGGTTGCAATACACCATATTCACCACCTTGCTCGGCTGGTGTTTCATAAACCTCACACACCTTTGCTTTTTTCACAGGTTGTGTTAACCCACCATTTACCTGCACATTTTTAGTACTAACAGCTTGTACTAACACATTACCTCAGGGTACTGCACAGGGACAAGTCACCCTCAAGAACACATTCAGTGGCCCCACTAACTGGGGTCACTCTCACATCATCAGGGACAGTCTCCTAACCAGTCCTTTTATACATGAAATCAGCAGTTCCAGCCATCACTTCATTAAAGTCAGTCTTACCCACCGCAGTAGTTGGGGTCACCATCTTCATTTGAGTACATTGTCTTATAAACCAATCCTCTGCTGCACTTTTACTGGCCAACTCCCCCTGGTGGCCACGGAATGAAACTACAGCAGGCATCTCCCACTGTTTAGCACCACCTGCCGACACAACAGGAAACTCCTTCTTGTTGCTAGGGGTGACTGCAAACATATTTTCACAGGAATCTGGGTCCGCAGATAAATACTTTTTCTCAGCAATATTATCTCCAGCTGAATTCCAGAACCTAGGACAAGAAAACATGCCACGCCCCAGCTGGCCACATTCCAGGCATGGTACTGGACGACTTTTTCCCAGAGCGCTTCTCTCCTGGTGATTCCCAGCTGGCTGGAACGCACAAGCCTCTTTGCGGGGATGCTGAGCCAAATCTCCTCTGCAGCTCCTCCTGTCCGGCACCACTTTCACTCTCGTCGCCATGGGAGATCGCACTCTCCCAGCAGAACTTTGCTGGCTCTCTCCAACATGATGTATCGGCTTCTCCTGAAGCCACTTGCCACGATCCTGGTTAGACATACCCCATGGTACACAGACAGCCCGACTGGCTTCCTCTCTGTTGCTATGGGCAACCACTCTTGGTCTCAGCCTTTGATCAGCCTTTCTCTTTGTAAATAGCATGGGCTTCTCTCTGCTGGATCCTGACACATTGACATTTTTCACAATAGCTACTGTTTTAACTGCAGCAGCATTGCCAGGGGCAACAACACCCCTCTTCCAGTTATGGACATCCAGCCGCTCTCCCCTTACACTGAGGGTTGGCTTTCTTTCCTCTGTAGCTTTGTCCAGCGCTGCCAGGTGCCGCTTGCACCAGTCCACAGCCGATTCAAACACTGGTGGACTTTCCATATTCGCAGTCACTCCACTGCACTTTTGCGGCCTCCAGTAAAAAATGAAGTACTGTCACTTTAGAGCAAGTTGCTTTTCACTTCATGCAAGCTTTCCTCACCTGCACAGTGCACACACAGATTGTGCTGTCTCATGCACACAAACACAGTTCATAGCAGAAAAAAAATTTGACTTTTTATTCACAGGTACACCACCTGCAACACGCAATGCCTTTTGCCTGGCTGCCCTTCCACACACAGCCAATAGTTCCTGACTTGAACTCACTGTGGAGCAAGGACCCGGATTCCACCGTCTTCTGCCCGCATCCAACAACCACTTGTAACATCGGGGGTTGATTTAGCTTAAAGGTAGAGCTTACCAGTGAGCCGAGTCCACGCCAGATACGCAGTTTTAAGGGCTTGTAGGCCCACTTTTATTAAAGAAAGAAAATGTCCGATAACAGAAGTGTTGCCCACACAGGGGTTTCAGCTTTCCACAGCAACAATGTAAGTTCAATTAGAAATACCAAGCCACCTGGCTCTCTTTAGCAGCACTGCTGCTCAAACTTATGCTTCAGCCCTCTCGGCTCTATAACAGAGTTCCTGTACACCCAGTACCTCAGCACTCTTTTCCAGCCCACAGGCTTAGACCCTCTGTCTGCTCTGACAGACAGACCTGTGCAGACATGCACACTTCTCCCTTGCTTGCCTGGACTCCTCGGGAGGGTGGAGCCCAGAACTATGGTCAGGTGTCTACAAATAGCCCAACACACACCTGACCAGTCAATCTGCTGGTGGATCTCAAAATCTGGAGGAAGGTTAGAGGGAAGAATTAGAGGGAAAGAGAAGTAAGAGCCATTCAACAGGAGAAGACTTGAAGGCCCAGTGAGGGCGGGTAGTACTCATGGTTGCTCTCCTGGTATGAGGGAGATGCCCATATGTAGAGCCCAGGGTTCCCAGTTTGCTTCAAACTGGGCCATGGTGTTTAGTAGGATGCTAGTCAATTTCTCTTGGGACTTAATCCAAGATATTTTACGTTTGGTAGCTGACAGAGAGACCCTGGGTTGTTTCCAGGCTTTTGCTATTGTCAGCTTGGCGCCTAGTAAAATGAAGTGGATTAATTTGCGGGTGAATTTAGAAGTCTTGGGTAGATTTGCGTTGAAGGGCATTGCCATGAGTTTTTGGGATTTGGAGATCTGTCACTTTTTGGATCAGGGAAAAAATACTGCTCCAGAACGACCTTATTCTAGGGCATTCCCACCAGATGTGGGCCATGGATCCTGTAAGTTGGCATCCTCGGAAACACTGAGGATCTGCTGTTGAAAACATGTTAGCCCGTTTGGCTGGGGTAGGGTACCATCTGGTCATTACCTTAAGCTTAAATTCAATTAGCAATATATTCCGAATGCCCTTAAAGGTTCTAGAGTAGGATGCGCGCCATCTCTTCACGTCCCAGTGTATTGAGAGGTCATTCTTCCAAGTGACCATATATGTGGTTTTGCATGATTGATGGGCAAGTGACTGATATATAACGGAGATTCCACCCCTCTGTTCTGTGGTCTGTCCACATCATGTTTCGTATGGTGTGAATCTGGGTGAAGTGGGTTTCTCCAACCAGATTTTGTGAAGAAAATGATGTATCTGGTGAAATCTGAACTGTTCTGATGTCGGAATCTCTAACTGTTGCCTGGATGCCTGTGGATGTTTTGTGTGTGTGTTTTTTTTTATCTATCTATCTATCTATATTGTAACATCGGGGGTTGATTTAGCTTAAAGGTAGAGCTTACCAGTGAGCCGAGTCCACGCCAGATACGCAGTTTTAAGGGCTTGTAGGCCCACTTTTATTAAAGAAAGAAAATGTCCGATAACAGAAGTGTTGCCCACACAGGGGTTTCAGCTTTCCACAGCAACAATGTAAGTTCAATCAGAAATACCAAGCCACCTGGCTCTCTTTAGCAGCACTGCTGCTCAAACTTATGCTTCAGCCCTCTCGGCTCTATAACAGAGTTCCTGTACACCCAGTACCTCAGCACTCTTTTCCAGCCCACAGGCTTAGACCCTCTGTCTGCTCTGACAGACAGACCTGTGCAGACATGCACACTTCTCCCTTGCTTGTCTGGACTCCTCGGGAGGGTGGAGCCCAGAACTATGGTCAGGTGTCTACAAATAGCCCAACACACACCTGACCAGTCAATCTGCTGGTGGATGTCAAAATCTGGAGAAAGCTGCAAAAGCAGTTTTCTCCAGTCCACATTTATGCTCTGAAGCCTTGCCTCAAGCAAATGTGCATACCCTATGTCCACTTTAACCCCATTTTCAAAACGACAGGGACTCTCACTATTACAATATATATATATATATATATATATATTTTTTTTTTTTTTTGGGGGGGCAACTATCTGTATGATGCTGTTTTACCTGATTCTGATATGGTATGATATATGTGAATTACTATCGGATTGGTGGGTTGGTCAGGACTTGCTCTTTTGTTCATCATGTGGAGGAATATTAAGGCGGTACAATGATTTGGGGTATGTAAAGAAGAGGATGATATTCTTTTTTTTTACCGCCTTTTGGGGATCATTGGTTTAATATTTGCAGTTGAATATATATAAAGCTAATAATGGCTACTGAGATTGTAACATGGTCATGGAATATTAGAGGGATTAAGAACCCTATTAAGAAATTACTATGTTTAATAAATTGTTTGAATTGCATGAACCCCTGATTGTTTGCCTGCAGGAAACACACTTAACTAAGGATACTGTTAGCTTATTACAGAATAAAAGGTAGCCTATGCAATATCATTCTGTATACTCAGCATATGCAACAGGAGTAAGTATATTAATTTCTTCAAAGCTTCATTTTTCCTGCAGGCAAGTAATGCTAGATTCACAGGGCAGGTTTGTCTTGTTGTTGTTGGTATGTACATTATTCTCTATGCAATGTATTTTTGGGTCTATCGATATCACTCCACCATATAATAGTGAAGTAATGCGACAGATAGGTATGTTAATGGAAGATAACCCAAGGATCCCCTTGCTGATTATAGGGGATTTTAATAATGTATGTAATCCCAGCATGGATAGATACCCAGTAGGCTCTAATGTAGATACTACTTTTCATAGTTATATTCAGGAACTGGGACTTCAGGATATATGGTGTCTTAAGAACCCATTTTCTAAGGAATATTCCTGTTGTTCTAGCACCTACCAGACCTTATCAAGAATAGATATGTCCCTGGGTACAGATTCAGTTCCTTCCTGTGTCTCTAATATTCAGTACTTAACTAGAGGGATCATTCACCTATAGTAGTAACACTAAAAAAAATAAAGCCCAGAACTAGGACTAGCTGGCGGGTTCCTGCTTTTTGGTTTAAAGTTTTGCCCCAGGGGGACTCAACGAGTCGGGCCTTACTCAAATTTTTCAATATAAATAATAACTCAGCTTCACGTCAGGTGGTATCGGATACCATGAAAGCTTTTTTAAGGGGAACTCTGCTTAAAGCCATAAGTGTTTATAAAAAAAACTAGTCGGGAACAGGAATCCCTATTAGCAGCCAATGAGCAGCAGAAAGAAGCTCAGTATATTAAGGGTCCTACCACCTCTAATAGAGGGGTCTGGAGGGATGCACAATTATTATATAAACAGACAACAATGAACAAAGCTGCGCGATCTGGCTTTTTTTCCAGATGTCACAGTTTTGAGGAGGGGGAAAGATCAGGTAGAATGCTATCCATAATAGCAAAGTCTCAAGAAAATACTAAATTAATTTCCGCTATTCGTACAGCAGGGGGAGATATTTCTTACGAACAGAATGAAATACTGCAATCTTTTGTTACTTATTATAGTAATTTATATCAAAATAAAGTTAAATACTCTAAAACAAGTCTTAAGGAATTTTTAGACCCTCTAAAACGCCCCCCCCCCCCCCTCTCTCTCTGTAACTTATAGACAGGAACTTAATACCTCATTGACATTAGAGAAACTTGTCAAGGCAGTGGCAGAATACCCAAAGGATAAGGTACTGACGGTTTACCATCAGAAGTATACTAACAACATGGGGAGGTCTTGCTTGCGGAACTGTTGAAGGTTCTTAACCAGGCCTTAGAATCATTTAAGCTTCCAGATTCTATGAGGGATGCCTGTATCATTGTGTTACCAAAACCTGGAAAGGATCCTTTGGCTCCAGAATCTTACCGCCCTATATCATTACTGAACTCGGACACTAAGATTCTGGCCAGGGTTCTGGCAACAAGACTAAGCAGATATATGCAGAGCTTGATTCACCAAGATCATTGTGGTTTACAACTATTAATTTAAGGAGGCTTTTTTTGAATATGCAATTACCATCTGATAACCCTGGGAGGAGAGAAATTCTGTTACTCAACGCTGCGATAGCTTTCAACAGCGCCGGGTGGACTTATCTGTGGGAGGTGATGGGTTCGTTTGGCTTTGGGGATAATTTTATACGGTGGCTTAGGCTGTTGTACTTTGCTCCGAAGGCCTGTATGCAAATTAGACATGTGCATTCGTTTTCGTCCGAATGCATTTTCGTCCGAATTTCAGGTATTTTCGTTATCGTTTTAACAAACGATAACGAAAGTGCAGAATCCGAAAAACGAAAGATCCGACATAAACAAATGCTTTATTTTCGTTTTCGTTGCTACAACAGTTCGATATAGATAGGAGATTCGACATGATGATGACAATAACAATCTGTGTCCATCAAACCTGTGGTCGAATGTGCCTAACCTTAACTCTATTAGTCCAAGATTATTCTACATAGAGAGAAAAGATTCGACATAGAGAGAAAAGATTCGACGTAGGGGAGAAAAGATTCGATGTAGGGGAAAAAAGATTTGACGTAGGGGAGAAAAGATAAATAAAAATAATGATGATGATGAATGTTATTGGCTGATTGTAACCAAAGAGGAGGAGCAGTAAAATAGCTAGAACTAAGTACACACGTACTTTGGCTTATGGTGTCTGTTGAAAGTTCTGAGAAGATTCGACGGAGCAGGTAAACTACATGGCATCGTACAGTTTAGCTGCTCCGTCGAATCTTCTTTGAACATTCGACAGACACCATAAGCCTTCAATGACAGATTCAACCTTAATTTAGATTTTCGGACGAATGCAATTTTTACCGAAAAACGAAATAAATAAAAACGAATTTCAGGAGTAACTAAATAAATTTATTTTTCAGACGAAAACGAAATTCCGAAACGAAATATTTCAGTGTGCACATGTCTAATGCAAATAAACGGTGTGGTTTCAGAATTTTTTTCATTATATAGAGGTACTAGTCCCCTCTGTTATTTGCTTTGGCCCTTGAACCACTGGCTGAAGCCATTTGACAATCAGAATCTATTTATGGATTTTGTAGAGGATTGAGGAATGAAAAAATCTTATTATATGCAGATGACGCTCTGCTGTTTCTTGGGGATACGGATAACTCTTTACGGTTTTTAATGTCACTTTTACAAAAGTTTGGTTCATTCTCTGGTTATGTTATTAATTAGGATAAATCCGTTATACTTCCTTTAGATAACCCTAGTTTGCTTATATTAAAAGAGGCTCCGCAAGTTTAAATATTTGGGAATAAAGATACATTCAAGGGTAGAAGACTATTTGATAGATAACTTATCTCACTATTCTCACTAAATTCCATCTTAAGAGCAGGGCGTGGACCAAATTATCGGTGGTGGGCCGAGCAAACCTTATAAAAATGATCTGGGCCCCTCAATTATTATACATTCTTCACAATTCACCGATATGGATACCTCTCAAATGGTTCAAAAAAATAAAATCAATATTTTGAAGGTTACTATGGAAAGGAAAAAATCCCAGGATAAAGCTATCAATCCTCCAGCGAGCTAGGGATGGGGGGTGGACTGGCGGTGCCTCAGCTGAGACTTTATTTAATAGCCTCCAAACTTCAGCTTTTTGCCGGTTGGGGTGTTGTGAATTGGGAGGATCCCATACAGGCTCTATTGCTAGATACGAGTTCTAGTTACAATCTTCTGGCTCTGCTGGAATCTGGAGCCTTAGCCGATACCTGTAAAGGTCCAACACTGTCAGTTATGAATAGAGTCTGGAAGGAAATGAGGAGTATAATGAAATATGAAGGGGCCTCGGAGTATTCTCCACTTTGGGGGAATAGGCATTAAAAAGAACTAGGTCAATTGAAGGGGTTTGAACGCTGGCGCTCTAAAGGGCTTCAATTTATAGTTAAGCTTTACTCACATAATGTTCTACGTTCCTTTCAGGATTTGCAAGAATCTTTTCAACTGCCTCATAGTCATTTTTTTAAATACTTACAATTAGGACATGCGGTACAATGTCAGTTTAAGGGGGAAAAGAGTGGTAAAACCAATGACACTCTTAACCTCATTAGCAGTGGCGACTGAGAAAAAAGGCATCATTTCAACGCTATATGGCCAACTTCAGAGGCCATATCGAGATAATGGTGTCAGCCCGGGTAGAAGAGGGTGGGAGTTAGACCTAGGGGCTGTTTCAGATAATACCTGGCAAACAATTTTAGTAAGGGTACCTTTAGTCTCATTATCACCGGCACAATGTTTGATGAAATTATTTATATATACAGGGTATATAGAACACCGGTAAAGTTATTTAGGTGGGGAAGGCATGATTCACCGAATTGTCCAAGATGCCAAAAATCTCCCGCTGATTTAATACATATGATGTGGAAATGTCCTAAATTGGCTGGTTACTGGCGAGAGGTGGTGTTTACAATTAATGAGACTTTTAACACACATATCAATTTGGATCCTAAGACGTGCTTACTGGGCTATTTCGATGAAGAGTTTTTGCCCATTGAGATATTTATCAGTTAGTAGTTTATTGTGTATAGCACGAAAGCTAATTGCCCTAAAGTGGAAATATACGAGTGTACCCTCATTTGAGGAATGGCGCCTTCAAGTAAATGACAACCTTCTCAAGGAACAACAAATCTATTGTAATAGGGGAATACCTAATAATTTAATTAAACTGTGGAAACCATGGATATCGGCCCTACAATTGGCCCTATCTTCATTGGCTCTTCTTGTTTTCTTGTAGGGAGGTCAAAGATAGCCTGTGATAGTAAGTAGGGTATCAGAAGGAAAATGGGGATGGAGGGCCATACCAGCGGGCAGAAAGGAAGGTACTGTAAAAACCCACGAGCAGTGGTAATTTCTTTTATAGACTTAGATGTACAGCTTAGTATATTAACCAAGGCTTGGATTAGTTGCTCAATTTATTTGCCCTTTTTTCCCTTTTTTTTTGTGTGTTGGTTAGTTTTTGTATGTTTGTGTATATGCAGTTAATATTTGTAAATGTGTATATGTTAATTATGTTGTATAGATGATATATGCAAGGAAAAAAAAAGAAAAATTTTAGAACTTGCCTTGGACTGACCATATATATGGTTTTAGAAATAAGGAAATCATGTATTAGTTTAATAAGGAGATACGTATTAGCTTTTTCAACAAGAATGTATTTTGGTCTGTAAATGACGAAATTCTATAATAAAGAAATATAATGGAAAACAAAATTTTGCACACAAAATTTCAGGGAAATTGGTCCAGTGTTAGTGAAGAAGTGTCCGATTCCATACAACCCCTTGTCCAACCATCATTTAAAGGCTTTAATATCTTGACCTGGGATGAAGTCTGGGTTGTTGAAGATATGAGCTAGGGGTTGGCACAACGAGGTCAGTGCGGGTTTGAAGCTCAACTTATCCCAGAGGTTTAGTGATTGCGAGAGGATTGGGGAGAGAACTGGAGGTCGGTCCCTGGGGGGGATCCATAACAGAAAGTCTCAGGTGAAGGTAGGGGTAGCCTGCCTCCATATTTGTATTCAATCCGGTTTCTCTCGTCTGGAACACACTGTGGAAAGCTGTGCTAATCTTGCTGCTTGATGGTACCAAAGCAAGCGAGGTAGCCCCAAACCCCCCCGTGTTCTGGTAAGGAATAAAGTTTTTTGAGGAATTATGTGTCCTGTCCCTCCCCAGATGAATTTATTGACTTTTCTTTGGAAGGATTTTAAATGATCTTTTCTTATGTTTATCGGTAGGGTCCTGAAGAGATAGAGTAGTCTGGGGAGGAGTGTCATTTTTATAGAATGGATTCTCTAATTTAGCTGTGAGTTTGATCCCTAAATAGTCTATGGAGGAGTCACTCCACCTAAATTCAAAGGCGCTCTGTAGTGTCACTACTGTTTCTGGTTTGAGGGATATGTTGAGTGCGTAGGACTTAGTATAGTTCACCTGTAGCCCCGAGATCACTGAGAACTCTTTCAGGAGTCTGCATAGGTTTGGAAGGGAGATGATTGGAGAGGTAAGGAAGAGCAGCATGTCTTCTGCGAACAGTCCGCATTTGTGGATTTGTGGATTTGCATCCCGCATGTCACGCCTTGGATGTTGGGGATGGAGCGTATTGCTATTGCCAGTGTTTCAATTGCGACCGCAAAGATTAATGGGGAAAGGGGGCACCCCTGTCTAGTGCCTCTAGCAATACTGAGGGGCTTTGGCTAATGACCTTGTAAGCGGATCAAAGCCTTCGGGGTTGAGTACAGGGAGTGGAAGAAATAGGTAAAAATGTGGTGCTGCGCTAATCCTTTAGATAAGCAATGGTTATGCGTGTAATAACTCAGTGATGGTGGGTGCCTCCAAGCACAAATAAAGTAAAATATTTTAAAATATAGATAAATAATATACCAGTAAAAAAGTAACTGAATGTGACAGTGATAAGAGTATATAGTGATGATGGGTGTGACTATAAACTTATCGTACAAGTACTCTACTAGTGCTAGCAATAAAACACACACGGTATGTGAAAAGTGATTAGTGCTTATACATCATAATACACAGAATATATATAATGTGTATGTGTATGCCTGATGTAACTCAACACACTCCCAGGTGTGTATATATACAAAGTGAATCATGCTTAAAGTGCATAACATAAAGTGACAATCTTAATATGGCTGAGTGATACAAAGTTCATTCATATGCATGCAAATAGCGCATGCAATAAAATAGTGCTCCGCTTGGAAATGATCAATTATTCAAAGTCCACAAAATATGAGTGATCCACTTGGTGCTAAATATCAGTGACGGTAGTGATAAATCTTCATGCAGCAACGCACACACTGGTGGGCAGTGGCCCCTTACCTGAAGGTAATGGGGTGCTCGCATTTAGCCACTTTGAGGCATGGCAACCTTTCTTTGTAGAAACCGTGGAAACAACCATCTGTGAGAGATGGTGGAAATGTGGTCCTATCCTGGTCACTCTCTTATGGGGGGCATCTAGTCCTTTCAAGTAGTGTCCCGGGGTCACCCAGATAAATTAGAGAAGGAAGCCCACAATAGTATAATATTGTATGGAAAACGTACCACTTTTTATTAAAAGAATCATATGTACTCACATAACAATCATTAAAACTGGGTGTAGATCCGACGAGCGGCGAGCTCGTAATACAATAACAGTCATAGAGTGCCTGTCCCATCCCTACGCGTGACGTCACGGCCATGTGACTTCTTCAGGGTATCCCCTGAAGAAGTCACGTGACCGTGACGTCATGCGTAGAGATGGGACAGGCACTCTATGGCTGTTGTTGTATTACGAGCTCGCCGCTCGTCGGATCTCCACCCGGTTTTAATGATTGTTATGTGAGTACATATGATTCTTTTAATAAAAAGTGGTACGTTTTCCATACAATATTATACTATTGTGGGCTTCCTTCTCGATTTAAATGGGTGACCCCGGGACACTACTTGAAAGGACTAGACGCCCCCATAAAAGAGTGACCAGGATAGGACCACATCTCCACCATCTCTCACAGATGGTTGTTTCCACGGTTTCTACAAAGAAAGGTTGCCATGCCTCAAAGTGGCTAAATGCGAGCACCCCATTACCTTCAGGTAAGGGGCCACTGCCCACCAGTGTGTGCGTTGCTGCATGAAGATTTATCACTACCGTCACTGATATTTAGCACCAAGTGGATCACTCATATTTTGTGGACTTTGAATAATTGATCATTTCCAAGCGGAGCACTATTTTATTGCATGCGCTATTTGCATGCATATGAATGAACTTTGTATCACTCAGCCATATTAAGATTGTCACTTTATGTTATGCACTTTAAGCACGATTCACTTTGTATATATACACACCTGGGAGTGTGTTGAGTTACAACAGGCATACACCAAGCCAGTCAGAGACTGGTCACGTTTAAAGCTAGCTGCTATATATATTTTTTATATATTTATATATATTCTGTGTATTATGATGTATAAGCACTAATCACTTTTCACATACCGTGTGTGTTTTATTGCTAGCACTAGTAGAGTACTTGTACGATAAGTATATAGTCACACACATCATCACTATATACTCTTATCACTGTCACATTCAGTTACTTTTTTACTGGTATATTATTTATCTATATTTTAAAATATTTTACTTTATTTGTGCTTGGAGGCACCCTCCATCACTGAGTTATTACACGCATAACCATTGCTTATCTAAAGGATTAGCGCAGCACCACATTTTTACCTATTTCTACTCTAGCCAGGGACAGGCTGTACCCTATTCGGTGTAGGCTGCTTTTCCTTGTTTACTTTTATTTGGGCTTCTCCTTTTCTCCCCCACCCCATCTCACGATAGCGCAGGAATACCCCATAACCTTTTTGACAGGGAGTGGAAGACCCCCATAAAGCGGCTGCTGAAGCCCCACTGTTCCATAAGAGTGAAGATGTAAGGCCATTCGATCGAGTCGAAGGCCTTATGTAAGTCGAGGCATAAATCCCACTTGGTCCTTGTGGACATAGCGATTGATGAAGGTGGCGAGTCGGTGAGGATTTTTGTCATTATTTTTAAGTCATTGTTAATGAGGGAGATGGGTCTGTACTTTTCAACTTCTTCTTGATTTTTGTTGGGTTTGGGGAGCACTGTTATGTAGGCAGTGTTAAGTTAAGGATCTAAGGGGGACCCCGGTGTTTTGACATTGAAAAATTTCACCATGTTAGGGGCTAGGATGTCCCTGAAGGCCTTATAGTAAGGTACTGAGAGTCCGTCTGACCCCGGCGCTGAGTCCTTCTTAAGTCTTTGATAACCTCCATTATCTCTTCCACTGAAAAGGCTTCTTCCATTAAGTCTTTGTGTTCCTGAGATAGGGAGGGTATCGGAAGGTTCTGGAGGAAGTTATAGGTTAATGAGCCCTGTAAATCTGTAAATCTTACCGTAGAAATCGTGGAACACGTTCAAAATTTTATTGGATTAGCTGTCGGAGGTTGTCCAGCTACTCTGAGTTTGGGAAGGGTGTGCATGCGGTATTTGGGGGTGAGTTTGGAGGCTAGCATAGGTCCTATTTTATCTTTTTGGGAATAAAATTTTGCTCCGCTCCAGCAGATGTGTTTCTCCGCTTTCGCTGTTAGAGCTAAGTTAAGTTCCAGTCTGGTGGTGTCTAATTGAACCGCTAAGGCCTTAGAGGGTCGTTTTTTGTGTTCCAATTTTAAAGCCGCAAACGTAGTTTCCAATTTGTGGATGTCAATATGTCGCTCCTTTTTGACCTGGGTCGCAATCCGAATTATCGTACCTATGATGGTGACTTTGTGAACTGCCCAGAGGATTTCGGGAGAGATGCTATGTCGTTGAGGCGAAATTATTCCTTAAGGGAGTCCGCTATTTCATTGGCTTTTATAGGGTCGCTAAGGAGCGATTCGTTGAGTCACCAGTGTGCTCCCTGCGTTCTGGTGAGAGTGTTCTGCAGGGAGAGGAGGACCATTGAGTGGTCCGACCATGCCGTGTCTACAATGGTCACCTTGTTTGTCAAGAGTATGCGGTTGGGGGGGTATCAGAATGTGGCCGATCCTGGCATAGGACTGGTGGGGGGGAGGAGTAGTGTGTGTAGTCTTGTCTCGTAGGGTTCAGTTCCCTCCAATTGTCAACTAAGCCGTTTGTATGGAGGATTTTGGCTAATCTATGGCTCGCCTTTGTGGGGCGTGTGAGCAGGTCCTTGGGGAGTTTTGTCTTGTCGAGTCCCTGGTTGAAAGCGACGTTGGAGTCCCCTCCAAAGATGACCTTGCCCTCCAAGAGGGGGTTTAGGGTTGTAAAGAGGGTTCAAAAGAAATTGACTTGTCCCTTATTAGGGGCGTAGTAAGATATTATAGAATATAGTATTCCTTCAATTGTGCCCTTTACAAGAATAAACCTACCCCCCCCCCTGGGTCTATGTAATCCGAGATGTGGGAGAATTTGCTATTATTTGAGAATAGTATTGCTACCCCTTTTGTCTTGTTAGTCACATTGGATAGTGTAAGTGTAAGTGGAGGAATTTGAGGTTGTATCAAATCCGAAAGTGCATCTCTTGGAGCAACACTACGTCTAATTTAAAGGATCAGTAGTGTTTAAATGCTATTCTCCATTTCCTGGGGGAATTTAGTCCCTGGACGTTGTGTGAGGCCACCCTGAGATCCGCGTTTGATTTGGTTGTATCAGCCATTAGAACAGAGGGGTAAAAAGTGTTGTGAATTCAGGAAGAAATATATTTTATATTTACTGGCAGAAACATGAGAGATGGCCTCACCAAGTAGATGAACTGTGATGTTAAATAGTTGAACTGTTGCCCTCTTGGGGACCTTTAGGATAAAATGGACATTCTCATGTTTGAAAAAGCCTTCCTTTACTACCTCAAATATTGAAGACTTTTACAAGCATGTATTGTAAAGGAAGCTGTTGGAACAAAGACTATTCCTGTCACAAAACAAGGAGATATTTACATGGTATTGTGAAGAAACAACAACTGCCACAGGACACAAGGGTATCTCGCATAGAGATAACCTCACTTATTGTGTTCGAATGAAGAACTGTTTAAATAGCTAACACCTTGGTTAACAGAACCATTGTATGAACTTTAAGGATGATTTATACAAACAAGTCAGTTCTAAACACCCAGTGAGAATGTTCAAGGTCCCTCTCAACACATTAGTGAAAGTTGAATATTGTGCTAGTTAAAATAATATAAGGTATCAATAAGGTTATCATAAGTCATTTTAAACTATCTCTGACATTGTAGGTCACAGAGACATTATAATGTTGGCGTCGGCGGACCCAACAACTTTGCTATGAAGAAAATGTATATGAAAATGTGATTTTATAAGTAGAAGTGTTTTAAGTAACGAATTAGTATTAGGAAAAACATATAATCATAATTATAATCATATAAGGTTGTAGCCTACACTTAAGATAAACAAATGTTCAGTGGAGATACCAGAAGTTATACCGGTATCCATATAGTTAATCATTTTATGTGGTATTGATGAAATATATAACAATGTGTGTATTTCCTAGATAGACCAGTTTACAGATATACATTTATAGAGATACAGTTATATCACCAAGTTATGTAATGATGATTAATCAAACTTATACTGAGTGTATTTTACATTAGACCGAGTACCAGAATATTTAAAAGTATATACCTATCCTTACCATTATACACCTTATGAAAATAGGACGTATTAATTTAAAAGGATGGACTCAAAACATGTGTGAGACACCTGGTGGTTGAAGGTGGTATTATTTGAACTCACTAAGTTTCCAGAGGAAGTTAATAATTAAGTCTCCTAACCCAATGGGAAGTGAGCCACCTCCTTTTGGGCAGGGCCATTATAATTTTTATGGTCTTATTATCTGAAATGGTATTTAGAGGCAAGGAAGATGGGAGACAAGAGGAACAAAAAGAAGACGAACGGAAGGAGGAGAGAGCTCAGGGGGAGAGCTCAGGGATCCACCCTAAGGGGGGACACTGGGGGACACACACACTCCCAGACTGACACTCATGCACCATGCATGAAGACAAATCTTTACATTCATGAAAATTCCTCAACACCTAATACTTAGAACTCGGAGGTCACAAGAAGTAAATCCTCTTTAGGAGTATCCATTTTGAAACTACGGCAGCCATCTTAACTCTGGTAACTAGCCCATAGGAACTGCAGCCATCCTGGAATGGGTAATTATATCATGTTGATTTTATCTTGTATGTTCTCTCAAATATTGATATGTTCTCACAAATATTGATGTATTGAATATTATACAGTTGATAATCATTCTCCCGAATCAATAACCGCCTTGTAGATTTTTCTCTAAAGATTCAGATTTTTCATTATATTTTTCTTTTTGCATAGTTGCCACAATTATTGACAAAGCAAACATCTAATTTATTTCACAATTTTAACCACTTACTTACCTGCAGCAAAGTAACGGTTGTACGTGTGAAATACAGATGTTATGTTTAATTGTCAAGTTCACAAGGTTATTGATTCTACCGAGAAGTTATCATGGTGGTATTATGTCAAAGGGACGGTACGCCCATTTTTGCAAGTGTTTTTATTGATTTTCAAGACGTTCATGTAACGCAATCGGTATCTTAATTTCATGTGATTATTTGTGTTTGTTTACCAATAAAATTCCTATTTTGTGTGACCACACGTCTCCGTGAATACGTTTCACAAGTATAGACTGCGTCACATAGATTGATTTTGTATCTTAAAAATATCTTCGTTAAAAATTACTCAAGGATAATTATTGTGCGGGAAACCTGTCCTTAAAAAGGCACAACTTATTCTGAATGAAAATTCACGACATAATGGAGGCACTGAGCTGAGATAACGTCGATGTTTTGTACAAGATCAATCATAGTTATGGTGGTGACATACATAATACTTTGCATGAAATTTTAATTATTAATTTTTTTGTTGTTTGCAAAAAAAAAAAAAAAAATGTCTGGTCAAAGTGAATTTCATGTTGGGGGGGATTATCAAGAGTCAGCCCTTAGTGGTAGTATGAGTACTCAGAGAAAATTGGTACAAGTACAGGAAATGTTGGAAATAATTTCTAAAATTGAAATGACGGATCATGTCAGAAAAAGTTTGTCTAATGAGACTGGTCTAGAAGCATACATTAAAGACCGTAAAAGCCGCGCCAGTCAGTTAATGAAAGACATGTGGAACGCGGAAGGTCAAAGTGATGAACTCACAGACAGCTTCTCTAAGACAAAGGGAATAAAAAGGCTTGATCACCTTCTTTTGGAATTAAGTATTATCCTGCTGTATCTTCAGATTGAGTTCAAATATCAAAGTACCCAACAGAAAGATGATACCTTAGATTTTCTAGATAAAATTGAACAAGCAAAAAGGGATGCTAAAACAATTATGGACGGACTCCACCAAATAAGTAAAGAGTGGGAACAATTAATAGAGGAGAGGGAGAGTTTTCTGCAGGAAAACGAGTCTCCTGACGAAAATTGCCGAGTAATAGGCAGTGGAAATTTAGGAAGTTGCCGAGTAATAGGCAGTGGAAATTCAGGAAGTTGGCATGAACCCCTAATTAAGCAATTAGAAAAAGTAATAGAACAAATGAAGTTTATGCCCCAGGGTAATACTTAGATACGCATCCCTGAAAGGGACGAGTTTGATAGTACTTCAGAATCTGACTCTGAATATGATTCTGACTCTGATTCTGAATATGAAGGTTGGGAGTCAGACGATGAGGAGGAATTGGAAAAATAATCAATATCTTACCCCAAGCCATCTGTAGAGCAAAGGGGAGTAAAAAGTGAAGTACCACATGAAAGGGGATCTAATCAATTTTCTTTGGGATCAAAGAAAAAGCTAGACACCCCTAAACAAGATACCTCAGAAATAAAAAAATTTGTAAATGATGCTGTCCCAGTCTTTAGTGACGAGTCTGACAGTACTTCAGAATCTGACTCTGAATCTGATTCTGAATATGAAGGTTGGGAGTCAGACAATGGGGAGAAATCAGAAAAAGAACCAATATCCTACTCCAAGCCACCTGTGGAGCAAACGGTAAACATTGAACCACCACATGAAAGGGGGTCTAATCAATTTTCTTTGGGATCAAAGAAAAAGCTAGACACCCCTAAACAAGATACCTTAGAAATAATAAAATTTGTAAATGATGCTGTCCCAGTCTTTAGTGACGAGTCTGACAGTACTTCAGAATCTGACTCTGAATCTGATTCTGAATATGAAGGTTGGGAGTCAGACAATGGGGAGAAATCAGAAAAAGAACCAATATCCTACTCCAAGCCACCTGTGGAGCAAACGGTAAAAATTGAACCACCACATGAAAGGGGGTCTAATCAATTTTCTTTGGGATCAAAGAAAAAGCTAGACACCCCTAAACAAGATACCTCAGAAATAATAAAATTTGTAAATGATGCTGTCCCAGTCTTTAGTGACGAGTCTGACAGTACTTCAAAATCTGACTCTGAATCTGAATATGAAAGTTGGGAGTCAGACAATGGGGAGGAATCAGAAAAAGAACCAATATCCTACCCCAAGCCATCTGTGGAGCAAACGGTAAAAAGTGAACCACCACATGAAAGGGGATCTAATCAATTTTCTTTGGGATCAGAGAAAAAGCCAGACACCCCTAAACAAGACACCTCAGAAATAATAAAATTTGTAAATGATGCTGTCCCAGTCTTTAAGGAAGAGGAATCCATGTGCGTTATTGACCACATCGAGACCTATGAAAATACCCCATCAGTTTTAGGCCTCGAAAATCTGGCTGTGCTCAAAAGTGCTTCCCACGTAGCAGAAAAGGAGCCAGATCACAACCACCCTGAGTTTAAATCCACATCTTCCAAGGCCCTACCTAACTACATAAAAGTGAGTTTAGCAAAAGATTACAAAGGGGGGTGTTCACAGGAGTCGTTGGTAAAAGAGAGTGACAATTTGTATTCTTTCCAACAGACTGATGAAAACAAAGGGGGGCCTGAGGCCTCAAATAAATTTGTGAATGAAATTCATGTATCTCCTAAATCAGTACATGGTGAAACCCAGAAAAAGACATACGCTGACATAGTCAGAGGAGACGTGCCAAAGAGTTTCCCTAGCAGGAGACCAGATACCCCACCAAATAGAAGGGGGGAGCAAAGACCACCTCAGGAGTACCACCCATGGGATCCTGGCCCAAACTTTGAAAGAAACTATAGGGTGTATCTCCCACGGGTCAGAATTAGACCTAAGGGTAGACACCCTCACCAGTGTGATTGGCCCCGGGGGCCTACACAGGTAAATAGGGAGCAATCACAGGGTAGGACACCCCAAAATCCCCGGAAAAATAGGGAGCAACGAAGGCCCAGACAAATATCCCAGAATGAAGACAGTGGTTCTGATGGGGATATGTCTGACCGAACTGAGCCAGTAGCCCCTAGAAAGTACAGACACCGGGTCCCACGACCCAATTCTGATCAACCCGTAAGCAATGCAAAATCCAAAATCGTTCAAATTATGACTATGTTACACGGTTTTATTGCTGTACGGAACGTGAATAGCATTTCTTCAAGGGGCAAATCCTGTGGCCAACCAAGGGCCACAGAGCCTTTGAAGCGCCTATGGTAAAATAAATCAGAGGAATGCACTGAATAAAAGGTATAGGAGACAGAAGTTCTAACACCATGTTTTTCCCCAGGTCACAGTAATGAGGATCCTGAAATCCCTACCGGGGGATGGTGGTTGTTAGATATTAATTATTCTCCTATTTTTCAGTGGTCACTTCATTCCTCTGACATACACAGGTCGCTCCAAACAGCCTAATTTCAAGAAGTCGCCTAAGACGGTGATTCCAGAGGAAGACCGAATCCTAAAGACATTAATATCAGGAGGCCTAAATGGTTTGATATTTTGGTAAAAGATGAGGAGTCACCCGCATAAGGTAGTTTGATTGCCTCAAAAGATTTGTATTGACCCCCAAAGGGGGGAGATTTTATTTGTTTTATTCCTCATAAGTAGAAGGTTGACTATAATGTCAAATATCTTAGTACTGACAATAAGTATCACCTGTCAAACTTAAATGTTTTAATTGTTATTATTCCAGAACCACTACAAGTAAGCTAAAAAAAAAAAATGGTTCTGAAGAATGTCAGTCAGTCCTTCATGTCTGGTATCCACAGCTGTAAAGAAATGTCCTCATGTTAATAAGCCCTGAAGCTTTGTCTCCCAGAGCAAATATTTCATATATTGTCATACTATCCAGAGCGTTTAGTTAAAGGACTGATGACACAAAAAAAAAAAAAAAAAAAAAAAAAAGGCTCTGGGGAAGCCCAGGATACCAGCTTAACATTGAGATCTCAAACACAGATCATGTAAAAAAAAAAAGGAGACTATATATGTCTTTTCTAACGGAATCCATTTTCCTTTACAGGACTAAGATGTCCATGAGCCGGTCAACAAGACCGAGAGCCCAAAGTGTGTGAAACATCCAGCGAAGGAACCGTATGGGGGACTCCGGAACACCACTGATGGCCAGTCTACACGGACAAGCCTCCCAGGACGGCCAAGACCCAAAGGTGCCCGAAGTGATCCATTTCCCGCCAACCAACGGATGACGGCCCTGAGATGCACACATCGATCACCAACCCAATTTGTGTTTTCCCTTCAAAGAATTACACCCACACGAAGGTGCCTACACCCTTTAAACATAGATCCACAATACGGATCCATCTCCACAGCTAGATTTACAAGACCCGAATGAAGCCATATTTCTTCAACGTTTTGCATTGGTGAAGTCTTTCAAACGACTCCCGGCATTTGAACACTTCACAAGGGGGGATTTGTTGTGAATTCAGGAAGAAATATATTTTATATTTACTGGCAGAAACATGAGAGATGGCCTCACCAAGTAGATGAACTGTGATGTTAAATAGTTGAACTGTTGCCCTCTTGGGGACCTTTAGGATAAAATGGACATTCTCATGTTTGAAAAAGCCTTCCTTTACTACCTCAAATATTGAAGACTTTTACAAGCATGTATTGTAAAGGAAGCTGTTGGAACAAAGACTATTCCTGTCACAAAACAAGGAGATATTTACATGGTATTGTGAAGAAACAACAACTGCCACAGGACACAAGGGTATCTCGCATAGAGATAACCTCACTTATTGTGTTCGAATGAAGAACTGTTTAAATAGCTAACACCTTGGTTAACAGAACCATTGTATGAACTTTAAGGATGATTTATACAAACAAGTCAGTTCTAAACACCCAGTGAGAATGTTCAAGGTCCCTCTCAACACATTAGTGAAAGTTGAATATTGTGCTAGTTAAAATAATATAAGGTATCAATAAGGTTATCATAAGTCATTTTAAACTATCTCTGACATTGTAGGTCACAGAGACATTATAATGTTGGCGTCGGCGGACCCAACAACTTTGCTATGAAGAAAATGTATATGAAAATGTGATTTTTTAAGTAGAAGTGTTTTAAGTAACGAATTAGTATTAGGAAAAACATATAATCATAATTATAATCATATAAGGTTGTAGCCTACACTTAAGATAAACAAATGTTCAGTGGAGATACCAGAAGTTATACCGGTATCCATATAGTTAATCATTTTATGTGGTATTGATGAAATATATAACAATGTGTGTATTTCCTAGATAGACCAGTTTACAGATATACATTTATAGAGATACAGTTATATCACCAAGTTATGTAATGATGATTAATCAAACTTATACTGAGTGTATTTTACATTAGACCGAGTACCAGAATATTTAAAAGTATATACCTATCCTTACCATTATACACCTTATGAAAATAGGACGTATTAATTTAAAAGGATGGACTCAAAACATGTGTGAGACACCTGGTGGTTGAAGGTGGTATTATTTGAACTCACTAAGTTTCCAGAGGAAGTTAATAATTAAGTCTCCTAACCCAATGGGAAGTGAGCCACCTCCTTTTGGGCAGGGCCATTATAATTTTTATGGTCTTATTATCTGAAATGGTATTTAGAGGCAAGGAAGATGGGAGACAAGAGGAACAAAAAGGAGACGAACGGAAGGAGGAGAGAGCTCAGGGGAAGAGCTCAGGGATCCACCCTAAGGGGGGACACTGGGGGACACACACACTCCCAGACTGACACTCATGCACCATGCATGAAGACAAATCTTTACATTCATGAAAATTCCTCAACACCTAATACTTAGAACTCGGAGGTCACAAGAAGTAAATCCTCTTTAGGAGTATCCATTTTGAAACTACGGCAGCCATCTTAACTCTGGTAACTAGCCCATAGGAACTGCAGCCATCCTGGAATGGGTAATTATATCATGTTGATTTTATCTTGTATGTTCTCTCAAATATTGATATGTTCTCACAAATATTGATGTATTGAATATTATACAGTTGATAATCATTCTCCCGAATCAATAACCGCCTTGTAGATTTTTCTCTAAAGATTCAGATTTTTCATTATATTTTTCTTTTTGCATAGTTGCCACATTTATTGACAAAGCAAACATCTAATTTATTTCACAATTTTAACCACTTACTTACCTGCAGCAAAGTAACGGTTGTACGTGTGAAATACAGATGTTATGTTTAATTGTCAAGTTCACAAGGTTATTGATTCTACCGAGAAGTTATCATGGTGGTATTATGTCAAAGGGACGGTACGCCCATTTTTGCAAGTGTTTTTATTGATTTTCAAGACGTTCATGTAACGCAATCGGTATCTTAATTTCATGTGATTATTTGTGTTTGTTTACCAATAAAATTCCTATTTTGTGTGACCACACGTCTCCGTGAATACGTTTCACAAGTATAGACTGCGTCACATAGATTGATTTTGTATCTTAAAAATATCTTCGTTAAAAATTACTCAAGGATAATTATTGTGTGGGAAACCTGTCCTTAAAAAGGCACAACTTATTCTGAATGAAAATTCACGACAAAAGCTATCGCATCTATCGTCACTTACCCTTTGCCGTCTTCTACCTTTTAGGAGTGAGTTGGGAGTGTTGTGAGTGGCGGCGGTATTCTCCACCTGTTGATTGGCTCGAGAAGAAAAGAGAGTTAGAAGGGGGAAAGGAGGGGAGGAGGAACAAAACATATAAACACAGAGACAAAAGGTACTAATGCGCAAAACCACAATAACCGTGATATCGGAAAGGAGCCGCCAACATAAATAAGTAATCTCACATAACTCAAAAGTAAATGGTAAACAAGGTATGTGGCGCTACCTGACCTAAGTAAAATATCCTATGAAGCAAACAACAATCCACATGTGTATAAAAATGACAGATACAATCAATAAATAAATAAAAAATAAATAATAAATTATCGTAGATAGTGCATAATTGCAATGATAAGCATAATCATTGCAAAGTGCAAAGACAAGTAAATCCAAATAAACAATCTGGATAAGTGCAATGTGAAATGACCTGTGCAAATGTGTAAATAACAAATATAGCAATGTGCATGAATCAAATTACTAATAAAAAAACAATTCTAAAATAACACAATAATCAATGCAATAAAGTAGTGCCGTGACACAGCTAAACGTGTGAATAAACTGTCCAAAAAATAGCAAATAAAGTGACAAAGTGATGAATATAATCCGATGAACCGTAAAATATGACTCCCAAATAATGACAGGGTCAAATCTTCTAAAAAACAGTTCATAAAAGTAAAAAAGTGCTAGTGCGATAAACAATCAATGTGACAGGAGTGTCTATGAAGTTTGTTCCATCCAACTAGATCTTCTAAAAAACAGGGCATAAAAGTAAAAAAGTGCAAGTGCAATAAACAATCGATGTGACAGGTGTGACAGATGTGACTTGTCTTTGCACTTTATTATTGATTATGCTTATCATTGCAATTATGCACTATCTACGATAATTTATTATTTATTTTTTATTTATTTATTGATTGTATCTGTCATTTTTAAACACATGTGGATTGTTGTTTGCTTCACAGGATATTTTACTTAGGTCAGGTAGCGCCACATACCTTAAAAAAAATAAAATAAATAACTTTGCGCTTACTCAATTGTGCAAGCAGCTAACACTGCAAATAGAAATTTTGCTGTAGACTATAAATATAAAAAAGTGTAGCGCTAAAAATTATACATAAAGTGAATAACAAAATAATATTCTAATATTTGTAAATGTCCATCTTATATATTAGTGAATCATAGTCCATCATTCTGTGAAACCATTGTGGTCACCATGAGTATAAATGACTAATTAGTGACAATACCATCACCAAAAAGAATGAAGGCGTACCAGAAAGTTTGAACCCAAAATAGCATATGCTATATGGGTCAAACAAGCCTTTATTGCCCACCGGCAGTAGTAGGAACACTGATGATCAGCTGAAAATATAATCTTGGAAGCCTTCTCAAGAGTGTAATATATATAAACCAAGGATTGTGCAGATACCACCACCCAAGTGAATGGAGGCTTACCGGAAAGTTGGGACCCAAAAGGCATATGCTGTATGGGTCAAACAAGCTTAAATTGCCCACTGACAATGGAGTGGAAGCCCCGATAGCGAACAAGGGATGAGGTCCTAAGGGTCTTCACAGGAGTGTCTTCTCCATATAGATGTTTAAACGTCCCCAAACATAACCCATATAGGATAAAGAAGGGGCCATATAGTGTAATTCCGTAAACAACATGAATTTTATTAAAAGAGAAACACTTACATTTCAGAAGTAAAAAAGTGCTTGTGTGTAAAATAATGGCGGCAGTGGAGTCCTCCCGACGCATTTCGTCACACAGGACTTCGTCTGGGGCTCTTACCCACTGCAGCCAAGCTCCTTAATATAGACACTGTGACCCCTATAATGAGAATCCAGCTCCTTGAATTTTCAATCCGGCACTTCCGGGTCGGCCAAGATGGCGGACCCGCGTGCGTTCCAAGCCTTTCTGTCTTGCGTTCCAACCCCGCATGTTAAATTGTACTGGTCCCCATATGAGAGGTATATAATTCGCATCACCCTTATGGTTAATGCACGAGACATGCATTTCTCGCCCAAGGGAAGTCTATGCTCATGGTTGTATCCTATGTCGGACTTCTTCCTGTCAAGGTGGTGTACTTCCGCCACCAAACCTTGCGACTTGACGTCACGGCATCTGGGATGTGTTATGAAGTTCCTACCGAATGCCGGCTTGCGTTCCACGTCTCTGCGTGTTGCGCATGGGTGCGTCACAACGTCATCCCCACGCTACTACCCAGCACCCTGAAGGAATCACGTGGTGTTTAGAATATACGTGGGGGGAAGGAGGGGCGGGCTTCTAAGGGAATACCATCCCATAAGCCGGAAATAATAAAAAAAGTGTATGCAGTGTGTGGGTGTTAAAATTAATAAATAATATACCGCTAAAAAGTGTTTTAAAATAAAAGCGTTCCTAAATCAATTCTGTTTTGATGCGTTACTTATTCAGTCCGTCTACATATTATAGGCAAAACACCAAAAAATTAGAATAAATTAAAAATAAATGTAAGAAAAAATTTGGAGATGGATTCTCCACAGGTCACCGTGACTGACAACCAAACATTATAAAACATATATATATATATATATATATATATAATCACATACCCCACAGAAAATAGCAGATTGCAAAAGACATGAAAAAATGAAAAAAATGGAAAATGGGAATGTAGAACCAAGGTGTAAATAATGCCCCACATTTGTCAGTTATGACTCGTCGATAAAGGCATTAATATCTACCTCTACGTTCATACCTTGTGGAGAAAAGGTCTGCAATTCATGTGCCCAGAACATTTCTAGACGGGAAACCCCTCTAATTCTGGCTCCCCCCCTCCAAGGTGGAACATATTTATCTATAATGATAAATTGGGACCCTGAAGGATTACTGTTGTGAAATTTCTCGTAATGCCTAGGTACTGTATGTTTAGAATCCCTGCCTTTAATTAAGGTGATGTGCTCCCCTACTCTCGTAGAGAATGTCCTAGTAGTGCGGCCTATGTATTGTTTACGACACGGGCAAGTAATGAGATACACTATGTATCTTGTGCTGCATGTGCAGAATGATTTCACAGTGTACCTCTTCCCAGTGGCAGTAGATGAAAACTCTGTCACTTTACGTCTATCCAGTGCGTTATGTTGGCACACAACGCACTTTCTACATGGATAGAAGCCTGTCATGTTATGAAAAAAGGAGGGACGAGCAGGTGGATTAATCAGGGGATGGTGCTCCTCTAAAGACGACTTTAGCCTCTCCTGGCAATAGTGTACCCAGAATGTTGTCTTGTCTCAAAACATCCCAATGTTTCCTCATGATGTTTTTAATTTGTTTATGCTGAATTGAAAAAGATGTCAACATGGCCCATTTAAGTTTTTCGTCTGGTTCTTTCTTTGGCTTTATCTCAAGCAAAGTTTTTCTATCAATATTCATAGCTCTTTGGATCTCAAAATCCAAACTGGCGTTATCATATCCTTTATCGATAAATTTTTGTTTCAAGACACCTGCCTGTATGATGAATACATCTGTATCTGTGCAGTTCCTACGAAGCCTAAGAAATTGGCTTCGCGGGACTGCACCAAGCCAGGACCTGTGATGACAACTGTTTACAGGGATGAAGCCATTGCGATCCGTGGGTTTAAAATATGTATTGAATCTGAACCTTTTCTCCACTATTTCTATTTGTAAATCTAGAAAGTGAATCTTGGTTTCGCTGGCCTCATATTATAGAGAAATGCCTCTATCATTACTAATGAAAAGGTAAAGATTCAATACATATTTTAAACCCACGGATCGCAATGGCTTCATCCCTGTAAACAGTTGTCATCACAGGTCCTGGCTTGGTGCAGTCCCGCGAAGCCAATTTCTTAGGCTTCGTAGGAACTGCACAGATACAGATGTATTCATCATACAGGCAGGTGTCTTGAAACAAAAATTTATCGATAAAGGATATGATAACGCCAGTTTGGATTTTGAGATCCAAAGAGCTATGAATATTGATAGAAAAACTTTGCTTGAGATAAAGCCAAAGAAAGAACCAGACGAAAAACTTAAATGGGCCATGTTGACATCTTTTTCAATTCAGCATAAACAAATTAAAAACATCATGAGGAAACATTGGGATGTTTTGAGACAAGACAACATTCTGGGTACACTATTGCCAGGAGAGGCTAAAGTCGTCTTTAGAGGAGCACCATCCCTACAAGGTCGGGTAGCCCCTAACGTGATTAATCCACCTGCTCGTCCCTCCTTTTTTCATCACATGACAGGCTTTGTATCCATGTAGAAAGTGCGTTGTGTGCCAACATAACGCACTGGATAGACGTAAAGTGACAGAGTTTTCATCTACTGCCACTGGGAAGAGGTACACTGTGAAATCATTCTGCACATGCAGCACAAGATACATAGTGTATCTCATTACTTGCCCGTGTCGTAAACAATACATAGGCCGCACTACTAGGACATTCTCTACGAGAGTAGGGGAACACATCGCCTTAATTAAAGGCAGGGATTCTAAACATACAGTACCTAGGCATTACAAGAAATTTCACAACAATAATCCTGCAGGGTCCCAATTTATCATTATAGATAAATATGTTTCACCTTGGAGGGGGGGAGCCAGAATTAGAGGGGTTTCCCGTCTAGAAATGTTCTGGGCACATGAATTGCAGACCTTTTCTCCACAAGGTATGAACGTAGAGGTAGATATTAATGCCTTTATCGACGAGTCATAACTGACAATTGTGGGGTATTATTTACACCTTGGGTCTACATTCCCATTTTCCATTTTTTTATTTCTTTTGCAATCTGCTATTTTCTGTGGGGTATGTGATTTTTTATATATATATATATATATATATATATATATATATATATATATATATATATGTGTTTTATAATGTTTGGTTGTCAGTCACGGTGACCTGTGGAGAATCCATCTCCAAATTTTTTCTTACATTTATTTTTAATTTATTCTAATTTTTTGGTGTTTTGCCTATAATATGTAGACGGACTGAATAAGTAACGCTTCAAATAAGAATTAATTTAGGAACGCTTTTATTTTAAAACAAATTTTTGGGGATTATAGCGGTATATTATTTATTAATTTTAACATCCACACATTGCGTACACTTTGTTTATTATTTCCGGCTTATGGGATGGTATTCCCTTAGAAGCCCGCCCCTCCTTCCCCCCACGTATATTCTAAACACCATGTGATTCCTTCAGGGTGCTGGGTAGTAGCGTGGGGATGATGTTGTGACGCACGCATGCGCAACACGCAGAGACGTGGAACGCAAGCCGGCATTCGGTAGGAACTTCATAACACATCCCAGATGCCGTGATGTCAGGTCGCAAGATTTGGTGGCGGAAGTACACCACCTTGACAGGAAGAAGTCCGACATAGGATACAACCATGAGCATAGACTTCCCTTGGGCGAGAAATGCATGTCTCGGGCATTAACCATAAGGGTGATGTGAATTATATCCCTCTCATATGGGGACCAGTACAATTTAACATGCGGGGTTGGAACGCAAGACAGAGAGGCTTGGAACGCACGCGGGTCCGCCATCTTAGCCGACCCGGAAGTGCCGGATTTAAAATTCAAGGAGCTGGATTCTCATTATAGGGGTCACAGTGTCTATATTAAGGAGCTTGGCTGCAGTGGGTAAGAACCCCAGACGAAGTCCTGTGTGACGAAACGCGTCGGAAGGACTCCACTGCCGCCATTATTTTACACACAAGCGCTTTTTTACTTCTGAAATGTAAGTGTTTCTCTTTTAATAAAATTCATGTTGTTTACGGAATTACACTATATGGCCCCTTCTTTATCCTATATGGGTTATGTTCGGGGACGTTTAAACATCTATACGGAGAAGACACTCCTGTGAAGACCCTTAGGACCTCATCCCTTGTTCGCTATCGAGGCTTCCCCTCCATTGCCAGTGGGCAATTTAAGCTTGTTTGACCCATACAGCATATGCCTTTTGGGTCCCAACTTTCCGGTAAGCCTCCATTCACTTGGGTGGTGGTATCTGCACAATCCTTGGTTTATATATATTACACTCTTGAGAAGGCTTCCAAGATTATATTTTTGGCTGATCATCAGTGTTCCTACTACTGCCGGTGGGCAATAAAGGCTTGTTTGACCCATATAGCATATGCTATTTTGGGTTCAAACTTTCTGGTACGCCTTCATTCATTTTGGTGATAGTATTGTCACTAATTAGTCGTTTATACACATGGTGACCACAATGGTTTCACAGAATGATGGACTATAATTCATTAATATATAAGATGGACATTTACAAATATTAGAATATTATTTTGTTATTCACTTTATGTATAATTTTTAGCGCTACACTTTTTTATATTTATAGTGCCACATACCTTGTTTACCAAAACATATAAACACGTCTTCTGCCGCATACACATGAGCAGACTTTTCGACCAGACTTGTCCGAGAGACTATGCGACAGACTTTCGGCGGACTGCCAACGGACTTTCCCAACTAACGGACTTGCCTACACATGATCACACCAAAGTCCGACGGATTCGTACGTGATGAGGTACGTCCGGACTAAAATAGGGAAGTTGATAGCCAGTAGCCAGTAACTGCCCTAGCATCGGTTTTCATTCGTCGGACTAGCATACAGACGAGCGGACTTTTCAATAGGAACTGGGTCTGGCGGAATTCCGACATAAAGATTTGAAACATGTTCCAAATCTAAAGTCCGTCAGATTTTCGACCGAAAAAGTCCGCTTCAGGTCCGATGAAGTCCAAACATGGTTGAATTGTCCGCCGGACTCGGTCCGTCGGACCAGTCCGGTTGAAAAGTCCGCTTGTGTGTACGCGGCATTAGAAGACCAAGCAAGGAACTCCTGCACTGCTTGCGGACTCCTAAACTGAGAGGGGGACACTGCTGCAACACCTATAAGACTGCTCCGAACAGACAAAAAAACGCATATATACTAGGGGGGTGGTAGTTGCGCTGTGATAGGGAAGGGGATAGGGAAGGGGGGAAACTACACTAAAGTGCATATGGCAAACATGCCAGGTGACCTAAAAAAAAAATATATATATAAAAGATGCGACAGAAAGATATAAATAAACAGCACACAGGTCGGTGTAGGTAGTGAATGACTGGAAAAAACACACTAACCAGTACATATAATAGATAAATGAATGAAAACCACTAAATAGTGTAAACTTGGAGACAAAGTGGTATTAAATCACATGGAGATGAACAGTGCACATGATGAAAGGGGCAGTTAAGCTGATAACATATAAAGAATAAATAAATGCATATAGCACTAAGTGCACAGAAAACCAGTAGATGAGGGATAGCAAATGGTCCTAATATGAATCAAAAACACTTGACCAATAAAATCGAAAAAAACAAAATGCAACATAAAAGTGTATCGACATGGATACAATAATAACGGCAGAAGGAAATATATTCCCAAAAATCTGAAAAAACATATAGAAGTGGTGTTGAATATAAACGACAGTCCCACCACCAAATGTAATAATGCTGGATCACAGTCCAAGGAAACAACCAACAAACGACAGGTGAAAAAGGGGGGGTTTTCTTCGATGGGGGCACCTCAGTGAACACAGGCCCCTTACCTTACGGCTGTAAGGTATACAGCATATATATTAGACGCCCAGTAAGATATGGAATCCAGAAACGTTGCAGCAGATGATATAGCTCGTGAATGCAGTGGTATCACATGCGAAAAAAACATAGATAGCATATAGTGTGATACCGTATGGGAATGAGGGGATAAGCGAGCTATAGGAGGAAGGGGGGAGGGGTTGCACTCACTTGTGACAGATGAGCGCAAGCCTCAATCCACGAGTGCCGAACTCGTATAGTCCACACCGCTGGCCGTAGGACCTTCTACCATCTCACATCTCCTGTAGCTCACCACCCGTCATACGTAGTATATGTGATGTGGTAACAAGACAAGAACCGCATATAGCGTAATCCCGTACAAAAAACACACTTTATTGTATAAAAACACTTATAAACTTACAAAAGTAGACAGCTGGGGGGTAAAACTCCGCGAGCGCCGTGCTCGTAACATCAGCTGTGTGTGTGGCAGCGTCCCGTGCTCCTAACGCGTGTCGTCACATCACGTGACTTCTTCAGAGGATAGCACGGGATAGAAAGCCAATGCTTTTAAATGGTCCCCGCGTAATGGAAACGCGGCGGCCATTTTCCCGAAGGACGCTGATAGTAAATAATGGTACAGTGCCTGGCGGCCATTTTCCCAGGGTCACAAATATAAGAGCGGGCAGAATGACATGTTAAATTAGTGAACGCAGCCGGAAAAAACCTTACTGAGATAAGGAAAGAAGGGGGGTGAGACCCAAATACTAGCAGTCACACTGATGTGAGGGCCTCAACAAAATACAATATGGAAAAAAAGGAAAAAAAAAATGAAAAGTAATACGTATGTGAAAGCACTCCAGCCGTATGTGGCAGGAGGCTACTCTCATCAGAATATTTCAATGGAGATCGGATATGTTAATCCATATTTTGGGGCAAAATAAATACTAAATAAAACATAAGGACTAGTGTTGGTATGGGAAAGCCACATTATTCCCATAACACTAAGAGCCTCTGGAGTGTCCCAAAAAACGCATAAAATGTGGGAAGCCTATAACCTTAAGATATAAAAATAAAAAATATATATGTATATGATAATATTAAAAAAATATATAAAAAGAGTGAATAATTAAAAACAGGAGCTGATTTACTGTGTAATATGATGTGGCTTCCTAGTGCGTTTTTATACTCTAGTGTTTATCTGCATATTATATGATTATTGTTTCAGATGGTGTGTGACACCTCCCGAGCTCCTGTTTTTAATTATTCACTCTTTTTATATATTTTTTTAATATTATCATATACATATATATTTTTTATTTTTATATCTTAAGGTTATAGGCTTCCCACATTTTATGCGTTTTTTGGGACACTCCAGAGGCTCTTACTGTTATGGGAATAATGTGGCTTTCCCATACCAACACTAGTCCTTATGTTTTATTTAGTATTTATTTTGCCCCAAAATATGGATTAACATATCCGATCTCCATTGAAATATTCTGATGAGAGTAGCCTCCTGCCACATACGGCTGGAGTGCTTTCACATACGTATTACTTTTCATTTTTTTTCCTTTTTTTCCATATTATATTTTGTTGAGGCCCTCACATCAGTGTGACTGCTAGTATTTGGGTCTCACCCCCCTTCTTTCCTTATCTCAGTAAGGTTTTTTCCGGCTGCGTTCACTAATTTAACATGTCATTCTGCCCGCTCTTATATTTGTGACCCTGGGAAAATGGCCGCCAGGCACTGTACCATTATTTACTATCAGCGTCCTTCGGGAAAATGGCCGCCGCGTTTCCATTATGCGGGGACCATTTAAAAGCATTGGCTTTCTATCCCGTGCTATCCTCTGAAGAAGTCACGTGACGTGACGACACGCGTTAGGAGCACGGGACGCTGCCACACACACAGCTGATGTTACGAGCACGGCGCTCGCGGAGTTTTACCCCCCAGCTGTCTACTTTTGTAAGTTTATAAGTGTTTTTATACAATAAAGTGTGTTTTTTGTACGGGATTACGCTATATGCGGTTCTTGTCTTGTTACCACATCACATATACTACGTATGACGGGTGGTGAGCTACAGGAGATGTGAGATGGTAGAAGGTCCTACGGCCAGCGGTGTGGACTATACGAGTTCGGCACTCGTGGATTGAGGCTTGCGCTCATCTGTCACAAGTGAGTGCAACCCCTCCCCCCTTCCTCCTATAGCTCGCTTATCCCCTCATTCCCATACGGTATCACACTATATGCTATCTATGTTTTTTTCGCATGTGATACCACTGCATTCACGAGCTATATCATCTGCTGCAACGTTTCTGGATTCCATATCTTACTGGGCGTCTAATATATATGCTGTATACCTTACAGCCGTAAGGTAAGGGGCCTGTGTTCACTGAGGTGCCCCCATCAAAGAAAACCCCCCCTTTTTCACCTGTCGTTTGTTGGTTGTTTCCTTGGACTGTGATCCAGCATTATTACATTTGGTGGTGGGACTGTCGTTTATATTCAACACCACTTCTATATGTTTTTTCAGATTTTTGGGAATATATTTCCTTCTGCCGTTATTATTGTATCCATGTCGATACACTTTTATGTTGCATTTTGTTTTTTTCGATTTTATTGGTCAAGTGTTTTTGATTCATATTAGGACCATTTGCTATCCCTCATCTACTGTTTTTTTGTGCGCTTAGTGCTATATGCATTTATTTATTCTTTATATGTTATCAGCTTAACTGCCCCTTTCATCATGTGCACTGTTCATCTCCATGTGATTTAATACCACTTTGTCTCCAAGTTTACACTATTTAGTGGTTTTCATTCATTTATCTATTATATGTACTGGTTAGTGTGTTTTTTCCAGTCATTCACTACCTACACCGACCTGTGTGCTGTTTATTTATATCTTTCTGTCGCATCTTTTATATATATATTTTTTTTTTAGGTCACCTGGCATGTTTGCCATATGCACTTTAGTGTAGTTTCCCCCCTTCCCTATCCCCTTCCCTATCACAGCGCAACTACCACCCCCCTAGTATATTAGAAGACCAACAGTGCCTGGCAATGGAAATTTCCGCCCGACACTACCGTTGAACATCGGCAACCCCTAGAGGCGGTCTGACAACCCATTCCGCAGAAACAAAACCTGCTTCTAAGGGATGGGTGGAGGTGCAAGGGGGTCACCCCGGACCCTTGCGACAACATGTAACTAAAGTAGAAAATATGAACAGCTAATAAAGACCTGTTTTCAGCGTTATCTATGAACCACAACAAAAACTCTATTATTCTGAAAAACTTGTATGAGGAGTCAGCCCGGGGTTCTCCTTCGGTCTTCCCTCACTCCCAACAAGTAAAACAGTGAGGGCCCCCGAACTTAAAATCGTCGAGGGTCCCCTGGTGGTATTGTTCCTTGGGTTCTCGGGCTCTTGGTGACCGTTCAGTGTAGGGGGAAAGGTCCCCGCAACTTGGGGCGCAAGTCCAGCCCTACTTCAAGTCCATGAGGAAAAAACAAACCATTTAAACCCGAATTGGCCATATGATGGATAGGTGATCGGTAAAGGAAGTCTCTCTGCCATGACATTCGGGTAGCTTATAGACATGGGGCGCTTAAGAACTTGGAGGTTTAAGTACCTGGGGGCTAGCAAGATGGCAATTTAGGTTTTGAGCGCATAGCTCCATCAACGGAAGCGCCTGCCATCCCGGTAGAAAGTGCCCTATTAAGGGCAGTGTGTTGAGAGATTCAGAACGTCCTCCTATTGGGGTTTTTCATCTTTTTATTTGTTACATAGAGGAGAGACCGGGCTTGCCAGGGGGGGGATCGCTTGGAGGATCCAGCTGAGGCCGTGGAAAAGTCCATGGGAGCTTCCCGCGAGATCAACTTGAGGTGCAAAAAGAGTTTCTCTTTTTGCACCTCAAAATATCTTCTACATTCCCCCTGAGGAAGATACGTCAGCCCTGTATCGACACGCATTGGGGAGAGGACAGGATGGCACGATCGACAGTCTGTTTGTTAAGGAGGAATCTCATAACATCCCGATGCCTGTTTGGTATAAGCCCGATCACGCTTTTCATAGAGTGGTGCACTGGAGCACCTGTTCTGTGTAAGTACCCCTGAAGGGGATTTATTTTGTGTAATAAATGGTATAAAACTTTATTGCACTGTCAAGTTTTTTTATTACATATATCTCGGAGGGACACACTGAGGAGTCCAGGATCCCGGTACCATTAAAAGAGCCCAGAAGTGGTTCAAACGCATGCTTTGACTGAGCTTAGTTGCAAAGTCACACGCTCTAAGGTGAGCGTTCACTACCTAAGGGGAGTACCTGAGTGATAACACC
Source organism: Lithobates clamitans (assembly GCA_037952925.1). NCBI lineage: Eukaryota > Metazoa > Chordata > Amphibia > Anura > Ranidae > Lithobates > Lithobates clamitans. Next base: position 868,779 of record JBBGZY010001644.1, on the reverse strand, counting down.
TTGGCATGTTTTGGATCACCTACTGGGCCATTTGAATTTATGGACTTTACCACCACAATTACCAGTGACGCTGCTGAAAGTCACATATATGCATGGGAGCACCTTGAGTTATAATTTATTTTGTATGGACTGGTTTGGCACGGTCATCCGGAGCACAATTGGAAATGACACATATGCACAAGTGCACTTTTGTTCATGTTTTTACATTTTTTATTTATATACACATGTATGCGCATGAGCACTTTGAAGTGAGTTGTGCAATCTACTTATATGTAGGGATGAGCCGAACACCCCCCCGGTTCGGTTCGCTCCAGAACCTGTGAACGGACCGAAAATTTGCACGAACGTTAGAACCCCATTGAAGTCTATGGGACTCGAACGTTCGAAATCAAAAGTGCTAATTTTAAAGGCTAATTTGCATTATATTGTCCTAAAAAGGGTTTGGGGACCCGGGTCCTGCCCCAAGGGACATGTATCAATGCAAAAAAAAGTTTTAAAAACTGACGTTTTTTCGGGAGCAGTGATTTTAATGATGCTTAAAGTTAAAGAAAAAGTGAAATATTCCTTTAAATATCGTAACTGGGGGGGGGGGGGGGGGTGTCTATAGTATGCCTGTAAAGTGGTGCGTGTTTCCCGTGCTTAGAACAGTCCCTACACAAAATGTCATTTTTAAAAGAATAAAAGTCTTTTAAAACTGCTGACGGCTTTAATGTAATGTCGGGTCCCGGTAATACGGATGAAAATCAGTGAGACAAACGGCATGGGTACCCCCCAGTCCATTGCCAGGCCCTTTGGGTCTTGTATGGTTATTAAGGGGAACCCCGCACCCAAATTAAAAAAAGGAAAGGCGTGGGGCCCCCAGGCCCTATATACTTTGAACAGCAGTATACAGGTGGTGCAAACAAGACAGGGACTGAAGGTTTGTTGTTAAGTAGAATCTGTTTGTAATTTTGAACTGGTACATTTTTAACATGTTTAGCTCCAGCCAAAAAATCTATTTTTAAGCTTTTTGGAAAACATAGGGAAGGGTTATCACCACTGTGACATTTGTTTTACTGTCTGTGCTCCTCTTCAGAAGATTTCACCTCACTTTCTGTCCCAATGACAAATGTTTTTTGAAAATTTGGGGTTTTTAGTGAAACAAGGATTGGTGATAAATCAGTAGAAAGGAGAAACGTTTTTCCCATATTAACTCTTACAGGAGAGAATTTCCCTTGCTAGGGGTAGATTTCATCTCACTTCCTGTTGTCTCCTTCCGTTTGCAAGTAGGAGTCGTTTGTAAGTTGGATGTTTGAAAGTAGGGTCCTGCCCTATATACTCTGCAGAAATTTGGGCCTTAGGTGTTGGTGTTGCCACAACACTGTAAGCCCTCACAGGGCCCTGCTGTGAAATATTAGATCACGTATTGTAATTACATGCCCCTGTTGAACAGGGGCAGAAAAATTGGGCCTTTGGTGATGGTGCTGGTGTTGGTGCCACAACACTGTAAGTCCTCACAGTTACTCTTGGTGGGCGCAGAAACGGGCCCTGCTGTGAAATATTAGATCAAGAATTGTAATTACATGCACCTGTTTAACAAGGGCAGAAAAATTGGGCCTTTGGTGGTGGTGGTGCTGGTGCCGCAACACTGTAAGTCCTCACAGTTACTCTTGGTGGGTGCAGAAACGGGCCCTGCTGTGAAATATTAGATCAAGAATTGTAATTACATGCACCTGTTTAACAGGGGCAGAAAAATTGGGCATTTGGTGGTGGTGGTGCTGGTGCCACAACACTGTAAGTCCTCACAGTTACTCTTGGTGGGCACTGGAACGGGCCCCGCTGTGAAATATTAGATCAAGAACTGTAATTACATGTCTCTGTTGAACAGAGGCAGAAAAATTGGGCCTTAGGCACTGGTGCTGGTGTGACAACACTGCAACCCCTCACAGATACTCTAGTTGGAGCGCAGAAACAAGCCCTGCTGCAAAGAATTGCATCAAAAATTGTAATTACACGCCCCTGTTAAACAGGGGCTGAAAATTGGGCCTTAGGCACTGGTGCTGGTGCCACAACACTAAAACCCCTCACAGATACTCTAGTTAGAGCGCAGGAACGAGCCCTGCTGCAAAGAATTGCATCAAAAATTGTAATTACACACCCCTGTTAAACAGGGGCTGAAAAATTGGGCCTTAGCCACTGGTGGCGGTGCCCAGAAACAAAAATATTCTTCTAATCTATCTTGCTGGAACCGATCATACCTTGGGGCTGCGGACTAAAAAATTGTCTAAATGCATCAGTCAGATGGCCACCTTCTCCACCACTCCTTCTTTGACCGACCGAAGCCTCGGCAACACGCTGTCCAGGATCAGTAGTTTGTAACCTCCCAGTCTCTGGGAACGCGTTGCACAGACCTTTCTGCAAGGCCTCCCACAGATGTTTCATCCTCTGCTCCCTATGCGATGGCAAGATAAGGTCTGCAACCTTACACTTGTAACGTGGATCAAGGAGGGTTGCCAGCCAGTAACAATCCCTCTCCTTGATACCACGAATACGAGGATACTTCCGCAGGCTTTGCAGGATCAGGGAGGCCATGCAGCGTAGGTTTGCTAAGGCATTCGGTCTGGAGTCCTCTGGGTCACTAAGGACGACATGATCCACATCCACCTCCTCCCAGCCACGTACAAGTCCATGGGTTTCTTGGGACTGTAAATGATCCCTTAAAGACTGCTGCTGATGCTGAGTGCCAGGCCCCACCTCCATGCTGACACAATCCTCCTCCTCCTTCTCCTCGTCCTCTTCCTGTGTGATCAGGCAGGCAGGCAGGAACACTGTCTGAATAAAGGGGGCCTTGAGAGCTAAGGAAGTCCTCCTCTTCCTGCCTCTGTTCTGCCTCAAGTGCCCTGTCCATTATTCCATGCAGCGTGTGCTCCAACAGGTGGACAAGGGGACAGTGTCACTGATGCATGCACTGTCACTGCTCACCATTTTTGTGGCCTCCTCAAATGGTGACAGGACAGTGCATGCATCCCTGATCATGGCCCACTGGCGTGGGGAAAAAAAACAAGCTCCCCTGACCCTGTCCTGGTGCCATAGTCGCATAGGTACTCATTGATGGCCCTCTGCTGCGTGTGCAGCTGCTGCAGCATGGCCAACGTTGAGTTCCACCTGGTGGGCATGTCACAGATTAGGAGGATCTTGTGCAGGTTAAATTCCTTTTGGAGGTCAGCCAGCCGAGCACTGGCGTTATATGACCAGCGGAAATGCACACAGACTTTCCTGGCCTGCCTCAGGACATCCTGTAAGCCTGGGTACCTGCCCAAGAACCGCTGCACCACTAAGTTAAGGATGTGAGCCAAACAGGGCACATGGGTCAGTTGTCCCTGTCGGAGGGCGGAGAGGAGGTTGGTGCCACTGTCGCAAACCACCATTCCTGGCTTAAGTAGCCCCTTGAATGCCTACGGAGCACCACTGGTTCCGAGTACAAAGCACAGGAAGAGGCCATGGAGGAAGAAGAAGAGGAGGTGGTGGAGGAGAGAGGTGTGTCAGAATCACCAGTAGTGGCATTTTGGAGGCGTGGTGGCGGAACAACCTCCAACACTACTGCACCTTGTCCTGCATCCTTCCCAGTTGCCAGCACAGTCACCCAATGCGCCGTGAAACTTAGGTAACGTCCCTGTCCATGCCTGCTGGAGCATGGGTCAGCGGTAATATGCACATTACCGCTTACCGAAGACATTGCCTTCCACATGCCGGTAGAAAGCCAGGATCTCCTTCAGTGAGAAAAAGTGGCATTTGGGAACTTGCCACTGAGGAACCGCACATTCCACAAATTCACGGAAGGGGCAGAGTCTACCAACTGAAAAGGTAGCAGTTGAAGTGCTAGCAATTTTGGCAAGCTAGCATTCAACCGCTGGGCATGTGGATGGCTGGGAGCAAACCTCTTTCTGCGGTGCAGCAGCTGGGGCAGGGAAATGTGCCTGGTGCAATCTGACGTCGGTGTACCGATAGCAGATTGCCCGCAATTACTTGGCTGTGACACACCTAATTCTACACCTTCATTCCTCTCAGTGCAGTTCTCAGAGAGGACTGAAGGTATAGTGGGGTTGGAGATCCCAGCTGATGAGGAGCAAGGAGAGGTCCTCTTTGTTCCTTGGTGTGGGTCTTTTAGGTATGCTTGCCAACGAACTGCATTGCAGGTCGACATATGTCTGGTCAAGCATGTGGTGCCCAAGCAGGAGATGTTTTGGCCATGCGAGATATGCTTGAGACATATGTTGCAAATAGCAGCGGTGCGATCTGATATACTCATCTCAAAAAAGGCCCACACCAAAAAACTTTTGGAATAACGCACAGAGACAGCAGCGCCCTGCACATGCGGAGCTCTGCAGTGTGATGCAGTCAGTGTGCTGCCCTTAGGCTGGCCCCTGGAGGGCATCCTGCCTCGTTGGTGATGTGCCTCCTCCTCCTCCTCTCTCCTATTAGGCACCCACATGGAGTCAGTGACCTCATCATTCCCTCCCTCCTCATCACTGGAGCAAACCTGGCAGTATGCTGCAGCAGGGGGAACATGACTGCCAGATTGCTGTCCTTCTTGAGCACCCCCTCTGTCTGGGCTCACATTACTGCCTTCCTCTAGCTGAGTACCATCATCGGAGCCTTCAAAACGCTGGGCATCCTCCTGGAGCATGTACCCAACACTGTGGTCAAACAGTTCGGGGGACTCCTCAGGAGGACATGGTGGGGCTAGGGAAGGAGTCACTGATGGCATTGAGCCGAGGAAAGAGGCCGCGTTGGCAGCTGCTTTGCCAGACAAAGTACCCTGAGCCTGGGTGAGAGAGGATGAGGAGGATGAGGACGGCTTGGTCATCCACTTGACCAAGTCTTCGGCATGTTGCAGCTCAACATGGCCAGCTGCCAAAAAAAGGCCATAAAAGGCCTCTCCTTGTTGGCCTTCCAGACATACTATTAGCCTGCAGTGAGATATAGCTGCACAAAACTGGGATGTGTATATATATACTGATTATACTGCAGCTAGCAGAATCAACTGCCTGCCTGTAGTATTATTAGCATGAGAATACCTGCACTTGTCTTCAGGTAGCTATACTGTAGGTGCAACTGTGCAGGGTACACAGTACAGTAACTGGAAATACGTCAAGAGCCTACACAAGCACCTGGCTTCAGGTAGCTATACTGTAGGTGCAACTGTGCAGGGTACACAGTACAGTAACTGGAAATACATCAAGCGCCTACACAAGCACCTGGCTTCAGGTAGCTATACTGTAGGTGCAACTGTGCAGGGTACACAGTACACTAACTGGAAATACGTCAAGAGCCTACACAAGCACCTGGCTTCAGGTAGCTATACTGTAGGTGCAACTGTGCAGGGTACACAGTACAGTAACTGGAAATACGTCAAGCGCCTACACAAGCACCTGGCTTCAGGTAGCTATACTGTAGGTGCAACTGTGCAGGGTACACAGTACACTAGCTGGAAATACGTCAAGACCCTACACAAGCACCTGGCTTCAGGTAGCTATACTGTAGGTGCAACTGTGCAGGGTACACAGTACAGTAACTGGAAATACGTCAAGCGCCTACACAAGCACTTGGCTTCAGGTAGCTATACTGTAGGTGCAACTGTGCAGGGTACACAGTACACTAACTGGAAATACGTCAAGAGCCTACACAAGCACCTGGCTTCAGGTAGCTATACTGTAGGTGCAACTGTGCAGGGTACACAGTACAGTAACTGGAAGTACGTCAAGAGCCTACACAAGCACTTGGCTTCAGGTAGCTATACTGTAGGTGCAACTGGAAATTTTGTAAAAACACCTGCCTGCCTGTCAGTATATTAGGAAGAGAATAACAGGATCTAGCTAAATTGAATACAGTGTATATATATATATATATATATATATATATATATATATATATATATATATACAACACCTGGGATGCATATATATATACACAATACACTGTAAGTGCAGCTAACTGACTCGCCTGCCTACTCTATCTAACTTAAATCAAATGACACTCACATGTCTCTCTGTCTATCTCTCTCCAGTCTCCAACGCAACACACTACACAAGGCCGCCATGGAGGCGGCCTTATATAGTGTGGGCGTGTACTAAACCCCCTGAGCCATAATTGGCCAAAGCCTCCTTGGCTTTGGCCAATTATGGCTCTCTGTACACACAGCGCTGTGATTGGCCAAGCATGCGGGTCATAGTGCATGCTTGACCAATCATCAGCCAGCAATGCACTGTGATGCAGCAGTGAATTATGGGCCGTGACGCGAACTTGAATTTGGCGCGAACGGCCCATAACGTTTGTAATTCGGCGAACGACCGAACACACAATGTTTGAGTCGAACATGCGTTCGACTCGAACACGAAGCTCATCCCTACTTATATGTTATATTTTATGTTTATATCTGCCTATTTACTTACTCTTTTATTGATCACACCGGATATACTTCATATTCATTTATGTATTAATGTATGCACTTTGGCACCTACACCGATAGAGTGTGCATCACATTTAATACGATATATTTTCTTCCAGTGCAGCATATTCTATTTACAGTATCTCACAAAAGTAAGTACACCCCTCACAATTTTGCAAATATTTTATCATATCTTTTCATGTGACAACACTGAAGAAATGACACTTTGCTACAATGTAAAGTAGTGAGTGTACAGCTTGCATAAAAGTGTAAATTTGCTGTCCCCTCAAAGTAACTCAACACACAGACATTAATGTCTAAACAGCTGGTCACAAAAGTGAGTACACCCCTAGGTGAAAATGTCCAATTTTGACCTAAAGTGTCAATATTTTGTGTGCCCACCATTATTTTCCAGCACTGCCTTAACCCTCTTGGGCATGGAGTTCACCAGAGCTTCACTTGTTGCCACTGGAGTCTTCTCCCACTCCTCCATGACGACATCATGGAGCTGGTGGATGTTAGAGACCTTGCGCTCCTCCACCTTCCGTTTGAGGATGCCCCACAGATGCTCAATAGGCATCAGGTCTGGGGACATGCTTGGCCAGTCCATTACCTTTACCCTCAGCTTCTTTAGCAAGGCAGTGGTCATCTTGGAGGCATGTTTGGGGTCGTTATGTTGGAATACTGCCTTGCGGCCTAGTCTCTGAAGGGAGGTGATCATGCTCTGCTTCAGTATGTCAACTTCTTTGGTCGACCATGGTGAGGCCTGTTCTGAGTGGAACCTGTCCTGGTTAACTGCAGTATGGTTTTGGCCACCATGCTGCAACTCAGTTTCAGGGTCTTAGAAATCATCTTATAGCCAAGGCCATCTTTATATAGAGCAGCAATTCTTTTTTTCAGATCCTCAGAGAGATCTTTGCCATGAGGTGCCATGTTGAACTTCCAGTGACCAGTATGAGAGGGTGAGAGTGATAACACCAAATTTAACACACCTGCTCCACATTCACACCTGAGACCTTGTAATACTAACGAGTCACATGACACTGGGGAGGGAAAATGGGTAATTGGGCCCAATTTGGATACTTTCACTTAGGGGTGTACTCACTTATGTTGCCAGCGGTTTAGACATTAATATCTGTGTGTTGAGTTATTTTGAGGGGACAGAAAATTTACACTGTTATACAAGCTGTACACTCACTACTTTACATTGTAGCAAAGTGTCATTTCCTCAGTGTTGTCACATGAAAAGATAAAATAAAATATTTACAAAAATGTGACTGGTATACTCAATTTTGTGAGATACTGTATATAACACTGCATATAATGGCAATAGTAGTGCCATTAAGGGTCGGTTCACACTGGGGCAACACGACTTCAGCGCGACTTTGTACCGCGACTTCAACGCGGCTTCAGCGCGACTTCAGCGCGACTTCAGCAAATTACAAGGCGACTTGAAGTCGCCTCCATGACAGTCGCCTCCAAATCAGCTCTCTGGGAGGGAGGGGGGGAGGGAGGGGTTTTCCCTGCAAAGTCGCTTGACTTTACAGAGAGATCCGACTTGGAGGCGACTTCCATTGATTTCTATGGTACAGGTCGCCTACCAAGTCGGATCTCAGTAGTACAGGGAGTACGCTCTGAAGTCGGAGCGACTTCAGTAGTGTCTATTAAGACGCTAGCGTTCACTCCCATTGAATCTATTTCTGGGGCGACTTGAGGGCGTACAAGTCGGATCCCAAGTCACCCCAGTGTGAACCGAGCCTAACAACTATCAAGCAGCTAGCAAATCTGAACAACAATATCATATAAAAAAATAATAGAAATCAAAGTTTAAACTTTTGGGCTCTGAGCAGGCTAGTAATTTATTTTAAGTGTTCACTTCCCCCCTAGGTAGCCTGCCACAGTGCTCTTTCCTGCTACTGCGGAGTGACAGAGCAGTAGACACTGGGCAGGCTAGCGCATCGGGCTCTCTCCTTTTTTTTCCAAGCCTGATGCATGAACCAGCCAAAATGTCTAACTTTTTAAAAACACTGGAAGCCCCTGACTCAGAATTTACATTTCTTATTACTTTATTGGAATTTTCTATTGAACTGCAATAAGGTACTTGCTTGTTTTATTGTTAAAGTAATTGTAAAGTCTTGTTTTTCCTTTTGTTTAAAAATGACAAACATGTTATACTTACCTGCTCTGTGTAGTGGTTTTGCACAGAGCAGCCCAGATCCTCCTTTTCTCGGGTCCCTCGCCATTGCTCCCGGTCCCTCCCTCCTGCCGAGTGCCCCCACAGCAAGCAGCTTTCTATGGGGGCACCCGAGCCGAGCTGCTGCTCTGTGGGTCCATTCAGACATACAGCCATGGCTCCACCCCGCCCCCTCTCTCTCCACATTGGCTCACTAAGATTGACAGCAGCTGGAGCCAGTGGCGCTCTCTGTGTGTCTCAGCCAATCAGGAGGGAGAGTCCGGACAGTCTCTCGTGCAACATTGCTCAATCGAGAGAGGGCTTAGGTAAATGTTAGTGGGCCGAGGGGGGCTGCTGAACAGTGAAGGTTTTTTATCTTATTGCATAGAATGCATTAAGATAGAAAAAAACTTTTGCCTTTAAAACCATTTTAAGGTATCAAGGTGTATAATTCATCTCTTCATGTACTATCAAATATGAGTCTAATTGGTTCTGAAACTAAACTAAACATATGCATAGCCCTGACTTAAATGAACTAGAACTATTATATGATATCTGTCAGGGATTAGTTACATCTTGCCCCGCCCCCCCCATGCCCACACATACACCTTGTGCATTGTCCTCCCCAATGCCCCCATACTCACATGCACTTTCCAAATCCCTGAAAGTGCCCACACTCACATGCACATTGTACACCCCCCTCCCTCCCCCAGTGCCTACACTCACTTTGTGTATCTCCTAGTCCCCATTCACAGACACCTTGTACCCCTCCCCCAGTGTTCCACTTTTATATGCCTTGTACATCCCTGCTCCCCCCCCCCAGTGCCCAGTAACATTGTACACCCCCCATTGCCCACACTCACACCATGTACACCCCTAACACTCACATATAACTTGTAAAGCCCCCCCAGTGTCTGTACTCACATGCACCTTATACACCCTAGCCCCCCCTAGTGCCCACATTCACACCCTGTACACCCCCCCAGTGCCCACACTCACACCTTGTTCACCCCCCTTGTGCTCACACCCACATATAACCTGTAAAGCCCTCCCCAGTGCCTGTACTCCCATGCACCTTATACACCCCAGCCCCCCTAGTGCCCACATTCACACCCTTTACACCCCCAGTGCCCACACTCACACCTTGTACATCCCCCCTGTGTTCACATCCACATACAGTATAACTTGTAATGCCCCCGAGTGCCTTCACTCCTATGCACCTTAAACACCCCAGCCCCCGCAGTGCCCACATTCACATACAACTTATACATCCCCCAGCCCCTGCACTCAAATATACCTTGTACATCACACCAGTGCTCACACGCCCATTCATTCACTTGCTAGAGCTGGAAAGCAGCTGACGTAGTGAGCCAACCATCCCATTTATTTTTCCCCACTTGCACGGATGACAAAGGGGGGGGCGGGGGGCTGGATTATGCAATTGGAAGCAGATGAACTGCCACAACAACCAGACAACAGACAGAAGGGAGAGAGCGCAAAGAGAAAGACAGTGAAGGAGGGCAAAGAATGTCAGTCTGTGTGAGGACTCGAGCCGAGCATGTGATGGTGTCACCCAGGTGCGGTCCTCACCCTGATAGCAACGTCACCGGGGCGAGCATAGTATCTACACCAACTCTACATATGAAGGGGCTGAGAGCAGCTGAGTCCAGCATCAAGCCCTGGAAGCTACTCGGCTGGAGCACAATAAACCTATCAGATATGAATAATAGAGATAAGCCCAGGAGGTGGCAAGCACCTCCTTGGACTTAACTCATAGAGCGCTTTCGTTTGCTACAATGTTGCTGAATTCCTAAAATTCAATGTTAAAATATCAAAGTAATACATAGGTTTTTTTTAAGGCAAGCAAGGCTTTCTTTTTGGTGATGAAGTCTTGCATAATGTGGTTTTATTTTCCATTTAGAAAAATAATAATGAAACTAAACTTACTCAATTAGTCATGTTTACCCACCTCAATACCAGACACTTTCATTCCCTTCCTGCCCAGGCTAATTTTAACCACCTGCCAACTGCTCACAGTAAATATACTGTGAGTGGGCAGCAGGTGCAGGCACAGTCACGTACATGTATGTGAATTGCACTTCTTCCAGGTTTGGGGTGCGCAGGGGTGCACCCCATGCCAACCTCTGCTGTGATTGGACACAGCATGAATTTGGCAGCAGATTTCAGCCAATGATTTTGCCTGAAACCTGCTGACTGACTGTGTTGTTAATGTTGAGTCATTGCTTGAAAAAGGAACCAATTAGCTGTTCCGAAACACGTCGCATGTTGATGACATCACTTTCGGCTTGCTGTCCACGCTGGTTGCTGGTCCCTTCCTGCTGATGTCACTTCCTGGATTTGGCTTCCATGCTGTCTCAGACAGCCTAACTGTCTTCCCAGTATCCAGGAGAGTTGTGGCTTCCATCTGTTGGCCAGTTCAGAATATGCTGCCATATAATCACACCTGCGGATATCACTGAGACTCCTTGGGACTACCAGAACGCCGGACCACCTGCCGTATTACTAACATGATGTGCTCCTACCCATCCACCCTTTTGCAAGTGTTTTTAACCCTTTTGGAAAATATAAAGTTTTACTTCTGCACTGAGAGGCACCTTTTTTTCTTTTCATTTTTTTTTCTTTTCATTTTAATGTAGTGGACCGCAGATGAACTAGGATCCCCCACCCTGAACAGCCAGGCACACTGAATTTTCACAGGCACTTCAGAGTCAGAGAACAGTCCAAGACTTTGTTTTTGTTATTTATTGAGGGTAATAACTTGGATAGGGATGGGAGATGATGAGATTATGGAATGCCCATTGACTTCAACAACGAACTTCAGGGACAACTTTTCCTATATACAGTCTCTATCTACAGTCTCTATATACAGCTCCACCTCTTCCTCCAGCACTCATTTGCTTGCAGAACTCAGCTGGATCACTGTGAAGATCTGACAGGCTCTCTGTCATATTTTAAACATTGGCCCATTACAGGCAGGAACCCGAGGCCCCTTGTATGTGTAGCAAAAAGAAACAGTGTCCAGCTTGTATCACCCCTTTGGCTACTGATTCCAGCAACACCTTTGCCCCTTTCACTAGCCCTCCAGGCTAACTTCTCCCAACAGTCCTCCAGACTGACACTCACCAGCCCACCCGGCTGACTCGCAGGAGATCTCCCGGAAGTGCTGACCTGCTCCTGCTGTCCTATCTCCTAGCTCCCGTGCCTTCAGGAAGTGCTTCCTCCATCTATTATTGGTAAAATACTTTCAGCACCTGAGCCCCAACCTGATGTCACCCCCCCAGGCTAGGGGGCACCCTCAAGGGCCACCGACAGCCTCCTCAGAACTTCATATCCATCTTCCACCTGACTGCCCCCTGCTGGCATGATTCATGTCTATTTATAAGGTCGCCTGCCCCCTGCCAGCCCTTTACTGAGGATTGGCTTCTCATAAATATTCCAAGCAGCTCCTCCTAGCTTCCATCCTCTATGTCTAGAACATTCTCCAATGTCCCAGAAAATGGGGAAGGCACCAGAGAGGCTGCTAGGATGAGTCATCCAGCCCCGAGTCACTGAACCCTGACCCAGATTCACAGCTCAGGCTTAGCCCTGAGCTAAAATAAATGTACCTACACTAACAATCTACACTTACAAACCTATACTACCAACTAGCACACACTAGAGGGTGCTATATTTACAAAAGCACAGATTGTTTGCAAAAGCCCAAAACTTTTTAGCTTGTTCAATGAATCTATGACATTAAAATCTGGAAGATTGGTTTCTACGCAGAGCTGTACCAGAATTTGCACTCTCCAGGTTTAGTAAATAAAGCATAGCAAAAAACGCAATGGTCGGGGTTTTGATGACCAGTATTGTTGGTCAATTCAGGTTACCGGCTCACCTTATAGGGTGGTGTTTCTTATCAAAACAGGAGAAGTAGTCAAAATAAAAGGGGAGTGGGAATAGGACCCAGGGTGTCCTTACCTTCAGTGAAGGAAAAGGAACAAACTGCGGTTTAACCTGATATAACTTTATTAGAACAATTAGTAGAAAAAAATATTTATCATTGAAAGAAAAGCATAAACAATAGGAAATTGCACATGGTAGTAAATAAACACCTTTGTGTACATAGGAACAATGATCTGGCTGGGGACTCTGCAGACTCTGATGTAAGGTGGTGGCACTGTGGAGACACTGCAGACTCTTATGTATGGGGACTCTGCAGACTCTGATGTAAGGTGGTGGCACTCTGGGGATGCTGATGTAAGGTGGTATTCTGATATGAATGTGGCACTCCATATGTTGTTTTGTTTATTACTTACTACTAACCCCTGTACACTGTACATTATGCATAGATATACATAAACCTAACCAAGTTGTTAATTGTCTCAACAGTTGGTGGTTTTAATGAAGTTCTTTTTTATGGTAGGCTCAGTAAGGCAACCTATACATTACTTGATTCCCTCATCTACACATATTGTGTTCTGACAGCGGAGAGACTTCCATGCCACCAGAATACACTGATCAGTATTGCCAGCTATAGTAGGCGGTGCCAGGCCCGGACTGGGAGAAAAAATAGGCCCGGGCATTTTCGACTGAGCAGCCAACTTTTCCAGGGACCGGGGGGGGGGGGGTCGGTAGACATTCGCGGGGACGGCTGGTGTCGGTCCTCCACTCCTCCACACTGTAATGTGCAGGAACACTGTGATATAAAGGGAACTGCAGTATAAAGGGGCACTGCAATGATTACAGTGCAGTCCCCTTTATATTACAGTGTCCCGGTCCTATTGTGGCCACACAATGCCAGTACTGTCTGTCTCCTATTGTGCCCACACGGCCCAGTGACACTGACCTGCTCTCTCTCTGGTGATGCAGTACAGCGTGGCTCTCTCTGGTGTTGCGGGTACAGCGTGGCTCTCTCTCTCTAGTGGTGCGGGTACAGCGTGGCTCTCTCTCTCTGGTGGTGCGGGTACAGCGTTGCTCTCTCTTTCTGGTGGTTCGGGTACAGCGTGGCTCTCTTTCTCTGGTGGTGTGGGTACAGCGTGGCAGTCTTTCTCTGGTGGTGCGGGTAAAGCGTGGCTCTCTTTCTCTGGTGGTGCGGGTACAGCATGGCTCTCTCTGGTGGTGCGGGTAAAGCGTGGCAGTCTTTCTCTGGTGGTGCGGGTAAAGCGTGGCTCTCTTTCTCTGGTGGTGCGGGTACAGCATGGCTCTCTCTGGTGGTGCGGGTAAAGCGTGGCTCCCTCTCTGGTGGTGTGGTACAGTGTGGCTCTCTCTGGTGGTGCAGGAACAGCGTGGCGCTCTCTCTCTGGTGGTGCGGGTACAGCGTGGCTCCCTCTCTGGTGGTGCGGGTACAGCGTGGCTCCCTCTCTGGTGGTGTGGTACAGTGTGGCTCTCTGGTGGTGCAGGAACAGCGTGGCTCTCTCTCTGGTGGTGCAGGAACAGCGTGGCTCTCTCTCTGGTGGTGCGGGTACAGCGTGGCTCCCTCTCTGGTGGCGTGGTACAGCGTGGCTCCCTCTCTGGTGGCGTGGTACAGCGTGGCTCTCTCTGGTGTGGTGGTGCGGGTACAGCGAGGCTCTCTCTCTCTGGTTGTGCGGGTACAGTGTGGCTCTATCTGGTGGTGCTGGGGCTATTAGTTTCCCCAGCACAGTCCTCTCTTTCGTTTTCCATATATCCTGCTATAAGCACTCCTCAGCTTGTTTCCGGGTTTTCTCTTTCACCCCAGCAGAGTGCATGCTGGGGACTGTAGTCTGCTCCCTGCTGAGAACAATTGGGCCACCTAGCTCTGGGACTACATTTCCCATGATGCCCTTCTAGTTGATTCTGATTGGCCCTCCGCTGTGGCCAATGGGGAGGGAAAACGAACAGACAGGAAAGCCTTCTCTTCCCCTGCTGCCGACATGAGAAGGGGAGGGGGCGAGGGGGGAATATCATCACAGCAGCCTGCAGCTCTCCCCACCGTGCGGACACTTATGCCTGGAGAAGAAGAGCGGCTGCGGAACTGTCAGCGTGGCTCTGAGGCTGAGCTGTGTGTGAGAGAGACACACAGCTCAGCCCATGCAGCCGCCAGAGATGACACAGGTACGGCTGCATGGCGGTAGGCGAGCGGCGGCCGCGGCCTGTGTTAGCCATGTTCAGGCCGTGGTCGCCGCTTACCTCCCGCTGTGCGGCCTGATCATCAACAGGCCATGGAGCGGGTGGACCCGGCCCACCGGGCAAATGCCCGGTCTGCCCTATGGCCAGTCCGGGCCTGGGCGGTGCTAATCGTGCAGAACTTTTCCTAGATCGACTTCTGTATAGCCAGACTGCCCTACATGGATCGAAATTCAGCCTGTCCCTGGATTTTGATTCATGTATGGCCACATAAGACAAAAATATCACCTTTGTGTGCATAAAAACATACGGTGATGTGAAAAAGTATTTGCCCCTTCCTGATTTTTTTTTATTTTTTTTTGCATACTTCTCACACTTAAATACATTCAGATCATCAAACAAATTTAAATATTACACAAAGAAAACCTGGGTAAATTCAAGATACAGTTTTTAAATTATTATTTCATTTATTAAGGGAAAAAAGCTGTTCAAACCTGCCTGGCCCTATGTGAAAAAGTAATTGCCCACTCCCATGCTGAACCATGAATGAACTTTGATTAACCACAATTTTTTGGAAAGCTGAGTTAAATTTCACTTGCCACACCCAGGCCTAATTACTGTCAGACCTGTTGAATCAAGAAATCACATAAATAGATGTCTGACAAAGTGAAGCACGCAGATCACAAAAAGCCACACATCACTCCACAATCTAAAAAAAATCAAGAACAGATTAGAAACAAAGTAATTTACATGTATCGGTCTAGGAAGGGTCTCAAAGCCATTTCTAAGGCTTTGGAACTCCATTGAACCACAGGGAGAACCATTACCCACAAATGGAGCTTGGAACAGTGGTGAACCTTCCCAGGAGCCTACAAAAATTACTCCAAGAGCATGATGACGACTCATCCAGAAGGTCCTAAAAGAACCCAGAACAACATTTAAAGATTTGCAGGCCTTACTTGTCTCAGGCAAGATCAGTGTTCATAAATCAACAATAAGAAAGTGACAGGGCAAAAATGACATCCATGGGAGAGTTCCAAGGCCAAAGCCACTACTGACGAAAAGGAACACAAAGGCTCATCTCACATTTACCAAAAAGCATCTTGATTATCCCCAAGACATTTAGGCAAATATTATGTGGACTGATGAGACAAAAATTTAACTTTTTGGAAGGTGTGTCTTCCATTACATCTGGCATAAAACTAATACAGCATTTCAAAATAGGAAAATCATACCAACAGTCAGACATGGTGGTGGTAGCGTGATGGTCTGGGGATGCTTTGCAGCTTCAGGACCTGGACGACTTACCATAATTGATGGAACCATTTAATTCTTATCTCTACCAGAAAATCCTAAAGGAGAATGTCTGGCCATCAGTTTGTGACCTCAAGCTCAATTGCACTTGGGTTATGCAGCAGGACAATGATTTGAAACACAACAGCAAGTCCACCTCCAAATGGTTCAAACAAAGCAAAATTTAGGTTTTGGAGTGGCCTAGTCAAAGCCCGGACTTAAATCCAATTGAGATACTGTATCATGACTTTACACAGGCCATTCATGCTGGAAAACCCTCCAATCTGGCTGAATTAAAACAATTCTGCAAAAGAATTTCTCCACAGCAATGTGAAAGACTCGTTGCCAGTTATCGCAAATGCTTGATTGCAGTTGTTGCCGCCAAGGGTGGCAAAACCAGTTATTAGGTTTAGGGGGTAATTACTTTTTCACATAAAGCCAGGCAGGTTTGGACAGCTTTTTTGCCTTAATAAATGAAACCATCATTTAAAAACTGCATTTTGTATTTACTTGGGTTATTTTTGTGTAATAATAAAATTTGTTTAATGATCTGAGCCATTTAAGTGTGACAAATATGCAAAAAAATAAACAAATCAGAAAGGGGGCAAATACTTTTTCACAGCATTGTATATAATGGAAGCATTTAATTAAAAAATAATGTCCCTTAGTCCTGAGGTTTACTTGTGTCTGCCAGTTGTGGCACAGTAATTTGTTTTTTGTGGGTACA
Source organism: Lithobates clamitans (assembly GCA_037952925.1). Classification (NCBI taxonomy): domain Eukaryota; kingdom Metazoa; phylum Chordata; class Amphibia; order Anura; family Ranidae; genus Lithobates; species Lithobates clamitans. Next base: position 852,072 of record JBBGZY010001644.1, on the reverse strand, counting down.
AGGACTGTTGTATATATGTGCATTGTAAACAGCAGGCTCAGATTCTGTTCAATCCCTCTTTAAGACCCTCCAACTGGCCAACTGCAGAACTTATTTCACTGTTCTTTCCCATGGTGCCCCATGTCTTTTCCTAGACTTTGTCATGCTGTTTTGACTTGTTAATTGCAAAACCAGGCAGATTACTTCAATGCGGCACGAGGAATGTCCTTGAGCCGCACATCAAGAAGTAGACACGTGTGGAAGGATGAATGGCAGCCTCAGACCAGACACTGGCCAGGCCACACCCCCAGCTGGAGCCCGGGTTGAGAGTGCCAATTATCCTTCCACACGGGTGTGCTTCTTGATGTGTGGCTCATGGCCATTTTTTCTGCCACATTGAAGCTTGGAGCTGAGATTGTAAACAGCAAGAGTCTGTCAGCAAGTCCCAGCCAATGATTCATGGCCAGGACCTGCTGATCAGCTGTGTCCAATCACAGCCCAGAGTGCCCTACCAAGACATGTAGCAGAATACATTTTGGCCAAAATTTATGAAAAAAATTATATTTTTCGATTTTTTTATTGGATATGTTTTATAGCAGAAAGTTAAAATCAAGTTCTTTGCATCTGAAAAAATGTACATAAATGTTTGTTTGGGTACAGCATTTCATGACTGCACAATTATCAGTTATATTAGTGCAGTGCCGAATAGTGAAAAAATGGCCTGGTCATGAAAGGGATAAAACCTTCCAGGGCTCAAGTGGTTATACTTTTTAAAGGCTAGGTTCCTCTTTAGGAACATATTATATGTCCTCCACCCTGCTGACCCCTTGTACACTGGCATATTAAACCCTGTACACTCCCCAGCTGACCTCTCATCCTCTGTCCTGCTGACTTCTGCCTTGCTGACCTTCCAGCTTTTGCTCTACAGACCCCCTGCTCACTGCCCTCTGCTCTGCTGATCCCTGCCCTCTGCTCTGCTAACCACTATCCTCTGCCCTGCTGAACCCCAGTACACTCCCCTACTGATTCCTGTTTTGTACACTGCTCTGCTGACCTCCTATCCTTTTCCCCTTGACATTGTTTACTGCACCCCCACATCAGACTGGCTAGATCGGGCCCGGGGTGCCACCCTATCACAGTCCCACTATAAGCCACTGATCACCAACATAGTTGCAAACATTGCAAAAAAAAAATTTGGGACACTTTTTTGCTATAATTAGGGGGTGTGGCATTCTTTTGTATGCGGGGCATACTGCAACAGAAAAATGCGGCTCGCGAAGCGCGCCGCGGCAAACACTGGACGTGGTTTGAGCAGAATAGTGGGCGTGTCTTAAATGGGCGCGGCTAGGAAGGGGTGTGGTATGAGATGAATGAGGGATGGAGGGAGAAAGAAAGAAAGAGGGAGAGAAAGAAAGAAAGAGGGAGAGAAAGAAAAAGAAAGAGAGAAAGAAAAAGAGAGAAAGAAAGAGGGATGGAGTGACAGCAGGCCCAGATCCTACACAGCAGTAGAAATAACTGTATTCCAGAAAGTTTAACAAATCAGCAGATAAAGATACTCCAAACACCTGGTGTTGGCGCTTTAATCATCCCGACACCAAGGTTGTTATGGTGTCAGGATGATTGAAGTGCATTATTTCTATTATTACATTGTAATATAGAATGAAATATTTTAACTCACCATAATGCAGAATCAGTGGAAGCTCTGAGCGTGTCACCTGCCACGTCGCCTGCCACCAGATGCCATCAGGTGTCCCCAGTGGAGTCCCCCCTTACATCAGGCATTTCCAGCTGACTCCTCCCTTACATCAGGCATTGCCAGCAGAGTCCTCCCTTACACCAGGCATTGCCAGCGGAGTCCTCCCTTACATCAGGCATTGCCAGCAGGGTCCCCCCTTACATCACGCATTGCCAGTGGAGTCCCCCCTTACATCAGGCATTGCCAGCAGAGTCCCCCCTTACATCAGGCATTGCCAGCGGAGTTCCCCCCTTACATCAGGCATTGCCAGCGGAGTCCCCACTTACATCAGACATTGCCAGCGGAGTCCCCCCTTACATCAGACATTGCCAGTGGAGTCCCCCCTTACATCAGGCATTGCCAGCGGAGTCCCCCCTTACATCAGACATTGGCAGCGGAGTCTCCCTTACATCAGACATTGCCAGCGAAGTCCCCCCCTTACATCAGGCATTCAGCGGAGTCCCCCTTACATCAGGCATTGCCAGCAGAGTCCTGTCCTTACACAAGGCATCCCCCAATGGAGCCCCCCCTTTCCTTACATCAGGCATTCCCAGCCGTGGAGACTCTCTCCAACGCCATTATTAAATAAAATGGGACAAAATAGCCGGGTGGCTGCCAATAGCAATTGAGCTGTGGCGCCGCCCACCCCCGCCCCTTCCAAAATCAGGTCACAGACACACGGCAGCAGGGTGGGAGGTTGGCGGTGCCACAGCTCAAATTCTATTGGCAGCCACCCGGCCATTGCTAAACAGTAATTGTTTATTTTGGTCTTTGGGAAAATGGCAGCTGGTGGAGACATTGTCTCCGTCCGCCACAGACTTCTAGCGGCGGTGGCAGCGGCGAAAAAAAAAAGAAAAAATCGGTAAAATAAGAATTTCCCGGGACATTTCCTGGGAATGGCTAAATCCGGGAAAAGGGTCTAAATCCCGGGAATGTCCCGGGAAATTCGTGACAGTTGGTAAGTATGCACCAATATTATAGTATAGCGCCTATAGCTGTGTAAATTCCAGTATACGTTATATACCATAGTTTGTAGAAGCTATAACTTTCACACAAACCAATTAAGATACACTTATTGGGATTTTGTTTTTACAAATACATGTAGCAGAACATAACTTGGCATAAACTTATGAAGAAATTAGATTTTAATATTTTTTTTATTGGATATGTTTTATAACAAAGTAGAAAATATAGTTTTTGGGTTTTTTTATTATTATTATTTTCAGTCTTTTTTAATTTATATAATAAATAATCAAAAAACCCAGTGGCGATCAAATACCACCAAAAGAAAGCTCTATCTGTGTAAAAAAAAAAAAAAAGATATAAATTATTTGAGTACAGTGTTGCATGGCCGCACAATTGTCAGTTAAAGTACCACATTGCTGAATAGCAAAAAATGCTCTGGTCATGAAGGGGATACAAGTTTCTGGATGTCAAATGGTTAAGTTTTCAGCTCTGTCAAACTTTGAATGACAATTAATTAATTAATGTTCAATTTTCATGACATGTATTTGTTTGTATCTTGGTGAGAAGAATATATATCTTTAAGTATTCTGGTAACCGGTCAAATATAAAATACGTTCAGTATAATTTTGACTAATCACTATTGCATAAAAGCGTTTTATATATATATATATATATATATATATATATATATATATATATATATATATATATAAAAATGTATATCTTATAAAAACGTGTCTATCTATGAAAGACATATGTTATATATATGTTAATCAATATCACATAAAATGATTATCTATATGGATAAAGGTATAATTCTGGTATATCCAATGATTATTTGTTTATCTAAAGAGACATGCTATGTGTACATTTTTATAAAGTTATAAGTCACAATTCATATGTCTTTCATAATATTGATTGCCATCTTAAACAATTCTACTTATAATTGGTCCTAAATCACAACCTTATATTTTTACCTTATAACATATGTATTTTAAAACATAATACTGACTGTACATATTTCAAATCTTTTCCTTCCTGTTAGACAATTTAGTCACATATTATTCAGATATTTCAGTTTGTGCATGTCAGTTAGGGTAATGTCAACACTGTCTCTCAGCCAATGTTCTGGGGAACAAGCCTGAGTCAAAATCGTGGTTTGACTAGGAAAGCAATATCCTCCTCTGATGCAATAGGACATATTTACCCACGCTCTCCTTGAATTAAAAGTTTTGCAGCTTTTATTTACCCACCACCGATAAGTACACATCTTCTTTGTTTTGTGAAATGGGACATTATTGTTCCCACGATTCTGTTTCAATACCACGTTTGTGGTATCTACAAATAGTTAATCCATTGAAGGTTTGGGAAACTTCTGAACTCACAAAGGCCTTTTAGTTCATCTGCCTTGTCTATTTGAATTTTAACATCTCCATCAGAATATTATAACATGTATTATTTCTTCTTCATAATTACAACAAAACCCCCCCGGTGAAAAGTTCAAATGCCGTAGTCGTTTGAAACATTTTACCGATGCAGAATGTTAAAGAAATATGGCTTCATTTAGGTCTTGTAAGTCTAGTTGTGAAGATAGTTCTGGACTGTGGATACATAGTGTTTAAGGATTATAGACACCTGCAGATAGGTGTAATTCCTTGGGAGAAAGATGGGTTTGTGATTGATGTGTGCATCTCAGGGCCATCATCCATTTGTTGGCGGGAAATGGATCACTCCGGGCACCTTTGGTATTGGCCATCCTGGTGGGTTTGTCCGTGTAGACTGGCCATTGGTGGTATCCCTGGATCCTCCACACGGTTTTTTCTCTGGATGTCTCACACATGTTTGGGTTCTGTTGACCGGTTCATGGACATCTGAGTCCTGTAACGGAAAATGGATTCCATGAGAAAATATATATATGTTTTATTTTTTTTATTTTTTTTACAGGATCTGTGTTTGAGATCTCAGTGTCAAGCTGGTATCCTGGGCTTCCTCAGAGCCCCCCTTTGAACCATTGTGTCATCAGTACTTTATCTCAACACTCTGGATGGCAAGACAATGTATGAAACTTTTGCTATGGGAGACAAAGCTCCAGGGCTCATTAACATGAGGACATTTATTTATAGCTATGGATACCAGACATTAACAACTGACTTACACTCTTCAGAACCATTTTTGAGCTTAATTGTAGGGGTTCTGGAATACTAAAATCATCAGCACATTTCAGTTTTACATGTGACAACTTACTGTCAGTAATGAAATATTTGACATTATAGTCAACCTTCTACTTGGGAGGAATAAAAAAAATAAAATTTCCTCCCTACTTCTCCTATAATCCAAGTATCAGCGCTCACTGCTTTTCATTTTTGTTTTATTATTTAAAAAGAAACAATTATGAATGAAACTTTCCTATGCAGTTACAAATAACTGCAAGGAAGCCAATAAAGATAATTTAGAAAATAAAATAGCGACAGGAAAAAGAAAATTCCTTTCCTTTGCTTGAAAGCAGCGAGGCATGAAGTTAGAGAGATCAAATGACTTTTTCACTTACTTTTGAAAATGGATGCAATACACAGGAGGCTGGAGCAAAGTTGTTTGTTGGCAGGTGTATTTTGCACTGGGCAGGACGCCATCTGCAGGCCTTAAAGGCTGCCGGCGCCTGCGCAGTGCTGATTGTTATAACAGTGTCAGCAGAGTGAGATGTTTGGAAGGGCCGCGTTATTGCGTAAAACGCAATGACAGCTCCAACCTGCCAGGAGACACCTGCTGGTGGACCTCAGTACTGCACGCCAAATGATCGATATTACCAGCGGAGACCTTTCCTGACAGTACTGATATGACTGATTTCTGATTGGGACTCTAAAACAAAGTTAATACTGCAGCTGCAGGAACAGATTCACAGGACTCAATCACTGTGTTTAAAATGTCCGTTCTGTCCAAAATTTATTATTACATGTTATTTTATACATAGATAAGAAAGGGGTGGTGTGAGATGTCATTAAAAGCTAACAAATAGAAATATGTTATTAAAAGTGAACAAATAGAAATATATTATTAAAAACTAGCGAATAGAACAATTGCAAAAGTAAAACCTTGAAAAGGGAGGGGGGAGTAGAGAGCGTTTAGTAGGAGAAGTGTCTGTGTGTTAGGTGAAGGTTACAGAACACATTTCAACAGTGTGAACAAAATGGATTCTCTTGTGCTTAAATGAACAGTACAGTGAATGTCCATGTCATTTCCCCCCTTTTGTTTATTTGACACCATTCTTCTCCGCGTTACGTTCAGCCGATTGCTGGTAACTCCTGTTACATTGGCGCAGAGAGACGGCGTCCTGTTCAACTCTCTCCTAGCTTTCTCACAATAATGGGTTCATCAGGGCTGGTGGTACATTTGTTGGTACAGCGGGTAGTCACACAGAGGCATAGCCTGATGAGGAAGTAAATAACAAACATGAGAAATAGGAACATCACAATGTAAGCACCTAGTTTCTGTAACCATGTTGCTATGCCATATAAAAAATCACCAAAACCTCCTAAACTCTTAAAGGGGTTCCATCCATCTTTAGCAATATCTCTGGCCTTATTCTGTAGTTCTCTTATCTTAGCAAGATGCCCTTTAATAATGTCCTCATTATCAGAAATGTATATACAACAGTCAGTGCGAAATATCTTACACATCCCACCTTGAGCTGCAGTGAGATAATTTAGCGTTAATCTGTGCTCTAATACTACTTTTTTAAGCTGAGCCATTTCTTCATTTAATAAACCTATATCAGTGGTAGTAAGGTTAATAATCTCATCTACAATTCTAGTGTAATTATTTAGTCTTTTCATTGCTTCAATTCCCCATCCTGTCCAGGAAGGGAACCATGACCATGCCATGTCACCTTCAGTGAACAGCTCTCTTTTGAACACTAAAGGGTATTCTGGACTTTGATCTGGTCGCACTGTATCTTTGCGAACAGCCAAAGCAGGTACTAACTTCCCAATGTAACATGTACCTGTAACATTAGTAGGAATCCAGGCGTAAGCTTTATTTCCACATATATAATATAACCCTCTACGTATGGACGGTATGCCTGCTCCTAAAAAACTGGAAGCAATAACATGGAATCTCAGGAAACCGATATTTTCACATATTGGGAACTGTGAGCAATTTGTACTATAAAGGGTTCTATTTAGTTCTGGATCTGGGATATAATAATATTGACCATAGTTTCCTCCATAAACTGTAATTTTTGCTCCGCTGCAATCTGAATTGCCCAACCGTCTACATTTAGTGTTAAACGGGCATGTAATGTTTAAAACTAATTGGGTTCTGACAGGATAAACTGCAACAGATTTCTCTATGCCAGGGGCAGAAGGGCTGGCATCTCCCTTCCTTCTCTCTTCATCTCGCTGCCACAATTTGGAAATTATGGTTTGCTCTGGAAGTTCAGACTCTATCTCTCTTTCTCTGGCCAAAGCCTTAAGTTCAGAGAGATCTAGTTTTGCATATGTGCCTTTTGATTTATGCCAATCATCTGTTTCTAGGATACGAGCCAAATCCCTCTTTGTAGGTTGATATGGGGCTGTTAAACCTCTGCTCTCTACTATATTGCATAGCTCATCTTTTGTGTGTTCCATGTAATCTAATTCTTTTGCTTTTGTGCGTGGACCCCTTAAAGCCAAACTGGCAGCCACATAAGGTGGGGGGTCCTCCTCTACAGAGTCTTCTGGCCAAACGTAGTAAATTTGGGCAGTACTTTTATTAAATATCTCCGTCAAGCCAGTTTGATTTGCTACTTTAGCTTCTGTCTCCCATGTGCAAGCTATTCTCCACGTTCCTTCACTGCACAGTAGTGGGCCATAATCGTGCAGAAAAGTTTGCCATACTTTTAAATCAAAAGTCCCTTCAGATTTTAAAGGTTTAGCTGTTCCCTTTGTCCATTCCACCCATTTATCTAGGGGCTCAGTATAGGCAGAACCGTACCTTCGGTTCATATATTCTCTAGCGCTCATCTTGCGCTGGGCATTTTCTGAAGGCCTCTCTCCCTTCATTCCCTTAATTAATTTAATGCCCATAATGACTGGCCAGTCTTCTCTCTTCTCTACTTGTGCCTATACCCTCTTGCCTCTAAAACAAATAGTACAGCAAATCTGCAGATTTACAAGAATAGTCTCCACTTATCTACGTGGATAGAAGGGGTTTATGACAATAGACAAAACACTCATTAAGAGACCCTCCTCGTCTCTTCTCTTCTCTGTGAGTTTTATCTGACCCTACCATGCGCCTCTGACCCAGGTCGCCCACAAGGAGTCAACGCAGGGAACTGCAGAGGATTTTCCCTATCCACACACAGTCCAACCCGTGAAGGGGGACACAAACACATTCACACACACACGTTACCCAACCAGAAAGGTCCGAGAGTGGTCTGGTTTCCTTGAGAACCGACAGATAGGATACATAGGAAAAGGCAGAAATATAGCAAGCTTAAGGGCAGCTTACCTAGCCGGCATTTGAGGTCTGCGTTTCCCGATGATCCCGATCGAAGCGCGGTTCCTTCTGGAGACTCTGCCAAACTCCTGGCTGGCTCGCCAAGACTGATATGACTGATTTCTGATTGGGACTCTAAAACAAAGTTAATACTGCAGCTGCAGGAACAGATTCACAGGACTCAATCACTGTGTTTAAAATGTCCGTTCTGTCCAAAATTTATTATTACATGTTATTTTATACATAGATAAGAAAGGGGTGGTGTGAGATGTCATTAAAAGCTAACAAATAGAAATATGTTATTAAAAGTGAACAAATAGAAATATATTATTAAAAACTAGCGAATAGAACAATTGCAAAAGTAAAACCTTGAAAAGGGAGGGGGGAGTAGAGAGCGTTTAGTAGGAGAAGTGTCTGTGTGTTAGGTGAAGGTTACAGAACACATTTCAACAGTGTGAACAAAATGGATTCTCTTGTGCTTAAATGAACAGTACAGTGAATGTCCATGTCAGTACCCCCCCTCAAAGGAGCGACCTCTGGATGCTCCCACTAGCCGTTGCTGGGGAAAGTCCATGGTGTCCAGCCGGACAGCGGGCACCTCAAGCTGGGCAGCAAGCAGTGGCACATCAGGCTGTGTAGCGGACAGGAACACATCAGGCTGGGCAGCGGGCAGGAACACATCAGGCTGGGCAGTGGGCAGGAACACACCAGGCTGGGCAGCGGGCAGGAACACACCAGGCTGGGCAGCGGACAGGAACACACCAGGCTGGGCAGCGGACAGGAACACACCAAGCTGGGCAGCAGACAGGAACACACCAAGCTGGGCAGTGGACAGGAACACACCAAGCTGGGCAGCAGGCACGGGCACTTCAAGCTGGGCAGCAGGCACGGGCACTTCAAGCTGGGCAGCAGGCACAGACACTTCAAGCTGGGCAGCAGGCACATCAGGCTGGGCAGCAGGCAGGGGCACTTCAAGCTGGGCAGCAGGCACGGGCACTTCAAGCTGGGCAGCAGGCACATCAAGCGGGGCAACAGGCACAGGCACTTCAAGCTGGGCAGCAGGCACATCAGGCTGGGCAGCAGGCACGGGCACTTCAAGCTGAGCAGCAGGCATGGGCACTTCAAGCTGGGCAGCAGGCACTTTAAGCTGGGCAGCAGGCACGGGCACTTCAAGCTGAGCAGCAGGCATGGTCACTTCAATCTGGGCAGCAGGCATGGGCACTTCAAGCTGGGCAGCAGGCATGGGCACTTCAAGCTGGGCAGCAGGCACATCAAGCGGGGCAGCAGACACAGGCACTTCAAGCTGGGCAACAGGCACATCAGGCTGGGCAGCAGGCACGGGCACTTCAAGCTGGGCAGCAGGCACGGGCACTTCAAGCTGGGGAGCAGGCACATCAGGCTGGGAAGCAGGCACGGGCACTTCAAGCTGGGCAGCAGGCAGAGGCACAGGCACATCAAGCTGGGCAGCAGGCATGGGCACAGGCTGGGCAGCAAGCTCCGGGTCATCAGGCTGGGCAGCAAGCTCCGGGTAATCAGGCTGGGCAGCAAGCTCCAGGTCATCAGGCTGGGCAGCAGACAGTGGCACATCAGGCTTCAAAGTGGGCACATCAGGCTGGAAGGCAGGAACATTAGGCTGGAATGCGGGCACATTTGGCTGGAAAGCGGGCACATCAGGCTTGAAGGCAGGCACATCAGGCTTGAAGACAGGCACATCAGGCTGGAGAGAGGGCACATCAGGCTGGAGAGCGGGCACATCAGGCTGGAACACTGGCACCTCCAGCTGGAACACTGGCACCTCCGGCTGGAACACCTCCGGCTGGAACACTGGCACCTCAGGCTGGAACACTGGCCCCTCAGGCTGGAACATTGGCCCCTCAGGCTGGAACACTGGCCCCTCCAGGTGGAACACTGGCCCCTCCGGCTGGAACACTGGCCCCTAAGGCTGGAACTCTGGCCCCGCAGGCTGGAACACTGGCCCCTCAGGCTGGAAGGCTGGTACCAGGACATCAGGCTGGAAAGCGGACATCAGGACATCGGATTGGATAACAGGCACTGGGACGTCAGACTGGATAACAGGCACTGGGACGTCAGACTGGATAGCAAGCACTGAAACGTCAGACTGGGTTGCAAGCACTGGGACGTCAGACTGGATTGGATTAGCTTGTGCGGAGGCAGGTTGGGTTACTGGCAGGATCGTCTTGGTTGGAAAAAAACTTTCGTTTTTTCTTTGGCTTAGCCACTGAAGCTCTGTAGGTGAGGGGTACAGCAGACTGGAAAGGAGGATTGGGATATGGCAGAGAAGAGGCAACAGTAGCTGGGGGAAGTTCCTGTGGGCTTGTAGGCAGCTGAGAAGAGGCAGGTGGGTTGAATGCAGGATAGGTACAGGGAGCAGAGACCAGATATGAGTATTTGGTTGGGAGCAGCATATACTGAGCTGCAACTGAGGTTGACATGGGTGATGGGGAAACATACATTTGGGTAGGCTGGTGTTTGGTGGCAGAGGTGGTTTGTTTGGCTGGAGCTGATTGCATCATGTCAGACCATGCTGAAAGTATAGGTTGTACAAACTGTGCTTTTAAATCTCCCTGTCTAACAAAAGACTGAGCAGACACAATGCACTCAGCAATCACATGTGGGGAACAGGCTGAGTAGTGCTCACAAAATCGGCAGGATCATCTTCAAAAAGCCACACTAGGGATACAACCTGATTCATATCAAAAGGAGGAGTGAAATCATCACGGCCCTCTGGAATACAGGGCAGGGCCAGCTCAGTGCAGATCTTGATCAGAGGCTGCACCTTCCCAAACAATATATAACCCTGATCAGGGGCGTAACTACCACCATAGCGACCAATGCGGGCGCTATGGGGCCCGCAGCCGAGTGGGGCCCAGTGAGGATAAGAGCACCGCCGGCACAGTCTCCCAGCCAGGGGAAGAGAGAGGAAAGGAAGAGGCGAGCTGTCCGTATCAGCAGAGAGCTGAATTGCCCGATGTAAGAGCTTTCATTAGAACTTCCAGTGTTCCCGGGGCTCACTTCACATAGCTCCACCTTTTGGCCCGGTGCCTTTGATAGACAGAACGCCGATCCAATGCGGGACATGTGACGTCATCAAAGGCGTCGGGCCAAGAGGTGGGGCTATGTGACGAGCCCCGGGAAGACAGGAAATTAAAATGAAAGCTATTACAGCAGGCAATACTGCTCTCTGCTGATCCGGGTGGCTTGCCTCTTCCTCTGCATAAGTGGGGCTGTATGGGGCACAGGCAGACCAGGCTGTATTTGGCACAGGTCATGCTGTATGGGGCACAGGTCATGCTGTATTGGGCACAGGTCACACTGTATTGGGCACAGGTCACGCTGCATTGGGCACAGGTCACGCTGTATGTGGCACAGGTCGCGCTGCATTGACAGTAGGGCAGCTGTGGGGGGGGGGCTGTTTGCAGGGGGGCCCCATACAACATTTTGCTATGGGGCCCTGCTATTTCTAGTTACGCCCCTGACCCTGATCAACCAGGGAGTGAGTCAAACCTATAGTTGCAAACAACTGGTCAACTTGGGAACCGAGTTGCATTAAGATCGGCAATCTAACGGACCTCCCTCTGGAGCAAGATCTTGTTCCAATCACCACCCCTACTGAATCCGGTCGAGAATGGTGAAATGAACAAGGGGAAACTTGCCCGTGTGGTGGTCTCGCACATGTCGCCCCAGAGGGAGGTCCGGGTTCGCCTGTCTCATACTGGTGATGTGTCATGCTGCTCTCTTATGGAACTCCAATTTCGTTTTGCCAACGTAAAAGCATTCACATTGGCATGTTAATAGGTAAATAACACCGAACGTTTTGCAATTGGCATAATGGATGAGCGTCGGCATCGGGCGCCTTAACCACTGGGCCTATACATCTTACCATTAGCAATACAAAGCAATGTGTGTCAAAGTTGTTACAAACCAATCATGGTACAAACCCATTTCAAAAGGCACCATTGATAAATTTAATGGTGCCTTTTATGATCTGGTAGACGAGGCGTTTTGTAATGGGGCCATTGACAAAGACGTTTTGGGAATATATCAGAACACCTTATCCACGCATCCCCACCCTGTACTTTCTCCCAAAAATACACAAGAACCAAAAAATTCCTCCAGGCCGTCCCATTATTTCTGGAAACGGTTCTATAACTGAAAACTTGAGCAAATTTGTTGACAGCCATCTATACCCTTTGTTGCCGGTTTATTTTCATATATCAAAGATACCATTCACTTATTGCAAAATTTGGAAGGATTACATGTTCCACCCTATTTTTTTCTAGTTGCTATAGACGTGGAAGCATTATATATCTCTATCCCCCACAATTTAGGCCTTTCAGCAATCAAACATGTTTTACCATAATCCCATAAGGATGATCGAAAATTAAATGCTTTTCTGCTAGAGGCAGATTTCATTCTAACGCACAACATCTTTTGTTTTGATGGATTCCACTACCTCCAGGTGCAGGGGGTTGCAATGGGGACTTGTTGTGCCCCATCGTATGGTATATAGATGACATACTGATGATATGGAATGGCACACCAGAAGCCTTACAAGCTTTCATACATATTATGAACAAAATTATATTTAATTTATATTTTACCATGACCTTTAATGACGCTTCCATCACATTTCTCGATCTAAACATAACAAAATCAACAGATGGTTTCCTATCCAGCGGTCTCTATCGAAAAGAGACCCCTGGAAACACTATCTTACATGCGTCCAGTTCACATCCTAAGTCCTTAGTGTTGTCCATTCCATATGGGCAATATCTGAGGCTCAGACGCAATTGCTCCACTGACATTGAATTTGTCCGTGAAGCAAACACACTAAAGGAAAGACTCCTAGATCGAGGCTATTCATCTACATGTCTGAAAAAGGCCTTTAAACGTGCACAAGGACAACTGAGACAAAATACAGATTCCAAATAAATCACCAGATTAATAACCACCTACAACAAATAACACAAAATCATTAAAAATACTTTACAAAAACATTGGCACTTGCTACAAATTGATCCTAATTTAAAGTCACATGTGTCTGCAACACCCACCATCACTTTCAGGCAAGCACGCTCACTAAGAGACCATTTGGTTAAAAGTGAGTACACCTGCACCTTTCGCTCTGATGCGTGCAAAAGATTTGGAACTTTCACATGTGGTGGATGTCCTTGCTGCCGTTATATGAACACACAGACCAAATTTAAATTACCAAATGGTAAGATGTATAGGCCCAGACATTATGCCAATTGCAAAATGTCTGGTGTTATTTACCTTTTGTTCAAATAATTTTTATTGAAAAAATATTTAGTACAAAGACAAATAAATGCAGTCATACAGGAATAGATTTAGTAACAATCCTGTACTAACTGTACAGAAAACATTTGAAAGCATTAAATAATTTTTAAACATTAAATATGTCTGTAGCATTCTTCTAAGTATCTTAATGGTTGTTGCTTTATTACTGTAAAGTATCTGTGATATATGAATAATTATGTGAGTCTCATAAATAGCTGTAAACATATAATAAAGGATTGCTTAACTTGTATAAAGGGGGTAGAGATCCCCGGGCACCCCAATGGGAACACACTGTGCTCACATAGGATCCCCCCCCCCCTGTAGTGTAATAGTAAATCAATAAACATTTCAAGTAATTATCAGAATGACTCAAGGAATACGGAGATGTATTATTTTGCATATATTACCAGCTACAGCTAGTTTGAATGACTAAATGAAAGCTTAAAACAAATAATTGGAAGATAGAAATAGTTTCCATGGAGACCAGTTAAATTCAAACCTTGAAAAGTTTCCATCTCTGTATGCCATAATTTTCTCATATTCTGTTATAGTGTTTATTTTTATTTTTATGTCCTTAGTAGTAGGTACATCAATAGATTTCCACCTGTATATCAGTTCCATTCTTGCTGCCAGCAAGACTTGTGTTACTATACATCTATGTTCAGGTTTATATTGGTCCATATTTAATCCTAGAATAGCTTGTTCTATTTTTGGGACCACCGTGCAATCAGTTAATTTAGAAAGCATATCATAGACCTTCCACCAAAATTTTTTGACTCCTGGGCATGACCATAGCATATGTGCTAGGGTCCCTATCTGTCCGCACCCTCTCCAACATAAGTTTGAGTTGTCTCTAGAGAATTTTGCCATAATATGCGGTGTGTAGTACCATCTTAACATTAGTTTTTGTGTTAGTTCCTCATAGTTGGCACATCTGGAGAATTTACGATTGTTAGTAATCGCCTGTTTCCATTGTAGATCTGTGAACTCTTTGCCTATTTCCTTTTCCCATTTGATAATCTGGTTATTTTTTGTAAAAGCATCTTTAGAGTGGAGAGAGTTGTAGATCACTTTTATTCCTTGGATTGGAGGAAGGTCCGTACTTTTTCTATTATGGATACATGTGTGGCCTTAGCCGCTTGGAGGTATGAAGTAATCTGGGTATACGTTAAAAATTCAGAATTATTGAGATTACATTTCTGTTGTATTGAGCTAAACGGTAACAGCTTATTGCCACACATGATATCCACTATATTTAGTATTTTTGCTTTATACCAGTTGTGAAGGTTAATGTTGGGAATTGTCCATTGTAGTGTGTCAAGGGGAATGGGTACCATTGTTGAAGGGTAAAATTCATTCCCTGTAATGCAAATCTCTTCCCAAGATTGTAGTACTGCTTGTATTGTTTGTAGGAGGGGTCTTCTACTCTGTTTATGTGCTTTGGCTGCAATTAGAAATGATAATGGTGACAATTTGTTTAAACGTGCTGTTTCCAAGTGGCACCAGGGTTTAGCAATAGGGGTAGAGAACCAGTTTTTAAGTTGGTCCAGGACTGCTGCTGTATGATAGTCTTTCAGTATTGGTAAGCCCATGCCTCCTACCGTTTTGTTTTTGGTTTGTATTTCAGGGGAGCTCCTTGGTCTTTTCCCTGCCCATACGAAGTTGGATAATTTTTTTTGCATTAATTTAAAGAATGATGCTGGGGCTGGTATTGGTAGAACTCTGAATATGTATATTAATTTTGGCAAAATGAGCATTTTGTACGCTGCTAATCGGCCTAGCCATGTCAAGTGGTGTTTCCCGAGTCTAGACAATTCTGGCTGAAAGAAGGAAAGAAGTGGGGTATAGTTAATGTTATACATTTTCGATACTGGGTAAGTAAGCTTAATACCTAAGTAATTAATTGATTCGTTTGTCCAGGGATATGGTAGGGAGTGTTTGAGGTGATTTTCAAGTTTTTTATGTATATGTATTCCTAATATGCTGGATTTAGATGCATTAACTTTATAGTAAGATATCTTGCTAAATTGTGCAAGGACATCATGTGCTGTGGGTAATGATTTGTCTGGTTTCGATAGAGATAGAATAACATCGTTTGCAAATAATGAGATCTTGTGGTGGCGTTCTTGTGATGTAATACCATGTATGGAGGGATGGGATCTTATTTTTTCCGCTAGTGGTTCCATAAGCATGGTGAAAATTATGGGGGACAAAGGGCACCCCTGTCTTGTTCCATTTGTAATGAGAAATGGCTTAGAGAACATACCTTCTGTGTATACAAATGCGGAGGGTGAGGAGTATAACGCCATTATGGCTTTTTGCAATGGGCCGACCAGACCAAACTTATCCATGACTTTGGACAAGTACCCCCAATGCACTCTATCAAAGGCCTTCTCTGCATCCAAGGCCAGAAGCAGAGAAGGCTCTTTGTTCTCTTCCACCAAATGAAGAAGATTTAACATTCTTCTGGTGGCATCTGTGGTCTGGCGACCCATTACAAATCCCACCTGGTCATAGTTTATTAGTTTGGGTAGAATACTTGATAATCTGTTCGCTATCAATTTAGCGTGCAGTTTGACATCTACATTTAATAAAGATATTGGCCGAAAGTTCTGTGGAAGATTGGGTTTTTTGCCTGGTTTGGGGAGAGTTATGATTGTGGCTGTAAGCATTTCTGAGGGGAATTTTGCTGTAGTTGTTGCAGCTTCAAAAACAGGAAGTAGGTGAGGGGTTAGGATGGAGGAGAATATCTGATAATATTCTGAAGAGTAACCGTCTGGGCCTGGGGCTTTGTTGCGAGGGAGACGATTGATAGCATTGTTTATTTCTTGTAGTGTAAATGGTTGGTTTATGTATATTAAATCTTCTTGTGATATTTTAGGGAGATGTATTGATTCAAGAAATTCTGATATCACCGCGTCATTGGGCTGAAAAGTATCTGGGTCCTTTTTAAGGTTATATAATTGCTCGTAGTAATCACTAAAAGCATTGGCTATTTCTTGTGGGTTGTTAACTTTTTTGTTGGATTTGGGGTTAAGGAGGTAAGATATTTTTTGTTTAATAGTTTTTTCTTTTAATTGTGTGGCTAATGACTTCCCTGCCTTATTCCCGTATCTATATGTCTGAGCTTTTAATGATCTCAATTGGTGGTTATGGCTTGATATTAGGAGTGTTCGCAGTTCCTGCCTGGACTTAAACAGTGCTTCTCTTATATTTTGCGTAGTGTGTTGTTTGTTTGAATTTTCTAACTGTTGAATTTGAGCTAGTATAGCATTGAGCTTTTCTGATCTCTGTCTTTTTGCTCTAGCACTCATCTGTATGAGTAAACCTCTCACGTAAACCTTATGTGCGTTCCATAGCGTGAAGGGGTCGTTCACCGAGGGGCGTTGATGGCAAAAAAATCTTTAATTGCTTTTTCGATTTTCGTTAGATTTTGTGGTTGAGATAGTGTGAAAATGTCATTGCGCCATCTGTTAGCCCTGGTCTCGGCGCAACGATCCCCCACGACTACAGATATCGGAGTATGGTCCGACCAAGTAATACAGTGCAGTTCAGATTTTGTAATCTGTTGCAGGATAAATTTATCTACTAAAAACAAATCTATTCGAGAATATGTATGGTGAACGTTAGAAAAAAATGTAAAGTCCTTTTCGGAGGAATGTTGGACAGGGTCAATCTGCTTCTCGAATGTTTGGTCTGGCTGGATACATCTAGGGCTCTATTGGGGACAGAATTAAAATCTCCACACATGATGGTATGACCTTGTTTCATCGATGAGACTTTTTTCCATACTTTTTTTTAGAAATGATAGCTGGAAGGTAAATGTTCACTAAGGTGAATTTTTTGCCGTTAAGTTCACATACTAAGATAATGAATCTACCTGAATTGTCCAAATGGATATCTAGACTTTAGAATTGTACAGTATCTTTAATAGCTATGGCGACACCCCTTTTTTTTTGAGGAATAATTTGCTTGAAAAATGTGTGGAAACTGGCGATTTTGAAAATTAGGCGATTTATTTGCTGCAAAATGGGTTTCTTTGAAGCATATCACATCACAGTGAAGATTTTTGGCTTCTTTTCAGGCCATTTGCCGTTTGTATGGGCTGTTTAAGCCTTTTACATTGAGGGATACAATTTTGATTGGCATGATGAGGTTTTCAGTTATTCTTAGTTATAAGCCTTGACAACAATATAGATTCTGGTTACCTTGAGGCCGATGAACGGTTTGAGTCTGATCAGGTAGGCGATGTTCAGTTGTTGGCAGTGTGGTGGTCCGTAAGGTGGGACTTGCGGTTGAGGGAACTCTCAGGTGGTGGCTGTTGGGGATATGCTGTGATGAAATACTGCAGGTGGGGTTTCTGTTCAGGTGGTGTAGTAGGTAGTTTTTGGGTTACACAGAGATGGATCCGATTCTTGGAAACTTCTTGAAGAAAAAAAACAGTTAACAGCAACAAACAGAACTTGTGATTCTTAAAAGAATCTGTGCGGTAAGAATAACCGCTCAATCGAGGGGTGTTTAACAGGTAAACGAAAGGTGGCAATCCCCGGGGCCATCAAGGATGCAATAGGAGTAGAGGTTGCCTAGAAGTAGGTTTGGTTTGTGGACCTCTTACTTTCTAGCCATGGTTGTCTTGGACGTCTGCGTCAGGGAGAATGATTTGCCAATCTCGCAGGAGGCGGAGGCCATCTTTGATGTTAGAGATCACATGTGTAGTTCCCTCTCTTATTATCATGAGTTTTGCTGGGTATATCCACAGATAGGTGATATGATGGTTGTTCAGTGGCTTCGTGATAGAAGCTAGTTGACGCCTCTGTTGCATGGTAAAAGCTGACAAATCAGCATAAAAGGATAGTTCTTGGAACTCCTCTGGTAGGGAATCACGGTTTCTTGTGGCTGCCATAAACTGATCCTTGACATGGTAAAAATGTATCCTGACAATAGTGTCTCTGGGGAGGTGAGCGGCTATATATTTAGGCTTAGGCAGTCTATGGATACGATCCACTACTAGTTAATCTTGGGGAACTTCTGGAAGGGCAGATTTCAGCATTTGTATAAAGCGAGGTTTCAGGTCAGGATTTTTAACTGATTCAGGTATCCCACGTATTTTAACGTTGTTCCTCCTGGACCTGTCTTCTAAATTTGCTAGCTTTAGTTTCATTTGCAGCATGTCGTCATCTCTATCATTGTGGGCATCAACTAAGTCATTGAAGGTGCATGCAAATTCACCCATCTTTGTTTCAACATGTGAGATTCTCTTGTTCACTGATGATATTTCAGACTTGAATTGTCTAGTCAGTGATTCAATATCAGCATGCAATGTGGATCTTAGAGATATCAACATATCTTTAAGTGTAGTGTCCATTATTGGTGTGTTAGCGGTGGGGAAGTCAGTTATGGAGTCCTGCAGTTCTCTGGTATCATCCTGAGATGAGTGCAAGCTTACCTCTTCATCATCCTCCTCTGTGTGATCCAGCTTTGGCTTGCTTTTGGCTGGGCTGGATGAGGCTGAGGGAGGCAGGGAGTACTGCTCAGAGGTGGGTGAACTGTAAGCTCTGCTTGATCTTCTCCCCTGTGCAACGCCGTTCTGTGTGTGAGAGCCTTGTGTGCCTTTCCCCTGCTTGCCGCCGCCATCTTGCTCAGGAGACCGCCGCTGCCACATGAAGTAATCTGGCAGTTTGTTGGGATAGATATCCTCTTTTCTTTTCCTGGATGTCATCCTTGATGTTCCCCCAGCTGAACCACTCTGATGGCAATAAATTTCTAGGCTGTAGGTCGCTGTATAAGTGTCTGATGGCCCTTGGCAGAGAGGAGCTCTTTCAGTGAGCGTCCATACACCGCGCCGGCTAGCCATGCCCCCCTTGTTATTTACCTTTTAACATGCCAATGTGAATGCTTTTACGTTGGCAAAATTAAATTGGAGTTCCATAAGAGAGCAGCACGACACATCACCAGCATGAGACAGGCGAGCCTGGACCTCCCTCTGGGGCGACATGTGCGAGACCACCACACGGGCATGTTTCCCCTTGTTCATTTCAATATTCTCGACTGGATTCATCCGGACAGTAGGGGTGGTGATTGGAACAAGATCTTGCTCCAGAGGGAGGTCCATTGGATTGACGATCTCAATGCAACTCGGTTCCCAGGACTCAATACTCAAATGAGTTTCTGTCCATTTTTGGACGGCTTTGTATCAGGGGGATGTGAAAAAGAGTAACTGTCATATAAAAATGTGCCATGCTTTTAAATAACATGTTTAATATTTGTTTAAGAAATTGTGTATTTGTAAGGCATATTATGGCTTCCACTATTGCAATATCATATGAGTAAAAATAGACACAATGTGATTGATGATACAACTGACGAGAATATCATACTACACAATTTGATGTTGGCTGTTTTCTGATGTTTTTTTCATGTAATCATTGTTATGCTGGCCTGTGTTTTGTTCTGTACCCATTGTTGTCCAACATAATTCCATTGTGTGCATTTGGTCATGTCCATATACCCAGTAAAGTAAAAAATTTCTGATGTTCAATTAGACTAGTCCATACTTAATACTTTTGAAGATTTCATATCATCCCATTTGGGTTTTGATTTACCCCCGCCCAGCGCACGAGGGCCCTTTCTTTCCATCTTTTAAATGGAGGGTAGGGCCTCCAATTTACATTGCAGGCCCGATCGGCCTTGGCTGACTGTGCAATCGCAGTGATATCGCGCCGGTGGGCTTTGTCTGCATGACGCTCCTCCACTATTTCGGTATTTGGCGGGCGCCCTGCAGACTCGGTCCTGGAGGTCCCTTTTGGATGTTCCTGGCCGGGTCCCTGTAGGCCCTTTGGAGATATTCCCCAGTATTCCTTTTTCCCATACATTTTTTATGATTTTGTCTGCAGCATTTAGTTTTTAGTGGTTGCTATAGAAATGCTCAGGGGGGCGTGGCTAGCCTTGGGAGAAGATGGCTGCTTGATCACTCGGCTCCCTCTCACCACAGTCTAACTTCTATCTTTACTGGGGTACACAACTGCCATCCACCCCCCCAATAATGGGAACATCCTCCCGTGGATCATCGCAAAGCAGATCCCGATCTCCACGAGAAACCGCCGGCCGCGTAAGTCACACGATCCCGGAAATCTTCCGGTCACAGCGCACAACAATGGCGACCTCCCTGCCTGCTTCGGACTCCTCACAGCCCCACACTGAGATCGTTCTCACCCCCACCGTCATCAACAACACCCCACAGATGCCCTCTCTGCCTTCCCATCGTCAGCCTAGCCTGCAGGACTTACAAGCAGTGGCAGCTGATATTAAGGACACGCTGTTCACAGCCATTACTGACTTACGTCATGAACTGCAGGCCATCACAGGCCGCATACAGCGTGTGGAAGACAAGGCTGTGCAACAACAGTCGACAATGACGACTATTCAACACAAAGTAGACTTCCACACTATGCAGCTAAGAGATCTTCAACGTCATGTTGAAGATCTCGACAACCGCGGTCGCAGACACAACCTAAGGGTAAGGGGAATACCCGAGTCAGTGGAACAGGCTGAAATCTCCTCAGTGATGACAGGCCTCTTTAATCATGTCCTGGATCGCCCTGAACAAACACCGATTACAATGGAACGTCTCCACAGGGCGCTTCGCCCCAAAGGCAGGGATACCGATCCCCCCCGGGACATTATTTGCTATGTGAATGATTTCTCCATCAAGGAAGAAATCCTCCAAAAAGCCCGCGAAAAATCTGTTTTAGAATTTAATGGCGGCCCTGTCCACATATACCAGGACCTCTCTGCTATTACACTACGCCACCGCAAAGACCTGCGCCCCCTGCTGGACACCTTGAGAACAAGAGGAATCCGGTATCGCTGGAAGTTTCCGTTCGGTCTCTCCGCCTCCTTCCAGGGCCGCTCAGCACTCCTGAGAGTGCCAGAAGATTTGGACTCTTTTTGTCGTACACTGGACATACCTTACACTCCGGTCCCGAACTGGTACGCGGAGTTTACTATACAACCCCCCAACGACGGTCCTCAATCAGCAGAGCCGATGGATGTCCACAACACCAGCTTCCGCAGAAGACGCTCGCCCTCCTCCGCCAGAGCCGGCCCTGTTCCAGGCCCGCACTACCAACCATCCAGTCCCATGTCAGCTCCCCTTCCTCGCAGGGCGCGCCGAGACCGCTGACTGCCCGGATCTGAACGTGAGAAACCATTCTGCGCATATCAACATTCCTACTGCCACCTTTCCTAATTATACATCTAACAACTGTAGACATCTAACGTCCCCTGAAGGAACTCATCCAGAACCAACACATAGATGACAAAGGTAACCCGAATGCCTGATGACCTCCCCCCGCCCTTCAGATTACTCGAGACATCTCACGAACACTGTGACTCCTCTGGAGAACGCTCTACTCCAGAAATATATCTGCAATTCCACTCTTCCCAACATCGCACGGTCCTGCTGCATCCTGCAAGAATGAACACATGTCGACAAGCAAACTACCGCCCGGTGCACCCCCCGATCAGGAACTCTCCAACGTCACCTCTATGTTCCCCCTCACCGGAACACCGGAGAAGACGAACCCAGCGGCTATCCCATCAGTCATCCTCTATTACTTCACCCGACGATTGAACTTCTTTACAGCAGCCATACCTAACCCTGCGGTTTATAGGTAATATTACTTATATCCTCCTGACCCGAGATTTACATTGCATTAATGGCTCCTGCTATGCCCTATTGATCTGAGCCATATACTGTATAGTGCAAGCTCTCACATTCCAGTAGGGGAATATTACTCCAGCCCTCTGCCTCAAACAACACTCAGAGACACAAACCCTCATAGTGTGTTAACATATAGATCTGTCTCAGCTGAACCCACCTATATATCCACACAATAATTTCCCACACGTACTAAACATATACAAATAACTGGGCTCGGAGTCAAAGACATACAAATTTCACTACACGCTCAAACTAACCATACATAAACGACCACCTAAGATTACCGGTAAAAACGCATATAGATTTGGTGATACACTGACAAGGTTTACCATACTCAGACCCTCTCGGATCACTAAACGGGAGCGCTTTGCTGTTCCAATACAAGACAGTAACGCTCCTCTCAACACACCTTATCAGGGCAGTCGAGGTCAGAGACACAGAAGCCCTGTTGCAAACGCAAAGGACACATGCCAACACACCCTCTAGTGGTAGTTGGGCTTAACACTATGATCAATACACCATACCCCCCCACTGGCCTCAACGATACACTCATGCAGAAACAATAGTGAACGAGAAGACAAGGCTCACAATCAATATGCTTACACCCGGATCACAACCTATAACCCCTCACGGGTTGTCCAACACAGAGACCTGGAGGCTTCACCAAGCTCTTACACAACACATACCCCATTAAAATACACGGGCTCCAAGGTCCACTTACAACAGGCGCTAGATGGTACTCTAACTCAGATCACACTCCAACTCCTTATAGGAGAAACTGAATATAGCCATTTAGAAGCCGCAATGACTGTGAAGCTTTATGGTTACAACTGTTAGTACTTTGTTTTAGATAACCTTATATTCATTTGTTTTGGAATGTTCTACACAAACGAGAAAGCTAAGTACCAAGTGACTAATACATATCTGTTACCGTTAAGACAATTCTTTGATGTTAGACGAATGATCATTGCAGTCATGTATAGTTCGATGTTCTCTATAAATTCTCTTCTCTCAACACATTCTCACATAATATACAAACCTTCCTAGACCTGCAGTCGCTTTACACATATAATAACCCACACAAAAGTTGTTGCAATTAACATTCTAGACCGTCACCCCAACGCCTCCATTACTGTTATTTTCCACAATCTTTTCAACAAATCTTTCTGATCACCCCCCACACATTCAAGATCCCCATACTGTCGCCCCACAAACACCCCTAGCCTCTCTCCAGCAGACTGTTGGTGAGACGGACCTTGACGGTCACCCCTACCCCTCTCTTTTTACACAAATACACATCTCTCTCAAGTCTTCTACCAACCCCCACACGGTGGTTCTACAACTCTCACCTAACCCATAATCGCTGCTACTAGACTAAACCCACCAATTTACTCCGACGTATACATTCTGTGGCCCCGAACACCGATTTAGGTGACCGGACCACCACATAGTGTCGGATTATTTTACCCCCCACCTTCGATACCTCCCTCTCTCCCCACTGCCCTTTCCCTAAACTCCCTCTCTACCTCCCCTCTCAACCTGCCACAGCCCAAACCACAACACAGGATAATCACCACAAAACTCACCATGATCCCACGATCCAAAGACTCACAGGAACCCATGCTTAAAATTATTTCGCTCAATGTGAAGGGCCTCAATACTCCAGAAAAAAGATCCAAACTCCTCCTTACCATGCACAAACTTCACGCCAGTATCATAATGCTACAAGAAACACATTTCCGTTCTGACAATACCCCTAAACTATCCAACGCCCAATATCCAACAGCGATACACGCAACCAACCCCCAACACAAAACGAAAGGGGTTTCGATCCTCATTGCTAAACACTGCCCTTTCAGCATCACTGACTCCCTCATAGACCCAGAGGGCAGATATCTTTTCATTAAAGGCTCGATACAAAACAAAACTGTAACTCTAGCAAATGTCTACGCCCCAAACAAACACCAAGTAACATTTTTTAGATCGGTCATCACAGCTCTTACACCCTTCCAGGAAGGCACACTTATACTAGGAGGAGATTTCAATGTTCCCCTACACCCCATACAAGACACATCCACTGGAAAAACAATAGTACCATACAGAGCACTGAAAGACATCCAATCCCTGCTTAAACGTCTACTACTTCACGATACATGGCGTACCCTAAACCCGGACACAAAAGACTATACTTTCTACTCAGCACCACATCACCGATATTCAAGAATAGATTATCTTTTCCTGACCCAAAATGACCTTCCCCTACTTCAACACACCTCCATCGAACCCATGACAATTTCGGACCATCACCCTATCTCCATGTCACTCCGACTCCCTGACTCGACTCCACGCTCGCGGCTGTGGAGATTGGACCCCTCCCTGCTCACTGACCCCTCCATCGCGAAAGAAGCAGAATCCACTATAAAACAATTCTTCCTCGAAAACAACCCTGATGACACCTCCCCACTTAACAACTGGGAAGCCCACAAAAGTGTCATAAGAGGAACCTTCCTAGCGGCAGCGGGTAAGAGAAATAAAGAAAAAAGGAAACAACACACAGATTTAATTAATAAGATCCGTAAACTTGAAGGGATACACAAACAATCCCAAGCACTTACCGTTCTGAATGAATTAATCCAAGCTAGGAAAGATCTCTTAGACTTATTAGATCGACAGATACAACGCAAATACATTCTTTCCAAAAAAAAATACTATGAATTTGGCAATAAAGCTAGCAAAATGTTGGCCAGAGCACTGCAAATATCTCGCTCTAACAATACTATACACTACATCACTGACCCCTCAGGACGAAAAATATCCAAAACCCCTGACATCGCACAACAATTCGTACAGTACTACAGTAAATTGTACAACCTGACCACCTCCCCTCCACCCACTGACGGAATCGCTCGCACCCAAATGATATCCGACTTCTTAAAACAGTATAGCCCAACCCCGATATCAGATTCCGTAGCCCAAGACTTAAATGCCCCTCTTACCCGCACAGAAGTTGACATAGCCCTGAAACAAATGAAACCCGGTAAAAGCCCCGGCCCTGACGGCCTAACCGCCAGTTACTACAAAACGTATGCAGAAATACTAACCCCCTCTTTTCTAAAAGCCTTCAACTCTTTTGCACACCCGACCAACCCCCCGCGAGACCTACTAACAGCCCACATAGCAGTAATTCCCAAACCCGATAAGGACCAGTCCTTAGTTACTAATTATAGACCTATCTCTTTGCTCAATGTAGATCTTAAATGGTATGCGAAAACATTGGCAAACAGACTCCTTCCTCTAATCCCCACACTCATTGGCCTTGAACAAGTGGGATTCGTTCCAGGACGAGAAGCAAGGGACAACACCCTTAAAGCGATCAATATCCACCACTGGCTCACAACCACTAAGAATACAGGTTTTATGCTTTCCCTCGACGCGGAGAAGGCATTCGACAGGGTGGCATGGGACTACATGAGAGAAACCCTCACAGCTATAGGCCTCCCTCCAACGATGCTAAATTTTATATCGGCTCTGTACTCCAGCCCCACTGCGAAAGTCCAAGTAAACGGCCACCTGTCGGATGCCTTTTCCGTGTCGAACGGAACTCGCCAGGGCTGCCCTCTATCCCCTTTAATTTTCATTCTCACTCTTGAACCCCTCCTTAGACGCATAAACGCCAATCCAGACATCAGGGGTATCCAAATTAAACATCATACCTACAAACTGGCCGCATTCGCCGATGACATCTTATTATTTCTCACAGACCCTCTAACCACAATCCCAAACCTACTCAATGACTTCCAAACCTTTCGTAACCTTTCCAATCTCCAAATCAACTTTTCCAAATCAAATGCACTCAATATCTCCCTACCTACCGAACTATGTCATCGATGCCAGAGTAACTTTCCTTTCACGTGGAATAAGCAAGCCATCCCATACTTGGGCATTCAGATGCCATCTTCACTAACGGACCTATATAACCTAAATTACGCCCCACTTCTTCGAAAAATACAAACTGACCTTAAACATTGGACCACAGGACAGTTCTCCTGGTTCGGTAGGGCCGCCATAATCAAAATGAACATCCTACCCAGAATCCTTTATCTTTTACAAACCATCCCAATAAAAATACCACCATCATTCTTCTCTACTTACCGCAAAGCTTGCACGGCCTTCATATGGGGTAAATTGCATCCGAGAATTAGCTTTAAGAGACTCACAACACCCAAACAATTAGGAGGCATAGGACTCCCAGACATATATAAATATCAGCAAGCGTGCCACTTAGCCAGGATCATCGATTGGAACGTACACTCCAAACATAAAGATTGGATTCAACTAGAACAATCACTATCGACTGTGCCCATCCGAAACCTACCATGGATCGATTCCTCCGTAACACCCCCAGAATACATGCAACACCCACTTGTCCACCCTACCATACTCTCATTCCGTAAGACATGTAGCACAAATAAAATCTCAACAGTAAAAGGCCCGATGACACCTTTACGGTTGAACCCTGGATTTAACCCAGGAATGCATTCCTCCTTTTTACTACACATATGGCCCCACCAGACTGTTAGAGCCGAACAATTTTTTGAAAGAGGCAAATTCTTATCATACACTGAATTGACCTCCAAACTAAGCACGGGAACCTTCCCCTTTTGGACATACGTACAATTACGTAACTTCTTCGCCGGACCCAAACTCACACCGGAATGGTCCAGACCCACAACCCCGTTTGAAAACCTATGCCTGAGTGAAAATACCCTAACACATCTGATCTCACAAACATACAACCTCTTATTCACCGATCACACCCAAACTGAACATTGGAACGTCAGGCAATGGGAACGAGATCTTTCCTTGCATTTGACCGAACAAGAATGGACTAACGTATACACACTGATTCATAGAGGCTCACTAAATGTGCAAGTCCAAGAAAATGCCTATAAATTATTCTCCAGATGGTACAGGACACCACTTTTGCTACATCACTTCAACCCGAAAATACCCCAAACTTGCTGGAGATGTAAATCAGACACAGGCTCTCTATTGCATATCTGGTGGTCCTGCACCAAGATCCAACCTTTCTGGAAAGCAGTCCACACACTAATCTCGCAAATCACGACATACTCCCTGAATTTTGATCCCGCAATGTTTCTGCTTCATCACTCCTCAACACACATACCGGCATATCATCGCTCTTTAACCATGCATTTGGTGAACGCAGCTAGAATGTGTATACCCCCCAAATGGCGATCCTCCGATCCGCCTACCATTACTGATTGGTTCCATCGCATCAACCAAACAAAGGTAATGGAAGACGTTATCCATCAATCAAACGACACACAAGCTAGGTTCACCAAAACATGGACATGCTGGATTCATTTCACTACAACGACTGAATACAAAAATTATACAGTCTGATAACTCCCACAGGGCTGTGGCAGGTTCTTCAGGCCCCCCGGACTTTAATCACATACACTCTTACACAGCTTGCTTACTATCCAACCCTACATCTCCATCCCAACGCTACATATACGACACCTATCATTACCAGCAAAAATTGTAAGATCGACAGCGATCATAACGATATGCCACACTCACATGCCCACTCCCCATTTCTCAATCCCTGCCCCCCAACTACGACCAACCCTTTTTATCCTTTCTCCTCGATACATGAAACCACACGCCCTCCCGCATTAGCTCCATCCCTATTCATCATACTCTACACCCCATACTCCCTCCAACATAAAAATGGAAATAAGTATATTTATTACACTCTTCAATAAAGCCTTAATTACATATTTTAACAACATACTTTTAACACCCCATGTTACTGTAATTAAAGTACGTTACAATTTTTATGCTTTTTGCTATGACAAACAAAAGGAAAAAAAAAAAAAAATAACTCATAGTTGACTTTAATGTTTGAATTTTGCGATCAAAGCGGCTGCGTCCGCAATGTTACTATTACCTGTGTTTTCACGTATTTCCTATTTCTTCTGTACATGTTAATCTCTACATGAAAATTTCAATAAAAACTTGTTTAAAAAAAAAAAAAAAAGAAATGCTCAGGTCTCATCTCAAGCAGCCTAGTACATTACTGGATATCCTTGCTTCCCCCCTCTTTCCCCTCCCCTTCCTTGTTCTAGAGAGCTGCTTTCTGCTTTGTTTCCATCTTTAGCGTCGCGATGTGATGACGTCATAGCGTTATATGCAATGACGCGGCCCTTCCAAACATCTCACTCTGCTGACACTGTTATAATGAACAGCACTGCGCAGGCATGGGCGGCCTTTAAAGCCTGTAGATGGCGTCCTGCCCAGTGCAAAATACACCTGCCAACAATCAACTACTCTCCAGCCTATTGTGTATTGCATCCATTTTCAAAAGTAAGTGAAAAAGTCATTTGATCTCTCTCTATCTTCATGCCTCGCTGCATTCAAGCAAAGGAAAGGAATTTTCTTTTTCCTGTCGCTATTTTATTTTCTAAGTTATCTTTGTTGGCTTCCTTGCAGTTATTTGTAACTGCATAGGAAAGTTTCATTCATAAATGTTTCTTTTTAAATAATGAAACAAAAATGAAAAGCAGTGAGCTCTGAAACTTGGATTATAGGAGAAGTAGCCTTTCTACATAGCTTTTTGATATATATTTTTCAAATCCTATAACAAAATGTAATAAATAAAATTATTTGAATTATCCCCTAGGGCTCTGCTGTGGATGTGGCGGGGTACGTCC
The DNA here is from genome assembly GCA_037952925.1 of Lithobates clamitans. Taxonomy (NCBI): domain Eukaryota; kingdom Metazoa; phylum Chordata; class Amphibia; order Anura; family Ranidae; genus Lithobates; species Lithobates clamitans. The sequence goes on along the minus strand of JBBGZY010001644.1, from coordinate 823,139 downwards.
TCTCTCTTTGAGGCCTTTGTGTGGGTTTCTCCTGGCCCGGACGGAGGCCATCATTTTCATTGGTGGACAATTGGCAGTTGAAATGTATTTTTTCTTTCTAAGAAAAATTAGTTTTTCGTATATTTTTATACAACTCTCCTTAAAAAACTGGATATTGGTATGTATATTGGACATTCTCAGATGCCATAATGTTCATTTGGCCCTGAACAATGTTCCTATGTTCAAACTTATCTTACCTGTTTTTCAGAATACATCTATCTGTTTCTCTCCTAAAAACACCTCTAAAGAAGGGACATCGTCCTGAAACATGTCAGGCTTATGAGAAATATGTGTTCATAATTGGAGTTGTAAAAAATACATTATGTGAAAAAAAAAACTTTTGCCCTTTGCACAATACTTTGTATAGATTTGTGTATAGATTTCTATCATGTTTTTATGCTTTTTTAAGCATTTTTTAATAAATAATATATTTTTATATAAAACAACTTCTTTTGTTCGCCTATAAATCCCGCTGTACCAGGGGGTACAAAGGTTCCCCTTTTCAGGGTCCTTTTTTGCAAAAAGTTGTGTGTGGGTGAAAGTGGTATAGGGGGTAAGAGAGGAGAGCGGAATTTGTAAGTATTAAAGAGTCTTACTCTTACCTTGCAGAGGCCTTGAGGGGCCCTTAGGTGCTATGCCAGGGGCTACTCCCCATGTTGAGAGCATGAGGCCTGGTATGTTTCAGGAATGTGGTTGCTGCACGCTCATCCCGGGGTCTCTCTTAAAATCTATTCCAGACCCGAAGGGCCTGGTATGGATTGGGGGGGGGGGGGCGTGCTGTTTTTTTAGAGTGGCAGCTCATTAGTTTCAGCTGGGGTTTATGGCTGACAACAGAGAGGAGTTATTGGTTGTTATGATGCCAGCGGATACCGGTTACTTCAAAGAGAAGTACAGCTAAAGCTTGTTTGGCTGTACTTCTCCTGTGGATCACAGGAGTGCAGTTCGTTCTGCACTCCTGTGACTCATTTTCAGCAAATAGCAGGCTAAATCCTGCTGTCGGCTGATGTTACAGAGTCGGTGCTGCAGGCTCGGGAAAGATCATTACCATATGGTCGGGATCTGCCCACATGCCTTAAATGGTACCCGTCTCAGCCTCTCAGCGAGTCACTGAGAACCTGGGCTGGTCACTCCCGTCCCTCCACAACTCAGTGCTTCAGTGAGCGCGGGGAATGGGAAGAGCAGAAAGTCACCTCTGCTCAGGCAGCTGTGAGCCTTAGAGCCGGCGGGGGACAGATACAGCATAGAACCGATCCTGCATCCACCTAGGTAAGTATGATTCTTAACAAAAAAACGATTGGCATGCACAGAGATGAGTCAAAATGCAGTAGTATCAAAAATGCATAAAAAATGCAACCAAGTCACACTGCATAATTGCACTGAAAATTGAGTCAAATCATAGCCTTACTAATGTAAAGCTACCCTACTATAAGAGATTATTTCATGAAAATAGATAACGGGGGTAATTAATTAGTGGATGATTTTTTTATAAATAAGGATATCGTTTAGTGTAACTTTAGGCCTGACATTTCACACTATATAGCTATTTTTTGTTGTTGGAACACTATGTTACTTTAGGATCCATGCACACTGGATGTTAAAATAATGTTATAAAAACGGCAGTAGCTTTGCAGTGAGTCTTTCTTCATTTTTGAATGTTTTTGCAATAGCGTTTATTAGCGTTTTTTAGCGTATTTCCGCGTTAGCGTTTTTTTTTCTCTCTTTTTTTCAATGGATCAAAAACACTAAAAAACGCTGGTGAGCCCCGTTTTTGAGCGTTTATCGACGTCTATCAGCATTTACGAGCGTTTGGCATTTTCGTGGTCAGAAAAACGACTCCTGAATGCGATTTTATGGTGTTCAAAAAACAGCCCATAAACTCCACTGCTGATAAACATCCAAAAATGTTCATGTGTCCATGGACACATAGGATAACATAGAGGGGAGTTCATGGGCTGTTAAAAAAATGCCCAAACTCCCAAAAACGACCGTTCATGAGCTTCAGTGTGCATGGAGCCTTAAAGGAGAACACTTGAGAAGATAGAAGACACCACACATTTGCTTTGGAATATGAGCTTTATTTGACCCTTACTCATGTTGGATAATATAGTCCGGAGAGAGTCTAAAATTACTGCAAGGGTCAACAACAGAAGAATATAAAAGTGTTGGTCCTATTTGTATGTTCTTATTTGCCTGGGGGGCATATTTCTCCAGCAGCTGAGGGACTTTCTTTAATTCAGTTGACTTTTTGGACATCTGATCACTGAGGACTAACTAAAATATTTACTTTTGGCCAATATCCTAATTTATGAATACCTACTTTGCATCATGTATCCTTTTGGCACTGATCATTACTTTCCTGGTCTATAAACGAAAGTGCTTTCTTTAGAAAAGTAACACACCTCATTTAAATGGAAATTTATTTGAAAAATATTATCTCATCTATAAATCACTTTCTTAAGAAAAGTCACACAACTAGTTTTGATACAAATTTGTTGTAAAAAAAATTTCCTCTTTTATTACTATTTGCATTTGAGGAGAACATCCACAAAATAAATAAATGTTATTGCTCAAGTACCATGGTAAATATTAATGAATAAAGTTTATTGTTATACAACCAGTAAAGTTATTGATTTGAGTTATTATTGAATATGAAGTGTTCTGGAAAAACAGGATGTACCTTCACCATCCATCTGATCTTGAAGATAAACCTCAGAAATTCATATAAATAGCAGATAACTCCAAGCAACATTCAGCCAGAAGGAAAAAGGAATCTCCGGGATTCAGAAGATAAACATCTGGGAGCATTGTGGTACTGAAGTTCCATCACTCTTCAGGTATGTGGCTTTATTATTGAAGTCATAGATTAGTGATGGTTCACTATTTAATGGTGGCTGTATCAGGTGTAGCTTCTCCAACTTGCTGTAAAGAGTACCTGTATTTAGACATTAAGGGTTAGGTACTAAACCTAAATTAGGCAGGGGGAGGGGGGGGCTTGAAGGAGGGTTTGGTAAAATAAATATTATATATTATTTGCATACTCCATTCCATCTTGTTGCATATTAGTTGTTGGTAATAATTTGTAAAAATCTGAATTAAAGAACATGTAAACCATAACTGCAAATTGCTAAACTACTGTATCATAAACAATTAAAATACCACTAAATAATATCCTTATTTGCCAAAACAGTCCATGCACATCCACTACCTATTGGCCTTGTAATCTATTTTTCTGGAAATCATTTCTTATTGGGTTTTTCTGCCTCCTTGTAACATCTTTTGTGAGCTCCTGAACCTCTCCTTTCCTCCCTAACTTTCCTTTGCGTGGAACAAGCAGTGCACGTTGGTGGCGGTCATGTGTACTGCTTGATGCACGCTACAAATCCAATAGTTCATAGTCCATAGTCCATCTTGGAAGCATGCAAGAGAGGGTGGCTTTATTATTACATACTGTCAGAGGCGGCTCTCTAATTAGGCGAAATAGGCAGTGGCCTCAGGCCTCGCAGTCATAGGGGCCTCGCACAGCTGTCTAGTTTACCTAATTAGAGAGCCGCCTCGTTCAGCAGCAGAGATCTCCGTCCCGAGTCCCCTCGCCCTGCTACAGGGAGAGATAACAGGCTGCGAGTGAGACGTGTGTGACCGGAGCTCACATACATCTCCGGATCACAGACAGGGAGGGAGAGACGCTCAGTAGAGCTCTGACAGATCTCCCCCCTCCCCCTGCTGCCCGCACAGCCAGACAGAAGACGAGAGAGAGCTTCTGCTCCTCCTCCTCCCGGCCTTTCCTCCTGTGTCTGCCCCGCCCACTCTCCTCGGCTGTGTTCTCTGTTCTGCCTCAGAGAAGGGGATGTGTGGGCGGGAAGATTCAATCTGAAGACCAGCAAACCGAAAACGAAAAGTGGAGTCTGATCCATCCAGTCCCTTCTGCCTCCCAGTGAGTACACTGATGTAGGGGTTTCTTTCTTTCTTTCTTTCTTTCTTTCTTTCTTTCTTTCTTTCTTTCTTTCTTTCTTTCTTTCTTTCTTTCTTTCTTTCTTTCTTTCTTTCTTTCTTTCTTTCTTTCTTTCTTTCTTTCTTTCTTTCTTTCTTTCTTTCTTTCTTTCTTTCTTTCTTTCTTTCTTTCTTTCTTTCTTTCTTTCTTTCTCTTTCTTTCTCTTTCTTTCTTTCCTGTCCATCTTTCTTTCTTTCTCTTTCTTTCTTTCCTTCTTTCTCTCCATCTTTCTTTCTTTCCTTTACATCTTTCTCTTTCTTTCCTTTACATCTTTCTTTCTCTTTCTTTCCTTTCCATCTTTCTTTCCTTCCATCTTTCTTTCCTTCCATCTTTCTTTCCTTCCATCTTTCTTTTCTTTCTTTCCTTTCCATCTTTCTTTCCTTCCATCTTTCTTTCCTTCCATCTTTCTTTGCTTCCATCTTTCTTTCCTTCCATCTTTCTTTCCTTTCTTTCCTTTCCATCTTTCTTTCCTTCCATCTTTCTTTCCTTCCATCTTTCTTTCCTTCCATCTTTCTTTCCTTCCATCTTTCTTTCTCTTTCTTTCCTTTGCATCTTTCTTTCCTTCCATCTTTCTTTCCATCTTTCTTTCTGTCCTTTACATCTTTCTTTCTCTTTCTTTCCTTTCCATCTTTCTTTCCTTTCCATCTTTCTTTCCTTTCCATCTTTCTTTCTTTTCTTTCCTTTACATCTTCCTTTCTCTTTCCTTTACATCTTTCTTTCTCTTTCTTTCCATCTTTCTTTCCTTCCATCTTTCTCTTTCTTTCCTTTCCATCTTTCTTTCTTTCCTTCCATCTTTCTTTCCTTTCATCTTTCTTACCTTTCTATCTTTCTTTCCATCTTTCTTTCCTTCCATCTTTCTTTCTTTCCTTCCATCTTTCTTTCTTTCCTTCCATCTCTCTTTCTTTCCTTCCATCTCTCTTTCTCTCTTTCCATCTCTCTTTCTTTCTCCCTCCACCCATCCCCCTTTATTTCTCTCTTTGTGACAGCCTACCAGAATAGGTAGGATCTGTGAGAGCAGCTTCCCTGTGCAGCTCTGCTTGAGGAAAATATATCTTTATTATGCCCACTTACCTACCCCCTGTACTGTCCACTCCCCTATACTGTACCCTCCTAATACAGTTCATAATACAGTGGGGCCTCATGTCTAAGTTTTGCCTAAGGCCTCACAAAGTCTAGAGCCGCCTCTGCATACTGTGAATGAACGTAGTCACATCTAACAGGAAGCTGAATATCACAGCAAATTTTCTTTTTATCAAAGAAAAAAAAAGGAATTTTGGAGATTTGCAGGAGGCCCAGAGAAAAAAAGGGACTTTTTGAGTTAAGAATACATACTTGAACTTAAACTTTTAAAATAAAATATTGTTTTTACCTTTTATTTGTTCTTTGTTCCATCCAGTGGCGGGCACTCCATTAGGGGCGCCTCCCCCTCTCCATGCATCCGGCCCCCTAATCTACATGCGAGGTGGCATACAGATGGATTCCAATGGTTTTTTTTTGTTTTTTGTTTCTTTTTTAAGCACGAGATTAGAGCCAGAGGCTTCAAAAAAAGGGTGGGCTCGGGGCGCAGAGCACTGTACCCCGAGCCCACCCAGTTGTGTGACAATTGCGAATTACTATTCGCTATTGTCACACTGATTCTCCTCCCGGCCAATCAGAAAGAAGGTCTTGAGACTGATTGGGTGAAAGGAGAAGCGACCCTTTTGGCTTAGGAGGAGGGAGGAGATGCCTTAGATGTGGTAAGTGCAGGGCCGACCAACCGGGGGGGGGGTTGCGATTGACCCGACTGACACATGGGGGTGGGGGGGCTGTGGGTGCATTGCTTGTCACCCCCTCTACCAATAAAAAACCACCAGCCGCCACTGGTTCCATCTCAGTGTTTCCAGCAGCCATACTGACAATGTGCTTTACTGTGATAGGGAAAGCACTGGAATTGCTGCTGATAAAGTGCAGAGATAGAAATTAGTATAAGGGCCCTTTCACATGTGCTGTCCTACAGGTCCGTGGGACAGTTTTTAAGTTGACATCCGTCACTATCCAATCTGATCCTGCCCGCAACAACCAGATGGATGGCGGTCCTATTTTCCATCCGTCTGGTGGATCGGATGGGATCAGATGAAAACGGACAGGCGGTCCATTATCACCCAATCTCCCCATAGCTTAGTGAGCGGAGATCGACCTGTCATCCGCCTGCTCAGCGGGGATCAGCGGATCGATCCCCCACTGAACTAGAATATTCTGTCCCACTAAGGCTTTAATTCCTTTCACACATGCAGACCATTCATTTCATCAGTTCAGTCACATTTTTTAAAAGAAAAAAATAGATGAAATTTACATCAGTTTTTCATAAGTTTACATCGGTTTTTCATCAGTTTCTCATCAGTTTTTACATCAGTTTTTTTATATCCACTGCCAATACAAAAACGGATTGTTTGTCCATTTACATCCGTTTTTCATCCATTACATTTTTTTTTAACTAAACAAAAATGTGGATTTAAACTGATGTAAATGGATGATCATCATTTTTCCATAGAGATGCATTGATATCTGTTTTTCATCTGTCAGCGGATGGATGAAAAATGGACAAAAGGTCCGCATGTGTGAAAGGGGCCTAAGACTTGGCACTGACATGTTTGTTAAAGTATGTATAAATCCTTAACCACTTGCTGACCAGCCGCCGCAGTTACACTGTGGCAGAATGGCACGGTTGGGCGAAACTACGTTATGTAACGTCGCTTTGCCCTGTGGCCACTAGGCCCCCTGCCCGCCCATGGAGCCGATGCAAGTGCCCGGCAGTCGCGATCACCGCCGGGCTCTCGCGATCGCTCTGGGCACACAGGAACCAGGATCTGGTTTCCGGTTCTCTGAGGGGAGAACTGACAGATCGTCTGTTCAAACAGAGTATGAACAGCAATCTATCTCTTCCTCTACATAGTCCCCTCCCCCCTTCAGTTAGAACACACACTAGGGAACACATTAACCCCTTGATCGCCCCCTAGTGTTAACCCCTTCCCTGCCAGTGATATTTTTACAGTAATCAATGCATTTTTATAGCACTGATCGCTGTAAAAATGCCAATGGTCCCAAAAATGTGTCAAAATTGTCCGATGTGTCCGCCATAATGTCGCAGTCCCGCAGTCCAGATCGCCGCCAGTACTAGTAAAAAAAATAATAATAATAAAAATGCCATAAAATCCCCTATTTTGTAGACGCTATAACTTTTGCGCAAACCAATCAATATACGCTTATTGATTTTAAAAAATTATAAAATAAAAAAACTACTGACACCACCCCCTGCCTTACAAACACTGTACACTGTCCTAACCCCCTCCTAAAAATAAATTTCAAGTCACTCCAAATGAACTGGACTCCACAGACTTTACTAACATGGACACTTAGGGGTTATTTTTAGACAGTACATTCTCATTGACTTTAAATAGATCCAAGAAAAAAAAATCACCCAGAACAAAAGATACAATACAAGGGGGTCCATGGCATGTTTTTTTTTTTTTTCTCACAGCAATTTGGAATAGTGAATCTGCTCAAGGGTAAAAATGCCCATTATGGACCAGAATGGGTGATCACAAAGGGGAGGGATAAAGGGGTTGGGTTAGAGTATATAGTGAGGGATGGTTAGGGCAGAAATCGGAAGACATAATTCTCCCTAGATCCTGCCCCTTAAATTATCACATCACATTTTTATGACTTGATTTTGCCACATCAGAGGTCTCAATGGGGCGGTGGGGGGTGATGAAAGGGGGGGGGGTGAGGGGATGGGGGGGGTGAGGGGAGCTTAGACCAGGTGGAGAAGTCGGGTAACCCCCTAGATCTGTCCCTGGGGGCAAGATCTGCAGAAGTTTTTGCATTCAGAAGCAGGGTATCTCATGCTAGCGCTTGCCTCCTTCTGGCCGAAAAATCTCATTATACTTGGTAGTTATAATAAGGTTCAAGTAAGGTTAAATACTGTATGTTATGTCCTGTCTGAGTTCTCAATGTCTTTTGTAATTTAGGGTGTATTTTATGATGATGTACTGTGTTTTGTAATCCTTTCTTAAATAAATAAAAAGAACTTAAAACACAAACTATGAATACTATCACCAGTGGCTAAGAGTCACAATGTGGTGGTATTTTTTCACAATTTTGGTTCTGGTTGGCCTTCTTCTTCATCACTGAGAACACACAACACAGCACCTGCACCAATAACCTTACTGGATTCACCTTTTTTTTAGGCCTTACCCCACACATCCCCAATCATCCTCCCTTGACCCCAATTAGAGAACAACATTTAACTCAAAAGAAAATAGATCAATACATAAAACCTAAAGCCTAATGCCACTTTTGTGGGAAAAAAATAAAAAAAGAAAATGAAGAATATACAATTGCTACAGGAGCCATATTTGTGATTGAATGTTATTAAAAGTCACCTTTTCTTTTCAATCTACAGCAGCTGTGAGTTTTCCTGTTGGGTAGCTTCACCCTTTCTTTTTGTTCCCGTCACCATTAGCACTGACAGTGAGCTGAAGTCTAACTTTTTACATGTCCCCTAACTTTTTGTCTCAGTGACAATTAAGGATGAGCTAAGGTGCACCTGAACCCAGCTGTCACATGATAATAGGCCACTGGCCCAATTGCTGTGCGTGGGGAATTCCCCACCCAGCAGCCACACATAACAAAGGGGTGAGGATGCTGGTGATGCCAGCTCACTCATTCTACTTCTACAAAGAGACAGGGATGTGGCCATATCAGATGACCAAACATGGCTGGGTGGCCATTTTAGGTCAATGATGTCAATTTATTACTTGCACCTGTGGAAAAGGAAATTTCCTGAACGCAGCTGATAGTTTCAATGGCTTGCTATCATTTGACAACTTCTAGAGGGTTCAAGCCAAACTGGGTTTTGGCTGAAACTTGGCTCTTACTTAAATTGGTTTTAAAGCCCCAAGATGTTTCAGCTTATGGCATTCTATGCATAAAGGTGAAATCCCTTCTGTGCTGCAGCTCCCCCCAGACCCCCCCCCTTTTTTCTTTCCTGAGCCCGATCCAATCCAGTGATGTGCAGGAGCGCAGAGGCTACAGCCGCTGTCTCACCCCTCATTGGAAAGATTAATAGCAGCAGGAGCCATTGTCAATCAAATCCAGTGACACGGGAGCTGCTTCTTCTCCTGAGTATGGGGATACCACATGTGTGGGACTTTTTGGGAGCCTAGTGTGTATGGGGCCCCGAAAACCAAGCACCGTCTTCAAGATTTCACTCCTCACCACCTATCACAGTTTAGAAGGCCATAAACTGCCAAGATGGCACAACCCCCCTCCCCCCCAAATGACCCTATTTTGGAAAGTAGACACCCCAAGCTATTTGCTGTGAGCCATGTTGAGTCCATGGAATATTTTATATTTTGCCACAAGTTGCGGGAAAATGACAAACATTTGTTTTTTTTGCCCAAAGTTGTCACTAAATGATATATTAAATGATATATTGCTCAAACATGCCATGGGCATATGTACATTCTGCTGATTATGGGTACACGACATGTGTTGGACATTTTGGGAGCCTAGCCGCGTACGGGGCCCCGAAATCCAATCACTGCCTTCAGGATTTCTAAGGGCGTACATTTTTTATTTCACTCCTCACTACCCATCACAGTTTTGAAGGCCATAAAATGCCAAGATAGCACAACCCCCCCAAATGACCCCATTTTGGAAAGTAGACACCCAAAGCTATTTGCTGAGAGGCATGGTGAGTATTTTGTAGCTCTCATTTGTTTTTGAAAATGAAGAAAAAAAAACAACAATGTATTTTTTTTTCTTTTTTCAATTTTCAAAACTTTGTGACAAAAAGCGAGATCTGCAAAATACTCACCATGCCTCTCAGCAAATAGCTTGGGCTGTCTACTTTCCAAAATGGGGTCATTTGGGGGGGGGGGGGGTTGTGCCACCTGGGCAATCCATGGCCTCTGAAACTGTGATAGGCAGTGAGGAGTGAAATCAAAAATTTACACCCTTAGAAGGGCTGAAGGCGGTGCTTGGTTTTCGGGGTCCCGTACGCGGCTAGGCTCCCAAAAAGTCTCACACATGTGGTATCCCCATACTCAGGAGAAGCAACAGAATGTATTTTGGGGTGTAATTTCACATATGCCCATGGCATGTTTGAGCAATATATCATTTAGTGACAACTTTGTAAAAAAAAAATAATTGTCTTTTTCCCACAACTTTTGTCAAAATATAAAATATTCCATGGACTCGATATGCCTCTCAGCAAATAGCTTGGGGTGTCTACTTTCCAAAATGGGGTAATTTGGGGGGTTTTGAACTGTTCTGGCATTTTATGCACAACATTTAGAAGATTATATCACACATCACCCACTCTTCTAACCACTTGAAGACAAAGCCCTTTCTGACACTTTTTGTTTACATGAAAAAAAATATTTTGCAAGAAAATTATTTTGAACCCCCAAACATTATATATTTTTTTAAAGCAAAGGCCCTACAGATTAAAATGGTGGATGTTTCATTTTTTTTCACACAGTATTTGCGCAGAGATTTTTCAAACGCATTTTTTTGGGAAAAAACACACTTTTTTAAATTTTAAATGCACTAAAATACACTATATTGCCCAAATGTTTGATGAAATAAAAAACGTTGATTTTAGGCCAAGTACATAGATACCAAACACGACATGCTTTAAAATCTGATGCCGGATATAAACAGCGCCAAAAGTCCGATGAGAGCCTTTGGTCAGAAAATGCGAACGTGTGTATGCTCCATCTGACTTATGCTGGCGGAATTTCTGCCAGCAAAAGATTGAGAGCAAGTTTCTATCCGAAAATGCGTTAGTCTGTATGCAATTCGGACGCGCAAAAACTCATGCATGCTCTGAATCAAGTACGAGACGGCAGTGCTCGGTCTGGTAAAACTACTGTTCGTAATGGAGATAGCACATTCGTCACGCTGCAATATTTTAAATAGTTTAATGCAGTGTATTCTCTTCTTCTTTATAATGCTAGAAGAATGAATTTGTTTACATAGTTACATAGTAGGTGAGGTTGAAAAAAGACACAAGTCCATTAAGTCCAACCTATGTGTGTAATTATATGTCAGTATTACATTGTATATCCTTGTATGTTGCGGTCATTCAGGTGCTTATCTAATAATTTCTTGTAACTATCAATGCCCCCCACTAAGACCACCGCCTGTGGAAGGGAATTCCACATCCTTGCCACTCTTACAGTAAAGAACCCTCTACGTAGTTTAAGGTTATACCTCTTTTTTTCTAATTTTAATGAGTGGCCACGAGTCTTGTTAAACTCTCTTCTGCGAAAAAGTTTTATTCCTATTGTGGAGTCACCAGTATGGTATTTGTATATTGAAATCATATCCCCTCTCAAGCGTCACTTCTCCAGAGAGAATAAGTTCAGTGCTCACAACTTTTCCTCATAACTAATATCCTCCAGACCCTTTATTAGCTTTGTTGCCCTTCTTTGTACTCGCTCCATTTCCAGTACATCCTTCCTGAGGACTGGTGCCCAGAACTGGACAGCATACTCTAGGTGCGGCCGGACCAGAGTCTTGTAGAGCGGGAGAATTATCGTTTTATCTCTGGAGTTGATCCCCTTTTTAATGCATGCCAATATTCTGTTTGCTTTGTTTAGCTGCTCATATTCACACAGAGTTCTCACAAACCTTTTTCTTTATTATTTCTCGTGATCTCCTGAATAATCTTTTTTGTTTTTCAAGCCAGATCTCCATAATAATGTTTATAATTTTTTTTTATTCTCATCTTTTTTTTTTTTTAATTAAGAACTCCTTTTTTTTATTATTTTTAAATTATTTTCTAGTGATCTCCATAATGTTTTTGTTTTTGTGTGTCAAGTTTCCACAACAACATTATTATCTTGCATTTTTTAACCTCAAGGAGGTTGGTTGGTGTCCCTTGTTAATTAGACATTGTATTTTTGAAATGTACCTGCCTATTCACAAACAAACTGTCCTATTTGCAGAAAAACACATAGCCAAGTATTTTCATATCAAAAAATCTCCATTTATTGTGGCTCATAACAAAATAAAGAGGAAGGAAATGCTGGAGAAACTGCTTGAATTTGCGAAGCACTCCCAGAGATCAGGAACAGCAGCAGATGACATATGTCCCCAGGCTGTAGTACTACAACAGCCTGTGTCTGCTGTCAGATCAGACTGAACCCAGGCCATCACTTTCTTGTCTTCCCTGCAGCCTTCCCTCCATGCTTCCCTGCAGCCTTTCTTGAAGGCTGTGGCTCTGGAGGTGGACTTGTGGCAGGAGGAGGAGGAGGATGGGCGAGCGCACATAAGTGCATGTTATCACTCATTTGGCCCCTCAACCCCTTCTGAATGGCCTGCAAAATAATATTCTTACACATGAGGTGTTGGCCCTCCTCCATTTGCTGCAATTTTGCAGCTACATATCAGCCATAGGCCTCTTCAGCATTGGGGGGTGTTTTCAGGGTCGCATTAGCGTCCTTAATGAGGCTCAGTGCTGCCTCCTCCACGTTACTCCCCTTCCTGGCCCTTTTTGTTGTAAGGCAGAGGGGAGGCACTTGGGATTGGGTAAGGCTACTGGGCCTGGCCACCTTCTGGCTGACAATTACCCCCACCTCCTGGCTGACACTTACCCCCACCTCCTCCTGTCTGCCACATTCCAGAGCCTCGTCCTGGCTGAGGTCTTCCTGTGTATGAAAAAGGGACATATTTTTAGTTTTTGGTTCATTAATGACACACAATTTTCAGCTCATGACTGTTGCAAATTGAATGTTAAAGCAGAGTTCCACACAAAAATGGAACTTCCGCTTTTCGGAACCCTCCCCCCCTCCGGTGTCACATTTGGCACCTTTCAGGGGGGAGGGGCTGCAGATACCTGTCTAAGACAGGTATTTGCACCCACTTCTGGGCATAGACTCCCACTCCAGATCCATTCGCTGTCCCAGGGCCTCTGCAAAGTATATTGCTTTTCCGCTGGCAGAATGGCACCCCTGGCTAATCTGATGAAGCCTGTTTGGCCGGCTGCTACTGAGGCAGAGGTACCCCTTAAATGACTTAGTTATTTGATTAGTGGTTCCTTCAGGGCTAAAGATCACCTGTCTCTGTTGCAGAAGCAGGTTGATTTTCCTCTTCCTGAGAAGTGGTGTTGAGGGCTGGAGAGATTTGCAATTCATTATGCCCATAATGTGCACTCTTTTAGGATATAGAATATACCTACTTGCCCTCACCTTAATGAACGTTGCTGGTCTCTAGGAAGGCTGATTGCTAATGGTCCACAGATGGACTGAAAGACTGGAGCCATGCCTGGGAGTATTTGTTTAGAAATCCATCAGTAGTAACAAACAGCAAACCACATATCCCTCTGTGGTGCACCACAAATAACAGAAGCAATTACACATTGCTAACAGGTAAAGGACTAAGGAAATGTAACTAAGCAGATCCTGATTTTCATCTTAGCATCAAGGTCAGCACGAATATGCATAGTAAAGAATGCATAGCAGTCATAGTACTGCCGAGTCAATGTAATCACAGGCAAGCAGCGCAGGTTAATAGTCAGACAATTAGCACTAGCAGGTTAAACCTACCTTAGACACATGTACGGCAAAAGCTCCAAACCATAACCAAGCATTAATACACAGTAAGCCCAGCCTGCAGGGCCAGGCCCTGCATTAAATAGGAAAGGCTCAGCACCACCTGTTATCAGCCTAAGCATTAGCAATACTGCAGACTAAGGATGAGCTCCGGCGTGTTCACACAGCCCACGTGCAGAGCCCGCCAGGAAGTTGGCACTTCGCTGCGCTAATCACAGGCAGTGAGACATTTCCCGATCTCTGCAGCAGCGCATCAGGACAATGTCTCACTGCCTGTGATTAGCGCAGCGCAGTGCCGACTTCCTGGAGGGCTCTGCACGTGTGCTGTGCGAACACGTCGGAGCTTATCCTTACTGCAGGCACAACCTGTGAAGCACTATTAAGAGTGGCAATATGGACAGCCAGTAAGATTCACATGTGTGATATATGCTTTCAGTGGTGCAAGCTAACAGCATACCTGCAGACAATAAGTCAAGCCTGTAGGGCCAGGCCTTGCTGAGTTAATAGAAAGGCTTCAGCACAGCCCAGCACAGCACACCTGTTATCAGCATTAGCAGTATTGCAGACACAAACCACAACCTGTGAGGTAATAGTAAACAGACTGAACTATGGACAAGCCAGAAAATTTGCATGTGTGACATATGCTTGCAGCAGTAACTGAATACTATGGATTAGTGCACCATGTGCTGCCTTACCACCGGTGAGCTTCATGGCCAAACTGGAAGTTCAATGAATGTCCATTCCTGGAGTCATGATGAAGGAGCAATCCCTGGAGACCAGATACCATCACCCCCCCTCATCCTGGATCATGAGGGGGGTCTCCCCCATATAGGAGTTCATTTCAGACCGTACAGTGGGGAGCTTCATCACAGGAGAGGCATGAACTTGTGCGGCTTGGCCAGATGAATCTGGCAAGGTGAGGGAAAAAGAAAAATCCTGCTTTCAGCAGCAGCATAACTGGCTGTAGCAGTGAGGGAAAAAAAGAATGCTGCCTGCAGAGAGGAGACTTACTCATATAGTATAACCGGTCCTGGAATAGGGCAGGGGGCAGGGCCTACCCATACGTATATATTGTCATGCAGTGTCAGGAAAGCAATAGGACACATGAAAGAACTGCTCACATCAGGAGCTGGGATTTTTAAGGTGCCAATAACTCAATTTCATGATCAAATGTTAAAATTCATAGGTTTTATTATATTTGTAAAAAATATATGAACACACATATATGGACAAAACACATTTAAAAGGACCTGGATCAATTCATTTTGGATGTTACCAGACATGATTGATATTTGATGTTCATTCCAAAACAATAAATATTGAATGTAACTCATACAATGCAGCAATATACATAAAGATTGGTGAGGGGTATCTTACCACTATACAATATTGTTGCGCGTTGACATCCAAAAGGGGTTTGTATTGAAGATCAAGTCCAGAAATCCACGTAAAAACTTTTAGCAAGCAGAAAGGAAGAGACACATCAATTGGTTGGGAAATGAGGAACCCATGTGCTGGCCACAGGAGGGGCAGATCAGATCTTTGCCAACTATAAATTATAATAATAGATATGTATGTATATAGTATATAGATTATAGTGACCTCACAAGGTGACAAAAACAAACTCCAAACTAAAACCAAAACATCTATTGTAAATAGGGTGCCTACAATTGGCCCAAAACTAGAGGGACCAATTGTAGGCACCCTGACATAAACTTTAATTTAAAGGGGTTATAAACCCTCCTGTTTTTTCACCTTAATGCATCCTATGTATTAAGGTGAAAAAACTTCTGCCAGTCACCGGCTCCCCAGCCCCCCGTTTTACTCACCTGAGTCCTGGAAAGTCCTGCGTTGAGGATACGCTCTTCCTCTGCCCGGGGTTCTCGGCTCTTGATTGGATAGATTGATAGCAGCGCAGCCATTGGCTCCCCCTGCTGTCAATCAAATCCAATGACGCGGGAGCCGGGGGGGGGTGGGCCTGAGTCCTGCATTGGCGGCCGCAAGGTAACCCCTTCAGGAGAGCGTTTCCCAGAGGGGGTTATCTGATGTGGGGAGGAGCCGAGAAAGCCACTGGGGGACCCCAGAAGTCAATGTTTGGGGCCACTCTGTGCAAAACTAACTGCACAGTGGAGGTAAGTATGACATGTTTGTTATTTAAAAAAAAAAAATCTAACCTTTACAATCACTTTAAGCTATAAGCAAATGCATAAAGCACAGTGCCTCCAACATAATAATCCAATAGCACAAAGTCACTTCAGGAACTATTAAAATGTCCACTGAGTACTCCTTGATTCAGCAATCAAATCCACAGTACTCATTCCTCAATTGAAAACAGCAAAACAAAATTGCACTTTACCTGCAATACTTCTGTGTCCTTAGATCCACCTGGGTTTTAGTCCCAGCATGACGACTTCTGTCCCCACCCACTACCTGTAGTGCTTCAGTATTCTTTCAGCATTCCGGGTCTAGTCTTGGCACCTGCCAGACCTGTAGCACAAAGTCTAGGGAAATGCGGGCCCGTGGACGGGGGCACAAGGCAGGGGCAGCCTGTCTATACGGGGCGCAGGGGCACCAACCCCCTAATTCATGTGTCAGGCCCCTAATCTACATGCAGGGCACCGAACGCATGGATTACAATGTTGTTTTTTTGGTTTTTTAAGTACATGATTGGAGCCAGAAACTCTAATTGGCTTTAAAAAAGGGTGGGCTCGGAGGATGGTGCCCTGAGCCCACCCAGTTGTGTGACAATAGCAAATTAAATTTGCTATTATCTTCCTGATTCTCCTCCTGGCTAATCAGAAAGCGGGTCCTGAGACCTAACTGGCGGAGAGGAGAAGCAATCATATTGGCCACCGAGGAGACGCAGGGGAAGCTGCCGTGAAGCTGAGGAGGAGATGCAGGGTGAAGCCGACGAGGAGGAAACGCTGCCCGTGACCTAGATGGGGTAGGTGCGGGACTGGTTGGCTGCCGATCGAGTGACGGGGGGGTGCGACCGACCTGACCGAAAGGAGGGGGGTGGGGGGTGTTGGGTGGTTTTGCCGCCCCCCTCAGAATATGAAGCACCAGCCCCCACTGGAACTCGGCATAGAGTTACCCTAGGTTCACACCTTTGCATTTTTTTAGTGTGTTTTGCAGTTTCCAGAAACCCCATACAGTCCATTTAACATGGTTTCCTATGGTTCACCATTTTGTGGCCAGTGCATCTTTGGGGACTTTTTTCCCGCGTTTGACTTTTTTTTCGGGGACTTTTTTATCTGTGATTTGCAGGTAAGACTTCAATGGAACCGCACCAGAAATGGAAGTGTTGTGTTTGTAATGGGATTTTTGATGTGTTTTGCAGGAAGCCGGCCACCACATCCTTAACAACCAATGGGTCATCAGCTGCCAGCAGGGTTCCCCACTGACAGCTAAATGTAAAGAAAAAATAAAAAAAACGGCAAAAAAAAAAAAAAAATGCTGTGGAGTCCCCCCCAAAATCCATACCAAACCCTTGGCAGGTCAGGAAAGTCAGGGGACGAGTGAGCGCCCCCCCTCCTGAACCATACCAGTCTGCATGCCCTCAACATGGGGGGGTGGGTGCTTGGGGGGCTCTCCCCCCGAACACATTGCCCCCATGTTGATGGGGACAAGGGCCTCTTCCTGACAAGAATTACAGAGCAAAAAGTCGTACTAAATAATGGGAATAGTAAAACAAAATGACATATGCTCCCAATGATAGATGCCAAAAGGTCACACTGAGTATAAATAAAATTGAATTGACCAGACCCAAAGCAAAAGTGCAAAAATGACTGCATCAAACTATATGATGAACAAAATATATTGTGCATCAAACATATGAATGTAGGTACATGTGTAACAAAGAATACAAACAAAATATTATAAAGGGGAACGGTCAGCAGATAAATCAGTAAAGTGGGCAGTTTGTTCACCAAAAAAACAGAAAGCCTCACATAGCGTAAATCCTTAACATTTATTGAGATTATAAAAGAGACAAATGGACACTTACAAATCGATGGATAATACTAAGCAAGATAAGCATAAAAAGATGAGCCGGCCGGCTTCCAAACAGCCTGTAACTTCCGGGACTGGACGTCAGAATGTGACGTCAGAATGTAGCTCCTCCTCCCTCACAGCTAGGGATGAGCCGAACACCCCCCGGTTCGGTTCGCACCAGAACCTGCGAACGGACCGAAAGTTCGCACGAACGTTAGAACCCCATTGACGTCTATGGGACTCGAACGTTTGAAATCAAAAGTGCTCATTTTAAAGGCTAATTTGCATGGTATTGTCCTAAAAAGGGTTTGGGGACCCGGGTCCTACCCCAGGGGACATGTATCAATGCAAAAAAAACTTTTAAAAACGGACGTTTTTTCGGGAGCAGTGATTTTAATGATGCTTAAAGTAAAAAAAAAAAAGTGAAATATTCCTTTAAATATCGTACCTGAGGGGTGTCTATAGTATGCCTGTAAAGTGACGCGTGTTTCCCCTGTTTAGAACAGTCCCTGCACCAAATGTCATTTTTAAAGGAAAAAATCTCATTTAAAACTGCTTGCGGGTTTAATGTAATGTCGGGTCCTGGCAATATGGATGAAAATCAGTGAGACAAACGGCATGGGTACCCCCCAGTCCATTACCAGGCCCTTTGGGTCTTGTATGGATATTAAGGGGAACCCCGCACCCAAATTAAAATAAGGAAAGGTGTGGGGCCACCAGGCCCTATATACTCTGAACAGCAGTATACAGGCTGTAGGTTTGTTGTTAAGTAGAATCTCTTTGTAATTTTGAACGGGTACATTTTTAACGTGTTTAGCTCCAGCCAAAAAATCTTTTTTAAGCTTTTTGGAAAACATAGGGAAGGGTTATCACCCCTGTGACATTTGTGTTGCTGTCTTTCCTCCTCTTCAGAAGATTTCACCTCACTTTTTGTCCCAATGGATTGGAAAGCATCAGTGGAAAGTAGAAATGTTTTTCCCATATTAATTCTAAAGGAGAGAATTTCCCTTCCTAGGGGTAGATTTATTCTCACTTCCTGTTGTCTCCTTTCGTTTGCAAGTAGGAGTCGTTTGTAAGTTAGTTGTTTGAAAGTAGGGTCCTGCCCTATATACTCAGCAGAAATTTGGGCCTTAGGTGTTGCTGTGGCCACAACACTGTAAGCCCTCACAGGGCTCTGCTGTGAAATATTAGATCAAGAATTGTAATTACATTCCCTGTTGAACAGGAGCTGAAAAATTAGGCCTTAGGCACTGGTGCTGGTGCCACAACACTGCAACCCCTCACAGACACTAGTTGGAACGCAGGAACGAGCCCTGCTGCAAAGTATTGCATCAAAAATTGCAATTACACGCCCCTGTTAAACAGGGGCAGAAAAAATGGGCCTTAGGCACTGGTGCTGGTGCCACAACACTGCAACCCCTCACAGACACTAGTTGGAATGCAGGAACGAGCCCTGCTGCAAAGTATTACATCAAAAATTGTAATTACACGCCCCTGTTAAACAGGGGCTGAAAAATTGTGCCTTAGGCACTGGTGGTGGCGCCCAGAACCAAAAATGTTCTTACAAGCTATCAGCGTGATGATTGAGGAGGAAGAGGATAATTACTCAGGGATGGTCACTCAGCATCAGCATAGGGATCTGAGATTTCAAAAAAAATTATTCGGTTACATCAGCATCAGGTGCTTGGTAGCTGGTGGTGATCCAAGACTGATTCATTTTTATGAAGGTCAGTCGATCGACCGAGTCAGTGGACAGACGCACCCTGTGATCGGTTACCACGCCTCCAGCAGCAATGAATGTGCGTTCCGAAAGAACGCTGGATGCAGGACAGGCCAGTAGCTCAATTGCATACTGTGCAAGCTCTGGCCAGTGATCCATCCTCAAGACCCAGTAACCCAGAGGATCTTCGGTGGGAAAGGTGTCCAAGTCAGATCTTGCCCCTAGGTATTCCTGCACCATGTAAAACAGACGCTGGCGATGGTTGCTGGAACCGATCATACCTTGGGGCTTCGGACCAAAAAATTGTCTGAACGCATCGGTCAGACGGCCACCTTCTCCACCGCTCCTTCTTTGACTGACCGAAGCCTCAGCAACACGTTGTCCAGAAACAGGAGTTTGTAACCTCCCAGTCTCTGGGAACGCGTTGCACAGACCTTTCTGCAAGGCCTCCCGAAGATGTTTCATCCTCTGCTCCCTCTGCGATGGCAAGATAAGGTCCGCAACCTTACCCTTGTAACGTGGATCAAGGAGGGTTGCCAGCCAGTATTGGTCCTTCTCCTTGATACCACGAATACGAGGATCCTTACGCAGGCTTTGCAGGATCAGGGAGGCCATGCAGCGTAGGTTTGCTGAGGCATTCGGTCCGGAGTCCTCTGGGTCACTAAGGACGACATGGTCCGCAGCCACCTCCTCCCAGCCACGTACAAGTCCATGTGTTTCTTGGGACTGATCCCTTAAAGACTGCTGCTGATGCTGAGTGCCAGGCTCCACCTCCATACTGACACAATCTTCCTCCTCCTCCTCCTCCTCGTCCTCTTCCTGTGTGATCGGCGGGCACGCAGGAACACTGTCTGGATAAAGGGGGCCTTGAGAGCTAAGGAAGTCCTCCTCTTCCTGCCTCTGTTCTGCCTCAAGTGCCCTGTCCATTATTCCACGCAGCGTGTGCTCCAACAGGTGGACAAGGGGGACAGTGTCACTGATGCATGCACTGTCACTGCTCACCATCCTCGTGGCCTCCTCAAATGGTGACAGGACAGTGCATGCATCCCTGATCATGGCCCACTGGCGTGGGGAAAAAAAACCAAGCTCCCCTGACCCTGTCCTGGTGCCATAGTCGCACAGGTACTCATTGATGGCCCTCTGCTGCGTGTGCAGCCGCTGCAGCATGGCCAACGTTGAGTTCCACCTGGTGGGCATGTCACAGATTAGGCGGTTCTTGGGCAGGTTAAACTCCTTTTGGAGGTCCGTCAGCCGAGCACTGGCATTATATGACCGGCAGAAATGCACACAGACTTTCCTGGCCTGCCTCAGGACATCCTGTAAGCCCGGGTACCTGCCCAAGAACCGCTGCACCACCAAGTTAAGGACGTGAGCCAAACAGGGCACATGGGTCATTTGTCCCTGTCGGAGGGCAGAGAGGAGGTTGATGCCATTGTCGCAAACCACCATTCCTGCCTTAAGTTGGCGTGGCGTCAACCACCTCTGAACCTGCCCCTGCAGAGCTGACAGAACCTCTGCCCCAGTGTGGCTCCTGTCCCCCAAGCACACCAGCTCAAGCACCGCATGGCATCTTTTGGCCTGCGTACTTGCGTAGCCCCTTGAACGACTACGGAGCACCGCTGGTTCCGAGGAAGAGGCCATGGAGGAAGAAGAAGAGGAGGGGGTGGAGGAGAGAGGTGTGTCACAATCATTAGCATTTTGGAGGCGTGGTGGCGGAACAACCTCCAACACTACTGCACCTTGTCCTGCATCCTTCCCAGCTGCCAGCAGAGTCACCCAATGCGCCGTGAAACTTAGGTAACGTCCCTGTCCATGCCTGCTGGACCATGAGTCAGCGGTAATATGCACCTTACCACTGACCGCCCTGTCCAGCGAGGCATGGACATTGCCTTCCACATGCCGGTAGAAAGCCGGAATCGCCTTCCGTGAGAAAAAGTGGCATTTGGGTACCTGCCACTGAGGAACTGCACATTCCACAAACTCATGGAAGGGGGCAGAGTCTACCAACTGAAAAGGCAGCAGTTGAAGTGCTAGCAATTTTACCAAGCTAGCATTCAACCGCTGGGCATGTGGATGGCTGGGAGCAAACTTCTTTCGGCGGTGCAGCAGCTGGGGCAGGGAAATTTGCCTGGTACAATCTGACGTCGGTGTACCAAATGCAGATTGCCCACAAGTACTTGGCTGTGACACACCTAATTCTACACCTTCATTCCTCTCAGTGCAGGTCTCAGAGAGGACTGAAGGTCTAGTGGGGTTGGAAATCTCAGCTGATGAGGAGCAAGGAGAGGTCTTCTTTGTTCTTTGGTGTGGGTCTTTTAGATACGCTTGCCAACGAACTGCATGGCAGGTCAACATATGTCTGGTCAAGCATGTGGTACCCAAGCGGGAGATGTTTTGGCCACGCGAGATACGCTTGAGACATATGTTGCAAATAGCAGCGGTGCGATCTGATGCACTCGTCTCAAAAAAGGCCCACACCAAAGAACTTTTTGAATAACGCGCAGAGACTGCAGCGCCCTGCACATGTGGCGCTTTGGGGTGTGATGCAGTCAATGTGCTGCCCTTAGGCTGGCCCCTGGAGGGCATCCTGCCTCGTTGGTGATGTGCCGCCTCCTCCTCCTCCTCCTCCTCCTCCCCTCTCCTATCAGGCACCCACGTTGAGTCAGTGACCTCATCATCCCCACCCTCCTCATCACTGGAGCAAACCTGGCAGTATGCTGCAGCAGGGGGAGCATGACTGCCAGATTGCTGTCCTTCTTGGGCACCCCCTCTGTCCGTGCTCGTGTTACTGCCTTCATCGAGCTCAGTATCATCATCAGAGCCTTCCAAACGCTGGGCATCCTCCTGGAGCATGTACCCAACACTGTGGTCAAACAGTTCGAGGGACTCCTCAGGAGGACATGGTGGGGCTAGGGAAGGAGTCACTAATGACATTGAGCCGAGGGAAGAGGCCGCTGCTTTGCCAGACAAAGTACCCTGGGCATGGGTGAGAGAGGATGAGGAGGATGAGGATGGCTTGGTCATCCACTCGACCAAGTCTTCCGCATGTTGCGGCTCAACATGACCAGCTGCCGAAAAAAAGGCCAAGCGTGTCCCATGGCCACATGCTGATGAGGATGCACCGTCTCCACGACCAGCACTAGACACAGAGCCTGCTTGCCCTCTCTTATTGGCTTGTGACTGTCTGCCTCTCCTTCTTGGCCTTCCAGACATACTAATGGCCTGTAGCTGCACTAAGCTGGGATAGATATATATATATATATATATATATATATCTGTAGTATGAGAACACCACCAACCTTCTACAGGTAGCTTTAGCTGAACACTGTGAGGTGGACGCACCCCACTAACTTGTAGGTTTAGCAGAACATTGTGAGCAGGACGCACTGCACTAACTGTAAATAGTCTAGCTGTCTGACTGTGGTACTAATAGGATCAAAAGAACACCAGCAATTTTCTTCAGGTAGCTGTATTTACTGTAACAAGACAAGCCTGCCTGTCAGTAAGAAGATAACAGAAATGGATCTAGCTGAACACTGTGAGCAGGACGCACCCCACTAGCTTGTAGGTTTAGCTGAACACTGTGAGGTGGACGCACCCCACTAACTTGTAGGTTTAGCTGAACACTGTGAGCAGGACGCACCCCACTAACTTGTAGGTTTAGCAGAACACTGTGAGCAGGACGCACTGCACTAACTGTAAATAGTCTAGCTGCCTGACTGTGGTACTAATAGGATCAAAAGAACACCAGCAATTTTCTTCAGGTAGCTGTATTTACTGTAACAAGACAAGCCTGCCTGTCAGTAAGAAGATAACAGAAACGGATCTAGCTGAACACTGTGAGCAGGACACACCCCACTAGCTTGTAGGATTAGCTGAACACTGTGAGGTGGACGCACCCCACTAACTTGTAGGTTTAGCTGAACACTGAGCAGGACGCACTGCACTAACTGTAAATAGTCTAGCTGCCTGACTGTGGTACTAATAGGATCAAAAGAACACCAGTAATTTTCTTTAAAATACTGTAACAAGACAAGCCTGCCTGTCAGTAAGAAGATAACAGAAACGGATCTAGCTGAACACTGTGAGCAGGACACACCCCACTAGCTTGTAGGATTACCTGAACACTGTGAGGTGGACGCACCCCACTAACTTGTAGGTTTAGCTGAACACTGTGAGCAGGACGCACTGCACTAAATGTAAATAGTCTAGAAGATAACAGGAACGGATCTAGCTAAACTGAATACAGTGTATATATATATATATATATATATATATATATATATATATATATATATATATATATATATATGCGCAACACCTACACTTTAAGTGCAGCTAACTGACTGACTGCCCTGCCTAATCTAGCTAACTCAAATGAAATGACACTGTCTCTCTCTCTCTCTATTTCTCAGCACACCGGAACACACTGCACAGGGCCGCCGTGCAGGCAGCCTTATATAGTGTGGGGCGTGTACTAAATCCCCTGAGCCATAATTGGCCAAAGCCTCCTTGGCTTTGGCCAATTACGGCTCTCTGTTAAGGCGGCGCTGTGATTGGCCAAGCATGCGGGTCATAGTGCATGCTTGGCCAATCATCAGCAAGCAATGCACTGCGATGCCGCAGTGAATTATGGGCCGTGACGCGCCACACGAATTTGGCGCGAACAGCCCATATCGTTCGCAATTCGACGAACGATCGAACAGCCGATGTTCGAGTCGAACATGGGTTCGACTCGAACACGAAGCTCATCCCTACTCACAGCACATCACTTTTGGATTATCATCCTGATTGGACTTTTTTTTATGTCTTATTTTGTCCACTTATATTTGCAATATGGATTGACTTTTGGTTTATCTATTTTTATCCAGTCACAGCACAATTTCCAATAACTTTTTTTTTTATCTCCTTTATTATATTTTATTTGTATTTTTTGTTACACATGTACCTACATTCATATGTTTGATGCACAATATATTTTGTTCATCATATAGTTTGATGCACTCATTTTTGCACTTTTGCTTTGGGTCTGGTCAATTCAATTTTATTTATACTCAGTGTGACCTTTTGGCATCTATCATTGGGAGCATATGTCATTTTGTTTCACTATTCCCATTATTTAGCGCAACTTTTTGCTCTGTAATTCTGTTTAGTGTCGTATAACACTTTAGTTGCAGCTTATCACATTGTACATTCTATAGCGCAGTATTCTTTTATACATATTTATCCTCTTCCTGACAACCCTAGCCAGTGGTTGTCGGGGTCTCCGGGTGGGGCTTATCCGAATGTGGAAGCCCCCCTTTAAGAAGGGGGGCCCCAGATCCCTGCCCCCCATGTGAATGGGTAGCGGGTACATCGTACCCATTCACCTCAAAAAGCAGAAATGTAAAAAAAAAAATTAAAAAACAAAAGCCAGTTTTTGACAAGTCCTTTTATTAATAAAATAGCTCTATACCATCTTCTCCTGCCGCCGTCTTCTCCCACTGCCGTATCTCCTTGTGTCGTCTTCTCCCGCCACCGCCATCTCTTCCGATGCTGTCCTTCTCCCCGAGCTGTCTTCGTGTCCTATCTTCTCTGTTCTTTCTTGCCGCCAGTTACCCGCTATAAAAAAAGCTGCTCTTCTGTTGCTGTCTTCCTCCGTTGAGTTGTCGCTCGCTGTGTGGTATCTTTCATCATGGATTCCAATAGGTTTTTTTTTAAGCATATGATTAAAGCCAGAGGCTCTAATTGGCTTCAAAAAAGGGTGGGCTCTGGGTGTAGAGCCGGCGGCAGGAGACGACGGCACTGGGAGAAATTGCGGCAGGGAAGATAACGGCGGGAGAAGACGGCTCAGAGCTATTGTATTAATAAAGGACTTGTCAAAAACCGGCTTTTGTTTTTTTTACATTTCACTGCTTTTTGAGGTGAATGGGTAGGGGTACAATGTACCCGATATCCATTCACATAGGGGGGCTGGGATCCTGGTGGCCCCCTTCTTAAAGGGGGGCTTCCAGATTTCGATAAGCCCCCCGCCCACAGACCCCCACAACCACCGGACAAGGTTTGTGGGGATGTGACCCTTGTCCCCATCAAAATGGGGACAAGGTGCTTTGGGGGGACCCCAAAGCACCCTCCCCATGTTGAGGGAATGTGGCCTGGTATGGTTCAGGGGGGGGCATTCTCTTGTCCCCCTCTCTTTTCCTGCGGACTGCCAGGTTGCGTGCTCGGATAAGGGTCTGATAAGGATTTTGGGGGAGGACCCCTACGCCATTTTTTTTTAATTTTGGCGTGGAGTTCCCCTTAATATCCATACCAGAGTCGAAGGACCTGGTATGGACTGGTGGAGGGAACCTACGCCATTTTTTTATTTGATTTTCACTCTATATTGCCGGAACCGGCAATTCATTACAGCTGTGAGCAATTTATATGACAATTTTTCCTTTTTTTTTTTTTAAATGTCATTTTGCTGCGGTACAGTAATAAACATGGGTAAGGTGCGCTACTATACATGCATACTATAGACACCCCCCAGGCACGATATTCAAAGGAATTTTTAATTTTTATTGTTTCACTTTAAGCATTATTAAAATCACTGCTCCTAAAAAAACGGCTGGTTTAAAAATAATTTCTAATTAATACATGTCCCCTGGGGCAGGACCCAGGTCCCCATACACTTTTTATGGCAAAGAACTTGCATATAAGCCTTCAGTGAGAACTTTTGATTTTGCAGGTTCGAGCCCCATTGACTTCCACTATTCCCACATATGTGATCTGACACTGCTTTCCATTTGCATTAGCGCTCAGTTTCTGAAAGTTGAAGTCTTATTTGGCCCTAACTGGGCGCTATTTTTTGGGACTGCAGGATCATTTTTCGCGCAAAAGTAAATGACCCCCTAGGTGACCAAAAAGCTACCAAATTGAAAACTCAGCAACTTATTGAAAATATTGAAAACATTTATAGAAAGATCATTGCAAACAAAGAAAATACAATTTGAAAGAGACTCAATAACAGGACATACAAATGGGGAAAAAAAAACTAATTTTAAAGTCACTTTAAATGAAGAATACTCCTTTGACTTTACTGAACACAGACTCTAAAGGATTGTTTTTCTATCTCAGATAGATCACAAAAGAAAAAAAAAAAATCACCTAGAACAATAAATGCAACACAAGGTAGTCAATCATTCTCTAATGCCGTGTACACACGTTCGGACTTTTCGACAGCAAAGGTCCGACGGAACAAATTCGCCGGACAATTCCATCATGTGTGGGCTCCATCGGACCTTTGCTGTCGAATAATCAGAAAGACTTTAGATTTAAAACATGTTTCAAATCTTTCCGACGGACTCAAGTCCGGTCGAAAAATTTGTTCGTCTGTATGCTAGTCCGACGGGTGAAAACTGACGCTAGGGCAGCTATTGGCTACTGGCTATGAACTTCCTTATTCTAGTCCGGTCGTACATCATCACGTTCGAATCCCTCGGACTTTGGTGTGATCATGTGTAGACAAGTCAGATTCGACAGAAGTCCATCGGAAGTCCGTCGATAGTCCGTCGTAAAGTCCGTCAAAAAGTCAGACGGGATTCAGTCCGTCAAAAAGTTCGACAGGATTCAGTCCGTAGAAAGTCCGGTCCTGTGTACACGACATAACTCACAGGCACATACTAAAACTACAAATACCACCACATTGTGTCTCTGAGCCACTGGTGATAGTAGTTGCTCAATTTTGGTTGAACTTCGGGTTGGCCCTCTTTCTCATTACAGAAAACACACAATACAGTGTTTGCATCACTGACCTTAGCAAATGCACCTTTTTATATAAATTCCCGGACCCCTTATTTGATCCCAATAAAAGAACAAAATTTAACTCAAAAGAAAAAAATCTATTCAGAAAAAAAATTCTGAAAAACTTAACAAAAGGTCTTAACATTTTGCTCCAGCAATAAATGTGACAACTTTTCAATAATGCGCCTCTAATTAATAACAAAGACTGTTTATTAGAGTTGAGCTCAGGGTTCTGTAGTTTCTCCTTATGTCTTTATGGAATGTGCATTTTATACAGGGGTACAGTAATACTCTAAATGAAAAGGGCCTTCCCCAAACTGTTACCACAAGGTAGGAAGTGCACAATTGTGTCTTTGTATGCTCTTGAAACCAACCGAATTTTGGGCCATATAGTTAAGCTCAGTCTGAAGTTTCAGTCAGAGAAAGCAAGCAGCATCTTCTGGTTATGTCTTGTTAGCTAACCCATTGTGCTCTGGGAATCCTTGGCCATATAACTATCATATACAATACAGCAGTTTAAATATATATGTTTATAAATAACTAAAATACAGTTGGCCCTAAACCAGGGGTCTGAAACTGGTGACAATCCAGTTGTTGCGGAGTCCCATCATGCCTCTGAGGGAGTCATGATTGTAACTGTCAGCCTTGCAATGTCTCATGGGACTTGTAGTTTCTCAACAGCTGGAGGGCCACCAATTTGAGACCCCTGCGCTTAAACCATTATAACTTTCCTTTCAATAGAGGAATTGATAAAAATGTGCACCTACTCAGTCTTTGTTATTAACTGTAATTACAGGAGAAGATGGGACGGAATCTATTGATTGCTTTGTGCTTGTGGAGTTGCATCCCAATTGTGAACTGCACATTCAGTGATAAAGCACTCCAAAATGTTACAGACCACATTATGAATACAATCATCAATAAGATTTGGCAAAGGTAAGCATTGTTTCCTTATTGTATCAAGTGATAAATCAGTCCATCTCTCCAGAATGTGTTTCCTCTGGTTTGCTTCTTCTTCACCATAGATTGGGTATTTAGACCTGGGTGAGTTGACAAGGTATACAATGGCACTTAAGGTGTATATATCGTTAATACCCTCTGTTAGGCCTGTGATGGTTTAATCTCTGCTCAGACCTCAGATGTTGACTGTGAGCTGCAAATGTAAGGTTTGCAGCGCCTCCATCCAAGTCCATCCAAGTCTCAGTAAATGTCACTTTGTGAACGGTTGTGGTGCTTCTATTGACTAACAGGTCTTTGCAGCAGACACCATCTGGGGGGATGGAGGAGGAGGCTCTCAACCTCTGATCAGAAACTATATTTTCATAGTTGCCAACATTGTAAAAAAATGTTTAGGGGCACTTTTTTGGCAGTAGGTGGCATTGCATTATAATTAGGGGGCGGGGCATGCGTCTGTAGGCGTGGCCTAGGGGAAACGGAAAAATGTGGTGCGCAAAGCGCTCCGTGCCAAAAAATGGATGCGGTTTATGGGAAATAGTGGGCGTGGCTAAAATGGGCATGGCTCAAAGGGGTGTGGTTAGCGTCTGAGATGAATGAGGGAAAGGGGGAAAGGGGCCCCAGATCCTACACCACAATAGAAATATGTGTATTCCAGAGTTTAACAATCAGCAGATAAAGATACTCCAAACACCTAGTGTTAGCGCTTCAATCATCCCGGCACCATGGTTGTTGTGGTGTCAGGATGATTGAAGCGCATTATTTCTATTATTACATTGTAATATAAAATGAAATCATTCAACTCACCATAATGCAGAATCAGTGGGAGACCTGAGCGTGTCACCTGCCACGTCGCCTGCCACCAGATGCCCCCAGAAGAGTCCGTCCTTACATCAGGTGTCCCCATCAGTGGAGCCTTCCTCACATCTGTGTCCCCAGCAGTGGAATCCTCCTTACATCTGTGTCCCCATCAGCGTAGCCCCTCCTTACATCTGTGTCCCCATCAGCGAAGCCCCTCCTTACATCTGTGTCCCCATCAGTCCTCCTTACATCTGGTGTCCCCATCAGTCCTCCTTACATCTGGTGTCCCCATCAGTCCTTCTTACATCTGTGCCCCCATCAGTCCTTCTTACATCTGGTGTCCCCATCAGTCCTCCTCCCTTCATCTGGTGTCCCCATCAGTCCTCCTTACATCTGGTGTCCCCATCAGTCCTCCTTACATCTGGTGTCCCATCAGTCCTCCTTACATCTGGTGTCCCCATCAGTCCTCCTTACATCTGGTGCCCCCATCAGTCCTCCTTACATCTGGTGCCCCATCAGTCCTCCTTACATCTGGTGTCCCCATCAGTCCTCCTTACATCTGGTGTCCCCATCAGTCCTCTTTACATGCCCGTGGTGTCCCCATCAGCAGAGTCCTCCTCATATCAGCGTCTGTCCCCAGCAGCGGAGCCACCCTCACATCAATGTCCCCATACAAAAAAATAATAATAAAAAAGGCCATAAATCTATCCCCTATTTGTAGACGCTATAACTTTTGCACAAACCAATCAATATACAATTATTCAATTTTTTTTACCAAAAATATGTAGCAGAATACATATCGGCCTTGTGACAGACCTAGCCGGGAGAGAGACTTTTGGAGGGGACTGTATGCTAGCCTCTTGCCGATCGATTGGGGGCCCTTGCATTTGGGGGAACGGTGCTCTTTGTGAGCTATATGCCTGGGGACCCTTGAGGTGGTATTACTGTGGATTCGGGTCCTGGTCCCCCAGGACACACAGACTCTGGGGACCCTGGATTTGCCATATTGGAATAGTGGCTGATTCATAATGCTGGGACAGATACTGTTAGGAGATGCTGATGTAAATTTCAGCACCTGTCTGTTGTCTGCTAAAATGTGTATTGTAAATAAGTCTCTAGTATGGGATCTAAGAGTCATTAGATCCCCATTGTTGTTTGTGTTAATTAACTCTGCTATTGTGTGAAGAAGAGTCTGTTGATTGTGATAATGTTGATTGGATTTTCTGAACTACAAGACGGCCAGTCTGGCCTAAAGGTCATGTCTGAGTCATCTAGGCTGTCTAAAGGGATTAGTTAATTAGCTCATGTTAATTAGGTTAATTAGGTTACAGCTGTATTGTTAGAGTAATATGAGCAGGTCTGCACCTCCTCTTTTATTGTATAAATAAGACTGTATTCTTGTCAATAAAGTGATATTCCTGGTTGAACTTACATACAGCCTGCCTGGTGTTTGTTCTGAGCTATCACAACTGGGTTAGAACGGCACATAGCTGTAGTTCTAATCCCGGAGCATTGGATGACCGAGCAATCAGATGTCGCGATCTGCAATCTGATTCTATAGCTGCAGAGGAATGTCGGGAGAGTGGAACTGAGCGAGCAAGGGGCTCGTTACATTGGTTGGCAGCCGTGGGATTTGCTCTACAGTTACTGGGACACTCCAAACCAGCCTGCAGGAGAGCCACGCTGAAAGACTTACTTGAGAGCCATGGAGGGAATGGTGGGATCGTGCTTCCTTGCCGTGAACACATCCAAACCATCACCTGGATCCAAGGTAGCAGGATAGCAGGAGAGGAGAGATACCAGCCACCATGGATGAGGAATTCAGAAGGAGGTTGCGAGAGAAGGAGATACAGCACAGAGGACCAGTATCAGAGCAGGTCCTGCTAGGATGGTTTGATTCTATCCACTGTGAACTCTGGAAGGAAGCGCTAGCCCGTGAGCAGCGACACCAGGGAAAAGTTCTCCCCTCCATCCATGTGAGGTACTGGTCACAGTATGAAGTGCGAATGCTGTTTTTGGGGGAACAGCCGAACCAGGAGTGGACAGCCGAGTTAAGCAGGCTGATCCGGGCAGAAATGCGGTTGGACGAGAGCTACAGAGCCCTCCAGTGGTATGTAGCCCAAGTGTGCCCATGGACAGCGGATGACAGCCCCATGAAAGGCTTTGACTACGATGGCCTGGGATTGTTTTACTGGAAGCTGTCCAGGGACCCGGACTTTGGAAGTGATCGGAAGTGGCATTTGGAGGAAATAATGGAGCACAGAGAGCGGAGACTGAATGTCTCAGAAGTGCACTGGGCACTGGAAGATTTGGAGTTTCTGGCCGTTCAGGAATGGGAGTTGGAGATCTCCTACAAACAGCTGTTAGACTCTGCTCAGCAGCAGGGTGGTGCTCCCTTTGCCTGGGACTATCATGAAAGACCAGTTGACAACTCTGAAATCCTGGCTGAAGAGTTGACAATGTGGCAGAGTAATGGTGTGCTTTGCCAACCTGCACCCGCAGCTATGGAGGCGGAGGTCTTAGGGCGGATGCAGCAAGTGCTGACTGACCTTGATGAACCTGTTTCTGCATTGGATGATCTTGGATGGAGGAATGTGCCTGTCCAGCAGAATGCCAGAGAATCGTCAGTGGAAAATCTGAAGATTGCCTTCCCCAAACCTGAAGTGCTGACAACAGGGCAGAGCTCTGCTAACCTCTGCCCAGCACTGATAGCATCTTCTGGGTTCCACGGAGAGGAGATGGTGAACCTTTATCCCCAGACAACAGTTGCAGAGACAGGGGATTTGATAGACTTTTCTGCTGAGGAAGAACAACCTGGTGAGCCTCCAGCAGAAGAGCTGTTATTAGGGCCAAACTTCACTGTGCTCTGCCCAGCACTGATAGCATCTTCTGAGTTCCAGGGACAGGAGATGGTGAACCTTTATCCCCAGACACCAGTTGCAGAGACAGGGGATTTGATAGACTTTTCTGCTGAGGAAGAACAACCTGGTGAGCCTCCAGCAGAAGAGGAGCTGTTATTAGGGCCAAACTTCACTATGCTCTGCCCAACACCAACAGAAGTATCTGTGAAGTTACAAGGAACTTCCCCAGCTGAAGCGCTGGCAACCGGACAGAGGGTCCAAGATCTCTGCCCTACACCTGCGGTGGTTCCGGAGGCTCAGGGTGAGAAGGAGGTGGTCACTTCCCAGCAGCAGATCAGGATACAGGGGGAGAAGGGAGAGGAGGTGTTTGTCGTCCCTCCCCAACAGTTAGCCGGAGCAGGTGGTGTGGGGTTTCCAGCAGAACGGCTGGCAACAG
Source organism: Lithobates clamitans (assembly GCA_037952925.1). Classification (NCBI taxonomy): domain Eukaryota; kingdom Metazoa; phylum Chordata; class Amphibia; order Anura; family Ranidae; genus Lithobates; species Lithobates clamitans. The sequence continues at coordinate 790,984 of JBBGZY010001644.1, read as the reverse complement.
GTCCGAGTACTGCTGGACTCTGCCCTCAACTAACAGAGGATGGATGTCCTGTGAAGGTGGATGGGACTTCAGTCTCCACCTGTATACCCCAGGGATGCTGGGCAGTCGGCCCAGATCCCCAACAGCATGACGGATTGAGCCCAGACACCCTGTCTTCTCTCCAGCAGCAGAAAGGACTCCAGGGAGAAGGGCCAGTCCAGGCCTCTCCGAAGCGGCAGATATGTTCTCTGAGAGAGGCAGAGGTTGGCTGGGTGAGTAATGCTTTGTTTGGAACAATTTGTTTGGGGTACTGTGTGGGTACAGGCATTAGAGGACTGGAACTACTGACTGACTTCGGGGTCAACCCGTCTAGGGTCTCCTCCTGTGTTAGTCTCCTGCCGAAAGGGGAGAAATGTGACAGACCTAGCCGGGAGAGAGACTTTTGGAGGGGACTGTATGCTAGCCTCTTGCCGATCGATTGGGGGCCCTTGCATTTGGGGGAACGGTGCTCTTTGTGAGCTGTATGCCTGGGGACCCTTGAGTTGGTATTACTGTGGATTCGGGTCCTGGTCCCCCAGGACACACAGACTCTGGGGACCCTGGATTTGCCATATTGGAATAGTGGCTGATTCATAATGCTGGGACAGATACTGTTAGGAGATGCTGATGTAAATTCCAGCACCTGTCTGTCTGTTGTCTGCTAAAATGTGTATTGTAAATAAGTCTCTAGTATGGGATCTAAGAGTCATTAGATCCCTATTGTTGTTTGTGTTAATTAACTCTGCTATTGTGTGAAGAAGAGTCTATGTTGATTGTGATATTGTTGATTGGATTTTCTGAACTACAAGACGGCCAGTCTGGCCTAAAGGTCATGTTTGAGTCATCTAGGCTGTCTACAGGGATTAGTTAATTAGCTCATGTTATTTAGGTTAATTAGGTTACAGCTGTATTGTTAGAGTAATATGAGCAGGTCTGCACCTCCTCTTTTATTGTATAAATAAGACTGTATTCCTGTCAATAAAGTGATATTCCTGGTTGAACTTACATACAGCCTGCCTGGTGTTTGTTCTGAGCTATCACAACTGGGTTAGAATGGCACATAGCTGTAGTTCTAATCCCAGAGCATTGGATGACCGAGCAGAAAACAGATGTTGCGATCTGCAATCTGATTCTATAGCTGCAGAGGAGTGTCAGGAGAGTGGAACCGAGCGAGCAAGGGGCTCGTTACAGGCCTAAACTGAGGAAGAAATTTGTTTTTCACATTTTTTTTTGGATATTTATTTTACCACAAAGTAAAAAAAAAATTGTTGCTTTTTTTGTTTATAGCACAAAAAAAAGACACAGAGGTGATCAAATACCACCAAATGAAAGCTCTATTTGTGGGGGGAAAAAAGGACATCAATTTTGTTTGGGTGTAATTTCGCACGACCGCACAATTGTCAGTTGAAGCAACACAGTGCCAAATCGCAAAAAATGGTCTGGTCAGGAAGGGGGCAAATCCTTCCAGTCTTTAAGTGGTTAATGCAGATACTGGAAACAGGTCATTTCTATAGTTAGTGACCTGCTGCGTGTTCAGTTGCTCTTTTGTTGTTGACAGATTCCCTTGAGGATCAATTAGAGTCAGTAGGAATGATGCTGTTTGTGTGCATGCACCCAGTAGTGCATCATTATGACAGAGGAGATACAGCTTAAGATACAGAAGTGAGCAATAGCTGGAGCTGGGAGGAGGGAGGAGGGGGCAGGATAGACGCAGTGAGAGCAAACAGATGATCTATTCTGTGTTTGGTTGCTCTTTCCACTGCTCTAATCAATGCTGTTTAGAGTAAACTTGTCAGCTACAAACAGTCCAACTAGTAGGAAAGATTTTTTGTAGTTTTTCAAACAAAAATCATGTCCCAGATCCAATGGATCACCTAAGCCTACAGGTACTTCTTACCCTGGAAATGTCATTGCCTCCCTCCTTCATGTTGGCCACCTCTGTCGTGTCCCCTTCAGCGGCATCTAGTGCATTCCCGGGTTTCTCTGTGTGTTCAGTGGAGAGGGGAGGGTCCTCCCCTCTCCACTGAACACAAGCGGAGCAGTCCTCACGGCAGCAGCAGCGGCCATCTTCTTGTAGCCCACCGGCTGTTTTTGCTAAAACATTCCCGATTTTCCCGGGAAAAAAAAGCAAAATCCCGGTTATTTAATCGGGACGAGCTCTCGATTGGGATGAGGGTCCCAAAATCGGGATTGCCCCGGGAAAAATCGGGACTGTTGGCAAGTATGTATTTTGCATTAAGGGGGCAGTAGAGCAAGGGTTCATGTCAATGGACGTTCTTATCATTTGCTGCATTTTCCATTCAAATGCATGCTGCTGAGATTGACAAGCAAAGATTGCTCTTGACTTGCTTTGCATGCAGTTCCTCCATAGGGCATGCAACATCCAAAGAAAACCAATGTATAGCATGTCAAATGCAGCCTCTTTGCTGCTATATGTACTGCTCCCTTGTAGTCAATAGGATCCAGCTGTGTTTCACGTCAAATATATGACAATCTTTGTCAACAAGAGCCTATCAAGAGATTGTTTATTATTATTATACAGGATTTATATAGCGCCAATAGTTTACGCAGCGCTTTACAATATAAGATTGTTGGGATGTTGGTTGGCCCAAAACAGGACAGTGTGGAAAGCCAAAACTTGATTTTTAATTTTAGAGTTGGAAAGGCTTTTTTTTGTTTTGTTTTGCACTCTGTGTCTTGTAGGCACAACAGATGAAATATCTTTAAAGAGAACAGAATTCTCATCTTAGAGACTTGTCACAGAAGCAGGTGTCCTCATTGAAAGACTTCTTCTCCCTTCTTGCTCTGCTGACAATTTTTTTTATTACAACCTGTTTAGTTAATAGAACAGTTTATGGGTCACCAGAACAAATAGAGGGTAAATCTCCCTAGCAGTAAAAAAAAAAAAAAAAAAATCTACATTAGAACACAGAACAAGTACAATAATGTGACTCTAAAGGTACAGATAGTAAAAGATCAATATCTACAAAATAGTGTATTTATTGTACATCCTTGAAACTAATATACTCAAAACAAGCAAAAAAAATGTATATTGTAGCTTAACAATCCTTAAATTTGTTTTCTTATTTTAGGCTTTTTCCCTCTGTTTTCACCTGGATATCTGGCCAGTGACACCCCTCCTGTATTAGGCTCCATGCACACTGGGCTTAAAAACACTGAAAATATATTATCAAATACCATAATTTTCCTTTCCTGATGAACTCCATGGCAGCCTACGTGTGGGGTTAACCCCGCTTCCTCTCCAATGCTGTAGGACCCCACTCCCATAAATTTGAGCTCACCGGTAGAGACTGCGTTCCGTAACTAGCCAACTCTTGACCGATGGGTGGGACTCCGTCTGCCATGGAGTCCATCAGGAAAGGAAAATTACGGTAAGTATTTAATAATAAATTTTCTGTTTTCCTGACAGACTCCATGGCAGCCTACGTGTGGGAAATAACTAGCCAGACCACACAGGTGGGTATGCTGATCAAAAGAAATTTAATTTGGCCCATCACCCGACAGGATTCTTAAACCAAAGTTCACAGAAGATGCAGATGCAGTAATGTGACATAAAAATATTAATGTAGGCCCATGAGGCCACTTTGCAGATGACGTCTGGAGCCACATGTCAGGCTGCTGCCCACAAAGCCGCTATGCCCCTAGTGGAATGTGCCGTCACCACCTCTGGAGGAGCCAAGCCGTTAGCCCTATAAGCCTGCTGGATGGACTGGACAATCCAGGCCGCAATCGTTCTGGCCGAAGCTCACTTTTCTTTGTTACTGCTGGAGTGCAGGATAAAGGTAGTCGGAGCTTCTAAAAAGGAGGAAGAAACTTGCAGGTATTCCCTCAGTATTTCGCCTACATCCAGAGGGTGAACTTCGTTGGACCCCGGGGCCCTGAATGTAGGTAGGACAATTTTTTGGTTCTCATGGAACACTGAAGTGACTTTCGGGTTTGAGCTGAGCATAGGGATGAGGACCACCCGGAAGAAGGTCAGGAATGGTTCTTTGTGACCCAAGTCCCAATCTCAGAAAGACTTTTGGCTGAAGTGATGGCTACTAGGAAAGCGACTCTTGCAGAAAGGTCTTTCATAGAAAGCGGGGTAGATCCCGCGGAACTTAGTACAGACAATGGGTCGAGAACGAGGGTAGATCCCATTTGGGGAATCTTGGTCTTCTTTGGGACCCGAATCTTGTCGTCCCATGGAAGAACTGCCGGATTAGAGGGTGAACAGCCCATGATGTTCTAAAGAAGGTCGATAAGGCTGATGCTGATGGATAGAGACAGATCTAGGCCAGATTGAAGGAAGCTGAGGATATCCTGGATTTCTGGGTCTCTGAATGATCTGCCCGTAGAGGATGAGAACTCGACGAACTTGGCTCAAACTCTCCTATAGACTTTATTCGTACTTGACTTCCTCGAGATCATGAGGGTGGAAATCACTCTTGAGGCGCACCCGAGAGATTCCAGCCTCTCCTTCTCAAGAACCAGACCATCAGTCTTAATATTGCTGGACAAGGGTGCAGGACTGCCCCCTGAGAAAGAAGGTATGGCCTGAGAGGAAGAGGCACTGGGTCCCAGGAAGCTGAGTTGGGTCAGGAGGGGAAACCATGGCCTGTTCGGCCAGTAAGGTGCTATTACCACCACCTCGACTGCTTCCGATTTAAGTCTCCGTAAGAACCTTAGAATGATCAGGAACGGGGGAAAGGCGTATGCCCCGTTGAAGTTCCACTGATCTGTCTGGGCATCTATTCTGAAGGCCTGGCTGCAACGGGCCTAAGTGTAATACTTATTGATCTTGAAATTGTAGGAGGATGCAAATAGATCTACTTCGGGATTGTCTTCCAAGGACAGGATCCATTCTAGCGTCTGCACATGAAGAGACCACTCGTTGTTGTCCAACTGTGTGCAAGACAGGAAGTCCGCTTGGACATTCTGGACTCCAGGCATGAAGACTGCTGAAATATTGGCCAGGTTTCTCTGAGCCCAGGACATAACTTCCTGGAGCAAGGTGGAGCTCCGAGTGCCCCCCTGCCTCTTCACATAGGAGACCGCTGTGGTGCTGTCCATCCTTAATAACACTGATTCCCCTTTCAGGAGATGAGAGAAGGATTGAAGGGCACACCAGGCTGCCTGAAGTTCCAGGACGTTTGAGCCTGGGTTGTGAAGATGGGCATTTCACTTGCCTTATGCAATCTCTGACCTGCAGAGGGCTCCCCATCCAGCACCACTGGCATCAGTCATGACCGTGACCCATGAGATGGGGACAATGGAGTGTCAGGTGAGCAGATTTCTGCACTGAAGACACCAGAAGAGGCTGCACCTCATCACTGATGTTATGTGAATTGATTGATTGTTGTCCCCTGATTTCCATTGCTGAAGAAACCCTGTCTGAAAAGGGCATAATCTCCAGAGAGACCACTTGACCATTTGGGTTGTAGAGATCATCGTGCTGATAATTTCTAGGCACTCTGAGGCCTTCAGGTGTGAGGAGCTCTGCGCCCGTGAAATTCTCTCCCAAATGACTGGGAACTTCTCCACTGGGAGAGAGATGGTACATTCCACCGTGTCGAACTGGGCCCCTGAGTATATCAGGCACTGGACTTGATCTAAATGGCTTTTTTCCAAGTTTAGGAGCCAACCGAATTCGGTTAGTGTGGAGATAACCTGCTTCCTGTGGACCAACAGCTGCTCCTTGTCTTGGGACAGAAACAGGAGGTCGTCGAGGTAGTGGTACAAGCGTATTCTTTGTGTGCTGATGAGGGCCACCACAGCCAGAAGAACTTTCGAGAAGTCTCGGGGTGAGGTTGTCAGCCCTAAAGGGAGGCAAGTGAACTGTAGATGTTCTTGCCCGACTTGAAACCGGAGGTATTTGCGGAATTCCTCTGCCACAGGCACGTGGAAGTAAGCATCTTTTAAGTCGATTGAGATTAGCCAATCGCCTGGCTGCACGGCTTGTTGGATGGTAGACAAAGTCTCCATTTTGAATCTTTCGTATTTTATAAACTTGTTTAGGTAAGTTAGATCTATCACTGGGCGCCACAAACAATTTTTCTTCTGTACTAAGAAGAGAGGGATGTATACCCCCTGGAACTCTCTGCCCTTCGGGACAGGCATCACGGCCTCCTGTACTATCAGCGAATCCACATAGGAAAGTAACGCCTGCTTCTGTTCTGAACGTGTTAGCAGGGTGGAAATAAATCTGGGGGTAAGAGTACTGGTGAAGGACCATGTGTGGCCTGTGGAGACAGTCTCAATGGTCCAGTAGTCCGAGATTGAGGCCACCCAGACGTGCCGGAAGAAAAGCAGACGCGCCCCCACCGGGCCCACCTGGGCGAGCCCAATCTCGAAATGACTCTCGTCCACTGGACACCTGGCTCTTAGCGGGCTTCTGGAAGGATGCCTGCCCTCTGCTCCAATTCCTTCTGAAGTCTCGGCCGCTTCTATAAGAGCGTGCTTCCCTTGAACGCTCGGTACTATGTCTTCTGCGCTGGGGCATCCTCTGAGCGAACAGACGCCTATCCTGAGGCAGGAAGCCCGACTTCTCACCCATGGCCCAGGCTATAGCGCTGTCCAGCCTGTTGCCGAACAACGAGGACCCCGCAAAGGGAATCCTACACCAGGCTTGTATGGATGCTGGATCGGTGAGCCAGGGGAGCAACCACAAGGCCCACTTAGCTGTGACCGAGCATAGTCTGGGCCAACAGGCGAATAAGGTCGATTGAAGCCTCCCCCAGGAAGGTCACTGCCAGCTTCAGCTCCTGGATTGCCAACCCCCTGGCCAGTTCTTCTGAGACTCCTCTGAGCACGGAGTCTACGTTCTCAGTCCAGGCCTCCATGGCTTTGGACATGGCCTCAAGGGCCAAAGTGGGTTTGCAAGCCATACCGGCTAACCTGTAAATCCTCTTCAGGTCTTGGTCTATTCTTCTCTCAAGCCCATCTTTGAAGGATACCGCGTCTCCCAAGGGAAGAGTGACATGCTTGACCAGTTGCATCAGAGCTGCGTCTACGAGGGGAGCATTTTCCAGATGTTTCACTTCCTCAGCCTTAAAGTGGTATAACCTGGAGGTTTTACTTGACATACAGGTCTTCCTATCTACCTTGCTCCATTCCTCATCAATAATATCCTTTAATTCAGAAAGGAGTGGAAAATTGGAACGTTCCTTCCCCAGATGCTTAAAGAACTTCTTCTGCTTAGCCAGGGGAGTGTAAGCATCTGCCCACTCAAGGGCCTCTTTGAACGCTTTAATTAGTGGGGAAACCAGGGTTAAGTCGAATCCTCTGACAAACTCATCACCCACCATCTCACTGTCCGAGGAATCAGGGGAGGCATCATAAGGCTGGCATGGGCCTGAATCCTCCTGGGCCTCATCAGCCAGGGAGCCAGATAGAATGGTGGACTGGCTCCGTGTGTGGGTTGTATCCCTCCAAGAGACTCCATCTGACAGGCTTTTTAAATCCCCTGCCCAGACGACGTCACTGCTGAGTCCCCCGTTCATGCCTGTGCCACGTTGAATTGTCGGCAGACGCCTCGGCCTTCCTCCGAGCCATGCATGCGCTAACCAAGCCTAGGAATCACCCGAGGCCCCACGCATGCGCAGAAGTCTGCCGTGGCTGTGACCCAGAAAAAATTATGGCGCCTTGGAACTCAGAAAGGTTCCAGGCGCCAAGAGAGATCCAGCGGAAGGGAGGACAAGGGGAAAGGGGAAGTCTGGACACATAAATAACATAAGCACTGCCATGGAGAAAAAAATGAAGACTCCCGACCTTGCCAGTCGTGATGAACGTCTCCTCCTGGGCTGCCCCCTACCATTGGGGCATACATGCCTGAGGCCACTCACCCGCCTGTGGCTGGGCCCTGGGCTCTCTACACCGCTCCATTGGTATGCCTGACATCGGCCCGCCCGGGACTCATTCATCCGGTTTGGACGCGAGGAAACATCTTATAGGTCCAAAGAGGAGGACAAAAAAAAGGAACGCAGTCTCTTTTGTACAAAGTTTAGACGAGTTTAGGAGAGTTTTACGTTTTTTTCTGCCTCTAAACATTAAACTCAAAATATGCCTGTAATCGTCATAATGTGCATGGACACATAGGATAAAACTGAGCTGCTTCTACGGGCAGAACACAAAACTCCTGTAGAAGCAACGTTTTTAATGCCAGTGTGCATGGAGCCTAATGCCGCATACACACAAGTGGAATGTCCATCAGAAAAAGTCTGATGGGAGCTTTTCATCGTATTTTCCGACCGTGTATATGCCCCATCGGACTTTTTCCGTCGAAAATTCTGATGGACTTAGATAGTGAACATGTTCTAAATTTTTCCGACGGAACTAATTACTAATCGGGAAACCCGCTCGTGTGTATGCTGTTCTGACGTACCAAAAACGATGCATGCTCAGAAGCAAGTATGAGACGGAAGCTATTGGCTACTGGCTATTGCGCTTACTTTTTCTAGTCCCGTAGTATGTGCTGTATGTCACCGCGTTCTGGACGGTCGGACTTTGGTCGGAGTTCCATCAGAAAAGCCTTCAGAGTTTATTCAGACGGCAAAACCAGTCGTGTGTACACAGCATAAGAGTGCCTCACTCTGGATGAAGGAGCAACAGACACCTTTGGACAGCAGAATTGTTAGTTTGGGGGAAGGAGAGAGTTAGATGTACTAGCAGAATTACATATACTAAACAAATTAATCAAAATGTCAGCTAATACATTGTAAATAGTTACAGCAACAGTTTTTTAAATTGTTTGTCTCAGCCCTGTAACTGCTACATCAGCTTGTTCTGTTGAAAAATATCAGTCTTACTGGCCTGGATCACCAGGTAAAAATAATGTAAAGAAAGCCTAAAAAAGAAAACAAATGCAGATACCACATCTAGAAATTGGTAAGCTTCAATATAATACATGTTTGTTTTTGAGTTTATTTCTTTAAAGGATAGCTATTTTGGTTATACTTCTCCTATGGATCACAAGAGTGCAGATCAGCCCGTTGTTGGCTGATGTCACGGAGCTGGTGCAGAATCTAAATATATCTGGAATGCCTGGTCCGGCAGCTGGCTCAGCCTCTCAGCATTCAGCAGAGAGGCTGAGGCAGCCTCTCCCAGCCCTTCCAAAGCTCAGCGCTCCAGTGAGTGCTAGAGGGGAAAAGCAGAGAGCCGCTGACTGCTCACAAAATGCTGAGAACTGAGCAATCAGCAGTCTTTGATCACTCTGTTCTTGGTGCAGAGCCAACGGGGTAACGGATCGATGCTGCATCCACCAAGGCGAGTATATATAATTTTCTAATTCCCAAACTTCTCTTTTAAAAATGATTTATACAGAGCCTTTAAAAAGTATTCATACTCCTTGACATTTTCCACATTTTGTCATGTCACAACCAAAAACGTAAATGGATTTTATTGGGATTTTATGTGATAGACCAACACAAAGTGACACATAATTGCGAAGTAGAAGGAAAATGAAAAATAGTTTTCCATATTTTTTACAAATAATTATCTGAAAAGTGTGGTGTGTATTTGTAGTCAGCCCCCTTTACTCTGTTACCCCTAACTAAAATCTAGTGGAACCAATTGCCTTCAGAAGTCATCTAATTAGTGTAGCGATACCCCCATGGGGGCTGCTGAATTTTGTTCATTTGCCTTTTGCTCTTTCCCAAACAGTTCATGCTTTACTCACAGAAGGTTGTTTTCCAGTCTTCTTCCTCCTCTTTGCTCCTACTTCCTCCTGGTTGCTGTCCGGCACGTCCCAGCATGGGATGTCCGGCCTTCCTCCGGCACTACATGCTGACTTCTGTTCCAGGGGCCAAACAGCGGCCTTCCTGGAATCGCCTCTGGCTATCTGGCTCCAGGATCTCTGAACTCCCGGGCCACAGCCTCCGCACTCCTTCTGAAGTTCCTCCTGATGGCTCCTCCATCCCTCCTCTCCGCATGGCACATTCCCCTCCCCGGCAGGGGAACGCCTAACACACACCAGCTCCTCCATGCTGTCCTTCTGTACTTCTGACTCCCAGAATCCCCAGGACATGTGACCCCTCCCCTATTTATGAGAGACCTCCCTGGTGACCTCTCAAATCAACCATTGGTCAGTTCTTTCACATGGGGTTTCCTGCCACTCAGATCTCAGCCCATCCTCTACTTCCAGCAGAATCCACTGTTCATCAGAGGAGGCATCCCTGAGTCCAAGTGTAGGCGGTTACACCCCCCTCTATCCTGACACTCCCAACCCTAAATCCACAACCAGACCCAGAAAAAAAGACATGGCCCTGGTTAAATTTACCTATCACTACTGCCTACTCTATCAAAAAACACCACTAAGCACTTACCTAAAAGTATAGGGCACTAAATTAGTAAATAGAGTTTACCTGTGTGTAATTTAACCCTTTCATGCCTAAGCCTATTTCTGACATTTGTTGCCTACAAGTTGAAAACCGTATTTTTTGCTAGAATATTACTTAGAACCCCCAAGCATTATATATATATATATATATATATATATATATATATATATATATATATATATATATATATATATATATATATATATATATATATATATATATATATATATATATATATATATATACATATATATTTTAGCAGAGACCCTAGAGAATAAAATGGCAATCATTGCAATTTTTTTATGTCACAGCATCAGTCTTTCTAATGCAATTTTTTGGAAAAAAAGACACTTTCATGAATTAAAAAAAAACAAAACAGTAAAGTTAGCCCAATTTTTTTGTATAATGTGAAAGATGATGTTACGCCAAGTAAATAGATACCTAACGTCATGCTTTGAAACTGCGCATACTCATGGAACGGCGACAAACTACGGTAACTAAAAATCTCCATAGGCGACATTTTTTAAAAAAATGTAACGGTTACCAGGTTAAAGTTACAGAGGAGGTCTTTTGCTAGAATTATTGCTCTCACTCACTGATGATCGCGGTGATACCTCATGTGTGTGATTTAAACACCGTTTACATTTGAAGGCGCGACTTACATATGCGTTTTATTTGCTGCGCGGTGATATTTATTTATTTTAACATTGTCCCTTTAAAAAAATAAATAAATCTGATCACTTTTATTGCTGTCACAAGGAATGTAAACATCCCTTGTGACAGTAATAGATGGTGACAGGTACTCTTTATGGAGGGATCAGGGGTATAAAAGACCCCAAATCCCTCCTTTGCCCTTAAAAGTATTCAGATCGGAAAAATTGGCGATTCTAAATGTCCCTTTAAACAAAATATATTGATTTTTCATTTTTTTTTTCATTTTTATTTTAAACACTTTCCCTTTTAAATATTTTTTATCACTTGTATTCCTATTACAAGGGATGTAAACATCCCTTGTAATAGAAATAGGGCTTCACAGGTCCTCTTTACAGAGAGATCTGTGGTCTATAAGTCCCCACATCTTTGCTCTACGCTGGAAACCCTGAGATCAACAACAAAAAAAGCCATCTCATGCTTTCCAGTTAAAAAAACAGTAGTATTTACATCTGCAGGCACCAGAAGTGACGTCATGACATCGCTCCTGGTCACCGATCTGGTCCTCAGTCACCCCTATGGTAAACAGCTGCTCATAGCCGATTCAATCTCCGACTCGGCAATCGCACAGGCGAGCTGGTAGAAGTACCAAAGGGCGGCGGGAGGGGTGGACTTCCCCTCCCGCCGCCTGTAAAAACAATCAAGTGGCTAAACAGCTGCTATGATTGTTTTTACTGTATATGACAGAGAATCGCCGGCAGAAAAGATTGATATCTGAATGATGCTTGCAGCTGCAGGAACCATTCAGATTTAAACATTTAAACTCCAGGACATCATATGATGTCCACCTAAGGAGAAGTGTATAAGAGAAGTGTCAGAATTGGTTTGGGCAATGAGCGGTTAAAGCAGTTTCTGGTGTACAGTAACTCTAAAGGGAAAATGCTTTATTCGTTTATTATTGACAAAGCTTATATTTCATTTTTTCTAACCTTTCAGCAGAGGAGCGCCTCAAGTCGCCTTTATAGTGAAGCTGACAAACAGGGAGTGCAGTATCCGAACAAACAAGACCAATCCTGACTTAATCACTGATATACCAGATGATTTTTTTAATGCTATTAACAAAGAGATAGTTAGTCAAATGAAAGACGCAATGAACAAGAATGCCATCTACTCTGGGAAACGAATCTTAATGGCTACATCTAAAGAAGTTACTGAAAGGAAGAAGAACAGAGAAGTTATAACCTATACAGAACATGCAGAGTATCGTCTCCTAACACCTGAAACCTATTCCCCCGTTGATGGTTTTAAGACTAAAGACCCTAATTTCAACCATGTCATATTTTACTCTCTAATCTCCCCATGTGTAGATAAATGCATCAGAAATAGGTTTTACAGTATATTGGACAGCCTTCTAAAAAACTTCCAACAATTTAGGGACCGGGCTTTTGTGTACAGGTTTGTGTACAAACCTGATATGGAGAAACTTAATGACACAAATAAAAGTCAGGAAATAATAAATGCTTGGCGTGATCTGGATCAGATAATGCCTCTGTTCCGCTGTATTGGTGGTACTTGTAAACAGTGCTTTCAGAATGGTACGATCAATGATTTCTGTACTCAAAATAATCCTTACTACTGAACTAGAAGCATGCTGATAGGATCAATATAAGTCCTCCCTCCCCATTTTGTGCATTTTTAAAAAAAATATTTCTTACCTTTTAGATGTATAATCTGCTTATTTGCAAGGCAATAAAAATGCTGATCAGCAAAACACCTTGTTTGCATTTCCTTATTTAGGGTTTCTATTTGCAATAATGTTGTGATGGCATATAAGGTATAAAGAAATAACCAGGATCCACACAAGAAAAAAAAGCCTGTGACGAAGGAGATATGGAGGCTGTAACAGGCAACCTACTGTATGTTTTTGACAATGCCGGTCATCCTTCTCTCTTGCCTTTTCAATGGCTTCCACACATTCTCAGGTCACTGACCCAGAACAAGGATGCAGATCATGAATTGTGGCTTCACAGCATGGACCAAGGCGGTGGCGGACATTTTTCAAAGTACAGACCTTAGTGAAGGGCACCAAGGTACATTTCAAATTAAAACCATCAAAAAACATGTGCCCATCAGTGCCCATAGGTGCAGATTCATCTGTGCCCACCAGTGCAGCTTATCAGTGCCCCCAGTGCAGCCTATCTATGCCCATCAGTGCCCCAAAGTGCAGCCTCATCTGTGCCCGCCAGTGCAATCTGTGTCCATCAGTGCAGCATGTGCCCATAGGTACAGTTTAATCTGTGCCCACCAGTGCAGCATATGCCCATCAGTGCCCATAGTTGCTGTCTCATCTATGCCCACCAGTGCAGCTTGTCAGTGCCCACCAGAGCAGCCTATCTGTGCCTATCAGTGCCCATAATTGCAGTCTCATATGTGCTCACCAGTTCAGCCCATCCGTGCTTATCAGTGCAGATAATCTGTGCCCATCAATGCAGCATGTGCCCATAGGTGCCCATAGGTGCAGTTTAATCAGTGCACCGCCCACCAGTGCAGCCCATCTGTGCCCATCAGTGCAGCCCATCTGTGCCCATCAGTGCAGTCTCATCTGTGCCCATCAGTGCCCATAGGTGCAGTCTCATCTGTGCCCACCAGTGCAGCTTATCAGTGCCCACCAGTGCATCCTATCTGTACCCATCAGTGCCCGTAAGTGCAGTCTCATATCTGTGCCCACCAGTGCAGCCCATCTGTGCCCATCAATCCAGCCTATCTGTGCCCATCAGTGCAGTCTTACCTGTGTCCATAGGTCCAGTCTCATCTGTGCAGCCTATCTGTGCCCATAGGTGCAGTCTCATCTGTGCCCATCAGTGCAGCCTGTGCCCATCAGTGCAGCCTATCTGTGCCCATCAGTGCAGTCTCACCTGTGCCCACCACTGAAACCCATCAGTGCAGCCTACCAAAGTCCCAGTCCTTCCCTTCTGTGACTGTCCCTGCTCACTCAGAAGAACTTGAGGAGTCAGAACAACACACTCCGGAGTCCACACTGCACATAAACCTACTCTGTTCCACTCAGAGTTAGTCTAAGACAGTCGGTCGACTTCTTGGGCCTGAGCTGCCTTCCTCCCAGTCCCTCCCTCACAGAGAGATCACCCTGCAGCAGGAGTTTCAGGCCTCCACTAGAGTGGGCGGCACTGGTGCTGGTGCCATGCCCCGGCCAGATCTATGACACAGTACACATACATGTACAGGAGGAGAGAGTAGAGCAGTAAATCAATCAAAGTCAGTTATTATAAAAAATAAAAAGTCAGCGGACTGCTCACGGACACTGGTGACCTTGAGCGGACACCTTGCCATCCCCTGCTTCACAGTTGCATGGCTTGTTCCGGGTCCTGAATTAAAAGACAGACAACTAGAAATCTCAGCTAGCAGAAGGTAAAAGGTTTGTGCCCATCATGTCTATAGGCATTGTTTTCCTGCATTTGAATTGTGTTTGAAACGCATGTCAATCGCAGGTTTCCATTGACTTGAATGGAGTCAGGTAGATGACGGTTTAGAAGCTGCCTCGACTTACTTCAAGTTGCACCACATTTCTCCAGATGCAGCGGATCCTAAAGAATTGCATTGGAATTGCACAACGCAGGTTACTAAGTTTATTGGAGCAGCCCTATGTTAAGATGGAAAGTCTGTTTGTTGGGTTTGCCTGTCTACATGAGGCTGTAGTTGTATGTAAAATTAATATAATCATTTTTAAAGAAATGCACAGCTTCACTGAAAAACACTACCCAGCAATAGTTCAAATAAAAAAAGATTTTGCTACAATATTTGTCCCATTCTAAATATTATCAAATTAAAGCAGTAAACCCAAAAAGTGAACTTAACCAACAATCCTAAATGTCAAGTTCGCTTTAAAAAAAAAATAAAATGCACAATTTTTTGCAGGTAAAAAAAAAATGTGCATTTATTTATTTTGAAGCCTGTAAAGTATTGAACCATACATCCCATATGGACAAGCAGATACACTTACAGGAAGAATCAATGAACTATCACAACGCTGTGGTAGTTCATTGAGAACTACAAGCTGACATCTGCACAGCCCGGCTGATTTAAAAAACTGACAGCTAATATAGGGAACTTCTCAGTACCGTCACAGGGAGGGATCGGGCAGTGGCAGCGACTGCAGCATTGGCAACATGTTACATGTTCCACCCTAAAAATGAGTGGAACATGTGACATGTTCCCAAAGGTGAACTTATCCTTTAGGCTGGGTTCACATACACTATATTGTCAAAAGTATTGGGACGCCTGCCTTTACTCGCACATGAACATTAATGACATTCCCAGTCTTAGTCCGTAGGGTTCAATATTGAGTTGGCCCACCCTTTACAGCTATAATAGCTTCAACTCTTCTGGGAAGGCTGTCCACAGGTTTAGGAGTGTGTCTATGGGAATGTTTGACCATTCCTCCAGAAGTACATTAGTGAGGCCAGACACTGATGTGGACGAGAAGGCCTGACTCGCAGTCTCCACTCTAATTCATCCCAAAGGTGTTCTATTGGGTTGCAGTCAGGACTCTGTGCAGGCCAGTCAAGTTCCTCCACCCCAAACTCGCTCATCCATGTCTTTATGGACCTTGCTTTATGCACTGGTGTGCAGTCAAGTCGGAACAGGAAGGGGCCATCCTCAAACTGTTCCCACAAAGTTGGAAGCATGAAATTGTCCAAAATGTCTTGGTATGCTGACATCTTAAGAGTTCCCTTCACTGGAACTAAGGGGCCAAGCCCAACCCCTGAAAAACAAAGCCACACCATAACCCCCCCCCCTCCACCAAATGATTTGGGCCAGTGCACAAAGCAATGTTCTTAAAAATATAGATGAGTGAGTTTGGGGTGGAGGAACTTGACTGGCCTGCGCAGAGTCCTGACCTCAACTCAATAGAACACCTTTGAGATGAATTAGAGCGGAGACTGTGAGCCAGGCCTTCTCGTCCAACATCAGTGCCTGACCTCACAAATGCACTTCTGGAAGAATTGTCAAACATTCCCATAGACACACTCCTAAACCTTGTGGACAGCCTTCCCAGAAAAGTTGAAGCTGTTATAGCTGCAAAGGGTGGGCCAACTCAATATTGAACCCTATGGACTAAGACTGGGATGGGGATGCCATTAAAAATTAATGTGTGTGTGTGTGTGAAGGCAGGCGTCCCAATACTTGTGACAATATAGTATATGTGCGAATTGGATGTGGTTTTTACTGCATCCAATTCGCATGACATGCGAGTGTGACCGGCGCTCAATGGAGACGGTTCATACATGCCCAGGGCAGCCATAATGCGGATTGCAAAAGGGTTCTGTGCGTTTTTGGGTCCGGTTCAGGTGAAAATTCAGGCAAAAATTTGGACCTGAATTGTACCTGAACCAGTGAACAGAAACGCACCTTGACCCCGGGCACAAAACCGCAGCCGCACATATGTGAAGCCGGCCCTAAAATTCAGCAGCACACAAAATGTTTAATGAAATACATAATAAATGTGTTGCGCTGTAAATTATGTGACCCAATCTGATACTGCCACATAAATGAAATATAAATTATGTGGCGCTAACAAACCTAATGAATAAAAATCAGTAAATCTTCAGTAATTCAAAATTAATGCTAAATGTGCAAATCCAATCACCTGGCGGTGATAAAATAAAATCAAAGGCAATAGTGAAGCCTAAATGTGCAAAATAATCAAATACAATAATCTCTTCAAAGTGCAAACAATAAGTGTCCAGATAAAATGGCCAATAAGTGTCCTAAAAAAAGACCCAATAACAGATTGCTGTAGGTAAATAAATAATCCCAAACAGTGATATGATGCAATATCTAACGAAATAAATATGTACAATATCTTCAAAACAGTTCATATGTGAAGAAAGTGCAAAAAACAATCAATGTGCAAAAAGAGCGATTAATGTCCATTTCATCCAATCCCCTTCCACAGTGCGCCACCTGTTCCCCTAGCCTCTCACCTCTAGCAGTGGCCCCTATGGGCCAAGTTGGACTCAGATCAATCAGAGACGATGACATTCCACGAAACGATCGACCTTCTAATATTCAGCAGGCACCTTCGATCTCCGGGCTCAGCAGTGAGGGCATATAGTAAAATAGAAGAAGGGTGGCTCCAATGTGTAGTAGTTTAAAAGAATTTATTGACATCCAACACACGCAGTAACTTACATAAAGAAAAACGAAGATCAGCATTAAAACCAAGTAGTTATTAATAAAAATGGATAGGTGACAGTGTCAAAGAGAGGGCACCACCATCCCTGAGTAGTAGATATAGTCAGGAAAATAATTTAGTGGGACTTTTTGGGTGCCGGGAAAGGAGATTTCAACAGACATCAAAGTAAAAAATAAAATTCATATTATATTCAACATATACAAAATTTAAAAATTATGCTGGCTAGAGATAATGACATGAAATGACATACAGCAGTACATATCAAAATAGATTTGGTTATGAACAGTCATTCAGTACTGTCAGTGGTGTAGCGTGGGTCGTCAGCGCCCGGGGCAAGGCAAGTAATTTGCGCCCCCTAACCTGCGGACAATTTGCACTCCCTGAGTCCCTTCCCTTCCTACAATAATACTGACCTACCTGACCACTAATCTGATTCCTATACTGACCACTACACTATACAATACACTGACCTATCTCATTTCTATACTGACCCTTACACTGACCTACCCGATTCCTACATCGACCACTACACTACACACAGACCTACCTGATTCCTATACTGACCACTACACACCCCACCAACCTACCCGATTCCTACATCGACCACTACACTACACACTGACCACTACACTATACAATCCACTACACACTGACCACTACACTACACACCACACCAACCTACCTGATTCCTATACTGACCACTACACTTATACTACTACACTACCCACTACACAATACACTATCCACTGACCACTACACTAAACACCACACACTGACCTACCTGATTCCTATACTGACCACTACACTATACTACTACATAATACACTACACACCACTACACACCACACCACACACTGACCACTACACTACACACTATGTTAAAAAGGAATAGATCCGCGCTTAGGACAGAGTAGGGGCTGCTGCCTGTCTCTAATTAGTACCAATAAGGGTCTAATTGTGCAATAAGTAAGTAAAATGAGAACATAAATGGCGCTGCCCTTAATATCAATTGGGGATAAGATGTCACAGGGTTCACATTGAATAAAATTAAATATAGTGCTTAAGAGACCCAGGGATGTAGAACCATAGTGGGTTCTGGGCCAAAAAATAAAACAGATAATTAGGGATAAACAGAGTTAGCAAACTCCCCAAGTGAACACAAAGATAAATGTATTCCCCCTATAGGGTATGTGTATCATTCAGAGTAAAACCAGGGTGGAATAAATAAAATAAAATAAAACTCCTTAAATGTAGAGAATAGGAGTAGAACAGTACAAACCAAAAATCAGTATGAGAAAGGATAAATAATAAAAAAGACCAAAAAAGACTTTTTGCCCAAAAAGTCAAAAATATTGGGACAAAATGGCGCCAGAGGATATTCAAAAGTATTGGGACAGTATTTAAGAGAAGCTGGAGTTGTTGTGCCGTAAGGTTAGTGCAATAACTATATATCCCTTGCCATAATATTGTGCGGGAAATTTTAAAAATAATAATATTTAACCCCAGTGTTCAAAAGTATTGGGACGACGTGAAGTTACTTAGTGCTGTGTCTCAATGTGATAACCAAAAGGTTAGTGCGGTATCTATATGTCCCCTTCCGTGTTGATTATGCAGGAAATCTAACAAAAAAATAATAAATAAAAAATATTAATAAAAATATTAATATATAACCCCAATATTCAGAAGTATTGGGACAGAGAAAAAAATATATATAATGTGTCCTTATGTACGGGGCGTGGATTAACCTTCAATATATTAAACAATTAGTAATAAGCCCTCTCCAAATGTTGAATTAACAAAACTCCAAAAGACAAATATCAGATGCTGTGATTCTTTACAAGAATTTCATATGTGAAGTCCAACCAAGGTAATTATTGTTAACCAAGTAGGAAAAACAGAGTTCAACTGAGAGTGCTGTTGTTTTCACCACAGAAAAGGTTTACATCATGGTGACTTCTGTGCAATATTTCCATAAAGTGACTTGGAGTGCTCGCCCCCCTATGCTGCCCCACTCACCAGAATTAATCACCCCTGCAGGGGTACAGAGCGACAAAGTGGGTGCCTCCGGGCGAGAGATGTTCACTTCCAAGGTGCTTGCTTTGCCTTTATTATGTGCGATCCTTATGGATGTTCCGGGATAGCTGTGTGCTCAGACATGACCATTCTGCTCCAGCAGCGATCCCCTAAAGTTGTTAAACACTCCAGGAGTCCAGAGTAAAGAGAAACACAAGGGGCTGCCTTCGTGAAGTATGTCAAAAAGTATTTATTACTTAAAAGTAAATTCAATCCAAACAGTACTATCCAATCCAATGTGTGCATAAAAAACAGCGCTGTAAGCAAGGGGGAGCCAGCAGCGAATACTCAAGCTTGCGTCCCAGCTTGCGTTCCAGCGTCCACTTCCGGGTATGACGTGTGAGCGTGACTCCGCCTTACGCGTTTCGTCATAGGACGTTTTCAAAAGCGGTGTCCACGCCTACGCTTCACACTCTATTATAGTCATGCAGCCAGATACACCACTCCCCTTATTATGGTAATGTCGCTCAGGGGGAGGGTGTACTGTTAACACTCTGCTAAGGGGATATATCAAACCCGTATGGCAGAAACCAAGCGCTTTGTGATGCTGCCTAATATGTGCCGCTACTTGTACTCAATATGTTAGTATTGTATATAAAAACTAACTGAATTTCTGGCATTCAGAACGGGTATACACCGTAAAAGGAGTAACGCTACTCCGTATGTTGTATATATGAGGAGACAAGAGCGGTGATAAGGCTACACTATGCCTGAAAGACACATGTGCTACTTAGGTTATGCCAATTGATATAAACCCTTCATACCAGAACATAAAACAATATATAAAAAATAATAACATACATAATAAATAGGTCTGTATGAGAGACCCCCACCATAGATAGTTTAATATTCACAGTACCGTATTACTAAAACCTGTAATTAAAACCATTAAATAATTATATAAAGCGACTTCATAAAATGAGGCAAGTGCATATAAGATTGTGAATAAAAATATTGTTAAAAATGATTATCAAAATGCAAGTATTACCAGGTAAAAAATATATAAGAGTGCAAGTATAAAGTGCATGTATTACCAGACCAGAAAAAAAAAAAAAAAAAAAGTGGTATTGAATAATTGTCATAGGGTTTACAGAGGCTACCCCGGCTTAAAGAATAATCGGTTATCAATATAGGTGCTACATCCTAATGCCAGGTGTCAGATTGGCCCCAGATATCAAAAGTATTGGGACAAGCTTTTGATTGGGACCAACTCATAATATAGGTGCTACATACTAATGCCAGGTATCAGATTGGCCCCAGAAGTCAAAAGTATTGGGACAAACTCATAACACCGATATGGTTATATGGCTGTAGCCTTGTAAGAGGGTGTGGGGTAAGGGTAAAAGTAAGGGGGGGAGAGAGGGTTAAAGGTGAAAATGGAGGGGGGAGGGTGAGGTGGGGGAGTGGGGGTCCCCCACTGTCAATTAGGTCCCCTAGTGAATCCCAAATCCATGAATCCATCTATATCCATCCGTATCTAGTAGACGCAGGTCCACGTATACCTAATATACATGGCTGGGTCAAAATGTTGTTGCTTTTATGGAGATCTTCTACATATATATGAAGAAGGTTTTTCTTTTTCTCCCACCTACTTATGCCTTTTAACTTTTTTCAGATTGCTCCCACCTACTTATGACTTTTAACCTTTTGCAGATTACTCTAAAAAACTATACAGAAGCTTCTATTTCAAAGCTTAAGGATTGGCTATGTAACAATTCAAATCTATATCAAGGTTGAGCCCTTTGGGGGCAAGAGAACCCAAGCGGTAGATCCAACTGGTTTCATTTCTAGAGATTGAGGTTTCTCTATTACCCCCACGCCAGTGTTCCTGCACCGAATCAATACCATAGAAGATAAGTCCGCTAGGGTCCCTATGGTGTACCTCGTCGAAATGTCTCGATAAACTATGGTTAGGGAACCCCTTCCTGATGTTTTTAATATGTTCCCGAATTCGGACAAATAATTGACGGGTGGTTCTGCCCACGTATTGAAGGCGACAGGGGCATTCTACAACGTATGTCACAAATGTACTACGACAGGTTATCAGTTGGTTAATTTTGTATTCTTTGTGATTAGTACATGATGTGAACGTATTCTTCCTTCTGGGTTGTCTTTTTGATACTTTGCACGGTAGGCATCTCTGACACCTAAAAAATCCTTTTAAATCTGGACATATTTTGATGGCCTTCGGGGGATCTATAACGTTCTTCACTAAATGGTCCCTTAGGTTGGGTGCCTTTCTGTATATAAATCTGGGTCTGGATGGCAGGAGTTTTGTTAAAATGAGATCTTCCTTTAGTATGGGCCAGTACTTTTTTATTATTTTCTCAAAAACTCTGTACTGGCTGTTGAACCCTGTAATAAACGCTACTTCAGGCATCTTTTGAGCTTTTTTATTCTTGTTAGAGAGCAGGGGAATTCTATCCATCTTCGCAACATCTGCTTTTAGTTTCAGCAGTCTTTCTTTATCATAACCTTTCTCCTGGAATTTTTTAATTAAAATGTCGGCCTGTATATTAAAATCTTCAGGTTTGTCACAATTGCGTTTTATCCGTAATAACTGTCCTTTAGGGACATTGCTTTTCCATCTTGGGTGGTGACAGCTAGAGGTAGGGATATAGCCGTTTCTATCTGTCGGTTTAAAAAAGGTGCGGGTTGATAGCTTATCTCCTGTTTTAAAAATTTCTAAATCTAGGTAGTCAATGTTTTCATAGCTCCACTTTCCACTGAACTTAATGCCATACTTATTATTGTTCAGGGTTTCAAGAAACATTGTAAGGCTCTCAGGTGTTCCATTCCATAGGATAAACAAGTCATCTATGTATCTTTTGTACATCTTGATCTGTGGTATGTTTTGGCTATAGATGTATTTGTCCTCCCATAGGTCCATGAATAAATTAGCTACGCTGGGAGCATAGCGTGCTCCCATTGCAACTCCCTTCGTCTGTACGTAGTATTTTTTATCATGCCAAAAATAGTTGCATTCCATGGCCATTTTTAGGCCTTCAAGTATATACCCAATTTGTTCTTGCTTCATACTTGTGTTATTGTGGAGGGCTCTTTCCACACCCCGTAGGGCGTCCTTCTGTTCAATGCTAGTGTACAGGGAGTTTACATCTACTGCCACCAGTAAACATTGTTCTATTCCCGTGATCTCTTGTAGTTCTTGAATCAGTTGCATACTATCCCGCAGGTAGGATTTCCCTTCTTTCACTAGAGGTTTCAGGAAGATATCCAGGTACTCTCCCAACCTGGAAAAGATGGAATTAATCCCACTAATAATTGGCCTCCCTGGTGGTTTTTCCAGTCTTTTGTGGATCTTGGGTGTGTGGTATATCACTGGTGTTCTAGTTGAATTGGATATTAAATATTCTGCCTCTTTATCATTAAGTATACCTTTAATTTTGCCTTTTTCCACATAAGTTTTAAGCTTCTTTTCATATTTTTTCTTCGGATTCCCTTTTAGCGTTTTGTAGGTATTTTCTATACTTAAAAGGTTGTTCATCTCATCTTGATAATCCTTTTTGTTCAGGATGACTAGGCCACCCCCCTTGTCCGCAGGCCTGATCACTACCTCATGTTTTTTTCCTATGTTCTTAATGGTGTTCCAGATATTATTGTATCTTTTTTTGTTGGTATTTCCCATTAGTTTGATGTCTTCTTCCACCATTTTTTTAAAAGCATTAATGCATTGGTTACCTGGGGTTTTTGGGTTGAAGATGGAATTATTTTTGAGGTGCGTCTGTTCAAATTCTGGATCTGCCCTTGCTACTACACCTGGGTTCATTGCAAAATGTTTCTTTATGTTAAGTTTTCTTAAAAATTTTTGTAAATCAATAAAAGCCTCAAATTGGTCAAATGGTTTATCTGGGGCATATTTAAGCATTTTTAACAATATTTTTATTCACAATCTTATATGCACTTGCCTCATTTTATGAAGTCGCTTTATATAATTATTTAATGGTTTTAATTACAGGTTTTAGTAATACGGTACTGTGAATATTAAACTATCTATGGTGGGGGTCTCTCATACAGACCTATTTATTATGTATGTTATTATTTTTTATATATTGTTTTATGTTCTGGTATGAAGGGTTTATATCAATTGGCATAACCTAAGTAGCACATGTGTCTTTCAGGCATAGTGTAGCCTTATCACCGCTCTTGTCTCCTCATATATACAACATACGGAGTAGCGTTACTCCTTTTACGGTGTATACCCGTTCTGAATGCCAGAAATTCAGTTAGTTTTTATATACAATACTAACATATTGAGTACAAGTAGCGGCACATATTAGGCAGCATCACAAAGCGCTTGGTTTCTGCCATACGGGTTTGATATATCCCCTTAGCAGAGTGTTAACAGTACACCCTCCCCCTGAGCGACATTACCATAATAAGGGGAGTGGTGTATCTGGCTGCATGACTATAATAGAGTGTGAAGCGTAGGCGTGGACACCGCTTTTGAAAACGTCCTATGACGAAACGCGTAAGGCGGAGTCACGCTCACACGTCATACCCGGAAGTGGACGCTGGAACGCAAGCTGGGACGCAAGCTTGAGTATTCGCTGCTGGCTCCCCCTTGCTTACAGCGCTGTTTTTTATGCACACATTGGATTGGATAGTACTGTTTGGATTGAATTTACTTTTAAGTAATAAATACTTTTTGACATACTTCACGAAGGCAGCCCCTTGTGTTTCTCTTTACTCTGGACTCCTGGAGTGTTTAACAACTTTAGGGGATCGCTGCTGGAGCAGAATGGTCATGTCTGAGCACACAGCTATCCCGGAACATCCATAAGGATCGCACATAATAAAGGCAAAGCAAGCACCTTGGAAGTGAACATCTCTCGCCCGGAGGCACCCACTTTGTCGCTCTGTACCCCTGCAGGGGTGATTAATTCTGGTGAGTGGGGCAGCATAGGGGGGCGAGCACTCCAAGTCACTTTATGGAAATATTGCACAGAAGTCACCATGATGTAAACCTTTTCTGTGGTGAAAACAACAGCACTCTCAGTTGAACTCTGTTTTTCCTACTTGGTTAACAATAATTACCTTGGTTGGACTTCACATATGAAATTCTTGTAAAGAATCACAGCATCTGATATTTACATGTATAAATGTCTTTTGGAGTTTTGTTAATTCAACATTTGGAGAGGGCTTATTACTAATTGTTTAATATATTGAAGGTTAATCCACGCCCCGTACATAAGGACACATTATATATATTTTTTTCTCTGTCCCAATACTTCTGAATATTGGGGTTATATATTAATATTTTTATTAATATTTTTTATTTATTATTTTTTTGTTAGATTTCCTGCATAATCAACACGGAAGGGGACATATAGATACCGCACTAACCTTTTGGTTATCACATTGAGACACAGCACTAAGTAACTTCACGTCGTCCCAATACTTTTGAACACTGGGGTTAAATATTATTTTTAAAATTTCCCGCACAATATTATGGCAAGGGATATATAGTTATTGCACTAACCTTACGGCACAACAACTCCAGCTTCTCTTAAATACTGTCCCAATACTTTTGAATATCCTCTGGCGCCATTTTGTCCCAATATTTTTGACTTTTTGGGCAAAAAGTCTTTTTTGGTCTTTTTTATTATTTATCCTTTCTCATACTGATTTTTGGTTTGTACTGTTCTACTCCTATTCTCTACATTTAAGGAGTTTTATTTTATTTTATTTATTCCACCCTGGTTTTACTCTGAATGATACACATACCCTATAGGGGGAATACATTTATCTTTGTGTTCACTTGGGGAGTTTGCTAACTCTGTTTATCCCTAATTATCTGTTTTATTTTTTGGCCCAGAACCCACTATGGTTCTACATCCCTGGGTCTCTTAAGCACTATATTTAATTTTATTCAATGTGAACCCTGTGACATCTTATCCCCAATTGATATTAAGGGCAGCGCCATTTATGTTCTCATTTTACTTACTTACTACACTACACACTGACCACCACTAACTACTACACACCGACTACACTACACACCACACTGACCACTACACACCACTACTACTCAATACACTACATACTGACTGCTACACAACACTCTACCCACAGACCAATACACTACACACAGTACACTATACACTACCCACAACACTTAGTTACATAGTTATATAGTTACATAGTAGGTGAGGTTGAAAAAAGACACAAGTCCATCAAGTCCATCCTATGTGTGTGATTAGGTGTCAGTATTTCATTACATATCCCTGTATGTTGCGGTCATTCAGGTGCTTATCTAATAGTTTCTTGAAGCTATCAATGCTCCCCGCTGAGACCACCGCCTGTGGAAGGGAATTCCACATCCTTGCCGCTCTTACAGTAAAGAACCCTCTACGTAGTTTAAGGTTAAACCTCTTTTCTTCTAATTGTAATGAGTGGCCACGAGTCTTATTAAACTCTCTTCTGCGAAAAAGCTTTATCCCTATTGTGGGGTCACCAGTACAGTATTTGTAAATTGAAATCATATCCCCTCTCAAGCGTCTCTTCTCCAGAGAGAATAAGTTCAGTGCTCGCAACCTTTCCTCATAACTATGATCCTCCAGACCCTTTATTAGCTTTGTTGCCCTTCTTTGTACTCGCTCCATTTCCAGTACATCCCTCCTGAGGACTGGTGCCCAGAACAGGACAGCATACTCCAGGTGCGGCCGGACCAGAGTCTTGTAGAGCGGGAGAATTATCGTTTTATCTCTGGAGTTGATCCCCTTTTAATGCATGCCAATATTCTGTTTGCTTTATTAGCAGCAGCTTGGCATTGCATGCCATTGCTGAGCCTATCATCTACTAGGACCCCCAGGTCCTTTTCCATCCTAGATTCCCCCAGAGGTTCTCCACCCAGTGTATAGATTGCATTGATATTTTTGCCACCCAAATGCATTATTTTACATTTTTCTACATTGAACCTCATTTGCCATGTAGTCGCCCACCCCATTAATTTGTTCAGGTCTTTTTGCAAGATTTCCACATCCTGCGGAGAAGTTATTGCCCTGCTTAGCTTAGTATCGTCTGCAAATACAGAGATTGAACTGTTTATCCCATCCTCCAGGTCGTTTATGAACAAATTAAATAGGATTGGTCCCAGCACAGAACCCTGGGGATACACTAACTTTCTGGCTGCTCCCTCTCCCCTGACCATATCTACTCCCCCCGGGCCGAGTAAGTCTCTTACCTTTTTTCTTCCATCTGCTCTGCCTCTGCGCCGCTGACTGTCACACTGCCTGCCCTGGCGGGGACATGATGATCAGTGACCCGGGCCGGAGGAGGAGGAGGAGGAGGAGGAGGAGGAGGAGGAGGAGGAGGAGGAGGAGGAGGAGGAGGAGGAGGAGGAGGAGGAGACAGCGGCCACTGACTGCCTGCCGCGACGGGGACATGATTGGTGACCCAGGCCAGAGAGGAGGAGCAGGAGAAGATGGCGGCCACAACGAAGGCCAGCCCCGCTCCCCCGCAATTAAGGGCAGGCCATCCCCACCTGCTGCACATGACCCCTTTCGCCCAATCACAGGGCGCCAGGGGCCGGCCGGAGAATTAACATGGCGGCCGGAGCGCGGGGTCACAGAACATAGAATTTAGATGTATGGAGAGAGGGTGACACATACTGGAGCAGGATTTCGCCCCCCCCCCCAAAATGTTGCGCCCGGGGCCTACGCCCCCCTGGCACCACCACTGAGTACTGTAGTCCCTAATCCCTACATGTTTCGCCCAGTATGGCTTCCTCAGTGGATATGTTGAGGGACCCAAGTGGATATATGGCTGAATGAAATAGGATACAGTTAGAAGCCATAAAAATATTCACAAAGAAATATATATAAAGGAAAGCATTAACGGTTGTCCAAAGCTGATTGATTAGGCTGCCATCTAATAAATAGTTACCTGCTAGTAGACTCAAGCCAGGTGTAGGAAAACGGACTTTGCTCTGTACTGGAGAGGTTTTTGGTCTGGGAGGACCCAGGTAATGGCCGTGGGATCTGTGACTGCCATATAAGGAGGGGGTTAGAAAAGGAAAGGCAGAAGTGAGGGAGGAAAAGAGGAGAGGGGGAGGGGGGAGGGAGGGGGAGAGGAAAAGAAGGGGGGGGGAAGAAATAAGAAAAAAAAAAGAAAAAAGGAGAAAGGAAAAATAGGTACAGAAAAGGTAGTGGGGGGAAAAATAAGAGATGGGTGTTGAAAGTGTGAAAACACACTGGTGTGAGAGCAATGAGGAGTGTGTGTTAGAGATGTGAAGTCCCAATGGGGTAGTGAACAGGGTGGGAACATGCTGTGTTGGGGAGATAAAGTGATCAAAATAGGCTAGGAGAGCAGAATAAATACTTACAAAGAGCCCGGTTATGTCTAAAGGGGAGCAAGGGCTGCCAGATAATGATGTTTATCTGATAGAGAAAATATAATATAGTAAAGGTAAGTGTAGCACTAACTCTCGGTGGAGCTGCTGGTTTAAGCGGGCTTGTTACCTTCACTCTCCTTCCCTCTGTTTTACCGGCACTGGATCTAGGGGTTCCCTTGAGTTTACCTCCGGACGATACAAGCACCAACGCTTGAATACGTTTTTAATGCTTTATTAAACAATTCACTAAGGAAGTAGCAGGAAAGAGGCAGAAGGGAAACTGCAGAAGAAACTCAAATATCTTCTTGTAGGGTTCTTGACAAATGTCCTGGTAGGATTTAGATATTACAATAGAATGCGCTCCCCTCGTGGGACACACTCTCTGCTCGCCTGGATAGGCCTCTCTCACTTGCCTAGCAGCCAGTACGTAGCACGAACAAAAGTCTCTGCCACAGACTTGTTTGGGGCAAACCTGTATGATCCTCTGCCACAGGATGTATCGGTTTTCTGTAATGAACGTCAGTCACAGTGCCTGAACCTTTAAGCCAAACCGGCAACACCATGCTGTATAATTATTTTTTAGGATACGTCCTCCAACCGAGTCACCAGGCCCCTCTCCAGACCAGCACTCTGCATGATCCTTCCATGACGAGTTCCCCCCTGGGGTCTCCTCAGTTGTCCAGCTTCTTCCCTTCTGGACAGACAGCTCAGGACCGTTCCTCGGCTGCTGTGGTAGGCCTCAGTCAATCTTCTAGGCCCACCCCTGCACCGCATCGGCGTGGGCCTTTGGAACGGAGGACCACGAGATAGCTCTCTAACGCATACCTGTCGGCCAGAAGGGCAAGCAGGTGGCTGTAAAACGAACCCCTCAATATGGCGTCTGTCCCATAAATACCCTCGCCCAGAATCCAACTCAGAGGACCCCCTCCGAGTTGTCTCCGGGACAGAAGAGCACCCATACGCTTCGACACATTGCCCTTCCAACACTGACCAGTGATAACAGCGACACCCTCCGGTCAGTCTGGAAACACACACAGCGTCAGCCAAGCTGGAACAGAGGCAAACTTAACCTATTTAACGAACAAGTTGCTAAATTTACCTAACTTATGGTAGATCGCAAATCTACCAGCGCTACATAAGGGCTACAAGGAATGGCTGCTGAGTGTGAAGGAAAGCATGTAAAAAAAGGAAGGATGTATAGCCATAGTGAAATTGACACTAAAGGTTGTAGATGCTAGTTAACAGAAAAGTATATTAGTTGACCATATTAAGGACAAACCAAAGTCCTGTTTACAGATCATCTCCCCCACTTAAAAAAGGGGGAAAATTAAAGAGACGGTAACAGGTGTTTAAATAATAAGGTTGTCTAGCATAATGATCATTGCTACTTAAAAAGTACAGGGGGGCGTGGTTTGCCTTGAGAGAAGATGGCTGCTTGATCCCTCAGCTCCTGCTCACCACAGCCTTTACATCAGCAAATACTAGAGACATCCAATATTTCCTGACTACCCACTATGGGAACTTCCTCCCGTGGAAATTCGCAGTCACGTTCCCGATCCCCGAGAGAACTTACCGGCCGCACGAATCACACTATTCCAGAGATATTCCGCACCCAGAGGCCTAACATGGCGGCTCCTCATCCCACCTCAAATCCTTCCCAGGAACTGACTGGTATTCTTCTCACCCCAACAATACCTCACAACTCACAAATAGAGAACGACAGCACTTCGCTCCGTCAACCGAGTCTAAGAGATCTCCAAGCTGTGGCAACTGACATTAAGGACACTCTCTTCTCCGCCATTTCGGACCTACGCCACGAACTACAAGCTATTTCAGGGAGAGTGCAGCGTGTCGAGGATGATGTGGCACTACAAGGCTCAGCAACAAAAGCGATTCAATATGCAGTGAACTCCCATACTATGCAACTTAGAGATCTTCAGCGACATGTGGAAGATCTCGACAATCGGGGCAGAAGACATAACCTTAGGGTGAGAGGCCTACCCGAGTCTGTGGAACAGGACCGTCTTCTCCAAGTTGTCACAGGCCTCTTCAACAAACTCCTAGATAGGCCGCATCACACTCCAGTGGCCATGGAGAGAATACACAGGGCGCTCCGTCCCAAGGGCAGAGAAGCAGACCCCCCACGGGATGTCATCTGCTTTGTGAATGATTACACAATCAAAGAAGAAATCCTCAGGAATACAAGAGAAAAATCGCGGCTGGTATATGAGGATCACCATATACAGATCTATCAAGATCTTTCAGCGATCACGCTGAGACATCGCAAAGACCTCCGACCCTTACTAGACGTCCTGCGAAACAACGGAATCCGCTACCGATGGAAGTTCCCGTTCGGCCTCTCTGCCTCCCACCAAGGCCGCTCTGCCCTACTAAGAGTACCAGAGGACCTCGAGGGATTCTGCCGCACCTTAGACATTCCGTTGGTGTCGGTCCCGCATTGGTATGAGGAATTCAACATCTTACCTCCCAACCGCCACTCTCCAGCAGAAGAACCGATGGATGCCCACAGCACCAGCTTCCGAAGACGCAGATCACCCTCACCGATCAGACCAAGCCCTTCCGGAGGATCCCGGCACCCGCCTCCCAGCCCCATGACAGCGCCTCTGCCTAGAAGAGCCCGCCGTGATCATTAACACAGCTCTAGGCCCCTGCAATACAATTTCCTTCCCAGACACTACCGCATACAGCCACTACTACACCTCTACCACCTTCTCCTTTTTACAGACTCCTGACCCTGTATCGACTACCTCACCTGCATTTACCGACACTCTGCAATGGAATGACCGCCTCACCAGACTGCTGTGCAGTATCACCCGAGACCCGACCTTCCCGCACGGATCCTTCCCAAATACACATTGCCTGCCTCTGCTGGGGCCTACAAAAGATTAAGGACATTTGACAGACACTGAACTGAGACGCTTTACCATGTCCCCCTTTGTTGTTCATCTTCCTTGAGAGACCGCCAGTCCGGGGCGACTGCAGATTCCGTTCCTCACCACAGCCCGTTTAAGCCCCATGACACATACCTCCGGAGCTCATCAAAAGATTCTGGCACACACTGTTATTCTGCCTCGAGTCCGGGACCTACGACAAGGACTCTGCAGAAATTAACCAGTACAACTGTTCTGTACATCTGAGCACAAACCGAAGGGTAACATATTAGATGTTAGAAGTTTATGTTAGAAGTTTTAAGTTATAAGTGGTTTCTGCCTCCTGTTTCAGGAAGACACAATTACACTTCACCACATACTGACGTTATAACAAACACACATCTCAGGCACAACCATTATCCAAACTTTTTCAAGGCACCTCGTAGTTCCTTAACCCACAACACACTCTCTGCTGTTTAGCTCTCTACTACCATCTACTGGCCATTAGGCCAAAATGCTTGTACTATGCTAAACCCTATACCCCACTACAACCCTTACGCAATCACAGACAAAACTCAATACAGAATATGGCATACACTACTAACCCTTACCAGCAGATTGAGTGCAACAAGATATGATATTTATCACTATCACTATCATAATCGGTTCCTCTCCTCCGTGAATAGGCTCACATGACAGCAGGGAATTGATCCACCCTCGCTCTGCTGCTTGTACCTGAAACCGCCACATATACATATGCTCCTGTCATAAGCACATGAGAACACACACTGATAACACAAGAGATGATGAGGATTTCTTACATAATCCTACTACCAAACCCACTCTTCTACAATGACGACTCTTCAACGAATGGGCTCTTGCCTGCCACCTACTGGCTTTGAACAAACCCTCTCCACAATTGTAAAACCTCATTTACTATCGTAGACCGATACATACAAGACTGACAACACCGCCAACATGCCACATAACATTTATCTATAGCCTACAAAACACCAGAGGAATACACTCGATATGGTACTCAGCAAACCCCGTCAACCCTTTACGGATATACACACATGAACAATTTCTAGATTATTATAGTTCTGTAATATTGTTTTAGCATGGGCTTACTTCCTCTGCCTACATACACGCATCCAACGGAATAAGCTAGTTATGTTGTCTTTTGATTACCATTCTACTCAAACATAGTTATGTTATTAAACGAGAGTGTCACCACACATACTATGTTACCTTGCTTACTCAGACTTAGGCAAGCCTACTATATTGATCAGATATCTAGTTATAGATGTTTATTTGATAATGAAATAATGTTTTTTAAGGTTTTCTCTCTTTGTGTCTTTTCCTCATCTCCGATAAGACTGCACTCATAAATACCCTCCGCAAATTCATCCACCCCCATTCAATCTAACGTATACATATACACCGATATAAGAAACTATCTGAAAATCGCCCCAACAATACTTACTCATTTCCCTATCTCCCCAGTGACCTCATTCTTCCTAATTTCCCAACATAAGCTCCACATACTTGTCTCTCCCGCTCCACCACATATATAAAATAAGGCTGATGGTGGGCTGGACTGCTCTGACAGATTTTTTTTTTCCACCAATAGTAGTCATCTCTTGATAGATAAGCCAACTCCCACACAGTGGTCAAGCGAATCTTAAACAGCACATCACACATACAAATCTACGCACACCACTGACCTTATCCGGTTAGTAAATTATTGTGTCCCTTGTCACTGACTTCGGTGATTGAGGACACACTTATTACCGGCATTGCTCACCCTCCCGAACCCCTGTCTTCTGGTCCTCCCTACCAGCACGCAAATATCTCTCAACCCATCCTATTACTTCCTCCAGAGCAACAAGTACTACCCTCCTAAATACACTCACACACCACTACAATGACGAATCCGTCCACAAAAACCCATAGCACCAATCTCAAACTTATATCACTAAACATAAAAGGCCTCAACATACCAGAAAAACGCTCCAAACTACTCCTCACAATGCACCAAAACAAAGCTGATATCGTTTTCCTTCAAGAAACACACTTTAGATCCGACTCTACTCCAAAATTACAAAACCACCGATACCCCACGGTATACCACGCTACCAACCCGTTACACAAAACAAAAGGAGTCTCCATACTTATCGCCAAATCATGCCCCATTCAAATCACGGAGTCTCTAATAGATGAGAACGGCAGATACCTCTTTCTTAAAGGCTCCCTCCTCAATAGGAAGTTCACCTTAGCGAACATATACGCCCCAAATTGTGGTCAGGTTCCTTTCTTTCGAAAAATCACAGAGACACTTACTACCTTTCAAGAAGGTACCCTCATCCTGGGGGGTGACTTCAATATTCCACTCAACCCGATCCACGACACATCCACCGGCTCCTCCTCCCTCCCGTATTCGGCCCTTAAGACGATTAAATCTTTGCTCAATCAACTATTACTGCATGACTCATGGCGTACCCTGAACCCAAACGTTAAAGACTTCACATTTTATTCTGCCCCCCACGACAAATATTCAAGAATAGACTACATCTTTCTAACACAAAACGACTTATCTCTAATCCATCGCACCTCAATTGACCCAATGCTCCTCTCCGACCATCACCCCACTTCTCTCACACTTCAAATCCCAAACACGACACCTCGCTCACAAACATGGAAACTAGACCCATCACTACTGAATGACCCGTCCATCATGACTGAGGTCGAATCAAACCTCAAGCATTTCTTTCAAGAGAATGTCTCATCGGACGTATCCCCACTTACTGTTTGGGAAACACACAAATGTGTAATCAGGGGCATTTTAATCGCAGCGGCGGCTAAACGCAACCGAACACGTAGAAAACAATACTCAGATCTCATTAATAAAATCCATCGACTAGAAAATGCTCATAAACACACCCATGCCCTCTCCACTATGACAGAACTACTTCAAGCTAGAAAGGATCTATTAAACATACTAGACACCCAAATCCGACGTAAATATATCCTTTCCAAAAAAACGTTCTATGAACATGGCAATAAAGCCAGCAAAATGTTAGCCCGGGCCTTACAAGTGACAAGAGCTCACACAACGATTCACTCCATCACTGATCCCAAGGGAAACAAACTTACCAAAACCCCAGACATAGCACAACAGTTTGTACAATACTATAGTAAACTATATAATCTCCACCCCTCTAACTCTTCCGCTGACAAAAACAAACGAACGGGAATGATAACAGACTTTCTACGACAATATGGCCCCACCCCTATCTCGGATTCAACTGCTCAAGATCTCGCATCCCCCCTCACCAAAGAAGAAGTAGACCTAGCTTTGAAACAACTAAACTCAGGTAAATGCCCCGGCCCCGACGGCATGACAGTAGGATATTACAAAACTTATGCAGAAATACTCACCCCCTTCTTCCTAAAAGCCTTCAACTCCTTTGCAACCCCTAAGACACCGCCTCGAGACCTTTTAACTGCTCATATAGCGGTAATCCCAAAGCCGAACAAAGACCCTTCCCTTGTCACCAACTACAGACCTATCTCGCTTCTCAATGTGGACCTGAAATGGTATGCAAAAACTTTAGCCAACCGTATCTTACCACTTTTACCCCAACTTATTGCTCTAGACCAAGTCGGCTTCGTTCCAGGAAGAGAAGCAAGAGATAATACTCTAAAAGCTCTTAATATCCATCACTGGCTCACGTCCAACCGCTCTGGCGGATTTATGCTTTCTCTCGACGCGGAGAAGGCGTTTGACAGGGTGGCCTGGGACTATATGTTAGAAACCCTACGGATGATCGGTCTTCCCCCAATGATGCTTAATTTCATTTCAGCCCTCTACTCAATACCTACTGCCAAGGTCCAAGTAAACGGCCACCTGTCGGACGCCTTCTCCGTGTCGAATGGAACCCGCCAGGGTTGCCCACTCTCCCCCTTAATTTTTATCCTATCCCTAGAACCTTTCCTGCGACGTCTGAGAGCCAATCAAGACATCAAGGGAATTACCATCAAAAAACGCACATACAAAGTAGCTGCCTTTGCAGACGACATACTCCTATTTCTCACCGACCCCCTCACGACGATACCCAACCTACTCAAAGACTTTAACACTTTTCATACCCTCTCCAACCTTCAAATAAATTACTCGAAATCGACAGCCCTGAATATTACCATCGACCCTAAGATATGCCGCCAATGCCAACTCAACTACCCGTTCTCGTGGAATGATAAAGCAATTCAATACCTAGGCATTCTATTACCGACCTCCTTGAACGACCTATACACCCTAAATCATGCAGCAATCTTACAAAAAATACAATTAGACTTAAAAAAAATGGTCCTCGGGACTGTTTTCCTGGTTCGGCAGGGCCGCAATAATCAAAATGAATATCTTACCCCGACTTCTATATATTTTGCAAACTATTCCCATTAAGCTCCCGAAGACATTCTTCTCCACTTATCAAAAAACATGCACGTCATTTATATGGGCCAAACTATGACCGAGATTAAGCTTCCAGAGACTGACTGCCCCCAAAATTATAGGAGGCATTGGCCTTCCCGATCTACGCAAATACCAGCAAGCGAGCCATCTTACAAGAATAATTGACTGGAACATACACTCTGCACATAAAGACTGGATTCACATAGAGCAATCATTCTCAGATCTCCCTCTATCTCATCTCCCCTGGATCTCCAATTCCAAGATCTCTCCTGAACCCAAACGTCACCCATTAATTAACCCCACTCTAGCCACCTTCCACACGACTTGTAAATTACATAAAATCTCCTCACTTAAGGGCCCATTGACCCCATTACGGATGAACCCAGACTTTCTGCCGGGAATGCACTCCACCTTCTTAGCAGATCGCTGGCCTCACCCTACTGTAAAAGCTAAACATTTTTTCGATGGAAATCAATTCTTGTCCCAAACAGCGCTAGCTTCAAAAATGAACTTGAACTCTTTCCCGTTCTGGACGTACGTCCAACTGAGACACTTCTTTGACAAACCTAAACCTAAACCGGACTGGTCCAGACCTACCACCACATTTGAAAACTTATGCGAAAGTGAAGACCCCCAAAAACATCTGATATCCCAGACATATGCACTCCTATTCACAACCCACACACCGTCGAAACACTGGACTTCCAGACAATGGGAACAGGACCTCTCAATAACTCTCACCGACACAGAATGGGAAAAAATATATACCTTGGCCCACAAAGGATCAATTAATGTGCAAGTACAGGAAAATGCCTTTAAAATAGTATCAAGATGGTACAGATCACCACTGACATTACATCATATTGACCCGTCAATTACCCAAACATGTTGGAGATGCAAATCTGAAATTGGATCGTTCCTACATGTCTGGTGGTCCTGCACAAAAATTCAACCCTTTTGGGTAGAAGTGCACAAACTAATCAGCAAGATAACAACTTACACGCTAGACTTCAACCCTGCAACACTCCTGCTCCATCACTCCAAATTGCCACTGTCCACCTACCTCCGATCTCTGGCCATGCACATGGTGAACGCAGCTAAGCTTTGTATCCCTCTCAAATGGCGCTCCACAGACCAACCATCCATCACAGACTGGTTCACACGCATTCAAAAAACGATGGTCATGGAAGACCTTATACATCAGGCCAAAGAAACACAACCTAAGTTCATCAAAACATGGACATGCTGGATTCACTTCACCACCACTGACGAATACAAAAAATATTTTACATAACATCACGGTCTTCGTGCTAAAGACTAACATAACGCTTATTTCCCTACCCTGGATAAACACTGTTCCTTTCACTTCCCCCTCTGTTATTGAAGATTCCCCATACCCCCAAAATCAAACCGACAATTACAAGAATATTACTCTCTGCTGACAATACTTACGTATTTTTTTTTTTTAAGTATAATTTTCCCCCTCACTATATGATCTGATATTACAATTTCAATATAATGATTTACTTTTCTTGCTCAAGCGTTCAGCGGCTGCGTCCGCAACAGCATACAGAACTGTATTTTATTTTACTTTTACTTACTCTTGTACTTTTCTCTCCCTTCTCTGTATTGGTTATTGTTACTTTTGTGTAAAAACCAATAAAAACATTTAACAAAAAAAAAAAAAAAAAGTACAGAGAGCAGAATAATTGAAGAGCAATGTCATTCAAAAGAATAGTAACCGCAACGAGGAGATAATTGAATTTACCTTATGTGGAGAAAGATCCCTGAAGTGGCAGCCTGTCCATGATCTAACCTGGTGTGTGGTGGGGGTGTTTAAATAGGCACATACGTGTAGGACATGTGTCTGCCCGTGTCCAATGAAAGAGGAGGGGCGGTGGAGCGGTGCAAAGGGCGTGCGATGGGGAAAGTAAAAAACTACAGTCCCCAGAATACAAAGCGAGTTGTATAGGGATAGGGAGGGGCGGACGCTTGAGCAACTGACATAGCCCAATTAAGTGGGCGCGCCTCTGTCCTCCATCTCCATTTACAAGATCGCAGCAATGAAAATAAAATAAAATAATTGCTGCAATCTTGTAAACGGAGACGGAGGACAGAGGCGCGCCCACCTAATTGGGCTATGTCAGCTGCTCAAGCAGCCATTCCTTGTAGCCCTTACCTTTACTATATTATATTTTCTCTATCAGACAAACATCATTATCTGGCAGCCCTTGCTCCCCTTTAGACATAACCGGGCTCTTTGTAAGTATTTATTCTGCTCTCCTAGCCTATTTTGATCACTTTATCTCCCCAACACAGCATGTTCCCACCCTGTTCACTACACCATTGGGACTTCACATCTCTAACACACACTCCTCATTCCTCTCACACCAGTGTGTTTTCACACTTTGAACACCCCTCTCTTATTTCCCCCACTACCTTTTCTGTACCTATTTTTCCTTTCTCCTTTTCTTTTTTTCTTATTTCTTCCCCCCCCCCCCACACTTCCTGCCTTTCCCCCTCTCCTTCTCTTTTCCTCCCTCACTTCTGCCTTTCCTTTTCTAACCCCCTCCTTATATGGCAGTCACAGATCCCACGGCCGTTACCTGGGTCCTCCCAGACCAAAAACCTCTCCAGTACAGAGCAAAGTCCGTTTTCCTACACCTGGCTTGAGTCTACTAGCAGGTAACTGTTTATTAGATGGCAGCCTAATCAATCAGCTTTGGACAACCGTTAATGCTTTCCTTTATATATATTTCTTTGTGAATATTTTTATGGCTTCTAACTGTATCCTATTTCATGCAGCCACATATCCACTTGGGTCCCTCAACATATCCCCTGAAGAAGCCCCACTGGGCGAAACATGTAGGGATTAGGGACTACAGTACAGATTGACTGTTCATATCCAAATCTATTTTGATATGTACTGCTGTATGTAATTTCATGTCATTATGTCTAGCCAGCATAATTTTTAAATGTTGTATATGTTGAATAAAATATGAATTTTATTTTTTACTTTGATGTCTGTTGAAATCTCCTTTCCCGGCACCCAAAAAGTCACACTTAATTATTCTCCTGACTATATTAAAACCGAATACTTCCGGTCTCGGTCGCGACCGGAAGTGACGACACCTGGCTCCTCCATGACGCATTGCGTCACTGCTTACGTGACTTTATCAAAGGGCGATGGAGTCAGGTGTCAATGTAGCCAGTTTATATAGTTTCTATCGCTGCCATAGCAGCAGCTAAACAACAATTAGCAGATCTTCAAATGTAATTAGGGATGGGATGTCTGTTTGGGTCGAACATGAGTTCTACTCGAACATTGGCTGTTTGCCCGTTTGCTGAATAGCGAACAATTTGTTATGTTCGCGGCAAATTCAAAAGCCGCGGAACACCCTTTTAAAAGTCTATGGGAGAAATCAAAAGTGCTAATTTTAAAGGTTAATATGCAAGCTATTGTCATAAAAAGTGTTTGGGGACCTGGGTCCTGCCCCAGGGGACATGTATCAATGCAAAAAAAGTTTTAAAAATGGCCGTTTTTTTGGGAGCAGTGATTTTAATAATGCTTAAAGTGAAACAATAAAAGTGAAATATTCCTTTAAATTTCGTACCTGGTGGGTGTCTATAGTATGCCTGTAAAGTGGCGCATGTTTCCTGTGTTTGCAACAGTTAGAGAGTAAAATTACTTTTTTTTCCTTTAGAAATGTCATTTAAAAGTACTAGCAGTAGCGCCGGCTGCTATAATGAATTGTCGGGTCTCTGCAATACTCATAAAAGTCATTGAAAAAAATGGCCTGGGATTCCCCCACAGTGCATTACCAGGCCCTTTGGGTCTGGTATGAAGGGGAACCCCAAACCAAAAAAAAAATGCATATGGGTCTCCCTAAATTCCATACCAGGCCTTTCAGGTCTGGTATGGATATTAAGGGGAACTCCGCACCAAAATTTTTTAAAAAATGGCATGGGGTCCCCCTAAATTTCATACCAGACCCTTCAGGTCTGGTATGGATATTAAGGGGAAACCCGCGCCAAAATTAAAAAAAAATGGCGTGGGGGTCCCGCTCAAAATCCATACCAGACCCTTTAGGTCTGCTTTGGATTTTAAGGGGAACCCTGCGCCAAAATTTTTTAAAAAATGGCGTGGGGTCCCCCCAAAAATCCACACCAGACCCTTATCCGAGCACGCAACCTGGCAGGCCGCAGAAAAAGAGGGGGGATGACAGAGTCGCCTCCCTCCTGGACTGTACCAGGCCACATGCCCTCAACATTGGGAGGGTGCTTTGGGGTATCCCCCCAAAGCATCTTGTCCCCATGTTGATGGGGAGAAGGGCCTCATCCCCACAACCCTTGCCCGGTGGTTGTGGGGGTCTGCGGGCAGGGGGCTTATTGGAATCTGGAAGCCCCCTTTAACAAGGGAACCCCCAAGTCAAAAAGGTTAAAAAACACAAGAGATGGTTTTTGACAAGTCCTTTATTAATTTCTTCTTCTTTCATCTTCTTTCTTCTGATCTTCCTTCGGTGTTCTTCTTCTTCCTCCATCTTCTTCTTCTCCATCTTCTTCTTCCTCCACTCTTTGCGTCCCGCATCTTCCTTCTGCTTCTTCTCTGCTCCGTCCGCACGATCCGCCTCAGTGGGAGTCTTCCACCGTGTGACGCTTCGGTTCTTCTGACACTTCTTATATAACGAAGAGCAGGGTCACAGGGTCCCTGTAAAGTCCCCGTGCGTCAGAGGAGGGTGGGTTACCGGGTGACTCCTACTGAGGCGGATTGTGCAGACGAAGCGGAGAAGAAGCTGGAGGGAGATGCGGGACGAGAAGAGAGAAGAAAGAAGAAGATGGAGAAGAAGAAGATGGAGGAAGAAGAAGAACACAGAAGAAAGACCAGAAGAAAGAAGATGGAAGAAGAAGTGGAAAGAAGAAATTAATAAAGAACTTGTCAAAAATCGTCTCTTGTGTTTTTTTAACCTTTCTGACACTTTTTTGTGAAATGGTAGGGGTACATTTGTACCCTATTACCAATTCACACAGGGGGGGGCGGGATCTGGGGGTCCCCTTGATAAAGGGGGCTTCCAGATTTTGATAAGCGCCCCGCCCACAGACCCCCACAACCACCGGGCAAGGTTTGTAAGAATGAGGCCCTTCTCCCCATCAACATGGGGACAAGGTGCTGGGGGGGGCTACCCCAATGCACCCTCCCAATGTTGAGGGCATGTGGCCTGATACATTCAGGAGGGGGGGTGCTCTCTCGTACACCCCTCTTTTCCTGTGGCCTGCCAGGTTGCATGCTTGGAAAAGAAAAAAAAAAAACACACTTGATAAAGGAGCGCAGATGCCCGCTGTGAGCCTCGCGCATGCTCAGAAACGCGTAGTGGATCCCTGTAACCAGAACTACCCGAGTGACGTAATTTCCCACGTGACCCTGGTGGAACGCGGAAGTGTCTATCCAGCCTCACCGCACCACAGCCGGCGTCTCCGAGCGGAGGTCCGCGGCCATCCGCCCGGCTTCCATCTAGCCACAACACATGGATGCCTGACGATACTCGGATCAGTTCTCTTTGGAAGCTGCTATTCACCAACCCATATGTAAGTGCTTATGTGTGCTTGTTATACTTAAATAAACACTGATACTGAAGAGGCGCTTTCTCTATGTTTTTTATGTCTGTTATGGAGAGTTGACTTCACTCAACAGGAAGCTGCCCTGTGTATTGTGTTCACAGAGATCCCCCTGGCTCCTACATCTATCCATACTACGGATGAATTATATACTATAGACTTTTCTACTACATAGCATTGGACTATTTTTACTTTGATTATCGTTTTTATCAATCTTTATCGATTAATTATATATATATATATATATATGTGTATATTTAATTCTATGCATATATGTGTATATTATTTTTTATGTTTATATCCATGGACTTGAGCGCTGCTACATAATATATTTAATTGCATGCTCGGAAAAGGGCCTGGTATGGAATTTAGGGGGACCTCCACGCCATTTTTTTTTTATTTTGGCGCGGGGTTCCCCTTAATATCCATGCCAGACCTGAAGGGACTTTAGGGGGACGCCCACGCATTTTTTTTTTAAATTTTGGTTCGAGATTCCCCTGTGGGGAAATTCCATGCCGTTTTTATCAATAAACTTTTACGTGTATTGTCGGACTGACAATTCATTATAGTCGCAAGTAGTTTTAAATTACTTTTTTTCCTTTAGAGATAACATTTTGCTTTCAGACTGTTCTAAATACGGAAAACATGCCCCCCTTTACGGGCATACTATAGACACCCCACAGGTACGAAATTTAAAGGAATATTACACTTTTATTGTTTCACTTTAACCATTATTAAAATCACTGCTCCCGAAAAAATGGACGTTTTTAAAACTTTTTTTGCACTGATACTTGTCCCCTGGGGTAGGACACAGGTCCCCAAACACTTTTTATGACAATAACATGCATATTAACCCTTAAAATTTGCACTTTTGATTTCTCCCATAGACAATTCACTATAGCCGACACCGTTATTACTTTATTACTTTTTTTTCCACTGTACCGTATTTATCGGCGTATAACACGCACTTTTTTCACCTTAAAATCAGGGGAAAATTGCAGGTGCGTGTTATACACCGATCCCCTGCGATCCCGAGCTGTCACATCTTCAAAATTGCCGACCGCGATTTGAAAATGGCGCCGCCGGCGCCAAAATACACAGAGCCGGTCCTCGGCTCTTCTCGGCGGCTCTTGTTCACTTTCGGCTCCACTTGTAGTCCCGAGCGGAGCTATCTGAACCTACTCGGCTAGGTTCGGATAGCTCCGCTCGGGACTGTGAGTGGAGCCGAAAGTGAACGAGAGCCGCCGGGAAGAGCCGAGGACCGGCTCTGTGTATTTCGGCGCCGGCGGCGCCATTTTCAAATCGCGGTCGGCGATTTTAAAGCCCAGGATGGCAGGGATAGAGGATTGAAGGCTGCACTGGGGCAAGGCTGCACTGGGGAAGGCTGCACTGACAAGGCTCCACTGGGGAAGGCTGCACTGACAAGGCTGCACTGGGGAAGGTTGCACTGACAAGGCTGCACTGGGGAAGGCTGCACTGACAAGGCTGCACTGGGGAAGGCTGCACTGGGGAAGGCTGCACTGACAAGGCTGCACTGGGGAAGGCTGCACTGACAAGGCTGCACTGGGGAAGGCTGCACTGACATGGCTGCACTGACATGGCTGCACTGAGAAGGCTGCAATGATGGGCATTTAAATGTAAGTTTTTTTCCCTTCAACTTCCCTCCTAAAAGTTTTTTTTTCCTTAAAATTCCCTCCTAAATTGGGGTGCATGTTATACGCCGATAAATATAGTAATTTTGTTCCTGAAAAAATGTCCATTTTTAAACTTTTTTTTGCATTGATACATCTCCCCTGGGGCAGGACCGTGGTCTCCAAAGCTTTTTATGATAATAACTTGCATATTAACCCCTAAAATTAGCACTTTTGATTTCTCCTATAGACAATTCACTATAGCCGCTATTACTTCATGACTTTTTTTTCCCTTTAGAAATGTAATTTTGCTGTCAGACTATTCTAAACAGGGGAAAAAAGTGCCACTTTACAGGCATACTATAGACACCCCCCAGGTATGAAATTTAAAGGAATATTTCACTTTTATTGTTTCACTTTAAGCTTTATTAAAATCACTGCTCCCGCAAAAACGTCCGTTTTTAAAACTTTTTTTTGCACTGATACATGTCCCCTGGGGCAGGACCCGGGTCCCCAAACACTTTTTATGACAATAACTTGCATATAAGCCTTTAAATTAAGCACTTTTGATTATTCATGTTCGTGTCCCATGTTCGGGTCATCCCTACCTGTAAACAACAAATCTCAGAAAGAGGCTTGGTCCTTAAGTGGTTAAAATACTTTTTTCCAGCAAGAATTTATCGAAGATGTCTTTTATTAAACTCTCCAGTAGAGATGGGCTGAACACCCCCTGTTTGTTTCACATCAGAACTTCTGAACTGAAAGTTCTGACCTGAACGGTGAACCCTATTAAAGTCTATGGGACCCGAACAAATCTCAAAAAGAGGCTTGGTTCTTAAGTGGTTAAAATACTTTTTTCCAGCAAGAATGAATCAATGTCGTCTTTTATTAAACTCTCCAGTAGAGATAGGCTGAATACCTCCCTGTTTGTTTCCCACCAGAACTTCTGAACTGAAAGTTCTGACCTGAATGGTGAAACCTATTAAAGTCTATGGGCCCCGTATTTGAAAAATCAAAGGTCCCCATTTTATAGGCTTATATACTTGAGGTGATTGTAGCCGTATTAGTGCAATTGTGACAGAGGAAATTGAGTACTGTCCAT
The DNA here is from genome assembly GCA_037952925.1 of Lithobates clamitans. Classification (NCBI taxonomy): domain Eukaryota; kingdom Metazoa; phylum Chordata; class Amphibia; order Anura; family Ranidae; genus Lithobates; species Lithobates clamitans. Next base: position 747,627 of record JBBGZY010001644.1, on the reverse strand, counting down.
GATACTTTTTTTATTTGCACTAACGTAAAATTTTTCATGGACGAGTTTCTGCACACCTGTGGGACATCATTTCTCACAACCGGACCACACTATAGAAGACTGCAGTGTTTTAGTTCTTAAAGGGAATTTCAGAACTATCCAGGAAAGGAAAACGTTTGAGCTAAGAATGATATTTCTTTTTGACACAAAAACAATGGCCTAAATTTAGATATTGGTTTCCTCACCCACTATACTACAAGTGATTTTAATGATGCTTAAAGTGCAGCAATAAAAATGAAAAATTCCTTTAAATATAGTGCCTGGGGGCTCCCCTTATTCTGCCTGTAAAGTGGCGCATCTGTACCATGGATAGAACCTACTGCTGCAAAACTGTCATTTCTAAAGAGAAAAAATTAATGAAATGACATTTAAATTGCCTCCAATTAAATACCATTGCTGGCAATAACAAAACGTAAAAAAAAATGGTGTGGGGGTCTAGATAGGGATTTTAAGGGGAACCCCATGCCGAAATTGAAAAAAAAAATGGTGTGGGGTCCCCCCAAAATCTATGGCAGACCCTTATCCGAGCATACAGCCCAGCAGGTCAGGAAAAGAGCGGGAAAAGCGAGCGCGCCCCCCCCTGAACCATACCAGACTGTATGCCCTCAACGCAGGCAGGGAGCTTTTCAGAATCTGAAAGCCCCCTTTAACAAGGAGGCCCCCAGATCCCAGTCCCCCCCCTATGTGAATAGAACATAGTACCCCTACTCATTCAACAAAAAAGAGTCAAAAAGTAAGAAAAACACAGAGACAGTTTTTGACAATTCCTTTATTTAAAAAAAAAAACAGTGTCCCACGATTTAGATTCACGGTGAATCACAATGCCCGTCACACCGCCAAACCCTAAAAAGAAAAAAAACACTCCGCCATCAACTAGGCTAAACCCCTGAATGCCTGGCTTGCCATTTGACAGTTTTTATATAGTTAAGGGCAGGGCCAGCTGGCAACGTCACCTGGTGTCACCGCCCCCTTGGGACATCACAGACACAGGATGCATTGGTTGGTGATGTCACAAGGGGGGAATGCCACCAGGTGACGTCGCCAGGTGGCTCCGCCCCTTATCTATATAAGAACTGTCAAATGGCAAGTCAGGCATTTGGCAGTTTTCCTTAGTTGAGGCGGAGCATTTTTTTTTCTTTTTTTGGGTCTGGCGGTGCGGCAGTGTCATGGTTGAATATACATCTGATTACCTTGTTTTTTTTATTTTTTAATAAAGGAATTGTTTTAACACAGTCTTTGTGTTTTTATTACTTTTTGACACTATTTTGACAAATGGGTAGAGTACCCCATACTTTAAAAATGGTAGGGAGATTACACATCTCGAAACAATATAGAAAAAGGGGTTCTCTTCAAGACTGATCGATACATTTAACAAACAATTTAATGATCTGGTTGACACAGCTTTCAGGGATGGCACCATAACCAAAAACACTTGGGACTTTGTTCGCACCAATTTCTCCAAGACTCCAGCAATCTATTCACTCCCTAAGATACATAGGAATGAAAGAAATCCACCTGGGAGACCTATCATCTCAGGGAATGGTGCCCTCACTGAAAATCCGAGTCGTCTCATCGATGAACACATAAGACCCCACGTATTAGGCCTTCCCTCTTACATAAAGGATACCATACACTTTCTACTAATCATTAACAACATTTACATACCCATGAAGGTGGTTTTATTCATTATAGATGTTGAAGACCTGTATAGCTCCATTCCCCATGAGCTGGGCTTGGCTGCCATTAGGCATGACCTAGCCCAAAGGGGATGGGAAGAATGGGCCTTCAATGATTTTAGAAGCAAGAAAGAAAAAAAAACAATTTGGGACTTTGTATGAGGTCATGACCAATGGAAGTCATGTACTTCCATCCCTAACTAGTAAAAAATTTAAGAGCAAGGGAGGGCAGGGGGACAATTGGGACTTTATATGAAGCACGCAGTCTAAGGAAAAACAGCTTTCAATAGAAATATACATATAAGTATATTTATTAGGTACAATTGGACCATAGATACATGATAAAAACAATAATTGATAGTTTTGTTATATATCCCATATACAGTAAGCACTATATATAAATTCCAAAGATAAACAGGACACATATAAAAAAGCAAAACAATTTTAAAATGAAATAATAGATACAGTACATAAGATCTAAATTATATTGCAGCCGGCGAATCTCTACACCATAGGATCGATCATAGTGGCCGTCCTGCCGCTTGATCGTTCCTATGGGAGGCGAGAGGGGATGTCCCCCCCCTCCAGCCTCCCTCCGGTGCTTGCTCCGACTCACCATTACGATCGGTGAGGCGGAGAGTGGATCCGCCAGATGTAGATCATAGAGATTTCCGGTGGACCAGATGGTCCCCGGAGTCTCTATGATCGTCGGAGGCCGGGCACGATGTTATGACGTCACGCCCGGCCTCTCCATTCAAAAAAACGGCGCCGCTTCGGCTGGGAAGTGGCGATCGTTTTATTTTTTTTTTTTATTTCAGACTTCCCAGCCTAGTGGTGAGATATGGGGTCTTATTGACCCCATATCTCACTATTAACAGCACCTGACATGTCATATTGCTATTACAAGGGATATTTACATTCCTTGTAATAGGAATAAAAGTGATCAATTTTTTTTTTTTTCAAAAAAGTGTCAAAATAAAAAAAATAAAATATAATTAACAATAAAAAAAAAATAAAAAAATTTTAAAGCACCGCTGACCCCGTGTGCTCGCACGCAGAAGCGAACGCATACGTAAGTCCCGCCCACATATGAAAACGGTGTTCAAACCATACATGTGAGGTATTGCCACGAACGTTGGAGCGAGAGCAATAATTTTGACCCTAGACCTCCTCTGTAACTCAAAACATGTAACCAGTAAAAAAATTTCAAGCGTCACCTATGGGGATTTTTAAGTACCGAACATTGGCGCCATTCCACGAGCGTGTGCAATTTTGAAGCGTGACATGTTAGGTATCTATTTACTCGGCATAACTTCATCTTTCACAAAATGCAAGAACATTGGGCTAACTTTACTGTTTTGTTTTTTTTTTTTAAACACAAAACTGTTTTTTTCCCAAAAAAAACGCGTTCAAAAAATTCCTGCGCAAATACTGTGTGAGATAAAAAGTTGCAACAACCGCCATTGTATTCTCTAGGGTCTTTGCTAAAAAAACATATATAATGTTTGGGGGTTCTATGTAATTTTCTAGCAAAAAAATGATGATTTTTACATGTAGGAGCAAAGTGTCAGAATTGGCCCGGTATTGAAGCTGTTAAAAAATACTTTTTTTTTCCTGAAACTTCCCTCTTAAATTGAAGGTGCGTGTTATACACCGATAAATACGGTATATTATGTGTTTTTTCTATTTTTGTTCTTTTGTTTCTCAAATCTTTATCTTTTATAATAATTTTGCGCTGACACATTTTTTTTGTGGTTATCAACAATATAATACATTTTTTATGTATCTATTATTTAATTTTATAACTGTTTACCTTTTTTTATATGTCTCCTGTTTATCTTTGGAATTTATATATAGTGCTTATATGGCCAGTAGGGACGTGGGATGGGATGCTCATTTAGATATAGATTTTTTCTTTTTCTTTTGGTCCCTCCCATGTTCTTTTTCCTCCTTTTTGACTGGTCGTTACGTCTGTGCATGTCTGTGTTTGGTTCTTTGTTTTATTGCTCTCAGCATGTAATAGCTAAGATTGATCCCATGTAATTCCCATGTAATTCCCATGTAATTCCTTTGTGTACAGCTGAGAGTGTTTTCAGATGTTCCGCTGACATCATTCTCATCTGTGTTTTTACATGAGGGGGGAGTCCTATTTAGGGGATGTCAGTGTAACATGTCAGGGTAATGAATAAGCGTGGCATCGCTGTGTGAAACGCATCTACCTGTACCTGCTTTCCTGTCCTCGGTGGGCAGCCATCCATTCCTTCCTATGTGTCAGGGACCTGCTGTGGCAAGACAGAGGTGCGTGCGTGCGCATGTGCGCACATGGGTGCCAGTACAACAAACCAGATGGCAGCGTGTGCGCGAGGGCGTGCGCCGGAGACGCGTGTGTGCGTGCGGGGGCACATGTTGGATGCGTGTACGTGCGCATTAGATGCTGCTTGGCACCAATGGGCCTTTAAAAGGACAGCAGCTACATAAGTGCAGTGCTGTTTCATCTGCAGTTAGCGTGTCCCAAAAACCTGTACCTGCCTTCTGAACACCAGTATTGACCTGGCTCTGTTGACTTACCCAATATCTCCAACTTTGACCTCGGCTTGCCTTGACCCTGTTATAAGGACTTCCTTGTTGATATCCTGTTTCCGACCTCTGCCTCTTCATCTGACTCTGCTTCAGCTTACAGCCCTATCTGCCTGACTACCTGTGTTTGTGCCGGTGTCTGCCTCAGCTGACACTGGCATCCCGGACCTATCTGCTGGCTCATCATCCATCCGTGCCTACACCACAATACTCACAGGCACTCCTACCTCACTGCGCTCTCGAGTCTACTGTTCCCACTCCAGTGGCTCCTGAACCAGGGCTGTAAGAGAGGTCTCCTCCTACAAGTCAGACTCTAGTACACGGTACGTCAAACTATGTCTGATTTAATGTTAGAGAAAGTTGTATTGCTTAACTGCTTGCCGACCACCTCACGCAGATATACTGCGGCAGAGGGGCTTGTACAGGCAGAATCACGTACCTGTATGTTGCCCTTTAAAAGGCGGACTGCGGCAAGCTCCGTGAGTCGGGTCACGGGTCTCGTGGATTTGATGTCTGCGGGGATACCCGTGATCGTCTCACGGATAGGAAGAACGGGGAGATGCTAATGTAAACAAGCATCTCCCCATTCTGCCTAGTGACAGTGTCACTGATCTCTTCTCCCTGTGATCGGGAGCAGAGAGCAGTGACGTGCCACACACAGCCCCTCCACCCCACAGTTAGAAACACTCCCCAGGATACACTTAACCCCTACACTGCCCCCTAGTGGTTAACCCCTTTACTGCCAGTGTAATTTAAACAGGAATCAGTGCATTTGTATAGCACTGATTGCTGTATAAATGACAATGGTCCCAAAATGTGTCAAAACTGTCCGATGTGTCCGCCATAATGTCGCAGTCACGATAAAAATCGCTGATCGCCGCCATTACTAGTAAAAAAATAATATTAATAAAAATGCCATAAAACTATCCCCTATTTTGTAAACGCTATAACTTTTGCGCAAACCAATATCACCCTCAGTTCTCCCCTCCCCCTATTACTGCACTCATCACCTCTTTATAACTCCAAGCCCACTCGCTAACAAACCCCCCCAGGATATGTCCCCTCATAGAAATCATATTCACATATTACCTCCCTTACTCTTCTGCTTCTCCTAACCTCTGGAGATATTTCACCGAACCCTGGGCCTCCCTTAGTTAACTGTACCCAACACACCCATCACCATCACCCTACACCCTCAGTGTAGTAGTCGCAATCTACACAATTTAGTCTCCATTCCTCTTCTTCCCAACACCAGCCTCCCCCTCTCCTGTGCCCTCTGGAACGCCCGCTCTGTCTGCAACAAACTCACCGTTGTTTATGACCTCTTTGTCACTAATTCCTTTAATCTACTTGCTCTCACCGAAACCTGGCTCCACAAATCTGACACCACTTCTGCTTCCCTCTCCCAGGGTGGCCTTCACTGGACTCACTACCATAGGCCTAATGGACGCAAGGGAGGTGGAGTGGGATTCCTCCTATCCCCCAATGCACCTTCCTGGTTATTCACTCCCCTCCCTCTCTTTCCCTCTCATCATTTGAAGCCCACTGTATACGTCTATTCTCTCCTACTTCCCTAAGAATTGCTGTGATCTACCGGCCCCCTGGACCACTATCGACTTTCCTTAAAGAGTTGTCTGCCTGGCTACCCTACTTTCTCTCTTCGGAAATTCCCACTATCCTTCTTGGTGATTTCAACATCCCTGCTAATACAAACACTCCTGTTACTTCTAAACTTCTTATGCCCCGTACACACGGTCGGACTTTGTTCGGACATTCCGACAACAAAATCCTCGGATTTTTTCCGACGGATGTTAGCTCAAACTTGTTTTGCATACACACGGTCGCACAAAGTTGTCGGAATTTCCGATCGACAACCACGCGGTCACGTACACCCCGTACGACGAGACTAGAAAAGGCCGGTTCAGAACCAAGCGCGGCACCCTTTGGGCTCCTTTTGCTAATCTCGTGTTAGTAAAAGTTTGGTGAGAGACGATTCGCGCTTTTTCAGACTCGTGGCTTTCAGATCGTTTTCTGACCTTCAGTTTGTGCTTGTGGGTTTGTATCTGCTCTTCAGTGCGTGCAGTCAGTTCGTATTGGAGTTTTCTGTGCGATCTTGTCCGCTCGTTGCTGTTTTTCAGGTCGCTCTTCACAGGCCTTGCCGTTCTTCAGTGCGTTCTGTTACTTCGTTCTGAGCAGCCGACCGTTTTCTAGCCATGTTGCGTATGCGTACTCCTCGTAGAGTTCGTGCTGTGCGGGGGCTTGGTGTTGGGGTCCTGACCTTGACACAAGTCCAGTCCATGAACAGGGTGGGGAGGAGTTCATGGACCAAGAATTGGTTGCTTCAGCGTGACCAGTTCTGTCATATGCCTTTGCTCCGTGAGATCCGTGAGAATAATCCTGATGATTTCAGGAACTTTCTCAGGATGACGGACCCCGTATTTCACCATCTGTTGGCTTCGCTGACCCCCTATATTAGCAGGCAGGATACCTGCATGAGACAAGCCATCACTCCGGAGCAGAGGTTGGTCGCTACCTTGCGGTATTTGGCCACAGGGAGAAGCCTGCAGGACCTCAAGTTCTCGACAGGCATCTCCCCCCATGATCATTATCCCAGAGACCTGTTCTGCCATCATACAGGTCCTGCAGAAGGAGTATATGAAGGTAAGATTTTTATCCTTTTATATCACATTTTATGGTATTGAATGTTTGCTAATATATTGTATTTCTTTCCTCATTCCCTAATTACCATGATTGTAATATGCTGTGAATGTCCCCTTTGTCCTCATGCATGCTGGATTTTTATGTAATTGTTATTTTAGGTCCTTCATACATATTTGCCCTTCAATAACCTCTCCAGCATGGTGTCTCTTGCCCTATATTCACCTCATGTAGTCACTTAACAATGTATTTTATCAGCTCCATAGTAGTGCTTTACCCCAAACACCCCCTAAAATGTTTGGAAATGTTATTTTGGATTTAAATTCAGGCAGAGGGCCAGAGGCTTTTTTTTGTGGTGTCCCCAAATTTTTTGTAACCCTCCCTCCCCCAACTGCTAAGTCAGCTGATCCCAATTCTCTATCTATCCTCAATCATCTATCTGCTGACTTTGCCAAACCCATACACACTATACCCATCTCTTTAGTGCTCAGATTTATGGATGAATTCCCCAAAGCATGTAGTGCAAGGGCCTGCCTGTATACTTTCCAATGGTACTGTTTAAAGTTCTTGTATCCTATTATGATCTTGATAGGTAATAGCAGAATGTCCAAATGTGCTCAAATGTGTACAGTGTGTATTTATATCTTTGTATTATGACACTTCTTACCTGTCCAGTGGGCTGCCAATAGTGTAACTAAGGAGGGGCTGTTCCAAGTAATACCCATTATTTAGGCATTCATCTCTAAATGAAGTGAAGAGGGTTACCTGTCCAAGAGCTCCCCCCCTATAATGTTAGAAATGGCCCATGAGAGGGGGGGGGGGGAATATGATAGGTGTACCTTATACTTTGTTGTTGTTAAATTCTCCTTAATAAATGCTATCTGGAGGTTGACCCATAATGTTTGTGTCTAATCTGCTTGCCAGGTTTCTGTGAAAAAATAGTAATGTTTATTTTTTTTTCCTCAACAGTTTCCTTCAACGCCACAGGAATGGCAGACTGTGGCCTCCCACTTTGCCCAGCGGTGGGACTTTCCTAACTGCGGAGGGGCAATTGATGGGAAACACGTCCACATCGTCCCACCACCCAACTCGGGGTCGTACTATTATAATTACAAGGGGTTTAATAGTATAGTGATGTTGGCGGTGGTGTCAGCTAATTACGACTTCTTGTATGTGGACGTGGGAAAGAATGGCCAGATGTCCGATGGTGGAGTGATCGCCCAGACGGAGTTCTACAGGCGTCTCCAGAATGGCAGCTTGGACTTGCCACCTCCAGAGGACAATGTTGAAGGTCTCCCATTTGTGTTCGTTGCTGATGAAACGTTTGTGCTGGGGGACCACCTGATGCGGCCATTCCCGATGAGGACCCTCACCCCGGAACAGAGGGTTTTTAATTACCGGCTGGCCAGAGCCCGAAGAGTGGTGGAGAACACATTTGGAATCCTGGCCAGCCGGTTCCGATTATTTCTGACACCCATCCATATGGCGGAGTATAAACTGAACCATATAATACTGGCGTGCTGTGTTCTCCATAATTTTTTAAGAAAACATTCAGCCAACTATGCTGGCTCAGTTGGGCCTGAGGCCGGAATCCCAAATACATCAACAATGACGGCGCTTGAAAGTGGCCGTCCTGGCTTGCCCTCCCTGAATGCCCGTGATGTCCGGTTACGATACCTGGAGTTCTTTGCGGGTAGGGGGGCTATCAATATGCCAGACAATCTGTGACACCTTTTTCAAATAAAAAACAACCAAAAGAAATTCTTGGTGGACATTTACTGCTTGTGTTTGTTTTAGCTGACCCTGACAGAAATGTGTTGAGTGCAGAAAATGTCGTGATTGGGTAACCTTATAAAGAATAGTGTTGGCTGGTACTTCCTAAATGCCAAAACACATTTCACTACAAGTGCACTTGCAACTGCACTGAACCTGCACTTGTAGTGCAAAGTGTATTTGCCCTTAGGAAATAACCCCCATTTTTGCATAAAACAGCTATTACATCACCCCAAAAGTGTTGTAGTGTTGAGACAATAATCCACACATTCTTGAGTAAGGCACTTTTTTATACCTGCACAATCACATGTGCATTTACGAAAGGTTTTTAAAACAAACCAACATGTTTGTTGTATAACAATTTTTGGGGGGGCATTATCAAAAATCGAAATATCCATTTCAGATAAAACAGGCCTGTGTAAAACCAACAAGAAAGCCAAAAAACTTGAACTTACAAAGTTCACATTAGGTAAAACCTGAAGGCTATATCAGACATCAGCATTTAGGAACTGTGTTTGATATAGCGTTCAGATGGGGGGAAATCACCCCTGGAAAAGCCAAATTTGGAAGATGCACACCAATTTACGAATGTCAACATGTGCTATCTGCCATCAGGGGGGATCAAGGGACGTGTTTTGGGGGAGCAAGCCCTTCCTCAATGCTACTTTATAATTGAGTAAGGGGTTGCACCCCCAAAACGCGTCCATTGATCTCCCGTGATGGCAGATAGCACATTTTGGACACACTGTGTGCATCCTCCAAATTTGGCTTTTCTAAACATTGTAAAAATTTTAGTAAGATAAAACAGGTGATTTTTTGGGGTTTAAATTCGCCCCAAAACATCAATGATGTTATTATTTTTTTTAATAACATCACTGATTTGTTGCTGGATGTTTTGCAATTGGAGATTACACCCCATGATCTCCCCGATCAGTATCTGGGCACTTTCAGATGTAAAGCGTTCTGGATCACGATCACCTAAAAAAAGATAAAGAACAAAAAAAACAGGTCTCAAAAATCTGCCAACATCCATCTCTTTTACCTGAGCCTGTGGTTGCAGACACTCACCTGTTGTGGTGCCAATCTCCACCACATCTTCTTCTTCCTCCTGCTCAGCTTCTTGTGTTGGTATTTCCCCTTCTTCCAGAGGGGGGGGGTCTCTGGTCTCCTGGGATGAGGGGTGTCCTCCGAGTCTTTTCTCCCCTATGTAAAACGAAAATGGTATAATTAGCACACAGATATTTGATGGCAGAACTAGAAATAGGAAACATTGCTTGGAAGTGGGGTACAATTGTCTATTTTAGCCGAGTTCCAAGATGTATATTTTTTATTGTCCTTTGTCAAGTTGCAATACTTTACCTGTTTAGTACAAGCTTCACAGATGTAGCCCCCCCTATAGTATACACTGGAGCATCTGTGTGCCCCCCCTAATAAAAATGGTGTTCTTGTGTCCCACACTAGTGCTCCAGTGCCCACATGTGAAAACAGCTGCTCAGTGTCCTCTCCTTACACACAATCTAGTTGGCATTTCATTCTAGTAACAAACCCATCTACACAAACAAATATTTGGCATCCAAGTAGGCCCCCAAAAATGTGTGAAAATGCATATGGCCTAAACAATAGTGTTCTAGAGGCCGAAAGAAAAATGTTTGATACGAACGAATAATGGGCCCATGAACATTAAAGTTGACCTTTTAAAACGTTACAATTACTAAAAGCATATGGAGCAGAACGAACGGAATAAAGACAGAAAGAATAGGAACACAGCACAACTACTTACTTTTTTGCAGCACTCTCCGGATCTTTCGGTACTGCTCTGGCTCTCTCAACTTCAGGTCCGACCACAGCTTCCTGAGCTGATCTTTAGATCTTCGTACCCCGAAATTCCTCTCCAGACTCCGGACCACTTTACCAATGATTTTGGCCTTTCTGATGTTGGGGTGGGGGTAAGGCCCATATTTTCCGTCATAGTCGGACTTCTTCATGATGTCTACCATCTCCAACATCTCCCCAAACAACATATTTGTGGCCTTAAAACGTCTCCTTCTGGATCGGGACTTGCCTGGATCCGGGCTTTCCTCCTCCTCCTCCTCGTTGTTAGAATTATTATCACGCACCTGTTGTAACTCCGCCATCATGCTCTTCCCCCACTGCGCCGAACGAAAAGGGGCGGGGAATACACTAGAAAGAACGTCAGGGGCGGGCGGAGTTACACGCATGCGCAGTGTGTATAAAGCGTAACACGCGTGCGTATTACGTACGATCTGTGAGTGGAGGAAGGAGCATTGGACGCGCCGATCGTAAGAACGAAGGTAAGAGACAAACTTGGGCCTATACTGCTTCTAGATTGAGGCCTATATTGTAACAAGATTAGGAGAGTTTTGTCTGACATTAGGCTTTGTCTTGTGTTGTGTCTTGCAGTGAACATGGATATCTTAATGAGAGATACTGACTTCATGTCACTATTCATTGATATGCTAAGTGAGCTGCCCTGTCTGTGGGAGATTACCCACCCCCATTTCAAGAACCAAGCAAAGAGGAAGGCAGCACTGGAGCAATTGTGTGAAATTGTGAAGCAGGTGATCCCCATGGCAGACATCACTTATTTAAAGATATTAATTGGTTGCCTGAGGAGCACATATCTGAGGGAGCGCAAGAAAGTCCTAGATTCACAGAGATCCGGAGCAGCAGATGACATCTATGTCCCCAGGATGTTGTACTACGACAGGCTGCACTTTCTGGCAGGCCAGACTGAACCCAGGCCATCCCTCTCCAGTCTTCCTTCCACGCTTCCTTCCCCCCCGGCTGAGGCTTCTGACGCCCAACCTGGGCCTTCCAGGCCATATTTGGAGGAGCCCAGATTGAGCCAGGTATAGCATTCCTCTAAATATTTCTGCTTGTCCAATCAATGATGTTAACTAGATGTTAGTTGGGAGTACTAATTTAGGATTGTGATTGATGATGCAAAACATTACAACTATGTCCCTTTTTCATACACAGGGAAGTCTCAGCCAGGAGGTGGCCGGGCCAAGCCGGCTGGCTGATATCAAGGTCCCTCCACCACACCTGAAAACAGAAAGTGGCAGTAGGACGAGTGCCCTAGAGGTGGCGGCTATCAGATTCTTTTGGAGGGCTACAGAGGTCCTGGGAGCACCACACACCATGCAGGAGAACATTGCTGCATTCATTGCATATAAAATGCAGAGGATGGAGGAGGGCCAAAAAGCCATGTGTCAGGCCCTCATATCAGAGGCTCTGGAGAAAGGTGTGAGGGGCCAAATTACACCTCACACACAGCTTTGGGATGGTCCTCCTCCTCCTCCTCCCTCTCCTCCAGGTCCTCCCAGTCCTCCTCCAGGTCCTCCCAGTCCTCCTCCTCCTCCTCCTCCAGGTCCTACTCCTCCTCCTGCCACATCTCCAACTGCACAGCCACAGCCCGGAAGGAAGCGTGAAAGGAAGACTAGACAGTGATTGCCCTGGATCCAGTCTGGTCGGCCAAAAGATGCAGCCTCTTGTGGTACCACAGCCTGGGGACACAGATGTCATCTGCTGCTATCCGAGTCTCTGTGAATCCCGGACCAGACTGCCCTCCCTTACATATGGACTCCTCAGGCCACCAATTTTGATGTTGAAGAATTGATGTGTGCCGTGGGGGTCCCAGGCTTCACTAATTTCTCCTGTTGATCCAGTGTTGCCTTCCTCTTTGTTTGGTTCTGATCCCCTAATAAAGGATTTTTGTTTTGAATTATACTCTCCTATGTGTTTTACTTCAAAAATGACAGTTTGTTTGTGAGGATTCAGGTACATTTCAAATATACAATGTGAAATGAACAAGGGACACCAACAACAAAAAATCTCCTGGAGATTAAATAATAAAAGATATCAATGGTGTTGGGGTAACTTGACACACAAAACACACACAAAAATATTCTGGAGTAAAAATAAAAATAACATTGAACAAAGATCAGCCTTGGAAAAAATCCAAACATTAAAGAAAAAAAAAGGCTTAAAATCCAAAAAAAAAACCCATAAAAAATATAAAACTGTCAGATGTGACAACTAATAACAATATATTGAGGGAATCCCACTAAAAAAACACAAAGAAAAGTTTGTGAGAAGTGTGTGTGAATATGAGCATCAAAACTACTTAATTCTTGTCACATTATAAAGAAGAAGAGAGTGCGCTGTATTAAACCATTTTGAACACTGCAGCGTGACGAAAGTGCTGTATCCATTGCGAACGCTAAGTTTACCAGAACGAGCTGTCCCGTGTCGGAATTTCTTCTGAGCATGCGTGGCACTTTGTGCGTCGGAACAGGCCACACACGGTTGGAATTGACGCGATCGGATTTTGTTGTCGGAAAATTTTATCTCCTGCTGTCCAACTTTGTGTGTCGGAAAATCCGATGGAAAATGTCCGATGGCGCCCACACACGGTCGGAATTTCCGACAACACGCTCCGATCGGACATTGTCCATCGGAAAATCCGACCGTGTGTACGGGGCATAAGTCTAACCTCTTCATTTGACCTGAAGCAATGGGTACAGGCTTCTACTCACTCTGATGGCAACACCCTTGACCTTGTATTCTCCTACCTATGCACACCATGCAACTTCTCAAACAATCCTTTTGCTCTTGCCAACCACCACCTTATTCGTTTCTCTCTCCCCCTGTCTTCCACCACCATTCCCTCCAATCGCCTAACCATCACCCGTAGAAACTTTTGCAACTTCAACTCCTCTCTCCTCTGTTCTGCTACTGACCACCTCTATGACAAAATCTCTCCCCTGTCCTGCCCCAACCAAGCCATGTCCCTCTACAATAAATCCCTGTCCTCCACCCTGGACAAGCTCGCTCCCCTCACTACACGCAGAATCAGGCCTCAACTCCTACAACCCTGGCAAACAGATGACACTAAAATTCTCAAAAAATGTAGTCACGCTCTTGAGCGTCTGTGACACAAGTCTAAGTCTCTCAAAGACTTCAACCAATACAAATCTGCCCTCCAAAAATACTATTCTTTCCTCCACACTGCCAAGCAAACCTATTTTACAACTCTTATTAACACCTTCTCATTCAATCCCCGTAAACTCTTCTCTACCTTCAACTCTCTACTTCGTCCTCCACCACCTCCACCCACTGACTCACTCACTGCACAGGAGATCGCTAATCACTTCAAAAACAAGATTGATACAATCCGTGATGAAATCTCCACTCTACAGGTATCTCCCCCAGCTAAGACCCCATGTCAACAGGTACAACCGACACTCCCCTTTTTCAAATCTGCTACTACAGACGAAGTTGCTAAACTCCTTTCTATTGCCCACCTAACCACCTGTCCCCTGGACCCTATTCCCTCTCAAATGCCCTCTGACTCCATCCTACACTCTCTAACCCATATCTTCAATCTCTTCCTCAGCTCTGGCATTTTCCCCAATGCTCTTAAACATGCACTGGTCACCCCCATACTTAAAAAGCCGTCCTTGGACCCTACCAATCTTAACAACCTACGGCCTTTCTCCTTGTTCCCCTTTTCCTCTAAACTCCTTGAACGCCTGGTTTACAACCAACTGAGTGACCACCTCATTAAGAACAACCTTCTTGATCTCCTTCAATTTGGATTTCACCCTCAACACTCCACAGAAACTGCTCTTCTAAAACTCACAAACGACCTACTAACTGCAAAAACCAACGGACACTATTCTGTACTCCTACTTCTGGACCTTTCAGCTGCCTTTGACATGGTTGACCACCCCCTCCTCCTCAAAAAACTTTACTCCCTCGGTCTTCGTGACTGCGCTCTTCAGTGGCTCCCATCCTACCTATCCCAACGCACCTTCAGTGTCACTTACAATTCTACTTCCTCCACTCCTCTTCCCTTTTCCATCGGGGTCCCCCAAGGTTCTGTTCTTGGACCTCTTTTATTTTCAATCTACCCCTCTTCCCTGGGTTAGCCTCTCACGGCTTTCAATATAATTTCTATGCTGATGACACACAAATCTATCTCTCCACCCCTCAACTCATCCCATCAGTCTCCTCACGCATCACTAACTTACTAACCGACATATCTGTATGGATGTCACACCACTTCCTCAAACTTAACTTGTCCAAAACCGAGCTTAGAATATTTCCTCCCCCACGTGCCTCTTCCCCTGACTTGTCTGTCAAGAGCAACGGCACAACCATCCACCCCTCCCCACATGTCAGGGTGCTAGGTGTTAACCTGGACTCTGAACTCTCCTTTCGGCCCCATATCCAATCACTTTCCAAAACTTGCCACCTCAACCTCGGCAACATCTCTAAACTACGTCCCTTTCTGACCAATGAAACCACATAGCTCCTGATTCACTCCTTGGTTATCTCTCGCCTCGACTACTGCAACTCCCTTCTCATTTGCTTACCTTTAAATAGACTATCCCCCTTCAGTCCATCATGAATGCTGCTGCCAGACTCATCCACCTTACAAACTGCTCAGTGTCTGCTACCCCTCTCTGCCAATCCCTCCATTGGCTGCCAATTGCCCAACAAATTAAATTCAAAATAGTAACAATAAGTTACAAAGCCATCCACAACTCTGCGCCCAGTTACATCACTAGCCTAGTCTCAAAATACCAACCTAATCGCCGTCTCCGTTCCTCCCAAGACCTCCTGCTCTCTAGCTCCATCATCACCTCCTCCCATATCCGTCTCCAGGACTTCTCCCAAGCCTTGCCCATACTCTGGAATTCCCTACCCCAATCTGTCAGACTGTCTCCAAATTTATCCACCTTTAGGCGATCCCTGAAAACTTTCCTCTTCAGAGAAGCCTATCCTGCCTCCATCTAACAACTGTACTGTTTTCTCCATTAGCTCATCCCCCACAGCTGTTGTCCTCTTGTATAACTTGACCCTCCCTCCTAGATTGTAAGCTCTAACGAGCAGGGCCCTCTGATTACTCCTGTATTGAATTGTATTGTAATTGTACTGTCTGCCCTCATGTTGTAAAGTGCTGTGTAAACTGTCAGCGCTATAAAAATCCTGTGTAGTAATAATAATAATAAACGCTTATTGCAATTTTTTTTTTACCAAAAATATGTAGAAGAATACATATCGGCCTAAACTGAGGAAAAAAAAATGTTTTTTTTTTTTATATATTTTGGGGGGATATTTATTATAGTAAAATGTAAAAAATAATGCATTTTTTTCAAAATTGTCGCTCTTTTTTTGTTTATAGCGCAAAAAAATGCAGGGGTGATCAAATACCACCAAAAGAAAGCTCTATTTGTTGGAAAAAACAGACGTCAATTTTGTTTGGGAGCCACGTCACACGACCGCGCAATTGTCAGTTAAAGCGACGCAGTGCCGAATCGCAATAAGTGCTCTGGTCAGGAAGGGGGTAAATTTTTCCGGGGCTGAAGTGGTTAAGATATTTTGTATAAAAATATTATAAACTGTATTGCAGATAATTCCCTCTTGTTTGTTTCCTGAAGAAGCAGGCATTGACCCAAGAAATTTATTGAAAAATAAGGATATATATATATATATATATATATATATATATATATATATATATGTGATTCTGCACTTCCGGGTTTAGGGCATGAGCACGCACTGGCGGCGGCTCAATCCCGCTATGATTTTACAACAGGAGCCAATCAGCGGGTCTCAATGTCCGTCGGGGACCCGCCGATCATTCGTAACTCTGGCAGAATGACAGTGTGCCTATGTAAACTAGGCAGACTGTCATTCTGCAAGTACAGAAAAAATGGATCCTGTGTTCCTGTGAAGCATAAACACCGATCCATGTCTTCAAGCAGGAAAAGCACCTCCCCCACAGTTAGTAAACACTCCCTTGGGACACATTTAACCCATTTGATCGCCCCTGATGTTAACCCCTTCCCTGCCATAGTCATTAGTACAGTGACCGTGCATATTTTTAGCACTGATTACTAGACATGTGCACTGCCGAAAAGAATTGTTCATTTTCGTTTCCCTGTCATTCATTTTTTTCTTTTAGTTTTTCGGGTCATTTGTTATGATCGAAATTCGTAAAATTATAAATTCGGAATTTCAAAAATGTGAAAATCCGAAATCCGTAAATTCGAAAATTCAGAAATTGTCAATTCGGAATTTCGAAAATTAGAAAATTCGGAAATTAGGAAATTCGTACAATCCAAAATTTGGAAATTTCAAAATCCGAAAAATCCAAAATACAAAGATAAGAAAGAAAATCCCAAAATTCTATAGAACAGAAATCCAAAAATTTGAAATTTTAGCTAACTAACTAATAAATAATAACTAACTATTCAATTATAGGTATTGGAATTTCCTTTCAAATTCTTCTCTTAGAGAAACGTAACAAATACAAATTTTTTTGAATATACGAATTATCCGAAATAACGAATGTCACATCTAAACAGATGGAACGGAACAAATTAACAATAAATAATAATAACAGTAAGTTTTTATTATTATTATTTTTATTTATTATTACTAATTCATTGTATTCCATTTGTTTAGATGTGGCATTCGTTGTTTTGAATAATTTGTAACTTCAGATAAATTCGTATTTGTTACGTTCACTAACAGCACAAAAGGAAATTCCAATACCTATAATTTAATAGTTAAATTATTATTAGTTAATTATTTTTTCAGATTTTTGACTTTTTGGGTATTCGAATTTTTGGATTTTCGGTCTTATTTTCATTCTTTTGAATTTCTGTTCTTATTTTTAAAATTTCAGATTTGCGAATTTTCACATGTCCGAATTTTCGGATTTCAGAATTTGGAACTTACAATTTTCCGAATTTACAGATTTTCGAATTCAAGGATTTTTGAATATCGAATTTCTGGATTTTAAAATTCACAACTTTTAGAATATTCGAATTTGCGACTTTTCGAGGATTCAATTTTATGAATATTTGGACAAATTTGTTAAACAGGTTTTCGTTAATTCCTCCTCAATTTCGTCTTAATATCGCAGTTCCGTTATAAGCCATTACTAGTAAAAAGATTAAAAAAAATATATAAATATCTTATAGTTTGTAAACACCATATCAAATCAAAATGATTTATTTACACGATTTGATTGAAAAAAAAACAACATGTAGTGCCACTTTTAAAGAGTGCTTTACAGCTTTACCTTTGAAATACAAACTTGCAATCACCTTATCTTAAAAATGTGGAAATAGAAAGAACATGTTTTTCTTCAGAATGTGACAGTTATTTTCTAAACTTTCTGATGACTCAAGACATAACCAAAGCTGCTGTTTCTGATATGACATGTCCTTATAGGGAATATTTTTTTTTCTCTGATATTTACTACATATATATATATATATATATATATATATATATATATATATATATATATATATATATATATATGAGGCTTAATATAATTAATGTTATTACATTATTTCTGTGAATTGTTTGTAATGATATATGTTGTCATTGAAATTTTGCATTCAGCATCTTTCCAAATAGCTATTCTGTTTATTCAGCACATTTTAATTTTTTATTTTCAATAAACATACTAATGTAGGTATCACAATCCTACTACAATTGTAACGGAGTAACTGAAGCAGTACATAGGTGAGCTTGTTTCTTATCAGGTTCTTAGGTATATGAGTACATGGCAGAAGAGTAAGTTTGTGTTCACACTTATGCCAATTGGATGTGGGTTTCCCCGCTTTCAGTTTGCATGGCAGGAGATTGTGACCGACTCTCAATGTGTCAGAACATATGTGCGCTTTACATATGTAGGCCCAGCATCTTGCTTTGCAACGCTACTCAATGATTGTTCTTTCCTCCAATGCAAGTCTATTAGTTGTCCAACTCACCTAAAATGAAAGTAAACCCATCCATTTAACCGTTTCAAATAAGTTACTGTCAGGTCACCTGAGTCCAGGACTCCACTACGTAGGAGTCAGGAGTGCACCGTTAAGGTAGTGGACCCTAGGCCTGACTGCTGTGGATTGAACTCTGGGAGGTTCAGGAAGCAGGTCTACTGGAGCACCAACACAGATCCCACTGGGAGCTAGAGCATAGATTCCCCAGGAAGCGGAGTCTAAGAGCCAGCAGGTGTTCAACAGAGCCTCTAGTGGTGAGGATGGACTGCTCTGCAGTCTGGCTCCAGGTCGCGGCCCCCAGGGTCTCACAGCTCACGCTCACGGTAGACTACAGGAGAAAGAGGAAGAAAGCAGCAGGCTGGAACAACAAGGATAGTAAAGGGATAAGCCAAAGGTCGGGGCAAATAGCAGACAAGGATAGACATAGAATACACCAAAGGTCAGGGTCACAAGCAGACAGGAATAGTCGAGAACAGGCCAAGATCGGTGACTGGAATCAGATGTAGGAGACACACCAAGTTGTACATGAAAGCTAAACACACAATGGTTGATCGGCAAGGTTGGCTTGAAATGCACAGGTTAATATAGTGTTCCTAATTAGAGGCAGAGGTGGAGCTATGCTGAGGGAAGATTATATAAGCAGTCAGGTGAGAGTGGCTGGCCTCTAAAGGTGAACACAAGGAAGAGAGGTAAGCTGACAAAGATTACTGCATAACCATGACAGTTACATTTCCGGCACGTGCCGGGAATGTAACCCTCTGGTTTTGCTCTCAACAAAACTGTCAAACCATCCAATGGCTGGTGTCATAACTGATCACACGTGCAGTATCATGACAGTTGTAGATTAAACAGAGGCCAAGATGGCAGCTTCATTGACTGAAAATGATAGAGGGGTTTACTTCCACTTTAAAGCAAAATTTCAGGTTTAAATGTAAGTTAAATCATTTGTTTGGGCTCAGCTGGCCCAAAGAAACAATTCCCATTACAGAACAATGTGGCATACAGTACGTGGTGCTGTGTTCCAGCAGCGGTATGGGTATTTTCCTATCTTCTGCCGTAATTAACCCCTTGCTTACTGGGCACTTAAACCCTCTTCCTGCCCGGACCAATTTTCAGCTTTCAGTGCTGTCACACTTGAATGACAATTGCGTGGTCATGCAACACTGTACTCATGACATTTCTATCATTTTTTTTACAGAAATAGAGCTATCTTTTGGGGGTATTTACTTACCACTAGGTTTTTTTTCTGCTAAAAACTGAAAAAAGACCAAAAAAAAAAAAAGTTTCATAGTTTATTATAAAATTTAGAAAACAGGTAATATTTCCCCTTCATTGATGAGCGCTGATGAGGCAGCACTGATGGGCACTGATAGGCTGCACTGATGGGCACTGATAAGACGGCACTGGTGGGCACCGGCAGGTGGCACTGGTGGGCACTAAGAGGCGGCACTGGTGGGAACTGATAGGTGGCACTGAGAGGTGGCACTGATGGGTGGCACTGAAGGGCACTGATGGGTGGCACTAATGGGCCCTGGTAGGTGACATTGATCAGCAACACGGATAGGTTGCACTGATGATGAGGCACTGGTGGGCACTGGTTGGCAGCACTGATGGGCACTGGTATGTGGCACTGATATGCACCCATAGGTGGCACTAGTGGGCACTGGCAGGTGGCACTGGAGGGCACTACATAGCAACAGTGCCTCTCCCTGTCCCTCTGTCAGAAGCCAGTGATCGGCCGATTACCGATCTTTTGTTTACATCACGTGATCAGCTGTCATTAGCTGACAGCTGATCACATGGTAAGGGGTCAGGATTGGTGATCACAGAGCACACAGGCAGCTCATGCATGGAAGGATGTCTATTGACGCCCTCCCGACAATTAAGGCCTGCGCTGTAGCCGTCATTCGGTTATAGCGCGGGCGGGAGGTGGTTAAAGAGAGTCAGGCTGAATGATTCTCTACCATTCAGGGGAAGCCTTGTATTCTTATGAGTGAATAAAAGGCTTCCTCTGTTGTCATGATTTCCACCTCAACCAGTCAGAGCAAGCCTTGTTTTAATTGATAATGGTGTAGAAGAACTTAACCCGACTCTATTTAATTTTGGCAGTAGACAGAAAGTCTCCTGTACTGCTGCCAGAACACAGCGCCATCTACTGTTTGTAGCTAATGCTACTACAGTTCACACAAAACAGAAAAGAGAGGCTCCTCTAAGCGCAGAATTAAAAGCTATTTATTATCCCCAAAAAGGATTAAAAACACTTACAAGATCTGGCGAATAAAAAGGCATGTAATCATTGTTAGTACAGGTGGTCCAGCAGACAGGGAGGTCCCTGACTATATGAAGGTTCTCAGAGCTGTGTCATATGCTGCGGCAGAGGATCCAGAACCATGGGACTGCCGGTAAGCTGATGAGCAGTTACACTAACCGGGTCTGTGATGAAAGGAGATCCCGGAAGTGATGTCAGCGGTGAGAGACAGGAACCATCGTGAACCACAAACCGGATGTAGTCATCAGTAAGGGACGCGTTTTGGAACATCTAATTGGTTCCTTTATCAGCCTCTGACAAAGGTTCATAAAAGAACCAGTTAGATGTTCCAAAACGCGTCCCTTACTGATGACTACATCCGGCTTGAGGTTCACGCTGGCAGTCCCAAGGTTCCGGATCCTCTGCCGCAGCATAAGACACAGCTCTGAGAATCTTCATAAAGTCGGGGACTTCCCTGTCTGCCGGACCACCTGTACTAACAATGATTACATGCCTTTTTATTTGTCAGATCATGTTTTTAATCCTTTTTGGGGATAATAAATAGCTTTTAATTCTGCACTTAGAGGCACTTCTCTTTTCTGTTTTGTTTCCATTTAGAGATTGCTTCTCTTTGTGAGCACAGCCCTAAGTGTGGGAGATACACCATCGGACCTCTGTTTTTCATATGTACTGTTTGCTTGGTCCTTATGCTCAGAATGCCCTTATATACTGTACCTACTACAGTTCCCACACAGCAACTGTTCTGTAATAAAAATAATTTGCATGGGCCAGCTTGGGGATTATACCCCCTGTCAGATTTTTTTGCCATCTGTATCCCATTGCAGAAATTTCCTTTTACCTCCTGTCCCACAGCCAAACAGGAAGAGAAATCCCTGCAATTTAAAGGAATTCTTTGGGGACCCCCAGGTCACCAGGATTAGTGTTCCCATTTGAAGATGACAAAAAAAGTTTAAAACATGGGCTTCCCATAGGTACAAACAGTGAATAAAGCCACAAGCCTCCTGAAGACTCCTGAAGAGGTTACGTAGTGATGAAATGCGTCAGTTTGGAATGCACGGTGCATAGGACTCCCAGTAGGTGGAACGCATGCCAGAGCTTTAGCGGCTTGAGGCTTTACTCACTTTTTTTACCTATAGGAAACGCTTTATTTATGCTACTGGCAACGTATATATATATTTTAAATGAACCAGAAGCTTTCTACAGTATGAAGCCCGTCCTTTTCTTCTTTTCTCATTCAAAAATAACAATCATCAATAAAATACACTTTTGTTTTTTGGGTGTAAACATGCTTCAAATGGTTCCATATTTATTTACTAAAGAAATGCTCTTTTCTTGATATACACACACATATATAGAACGAAATATACAGGAAAAAAAAGTAAAGCAAATCTCTATTAGTAAAAAGTACAGTATCTGTACTAGCTTTGAGGCATCTGCCTTTAGACATTTAGTATTTATGGATCACAAAAACGATTCACGATAACACACGGTAAAATAGAAAACTATACAGTTATTCATTTTTAATACTTCACCGGTTATTCTTTACAAAAAATTTTTATTTGAATTATTAGTATCCCTTTGTCAATGTTAGTGGCTTGATGTTGTTCTGGGTCAGCAACAGATACCTTTTTAAACTTTTTTTAAGTCCATGAACCTTTTCCTGCTCAGAATTAACCCACTGCTGACCGAAGGTAGTTGGTCTCATCCTGTACAATATATTTTGACAAATTGTTTGAATAACGTGTGTCAACATTAAAACCCGTTGTCTCTAGTTTAGTTACAAATAATTAATCTTGTATTCATATTCCTGGTTTTTAAATGTATCTTTGAATTCAAACACGTGTGTGTGTGTGTACACATGCAAAAAAAGGTCAGTGATTTTCCTGTTTCTTTTTGTTTGTAAGTCCTCCTCTTCTTTTCTCATTCACATATAACTTTGCCATTGGAGCCACTGGTGATGCTGCCATGAGGAGAAAACACTGGGGAGTGATGTGAAGGATACCCCTGGTCTTTGGGTGACCATTAAGTGCTTCTGACTCCTCGTGTTATACAACAAGAGGGTCAACTTCACCTGGTGAGTGGAATCTATATTATACACGTGGTGAAGTGGTGGCACAAAAGTGGACATTGGGTGAGTACCTGGATTGAAAACTGGCTACAGGGGTGGGTCCAGAGGGTGGTGATAAATGGGGAGTACTTGGAATGGTCTGGTGTGTAAAGTGGGGTCCCCCAGGGATGTGTCCTGGGACCAGTCCTGTTTAATTTATTCATAAACGATCTGGAGTATGGGATAAACAGCTCAATCTAGGTATTTGCGGGCGATACAAAGTTAATCAGGGCAATAACTTCTTTGCAGGGTGTGGAAACCATGAAAGAAGATAGAAAAGGAAGGATGTCGCAAGGATTGGGGCACACACAGCGTGAATATTATAAACATCAATGTCAATAAAATACAATGGGGATAATCAGTGCTAGATAGGAATTAAAAGCAATGAGTCCTGGTAAAAATATGTAAGTTCAAATAGACAGCACCAGCTCCAGCTCCCTTGGGAATTGAAGCAGACTCTGGAAAACAGGGTAAAAAGGGACAAGGTGCACCAGACTAAGTGCAGTAAGTTAGGAACAATTTATTCAATATAGAGCCAATTGGCTACTCACATAACATCTGTGAGAATCTGGCATGTGTGGTAAAGGTGCCTGAGGTCAGTATGGGATCACTGTAGAGTCCGGAACTTCATCAGTGGGGGTGTCCCAGTTCACTGCAGCGAGTGGATCATCAGGACGATGAAGATATACAGCCTGGATCCTGCTTATCGGCGTGCGCACCAGCGTCTGTGAACCGGAAGTGACGTAAGGGTGTTTCAAAGCTTCCGTTTTTTCTTCAGATCTAATTGGTTGTTAATGACACACATAGTGTGTGTGTACATGTATATATATATTTTTTTTAAATATATTCTCTTTTATGGATTGCATTCATTAATTTATTTACTTATTATTTGATTAACATTGTTTTTAATGCCTTGCGTCAATCTCTCATGATGTATGTATTTATAAATAATTGGTCCTTTTGTTTATTCATTGTATTTATTTATATTATTATTATTATTATTATTTATATATATCTTCTTGTAAACACCGGCCGTCATCACATGCTGCTGGCTTCAGTCTGAACGGGCCTATAAAAGACTGACACTCTGAACAGCCAATTAGATCTAAAGAAAAAGTGGAAGCTTTGAAACACGCAAGCAAAGCAAAGCCAACAAAGCCAACAGAATATTGGCATGCATTAAAAAGGGGATTAACACCAGAGATAAAACAATAATTCTCCCGCTCTACAAGACTCTGTTCCGGCCACATCTTGAGTATACTGTCCAGTTCTGGGCACCAGTCCTCAGGGGGGATGTGCTGGAACTGGAGATAGTCCAGAAAAGGGCAACAAAGCTAATAAAGGGACTGGAGGACCTTGGCTATGGGGAAAGACTACAAGCATTAAACGTATTCTCTCTGGGGAGGAGACAATTGAGGGGGGATATGATAAGGATGTGCAAATACCGTGCTGATGACCCTAGCATTGGGAAAAAACTTTTCAGTGAAAGGGAATTTAAAAAGACATGCAGCTATTCTCTAAAGCTGGAAGAGAAGCGGTTTAACCTTAAACTGTGTAGACGGTTCTTTGTCAGTGCGGTAAGGATGTGGAATTCACTTCCACAAGCAGTGGTATCAGCAGGGAGCATTGATAATTTAAAAAACCTATTAGATGGGCACCTTAATGACCATAGCATACAGGGGTATACGATGTACTATTGACATAAACACATACACACACATATCATAGGTTGAACCTCACCAACTATGTAACTATGTAACCCTCCCTCCCCTCCTGTAGACTCCTGGGGTGTATGACATTATTTTCCTAAACCTGAAAACCAGGAAGAACTGAAGAACTGAAAAAAAGTTTAAAACAAGTAAATAGAAAAGTATATAATATCTATTTACTAATGCTAGCTAGCAACAGGATTAAAAATAGTCCATGTTAATTGGGAGTGAAGTTCAACTTTAACTATCAGTAGGAGTAAAAAGAAAATTGCATTACAAAGGTACATGATCGGTAGGAGGAGGAATAGTGTCCCATTGCTGGTGTCAGTGGTGTCAGTGTAAGACATAGTGCCCAATGTTTGGTGTCAGTGGGAGGAATAGTGTCCCATCATTGGTGTCAGTGGAAGGAATAGTGCCCCATCATTGGTATCAGTGAGAGGAATAGTACCCCATTGTTGGAGTCAGTGGAAGAAATAGTACCTCATTGCTGGTGTCATGGGAATGAATAGTGCCCCATTGCTGGTGTCAATAGAGGAAACAGTGTCTCATATCAATGGGAGGAGTAATGCCCCAATGTCAGAGAAAGTCAATCAAAGGGCCATATCCAGCCAGTGGGCTGCAGTTTGAAGACCACTGATTTAAATTATCATTGTTCCATTGTGTATTAATTTTAGTTGTTGTTCTTTCTTTCTCACATTTCTATTTTTGGGGGGCAAATTTTATCTGTGTAGAGTGTCCTAAGCCAATAGAAACATGTAATGTACTTTGAGCCTTTATACTAACTGTTTAATAACCACGGAAAGTTTTACCCCCTGTATGACCAGGGCATTTTTTGAAATTCAGCACTGTGCTATATTTAACTGGTAATTGATTGTTCATGCAAAACAGTACATAAATGAAATTTCTATCATTTGTTTTCACACAAATCACTACTGGGGTTTTTATTTTTTGCTATATTTTTTTTTTTGCTACATAAACAAAAAAAATGTGGTTTCTGTTATAGGGTGCAGGAAGGGATACATAGTACCTATACGCATTCACAAAGAGTCTTGAAAAAAAAACTTAAAATATGCATTTATTGCTAGGAAATTATTTAGATATCCCCCCCCCCCCTCCATCAAATTATTGGAAGCAGAGGCCCAGTGGAATAAAATGGTGGCTTTTGCAATTTTTTCGTTCACACAATATTTGTGCAGCAGTTTATCTTATGAAGATTTACCCTGAGGAGTGTTGGTGCTGCAGAAGAGATATAGGAACAATGATTCATATACGGTGGACTCCCAGATTAAAGAATTTTGGGAGTCTGTATTTCAAATTTGCTCCTTTGTCACTGGCATATCCTACCAGAAATCTCCAGAAAAAGCTTTACTATCCATATACCCGGGCTCCTTGAGAGAGGCCACAAAAGGACTTAATCTCCGCTGCGCAAATAATTATACCCAGACACTGGAGTACTAGAGTTGCTCCCACTATTAAAGAGTGAGATCCCAACAGACTATGAAGGCTCTAGGGCGGTATTAGCCTTAGATGCCGCTAAAACCCTTGATGGCCTGGAATGGGACTACCTATGGAGAGTGCTACAGAGATTAGGGTTTGGCCCTTCCTTTATTGAATGGGTGAAAATATTATACCTCGAACCAAGAGCAAAAATAAAAATCAATAATGAACATTCAGAGCTGTTTCAGTTGGAAAGAGGGACGAGACAGGGCTGTCCTTGCTGTTTGCCCTCGCGATGGAACTACTGGCAGTCATGACCAGATCAATGTCAGGTGTGCAGGGGTTCCGAAGGCAGGCAGGAGAGGACAGGATAGCGCTGTATGTGGACAATGTCCTATTTTTTCTTGGAGACGTTGAAACCTCCTTAAACACAGTGATTCAAATGGTTGGGGAGTTTGGGCGATTTTTTGGCTTGGTTATAAACTGTTATGCCCCGTACACACGATCGGATTTTCCGACGGAAAATGTGTGATAGGACCATGTTGTCGGAAGTTCCAACCATGTGTAGGCTCCATCACAAATTTTCCATCGGATTTTCCGACACACAAAGTTTGAGAGCAGGCTATAAAATTTTCCGACAACAAAATCCGTTGTTGGAATTTCCGATCATGTGTACACAAATCCGACGCACAAAGTGTCACGCATGCTCAGAATAAATAAAGAGATGAAAGCTATTGGCTACTGCCCTGTTTATAGTCCCGACATACGTGTTTAACGTCACCGCGTTCAAAATGATCGGATTTTCCGACAACTTTGTTTGACCGTGTGTGTGCAAGACAAGTTTGAGCCAACATCCGTTGGAAAAAATCCTAGGATTTTGTTGTCGGAATGTCCGATCAATGTCCGATCGTGTGTACGGGGCATTAGAAGTCGGCCTTGTTGCCGGTTGACCCACTTGGCAGTCTGATACTGTCTGGAGCCCCCCACCTAAAAGTAGTAGCAAAGCTGAAATATCTGGGTGTTTGGATCACGACTGATACAAACCTGAATGTTAATAACAATCTAACCCCATTATTACTTAAATTAAAGCAAAAGGGAGATAACTGGAGTTGACTTCCGCTATCTGTAGCAGGGCGCTGCAATCTAATAAAGATTATATGGCTGCCGCAGATACTATACCTGTTTCACAATTCCCCGGTTTGGATAGGCCAAAAGTGGTTTAAAAGAATAGAATCCCTTTTTAGAGAATTAATTTGGAAGAAGGGCCAGTCTAGGATTAGTCTGCAAACTATGCAATTACCGATTAAAGAAGGGGGTGTGGCAGTACCGCACCCGAGATCATATTTCTTGGCATCCCAGCTGCAACATCTAGCGGGCTGTGGAGGCGCAGGAGGTGGAAACTCTAGTGGCAGAATGATGCTAACAGGGGCCCCACATAACATACTAGTGGAGGCATTGGAGGCAGACTCATTCATCCATAGATGTCCAACTATAAAACTAGTTAGCAAAGTATGGCAGGTAACAAAGGAATTATTGGGGTATAATGGGATGACAGCATATACTCCCCTATGGAATACCAAAAACCTGGTGGAAGTAAGGGGCATAGAGAGGCCCAGGGAGTGGGAGAGGCAGGGTATCAATCTGCTAATCCAGTTATATGAGGGCAATATAATGAAAACATTTTCAGATTTAAGACAGGAAATTAATATACCAAATAACTCCTTCAATAAATATCTCCAGATAAGACACGCTATTCAAACACAGTTTAGGTCACAAAGAATCGAATGGACCCAGATCCCCATCCTCCTAAAAATAATTGTCAGGGCTGGCTCAGCCCTTCCTTCTCTGAGCTGGCCGCTCAGCTGTCAGCTAATTTCCAGCACTCATATCTCTCCACAGTTACCCAGCTGTTCCTGATCCTGCTCATCTGACCTGCCTGCTTAAAGCTGTCAAGCTCACTTCATCTCTGCCTTCGCCTTGGTCACATCACAAGAAACCATCTCCTGAGTTGCAGGCCATCCCTGCTGCTGCGCCAGTCTCTGTGCAGGCACCCGCCTCGAGTATTACTTCTATAAGAGGTATGTCTGGTTCTGCTCCGCTTCCCCAGAGATTTGGGGGCAAGCCAGTTCAATGCAGAGGGTTTCTCAATCAGGTTGAGATATACTTCGAGATGATGCCCCAGGCGTTTCCCACGGACAGAATTTGCCTCCGAGCTTTGCAGTCCCACCTGTGCCTCCCTTACCTCCCATGCCTCCTGGTACCGAGTCGGTCAGTGAAGATGAACCCATGCACTTGGGCTTCACGCGTCTCTCTGCGGATGAGAGAGCCTTTAGGAGGAGGGAGAGATTGTGCTTTTATTGTGGCCAGGCAGGTCACTTTTTGAAGTCTTGTCCTCCTCCTGGGAACAACCGAACCTTGAGGCCCTGTCATGGACAGACCTTAGGTAGCGTTGTGTCATCCCCAGTTATCCAGAAGAATAAGGTCCTGGTTTCGGTCACTCTTTTTTGGGCTAAGTCGTCTATCGTGACACAGGCTCTAATTGACTCTGGGGCTGCAGGCCTGTTCATTGATGCTGCCTTTGTATCAAAGCACTCGATTCCACTGCAGCTGCGTGACACTCCACTTGCCATTGAGGCTCTTGACGGGAGACCTTTACAGCCTGCCCATATAAAGCATGAGACCGTTCCGTTGTCCATGGCCGTAGGGGTGCATCACCATGAGATAGTCCAATTCCAAGTTATTTCCTCACCTAAGTTTCCGCTGGTTATTGGTTATCCTTGGTTGCAGAGGTACAACCCCACTTTTGATAGGCTCCATGCTGAGGTTCTGTCCTGGTCACCACAATGCAGTGAGACATGCTTTCAGAAGGTAGCCAAGGTCCTGTGCACCTCTTCACCCTCCTCCCTGCCAAAGGAGTACCGTGATTTTAGCGATGTCTTTGACAAAGGTCAAGCCGGTAGTTTGCCTCCACACCGGCCGTATGATTGCGCAATTGACCTTCAACCTAATGCCATACCCCCTCGTGGCCGGGTTTACCCTTTGTCGGTCTTGAATGCCTTTTGGCCTTTGTAACGCCCCGGCAGTTTTCCAGGAATTTATTAACGATGTCCTCCGAGATTTGTTGCAGTTATGTGTGGTGGTTTATCTCAATGATATCCTCATATTTTCCAAGTCCCTGGAGAGCCACCACACAGATGTCGTGTGCTTCAAAAACTAAGAGAGAACAATCTCTATTGTAAACTGGAGAAGTGCGAGTTCCATTGTGAACTGGTTAAATTCCTGGGCTATGTCATTTCCACCGCTGGTTTTTCGATGGACCCAGAGAAACTTTCCGCAGTCCTACAGTGGCCTCGACCCAAGGGTTTACGTCCTCTGCAGCGTTTCCTGTGTTTTGCCAACTATTATCAGAAGTTTATTCATAACTTCTCGTCTCTGGTCAAGCTCCTGACTGATATGACAAGAAAGGACGGTAATCCACAGAGTTGGTCTCCGGAGTTCATTAAGGTCTTTGAGAGTCTCAATGCTGCCTTTGTTTCTGCTCCTGTGTTGGCACATCCTGATCCTACGTTACCTTTTATCCTTAAGGTTGATGCTTCTGAGATTGGTGTTGGTGCCCTTTTGTCTCAACGTCCCACCTCTGAGAGCACTATGCATCCTTGTGGCTACTTTTCCAAGAAATTGTCACCTGCAGAGTGCAATTGCAAGATTGGTGACAGAGCGCTGTTGGCGATCATTTTAGCCCTGAAAGAATGGAGACATCTCCTCGAAGGTACCACTGTGCCGGTTCTCATTCTTACTGACCATAAGAATCTCACATTCTTGTCTGAGGCTAAACGCCTCTCTCCCAGAAGGGCGCGATGGTCTCTTTTCTTGTCAAGTTTCAATTACATTGTCTCATTCTTACCTGGTACTAAGAATGTAAGGGCTGACACTTTGTCATGACAATTTTCCTCCACTTCCAAGTTGGAGTCAGTTCCGGTTCCTGTGATTCCTCCTGATTGTATTCTGGATACGGTTCACACCAGTCTTACTTCACCTTTGGGTGACAAAATTCTTCCTGCTCAGGTTGATGCTCTTCCTCAGAAACCTTGTGACCGTTGCTTTGTCCTAGAGTGTCTCCGTACTGCCGTGCTCCAGACTTACAATTCTCCCAAGGCAGCTAGCCAGCCTGGGAGGAATCAACTCATTTGGGCCATTTCCCAACAATTCTGGTGGCCTAGTCTATGTGCTGATGTAACTGCCTTTGTAGCTGCCTGTTCCGTGTGTGCTCAGAGTAAGACTCCACGACATCTTCAAGTGGGCCTCCTACAACCCATACCCAATGGAGAATGGCCCTGGACCCACCTGTCTATGGATTTCATTGTGGAGTTGCCCAACTCCCAAGGCAACACTGTTATCCTTATGGTGGTTGACCGGTTCCCAAAGATGTGTCATTGTATTCCACTTAAGAAGTTGCCTACTTCTAAGGAACTGGCTTCCATTTTTGCTCGGGAGATCTTTCGCTTACATGGGCTAGCCAAGGTGATTGTCTCGGACAGGGGCAGTCAGTTTGTCTCCCAGTTCTGGTGAGCCTTTTGTGTACAGTTGGGAATTCAGCTTGCTTTCTCCTCTGCGTATCATAGTTACAT
The DNA here is from genome assembly GCA_037952925.1 of Lithobates clamitans. NCBI lineage: Eukaryota > Metazoa > Chordata > Amphibia > Anura > Ranidae > Lithobates > Lithobates clamitans. Next base: position 716,924 of record JBBGZY010001644.1, on the reverse strand, counting down.
AGTAGGTGAGGTTGAAAAAAGACACAAGTCCATCAAGTCCAACCTATGTGTGTGATTATGTGTCAGTATTACATTACATATCCCTGTATGTAGCGGTCATTCAGGTGATTATCTAATAGTTTCTTGAAGCTATCAATGCTCCCCACTGAGACCACCGCCTGTGGAAGGGAATTCCACATCCTTGCCGCTCTTACAGTAAAGAACCCTCTACGTAGTTTAAGGTTAAACCTCTTTTCTTCTAATTGTAATGAGTGGCCACGAGTCTTATTAAACTCTCTTCTGCGAAAAAGTTTTATCCCTATTGTGGGGTCACCAGTAAAGTATTTGTAAATTGAAATCATATGCCCTCTCAAGCGTCTCTTCTCCAGAGAGAATAAGTTCAGTGCTCGCAACCTTTCCTCATAACTAAGATCCTCCAGACCCTTTATTAGCTTTGTTGCCCTTCTTTGTACTCACTCCATTTCCAGTACATCCCTGCTCAGGACTGGTGCCCAGAACTGGACAGCATACTCCAGGTGCGGCCGGACCAGACTCTTGTAGAGCGGGAGAATTATCGTTTTATCTCTGGAGTTGATCCCCCTTTTAATGCATGCCAATATTCTGTTTGCTTTATTAGCAGCAGCTTGGCATTGCATGCCATTGCTGAGGCTATCATCTACTAGGACCCCCAGGTCCTTTTCCATCCTAGATTCCCCCAAAGGTTCTCCCCCCAGTGTATAGATTGCATTCATATTTTTGCCACCCAAATGCATTATTTTACATTTTTCTACATTGAACCTCATTTGCCATGTAGTCGCCCACCCCATTAATTTGTTCAGGTCTTTTTGCAAGGTTTCCACATCCTGCGCAGAAGTTATTGCCCTGCTTAGCTTAGTATCGTCTGCAAATACAGAGATTGAACTGTTTATCCCATCCTCCAGGTCGTTTATAAACAAATTAAATAGGATTGGTCCCAGCACAGAACCCTGGGGAACCCCACTACCCACCCCTGACCATTCTGAGTACTCCCCATTTATCACCACCCTCTGAACATGCCCTTGTAGCCAGTTTTCAATCCATGTACTCACCCTATGGTCCATGCCAACGGACCTTATTTTGTACAGTAAACGTTTATGGGGAACTGTGTCAAATGCTTTTGCAAAATCCAGATACACCACGTCTACGGGCCTTTCTTTATCTAGATGGCAACTCACCTCCTCATAGAAGGTTAATAGATTGGTTTGGCAAGAACGATTCTTCATGAATCCATGCTGATTACTGCTAATGATATCGTTCTTATTACTAAAATCTTGTATATAGTCCCTTATCATCCCCTCCAAGAGTTTACATACTATTGATATTAGGCTAACTGGTCTGTAATTCCCAGGGATGTTTTTTGGGCCCTTTTTAAATATTGGTGCTACATTGGCTTTTCTCCAATCAGCTGGTACCATTCCAGTCAATAGACTGTCTGTAAAAATTAGGAACATCGGTCTGGCAATCACCTGACTGAGTTCCCTAAGTACCCTCGGATGCAAGCCAAGTCCCGGTGATTTATTAATGTTAAGTTTCTCAAGTCTAATTTTAATTCCGTCCTCTGTTAACCATGGAGGTGCTTCCTGTGTTGTGTCATGAGGATAAACACTGCAGTTTTGGTTACTGAAGCCCCCCGATTCACTCGTGAAGACTGAGGAGAAGAATAAATGCAATACCTTTGCCATCTCCCCATCCTTTGTAACCAGATGTCCTTCCGCATTCTTTATGGGGCCAATATGGTCTGTCCTCCCTTTTTTACTGTTTACATACTTAAAGAATTTCTTGGGATTTTTTTTGCTCTCCTCCGCTATGTGTCTTTCATGTTCTATCTTAGCCATCCTAATTGCACCCTTACATTTCTTATTGCATTCTTTATAAAGTCTGAATGCTGTGGATGATCCCTCAACCTTGTATTTTTTGAAGGCCTTCTCCTTTGCTTTTATATGCATTTTTACATTGGAGTTAAGCCATGCAGGATTTTTGTTCGCTCTTTTAAATTTATTACCCAATGGGATACATTGGCTAATGCCCTTATTTAATATGCTCTTAAAGCAAACCCATCTCTCCTCCGTATTCTTTGTTCCTAATATTTTATCCCAATTTATGCCTTTTAGCAAGGTTTGTAGTTTAGGGAAGTTGACTCTTTTGAAATTCATCATCCACAGTCTAATGGAGCCACAGAGCGAGCCAATCAATCCTTGGAGCAATTCCTACGTTGCTATATTTCTGACCATCATAACAACTGGTCAGACCTATTACCATGGGCAGAGTTTTCTCACAACAGTGCCTTGAATTCTGCCTCCTGATTGTCTCTGTTTACGTCGAATTATGGTTTCCAACCTTCCATGTTGCCTGACTCATTTGTTCCGCAGAGTATTGCTGCGTTAGAGGAGCATCTCCGTGGTCTGTATTCCACTTGGGCACAAGACCAGGAGGCTTTGCGTCATGCTAATGATAGGTACAGACTCCGTGCTGACTGCAGACGCCTGCCTGCGCCTTCCTAATATTTTGGGGACAGGGTCTGGCTGTCATCTCACAACCTCCGACTTTGTGTTCCCTCACTGAAGTTTGCACCTCAGTTTATTGAGCCTTTCCTTATCCTTTGCAGGATTAACCCAGTGGCTTACATGTTGGACCTTCCTCCTAGTATGCGCATCTCAAATGTGTTTCATGTATCCTTATTGAAACCGTTGGTCTGCAACCGATTTACCACCTCGGTGCCACGTCCTTACCCTACACAGGTTGAGAACCATGAGGAGTATGAGGTACAATCCATTGTTGACTCCCATAGGTTCCGTGGGTGCATACAGTACCTGGTGCATTGGAAGGGGTACGGTTCAGAGGAACGCTCCTGGGTCTCATCCTCGAACGTACATGCCCCCGCAATTTTAGTAGACATTTCCCCTCAAGTCCGGTGGTCCTCCGAGGCGGAGGGATCATTGAGAAGGGGGTACTGCCAGGGCTGGCTCAGCCCTTCCTTCTCTGAGCTGGCTGCTCAGCTGTCAGCTAATTGCCAGCTTTCATCTCTCTCCACAGTTACCCAGCTGTTCCTGATCCTGCTCATCTGTCCTGCCTGCTTAAAGCTGTCCAGCTCACTTCATCTCTGCCTTCGCCTTGGTCACATAACAAGAAACCATCTCCTGGGTTCCTGTTCAAAGACTGGCTTTGCTGACATCCCTTCTGGCTCCCTATCCTGCTTGCTGTTCCTCTACTTGGATCCTTGACTACTGGCCTGGCTGATTACCCGATCTGGTTACTGAACTCTGGCTTGGCTGATTACCCTATCTGGTTACTGAACTGAGGCTTGGCTGTCTACCCAATCTGGTTACTGGAATCTGGCTATGCTTTGACTATGCTTACTCTATTTACTTTTATTAATAAACAAGTGTGATTTTGCTGTACTTCTGTCTCAGTCTGGTTCATGGTTTCTGACAATAATCAAGTCAGATACAGCTAGAGGACTAATCTCTGAGCTATGTACCAGATTGGGAGCTAGAATATTGAATGGAATAGGACCCTCTAGGAGTAAAATGGAATGGTAGAAGGATGTGGGAGTAATGACTACGGAAGAGTGGGACAAGATTTTAGAACGAGGGGCATTGGTTTCAATCTCCCCTTTACAGAAAGTGTCCCACTTGTTCCTAATACATAGTGTTTACTATACCCCTAAAAAAATGTTCAAACTTGGGTGAAGACAGGATGATACGTGTCCTAGGTGCAAGGTGACAGGTGACTTTATTCACATGGCGTGGAAGTGCCCAAAGCTATTTATATATTGGGTGGAGATAGTAGACAGGGTAAATAAAATCTTCAGAACCACATTAGAACCGGTGGCCAAGACATGCCTGTTAGGGAGTATGGAGGAATGTAAAGTCCCGACTGGCACCATTGAAGTGGTATTGAGGTGCTTATTCTAGGCGAGGAATTTATTTGCAGAGAAATGGCAGGCACAGACCCCCCCAACAATGAGAAATTGGGTTAAGGCCATCAACTCAATAGTTTGAGTGAAAAGGTGGCATTCATCAAGCATGGTAATTACGGAAAGTTTTTGAGGATGTGGAAGCCTTGGTTGGTTGAAATAGGGTGTCCTCTATGAGGGGGCGATGGAGAGCAGACAAAAGTCTCTCCTTCGCTCCCTGCCATCCTCCTCCTCATACTCCTTTTTTGCATGGGACCTAGGTTGTTTTTTTTTCTTCTTCTTCTTGTTACTTTTTTGCTTTTTTTTTTCTCTGTGACACGGCCTTTCGCCCCTAAGGGAGCTTGTCTTTCTTTTTAGCTCTGAGGCTCTATAATAAATAGAAATAGTTATATATTTAATGATTGTGTGGTGTAGGGGAAGGAAGGTAGGGGTGGGGTGAGAGGGAGGGGAGGTGATGATAAAGTAATATAAATGTTTCAAGTATTGTAATTAGTTTTTAATTTGCCTTTTGCTGTCACTTTTTAAATAGCTTTTTTTTTTCTCTTGTTTCATCAGTCTATCAATTAAGGGGTGTGGTTAATTGCTCACAGGTGCCTATTTAACTTGTTGTAGGACTCAGTTTGAGCGTGCTCAGTTTGAAGCGGTGGAGCTTGGTGTAAGTGGAGCTGGATTAAGTGGGAGTTAAAAACAAGAGTTTAAAACAGGAGGTTATAACAGGGGTCATAGTACCTGTGTAGTGTGAGTATCTGAGTGTTGTCTGAGTAGTGTGTGTGGATCGTTAGTACTTGTGTATTGTGTACCTGTGTATTGTCTTGTCGTGTACCTGTGTATTGTCTTGAGTATTAGTGCCAGGAAGCTAGTTGTTAGGTAATTTGGACAGGGTAAAATCCCCAAATCCTCACTAAATTTAATAGGTACGATGCCCGGCGGGTGTGGAGAGGCGACTCTTTGTACATCTTGCCGCATGTATGCGTTCCTTGATCATCCGATCGAGGGTGAATACTTCTGTGCAAAATGTAAGCACATTGTTTCCCTGGAAGCCCAGGTTCTGAATCTGGGGAAGCAACTGTCAGCACTGAGAAGTCCCTCCATACTAAAGGTGAGCCAGGAACGTACACGGCAGGTGCCGGCAGGGGCCAGCACAGAGGCGGGTGGAGACAAAGAGGTGCAGGCACTAGCAAAGAGTAGATGGGTGACAGTCAGGAGGGGTAGAGGGGGAAGTGCCAGGGAGGCTGATCCAGGACTGGAGCATCCCAATAAGTACGCTCCATTGAGTGACATTGGTGTAACCAGTCAGGGACCAGCACTGCTGGAGATGAGGGACTCTCCTAGCTGCCAGGGGAAGAACTCCTCCAGTGAGAGTGGGGGGGCAGCAAAGGGAAAGGAAAGACAGATTCTGGTGGTAGGGGACTCAATTCTTAGAAGGACAGAGAGGGCAATCTGTAACCAAGACCTGAAGCGCCGAACAGTATGTTGTCTACCGGGCGCTCGGGTTCGGCACATCACGGATCTTGTGGACAGATTACTGGGAGGGGCTGGGGAAGACCCGGCTGTCATGGTGCACGTTGGCACCAATGACAAAGTCAGAGGCAGATGGAGTGTCCTAAAGAACGATTTTAGGGACTTAGGAGCTAAATTGAGGAAAAGGACCTCCAAGGTAGTGTTCTCAGGAATACTACCGGTACATCGAGCCACACCAGAGAGGCAGAGGTAGATTAGGGAAGTAAACAAGTGGCTGAAGAGCTGGTGTAGTAAGGAGGGGTTTGGGTTCCTGGAGGACTGGGCCGACTTCTCAGTCGGTAACCGGTACTATAGAAGGGACGGACTGCACCTAAATGAGGAAGGTGCAGATCTGCTGGGAATGAAGATGGCCAAAAAGTTAGAGGGGATTTTAAACTAGGCGATGGGGGGGAGGGTCCAGAGACAGTGATAGCCAGCGTGGAAGATATTCCAGAGGGCAGTATTGGGGGCATTAGTGGTAGGTTAACCAAAGCACAAAAACACAAGGTGAGTATAGTAGCAAGTCCAAGTTGCAATCTTGAAACACCCAATACGAGGACAATATGCGACCGGTCTAAACTATGTGGCATGTTCACCAATGCCAGGAGCCTGGCGGACAAGATGGGTGAACTAGAGATACTGTTGTACAAGGAGGATTTGGATTTTGTGGGAATTTCAGAGACCTGGTTCAACAGCTCTCATGATTGGCTGGCAAACATTTAAGGGTATACCCTATACCGCAAGGATAGAGAGGGTAAAAAAGGGGGAGGGGTATGCCTATATATCAAGAATAATGTACAAGTGAATGTGAGAGATGACATCACTGAGGGGGCTAGGGAGGAGGTGGAATCTTTATGGGTAGAGCTCCAAAGGGATGAAGCTAAGGGGAAAATAATACTGGGAGTATGTTATAGGCCCCCTAACCTGAGGGAGGAAGTGGAGACGGATCTCCTATCACAAATTGGATTAGCAGCAAGGATGGGAAGTGTTATCATAATGGGGGATTTTAATTATCCAGACATAGACTGGGCGGAGGGAACCGCACATTCATTTAAGGCTCACCAGTTCCTTAGTGTCTTGCAGGACAATTTTATGGGTCAGATGGTAGATGCACCAACTAGAAATAAAACATTACTAGATCTACTGATTACCAACAATACAGACCTGATAACAGATGTGGAAATACGGGGCAATTTAGGTAACAGCGATCACAGGTCAATTAGTTTCAGTATAAATCACACAAATAGGAGACATGAAGGGAACACAAAGACACTGAATTTCAAAAGAGCCAACTTCCCTAAACTACAAACCTTGCTAAAAGGCATAAATTGGGATAAAATATTAGGAACAAAGAATACGGAGGAGAGATGGGTTTGCTTTAAGAGCATATTAAATAAGGGCATTAGCCAATGTATCCCATTGGGTAATAAATTTAAAAGAGCGAACAAACATCCTGGATGGCTTAACTCCAATGTAAAAATGCATATAAAAGCAAAGGAGAAGGCCTTCAAAAAATACAAGGTTGAGGGATCATCCACAGCATTCAGACTTTATAAAGAATGCAATAAGAAATGTAAGGGTGCAATTAGGACGGCTAAGATAGAACATGAAAGACACATAGCGGAGGAGAGCAAAAAAAATCCCAAGAAATTCTTTAAGTATGTAAACAGTAAAAAAGGGAGGACAGACCATATTGGCCCCATAAAGAATGAGGAAGGACATCTGGTTACAAAGGATGGGGAGATGGCAAAGGTATTGAATTTATTCTTCTCCTCAGTCTTCACGAGTGAATCGGGGGGCTTCAGTAACCAAAACTGCAGTGTTTATCCTCATGACACAACACAGGAAGCACCTACATGGTTAACAGAGGACAGAATTAAAATTAGACTTGAGAAACTTAACATTAATAAATCACCGGGACCAGATGGCTTGCATCCGAGGGTACTTAGGGAACTCAGTCAGGTGATTGCCAGACCGTTGTTCCTAATTTTTACAGACAGTCTATTGACTGGAATGGTACCAGCTGATTGGAGAAAAGCCAATGTAGCACCAATATTTAAAAAGGGCCCAAAAAACATCCCTGGGAATTACAGACCAGTTAGCCTAACATCAATAGTATGTAAACTCTTGGAGGGGATGATAAGGGACTATATACAAGATTTTAGTAATAAGAATGATATCATTAGCAGTAATCAGCATGGATTCATGAAGAATGGTTCTTGCCAAACCAATCTATTAACCTTCTATGAGGAGGTGAGTTGCCATCTAGATAAAGGAAGGCCCGTAGACGTGGTGTATCTGGATTTTGCAAAAGCATTTGACACAGTTCCCCATAAACGTTTACTGTACAAAATAAGGTGCGTTGGCATGGACCATAGGGTGAGTACATGGATTGAAAACTGGCTACAAGGGCGTGTTCAGAGGGTGGTGATAAATGGGGAGTACTCAGAATGGTCAGGGGTGGGTAGTGGGGTCCCCCAGGGTTCTGTGCTGGGACCAATCCTATTTAATTTGTTCATAAACGACCTGGAGGATGGGATAAACAGTTCAATCTCTGTATTTGCAGACGATACTAAGCTAAGCAGGGCAATAACTTCTCTGCAGGATGTGGAAATCTTGCAAAAAGACCTGAACAAATTAATGGGGTGGGCGACTACATGGCAAATGAGGTTCAATGTAGAAAAATGTAAAATAATGCATTTGGGTGGCAAAAATATGAATGCAATCTATACACTGGGGGGAGAACCTCTGGGGGAATCTAGGATGGAAAAGGACTTGGGGGTCCTAGTGGATGATAGGCTCAGCAATGGCATGCAATGCCAAGCTGCTGCTAATAAAGCAAACAGAATATTGGCATGCATTAAAAGGGGGATCAACTGCAGAGATAAAATGATAATTCTCCCGCTCTACAAGACTCTGGTCCGCCCGCACCTGGAGTATGCTGTCCAGTTCTGGGCACCAGTCCTCAGGAGGGATGTACTGGAAATGGAGCGAGTACAAAGAAGGGCAACAAAGCTAATAAAGGGTCTGGAGGATCTTAGTTATGAGGAAAGGTTGCGAGCACTGAACTTATTCTCTCTGGAGAAGAGACGCTTGAGAGGGGATATGATTTCAATTTACAAATACTGTACTGGTGACCCCACAATAGGGATAAAACTTTTTTGCAGAAGAGAGTTTAATAGGACTCGTGGCCACTCATTACAATTAGAAGAAAAGAGGTTTAACCTTAAACTACGTAGAGGGTTCTTTACTGTAAGAGCGGCAAGGATGTGGAATTCCCTTCCACAGGCAGCGGTCTCAGCGGGGAGCATTGATAGCTTCAAGAAATTATTAGATAATCACCTGAATGACCGCAATATACAGGGATATGTAATGTAATACTGACATATAATCACACACATAGGTTGGCCTTGATGGACTTGTGTCTTTTTTCAACCTCACCTACTATGTAACTATGTAACTATATTACATAATGTATCACAATGCTGTAACTTCTTTTTGCTATTTATGAAACAATAAAAAAGTATTTAAGGAAAAAAAGAAAGAGTGCGTTGCTGAATTGAATCAATTAAAGAGAATGGAGGAAATAACGGCAAGTATACAGGGACGCCACCATAAGTTTATGGAATTGTGGTCACTTTGGATCGAATTCTCGAGCTCAGACATGCTGAGATCCTATCTTTGAAAAAATTAAAGTATGAGTGAGGCCTGGACTTGGACTTTGTTCGTTTGTTTAGCTTGATGGTCAGGAGAGGGCTCCCCAGAGGTTTGTGTAGATTTGTGTATGTCTGTGTATGTCTCTATGTTTTTTTTGTTTTCTTCATCTTTTCTTTTTTTTTTTTCTTTTCTTCTCTCTCTATTTTTTTTCTCTTCTTCTTTATGGGGCAGATATCTGGCCGTGAGGAACACTCGATAGCACAAAGTAGTCATTATGAAAGAACAGGTAAAAATACCCATATATATGGATCATTTATCTAGTTTTTATAAACTGTTCTGGAGGATGAATTTGAGTTATGTAATAACAATAATATAAAGATATATGGCAATATGCTATCTACGTGCTGTGAGTGGAACTTGTATAAATGTAAATATTTAATAAAATGTGATTATTCCAAAAATCTTATGCAAATTATCAGGAAAATAAATACATTTTTTATTGTACACAAACAAAATATAATAAGTGAATGTTAGATTCCACGCTTATAAAAATAAATTCAAATATTAAAAAATAAAGCCCTATTGAAATATAATATCCAGTTTTGTGGTAAAATATAAAAATATAAATAATTATGTTGCATGAAGTAAACAGATACCAAACACGTCAAGACTCAAAATTCTTTGCACGCGAGAAATGGTGACAAGACAAACTACAATACCCAACATTTTTTATAGGTGATGCTTTAAAAGCCTTTAGAGGCTATGAATTTAGAGTTAATCATGAAAGATGGCCCTAGAACTACCGCTCTCACTCTGACATTCAGGATGATATCTCATATGTGTGGTGTAATTGCTGTTTTTATACATGTGCGGGAACTACAAATACATTTGCATGTATGTGTGTGTGTGTGTGTGTGTGTGTGTGGGGGGGGGGGGTTAAAATAAAATATATCAGGTTTTTAAAACATTTTTGGTCTTTCTTTTATTTATATAGTAAAAAATAAAAATCCCAGTGGTGATCAAATTCCCCCAAAAAAGCTCTATATGTATGAACACAATAATATGAATTTCATTTGGGTATAGTGATGCATGACAGAACAATTGCCAGTTAAAATAGCACAGTGCTGAATAGCAAAAACTGTCCTTGTCATGAAGGGGGTAAAACCTTCCAGAGGTCAAGTGGCTAAAAATATGCCCACAATAATGCATAAAGGCTATTTTAAGTTGCAAGTGCTTGAAAAACATTAATGAATGTTTTGGTAATACAGTATATGATGTGCAATCACTTTAGTTAAATGAAAAGTGCAACTTAATACACCAAAAAAAAAAGCATAAATATTATGTAGCCAGGTGCATGCTACTGTAGTAAGAATATAGCAGACATTCATTACTGCAAGTTGCTCCTGTTTCCCTCTAGTACTCAGATTGTTTGCATCACACTTCTGAGCCAGGAAGCAAAAGACCGTGGGATTTGTAGTACTGTGTTCAGCCATAACTAGACTGCTGAATCTCCTTCAGACTATATGTCCCAACAAGCCACTCACCAAGAAGGGGGTTTATGGGAAATCCTATAAAAAAGTTTCCCAGCAGGCCCATGCTCTCTTCTTCCCGAGATTGATCTGAGAGCAGCCGAGTTGACACTTAGCTGCTGTGTCTGTGTTGCTGTCCTGCCTGTGAGGGATCTCATCGCTGTGCCGCACAAGAGGATGTTTATCCATGTGGCTGATGAATGAGGGACCGTGCCGAGGGTTCCCACACTGACTGCTGAATCCACACCCATGATCCACCTATGCTGCACCCATCCTTGCCTGTCTGGGGATGAAGACTCTGTGTCAATGCCTGTGTGTGTGCCAACTGCCTTCAGGATTTGGTGAGTGGGCTAAAGCCCAAGTTCCCTTCTGGTCAACAACATACAACACATGGACACTGCATGCAGACATCATAATCCAGACTTCAGATTAGGTTGTTCCATTTATCATACTCACTGCTTATTAGGGATTTGAGAACGGTTCGGCCCGAGCATCAGTTCTCGGTAAAGCTTTTCCCAATCTGGGTGCAGTGAATAGCTAATTCTTAAGGAGCGGGGCCAGGAAGCCGGCCGCAGCGTCCTTAACAACCGATGAGTCATCAGCTATCAATGGGTTTCACTGCTGACAGCTGAACAATAATAAGAAAAAGTGCCGCTAAAAAATAAAGAAAAATGGCGTGGCCCCCCCAATGTCCATACCAGGCCCTTATACAGGCATGCAGCCTGGTAGGTCGCTCGCTCGCCCCCCCCCCTCCTGAGCCGTACCAGGTCACATGCCCTCAACATGGGGAGGGGGGTGGGTGCTCTGGCAATTTCATAGATGAAATTTATGTTCATCTCCGATCACATTTTCCAAATAAACCACCTTATAAACCCTCTCCCTTTTTATCCCTGATATCTTTCTGGCACCTTGGTGCATCAGTGGTATTAGATCATTCGATGATTTGTATGATGGTCATACATTGAAATCCTTTCCTAGTTTACAGGCCGAATATAATGTACCTCGTAATGAATATTATACATATTTGCAGATAATTGCAGATTGTACATCCGTTGCAGCATAAGCCTGATCTCAAAATTAAACTATAATGGCAGGTGGCTCACTACTTAAAGGTGTTGTAAATTCTGTTAAACCACTTGTACCTACAGGTAAGCCTATAATAAGGCTTACCTGTAGGTACTGTGAATATCTCCTAAACTTGCACAGTTTAGGAGATATTCAGAGTGCATGCAGTCGATGACATCAGAGCCCCTGCCGGAAATGGTGGTTTCCCACATGCATGGAGTGACGTCATCGCGGCTCCGGCCACTCACAGCGCCGGACCCTGCGAACCCGGAAGAAACACCGGGGGAAGATGTCAGCCATCTCAGGGCTGAGCGGGGGTCCCTGGAAAGGCTTAGTTCTAAAGCCGCGTACACATGAGCGGAATGTCCAACAGAAAAAGTTTGATGGAATCTTTTCATCGTCTATTCCGATCGTGTGTATGCCTCATCTGACTTTTTTTTTTTCGAAAATTCTGACGGACCTAGAAATGGAACATGTTCTAAATATTTCTGACGGAACCAATTCCTTCCAGGAAAACCGCTCGTCTGTGTGCTGTTCCGATGGACCAAAAACGAGGCATGCTCTGAAGCAAGTACGAGACGGAAGCTATTGGCTACTGGCTAATGAACTTCCTTTTTCTAGTCCCATCGTACGTGTTGTACGTCACCGCGTTCTGGACGGTCAGACTTTGGTTTGACCGTGTGTAGGCAAGACCGCTTGAATGGAATTCCATTAGAGTTCCGTCTGAGGAACTTTCGGAGTTTATTCCAATGGCAAAACCGGTCGTGTGTACGCGGCATAAGGTAAGTATTTCATAATGTACTAGTATGTGATGCATACTAGCACACAGAAGTGGCTCTAGGATTTGTGAGGCCTTAGGCAAAACTTAGACCTGAAAGCCCCACTCACACCCATAATGGGAAAAAGAATTCAAGCGATAAAAATTAATAATACATTGCACTGCACAGTGTCCAATGAACTGATGGCAATTCACCCATGGCCAGTCCAGCTTGCATTGGATCATATCACGACAGGTTATGCACTGCAACACAAGCTCCCTCCCTATAGTGATCATCACTTACTAGACAGCTCTCTGTTATGCCTGCATTTCACATTACCTTGGCCATAAATCCATCATCTATTTTCATAAACCTATGCCCCATAACTGCTGTAGATACAACCAATGCATTGACTATGGTCAGTGAATCTGAATACAGAAATGATTAATTTATGCATGAGCGTAGGTTTAAGTTGTTCATAAGAATTTAAAGCGGAGCACCACCCAAAAGGGGAAGCTCCGCTTCTTTGTACCCTCCCCCCTCCACTGCCACATTTGGCACTTTTTTAGGGGGAGGGGAATTTTACAGGAACCCACTCCCACTTCCTTGTAAGATCGCCGCACGGCAATCTATGTCATTTCCGGCCCCTCCTCCTTCCCCCCCACTGCCTTCTGGGACACGCAGAGGTCCCAGAAGCTGGTGGGATCATTCAGAAAGCACAGTGCGACTCACACATGCACAGTAAGAAACAGGCTGTGAAGCCGCAAGGCTTCATTTCCTGTTTCCCTTACTATAGATGCATCTGAAGCCGATTGACGAATCAGCTAGGGTTGTCGACATTGCGGGATCCCTGGACAGGTAACTGTCATTCTATTAAAAGTCAGCAGCTAAAGAATTTGTAGCTGCTGAATTATATTTTATTTTCTTTTTTTTACAGATTAGAACTCCTCTTTAATCCTGGTGTGGTATGAATGGAAATCAGCAGTAGTTGGTTGCATCAAAAGAACCAAATGGTTAACGTTTTTCAATTACCAAGCCATCTATGAAGAAAGTCATGAAGAGGGTTATAGAATCCTCACGGTAATCCAAAATGCCCACCATACCCTCTGAGTCCATTCATTATTTTGTAAAAAACTGCAAGAGTTTGATGCTTCCAAGAATTTCTTTTTCTGCTGCTCCAATCATGAAAGGCTGCACTCCTCCAGGATTATTCTTTTCTAGATGACTTTTAATTGCTTATAATCTTTAATATATCGTTTGACTGCATTCTTTGAGAAACCAGTTTCCTGAAGTTTGTGGTTCATCACAATGTCAACTCCTGATACTGTTATGCCATTATCTCCTTCACCCTGGCACTTAGTATATGTGTTTCCACCAATAAGTGCATCATTGATGTCACATTCTGTTCCTTCAACTTTCCTTCAACTCAATACACAGCTCATTGCAGGCTTCTTTTGTTGGGTAAATGTCATCATCGCTGGTGTCACACTTGAAAATGATCATGGTGACAGTGAATTTTCACTGTCAGGGGGGTAAGGATATGGAATGCTCTTCCACAATCGGTGGTGTTGGCAGGCAGTATGGATAGTTTTAAAAGACTCTTGGATGTGTATCTTAGCGAAAACAATATACGGGTATATGAGAAATGATTTTTCTACACACACGCGTACACACATCTACGCAGGTTGAACTGGCTGGACTGTTGTCTTTATGCAACCTCACCAACTATGTATATGTGAATTGGGAGTCGGCGTCCCGGAGCGGTGTACGGGATCTTCAGCTCCGACTAAGGGTGGGGAGTAAAAAGTAATTTCTTTTCATTCTTAGTTGTTTGTTGTTTATATACTTGCTGGGTAATCTCCTTTGACCTAAATGTTTGTATTCTAAAACTTCACTCAACCATTTGATTGAAAGTATTTGTTGTCTCTTGCAATCCTTTCTTTGTAGTTGTTTTATTCCTTTTCATGGAAAAATTCTTTAATAAAGTGATATTGAAACGAAAATTACAGCTCAAAGCCAGATGGATGTGGGTAACTACCAATAGATAAACCATGGCCCAGATAAATGAGAACCTTCAGAGACAATTAACCTTATGGTGTTAATGGGATGGACCCAGCTATGGATTCTGCATCCTTCATGCACTCAGCCTGCCCTCTATTGATATGATCATCAAACGGTGATAATAAGTCCTAATAAGATTATAATTTACAGAAGCGATACAGTGTCCCTTAACAATATTATTAATGTGCATTGTATGTGTGCTATGTATTTTTTTCTATGTTCTATATACAGTATTAATGCATATCACTGAGTTATGTTATCAGCTATTGGGTTTCCTGTGCTGAAAGATAGCATATCTACAGAAATCGATTGGCAATAATTGCCCCATATACCAAATAATTTCAAATCTTGTGACGTGCTAGTGGTGTCCTACACCCACGTGAAGAATCCAAAATTTGTGGCGCTATCCTAAATACACTTGTGTTGACACTGTATCCAGTGTAAAAAACTAATCTAGTGTACCCATTATTTCAGGTGTAGAATGAAAAATCAAAAATCAAAAAATCAAAAATGAATACTACATAAATCAATTAAATGCATCAAATAACCACCATACCAACAGTGACTTAGTGCTGATAAAGACAAATTATATATGTGATACCTTCCTTAAAAGATATGAGTAACTTAATATAAATAACTAGCATCTTGCATATTAACAATGTGACTGAAAAATAAAGTCCGTGGAAGATACACACGTATGTGTGGAAAAAAAAGTCTGTGATAGTGGTTGGGTAAAAAGCAACAATTGTGCCACAGCAAGTCCTTAGTGTATCTTGATGTTAGATGGAACCTTCCACCACACCTCTGTGTTCAGTGCTCCCTCTCCCAATAGACAGTCTCTCACCAGCTCTCTCTGCCTCCACTCTCGTATGAGGCTATAAAGCATAGGAGTATCCAGGCTATCAGCAGGGGTGAAGTTACATCCATCCAGGGATTTGCTCCATATAAGAATGAAAAAAACTCCCAATAGTGTGATAACGTAACAACTTTTAATAATACACACTTCAAATAGCACTTCAAAGGATGCACTCACATTGTGTAAAATCTATAAAAGCACAGCACAAATCCACAGCAATCTGCACACAGCAAAATCAACACAGCGATCTGGACAAGCCTCACTGGGGGGTATGCGGTCACGGCGGACCCTGTCACGGCTGGCGTGTAAGAAGACTCTCTCACCCTCTCCTCGCTTGCTCGTCCACCGGACCCACCGTCTCCCCTGTTAGGCAAACCACCACGATCGCTTCCTCCTGTCACTAGGTATGTAGTGTTTAACCTCCGCTCGGCCACGCCCCCGACATGTTTCGCTACGTCTGTAGCTTATTCATGGGATAGCTATCCCATGAATAAGCTACAGACGTAGCGAAACATGTCGGGGGCGTGGCCGAGCGGAGGTTAAACACTACATACCTAGTGACAGGAGGAAGCGATCGTGGTGGTTTGCCTAACAGGGGAGACGGTGGGTCCGGTGGACGAGCAAGCGAGGAGAGGGTGAGAGAGTCTTCTTACACGCCAGCCGTGACAGGGTCCGCCGTGACCGCATACCCCCCAGTGAGGCTTGTCCAGATCGCTGTGTTGATTTTGCTGTGTGCAGATTGCTGTGGATTTGTGCTGTGCTTTTATAGATTTTACACAATGTGAGTGCATCCTTTGAAGTGCTATTTGAAGTGTGTATTATTAAAAGTTGTTACATTATCACACTATTGGGAGTTTTTTTCATTCTTATATGGAGCAAATCCCTGGATGGATGTAACTTCACCCCTGCTGATAGCCTGGATACTCCTATGCTTTATAGCCTCATACGAGAGTGGAGGCAGAGAGAGCTGGTGAGAGACTGTCTATTGGGAGAGGGAGCACTGAACACAGAGGTGTGGTGGAAGGTTCCATCTAACATCAAGATACACTAAGGACTTGCTGTGGCACAATTGTTGCTTTTTACCCAACCACTATCACAGACTTTTTTTTCCACACATACGTGTGTATCTTCCACGGACTTTATTTTTCAGTCACATTGTTAATATGCAAGATGCTAGTTATTTATATTAAGTTACTCATATCTTTTAAGGAAGGTATCACATATATAATTTGTCTTTATCAGCACTAAGTCACTGTTGGTATGGTGGTTATTTGATGCATTTAATTGATTTATGTAGTATTCATTTTTGATTTTTTGATTTTTGATTTTTCATTCTACACCTGAAATAATGGGTACACTAGATTAGTTTTTTACACTGGATACAGTGTCAACACAAGTGTATTTAGGATAGCGCCACAAATTTTGGATTCTTCACGTGGGTGTAGGACACCACTAGCACGTCACAAGATTTGAAATTATTTGGTATATGGTTTATATTCACTTAAAGTGGCAGCTATAGGTAGAAAGCACCAACTAAGGATAGTCATAACCTAGGTTGATCTCCAGAGGCGCAGTGGTGGTCTACTAAGTATAGGGAGGTTATCATACCTAGAAGGACCGCACGTTAAATAATTGCCCCATAACAGAAAAAAATGGTGGTGTGTTCTTATCTAAACCTACAAATGCATGAGATTGTTCCTCTTATTCTACTATAAATAGTAGACATCTATTTGCAATCACAATAGAGGATTTTTATAGCAGAAAGCTATCCTTTGTAAGGTATGTTCTCATCATTATACTACATTGTTTACATTTTAAACATTGTATTATTCATTTAATATGTTCTTCTTCTTAATAATAATATTATTATTATTATTATTATTATTATTATTATTATTATATTTTCCTGTACATCTGATGGGTCACATAGTTTATAAATCCAGCACATTATGAGTCTTGACATGATTCAAGAATCAAATGGTTTTCTGCAGATTAGACAATTTTACATGCTTTGCAAATTTTAGCGTATCAATCTACAATTACAATTCACAGATTCACCAAAATGTGTCTGGTTTTCAAATTAGCATTTTTTTTTAAATTTACATGTTTGTTTTTTTTCTGTATGTAGTAGTGACAAAAATAAAAAAATGTTTGATTTAAACTCTATACTGTGTTCTCAAAGCAGTTTTTCCTTTGTATAATGTGAATTTATATTTTTATAATTTAATATTAAATTTTTTTCTCTAATTAAGGACAGAAGACACCAGAGCTGACTGAAGGGTGAGATAAATAATTTCACATAAAAGTTGTTTATGTCTGATACAACTGAGCATGAATGTAGTGTTTTTAGGCTCCAAAATGCAGCAAGAATGATTTTTCTCTCTGGCGCATTGGTGTGAACAATCAATACATGAAACAATAGGTTTTGTTTCTGTTGTGTTACAGATTGACAGGTTGTATCATATTTGTAATTTTTAAAGCGGCAGTAAACCACAAAAAAAAAAAAATCTTCTCCCTGCAAAATAATGTCATACTAGCACATTATGAAAAACTTACTTGAAAACGCAGCCCTCCAGCAGTGTGCTGCCACCACTGGCAGGGCTTCCATCTTCCCTCAGTCTTCCTTTCCGGGTTCTCGGCTGTGACCACTTGACTGGCCCAGCTACGATGACGTCACTCTTGCGCTGGTGAGTGGGCGTCACGGCTGCAGTACAGTTTTCTCTATGGATGACACTATGCATTGGCAGTGTACTTCACATACATCGGTGACACCACCGGAGCTGCTAAAGTAAATATCTCCTAAATGGTGCGTGTTTAGGAGATATTTCATGTACTTATAGGTAAGCCTTATTATAGGCTTACCTGAAGGTATAAAATAAAAAAAAAAAAAAAAAAGACCTTTACTACCACTTTAATTTTACAAATATAATCTAATTTTAATTGAATGTAATCAAAAGTAAGGACTAATGGGAGATCACTTGTGCACTACATCCCTAGCTGACAGAATTGTGAAGACACTTTTCACAATAAAGGTGAGACTTTGAAGGTGCTAGTAAAGTAGAGACACAAATTACTTAAAAGATACTTTATTCGAAGATGTATCATTAATTAAAATACATCACTGTAGAACAAATGGGTGGTAGTCACCAGCAACACACCTTATAGAGACTTTTGTACAACAACTATACAAACACATCACATTTGTGTAGCAAGTTGAAGATCTTTCATAAAACAGTAATTATTGTTCAATACAGCGAATCAGTAGCTTCTTCAATGTGTTTCACAATGATGTACTAAACAGTGCTGATCAGTGCTATACCCAGTGCTGCGCAGTGATGCATTACAATGAATTGCAGTATGGTGAGTATGATGTAGGTGAATGTGTGGGAGGGGGTGAGTTGTAGGGGGTGCCTATTTCCCTGCAGATGGGATTAAGCTAAAACTTGTATTTCGGTTACAAGCAAGAACTGGTGGTGGGTTAAAAATCCAGAAAAATAAATATTTTTCTATTACTTAAGGACTTTCTTAAGGAGTTTTTTTTTGCTGTGTGTGTCCCTGTCAGGTAAATTTACCCTTTTTTTTGTCCTGGTCACCATTGTCACTTAAGACAAGCTAAGCTCTAACATTTTAAGCTTCCCATAATTTTTTTATCTCAGTGGCAATTAAGGATAAACCAAGGTTCAGCCAAACCCAGGGGAAACTGTCTCATGATAGCAGGCGGCTGGTCCAATTGCTGTGCCTAGGGAACTCTCTGCCCAGCAGCTGCATGTTACAAAGGGGTGGGAATGCTGGCTGATGTCACCATCTAAATTTGAGCATTGATCATATGGCTGAAAGAAATATTTCTGTTTTTAAATAAACTTTAATAACCATCTAGATTTAAAAAATCAAAGCGCGAGTCCACCTCCATCATTCCTATGTTTTATATTGATTGATTTTTAATGGCTAGGTCTACACAAGAGAATTCTAGATTAAAACAGCATACACAGTCAAAAACAGTTTTATGCTACACCTAACATTTTGTATATTTTTTCCACATTTTCCTTTAGGTGAATTTCTGTAGAACCTACTGAATCATAAGAATGAGATTTCTACACGCTGTCACCTTCTTGGGGATCCTCTGTGGAGTTTCTGCTCAATGTCAGTCCTGTACGTTTATAACTGCCAATATTGTAATAATTTATTCATTATGTATAAACCACATATAAATGATAAAATATAGACACATATGGCAATATCACACACTGATATATATATATATATATATATATATATATATATATATATATATATATATATATATATGAAATAGATTATGGATTAATAACAAAAAGTATGCAAAGCATGGGACTTTAAAGGTAGGTTTCGGTAATAAATGTGTACTTTTAGGGAAGATGGTGCCTACCCAGACAACTCTGCCAATATATACTGTATATACATATGGATGAGATATGGAATATAGGCAGGTAAACAGAAAGAAAGGCAAATACTTAGATAAATTAGAATCTATCTATCTATCTATCTATCTATCTATCTATCTATCTATCTATCTATCTATCTATCTATCTATCTATCTATCTATCTATCTATCTATCTATCTATCTATCTATCTATCTATCTATCTATCTATCTATCCTACCTGGAAGAATCAAATAATGTCATGAATTAAATCACATTACTTACATATGTATTTGGTGAGTATATGATTTTATTCTCAATATTTACATATACTTCCATACATAAATGTCCCCTCTTTTTGTAATACATGTGGAGGGGATGTAGGTTTCATGCTCTTTTTTTAAATAAATGGCCTCTTCTTTTAAGCAAAATATTTTAGCAGTTATAGAAGTACACAGAATGATCTTGTCACATTCACCTGCTGGATTCTTCCCTGGCTCCATACCAAAAAAGGAAACCCTATTTGGCTGAACAACCACATAATAACCAGAATAGTGTTTGTTAATCTATGGATGTCGACCCAAACTGGGCCACGTGTATTTGCGATGGGTCACAACTTGATTTTATGTCCAAGAATGAAATCATATAATCATTGGCAAGTAATAGCACACTGACTATGAATGAGAGCACAGACATGTAGAGTACGTGCTAGGTGGAAGGACAGATTGTAAGTTGAAGACAGCCAGTGATAATTGTAAATATCTACTACTAAGAGAAAAAAAAAAATGTCTATTTTAATACTGTAAAAGCTATTACGAATCTCCCATGTGCATCCAAGCTATGTCTCATGTATCTCTTCTTTCGTACTGTTTGTTCATTGAGTAATATTGTGCTCTACTCTCACATTGTCTAACAGATCGGAATGTTGCCCTTCAAGGTCGGGCAACTCAATCTTCAATTTTAACCCTGGTAGATCATGGCTACCAGTCATTAGCAATAAATGCAGTAGATGGGAACCAAGACTCATACTTTTACCACGGTTCCTGCTCACATACAAACAACGATCTGTCTCCTTGGTGGAGGGTGGACTTGCTGAAACCATACAGAATTACCTACATCTCCATCACTAACAGAGGAGACAGCTGTGCTGAAAGACTGAACGGTGCTGAAATTCTTGTTGGAAACTCTCTGACCAACAATGGAAACAGTAATGCCAGGTAAGGATGATTTCTACATATTTTTTTCCTTTAATCACTTTAGCTCTCACACCTATATACCCCTTATAGACTAGAGCAAATTTTACATTTCTGCTCTGGGCCTGTTTATTCTGTGTTAAGTTTGTCATTACTTAAGATGACAAAGTAATACATAAATAATTTTATGGCAAATAAGGCTTTTTTTTGGTGATACAGTCTTGCATAAATGAGTTTATTTTTTAATGCAATCCATTGACTAAACTGTAATGAAAATTAGAAAAAAAAACATACCTTTTTCTACTTTGCTCAGTGCTCGTTTTAAAAAAAACTGTTGCCATAGATAAAAAGTACACAGTGAGGTTGATTTACTAAAACTGGAGAGTGCAAAATCTGGTGCAGCTGTACATGGTAGTCAATGGGCTTCTAACTTCAGCTTGTTCAATTAAGCTTTGACGATAAAACCCGGAAGCTGATTGGTTTCCATGCTGCAGAGCTGCACCAGATTTTGCACTCTCCGGTTTTAATAAATCAACCCCATTGCATTCTAGATATATATATATATATATATATATATATATATTATATATATATATATATATATATATATATATATTATATATATATATATATATATTAATCTTTTTTTATTGCAACATTAAAAAAGTTAATGGGCAAAACACATACAAATGAAAAAAAAATACTGATTAGGCTTAACATCTATTTAATAAAAAGTGCCAATAATTTACACAGCACTTTACATATGGCACATTCACATCAGTACAGGTCCACAAGGAGCCTAAAAATCTAATCTACCCTATCTTTCATTAACACATAAACATATACAGGACCCAATTATCCAGCATGTCTTTGGAGTTTGGGAGGAAACCCACAAATGCACAAGGAGAACATGTATGCTCCATGCAGGTAGTGATTAGGTTGGAATTAAAACCAAGAACCATAGGGCTGCAAGGCAGGAGTGCTAAACAGTAGGAACAAGCCTAATGTACCTGGATATAGTTTGTGAACAGCTCACAAATCCTGAATGTAATTTAAACCCCATTAAAGTCAATAGGCACTGTGACATGGTGTGGCACTGATGGGCACTGTGATGAGCACTGTGTGCATGGTGTGGCTCATGCCCAGCTGAGGGAGCTACATGTGAGTAATGAGTTTAAGGCTCCATTTCCACTAGAACGACTTGTTAGTTGACTTTATGTGTCCAAAATTGCATGACAAGTTGCACTAGTGGAAACATAGCGTTAGGGTGGTTCCCTGTACCATGATCATAGTAGACTGTGAGCTGAGACCCCAGAGCACTTCCAGCTACACTCCACCCCCCAGCTCCCTTCTCCTGTGAACAGCTATACTATAAATGTGCACTGTACAGTAGGTGACCGCGATATTGTGTCAATCGCGCCGCACTTCTCGGCGAGATTTGACACCTACGAGCCCCGTCGCAGGAGCCAGCGCCGAGATGGCTCACTCATCTGGAAAGGAAACCTTTGTTTTCCTTCCATGATGAGTGACAGGCAGCGCTGACAGCTGTCTAGTATGAATCCTGAAGCGGGAACACCGCGCCAAATTTTAAATGAAAAAAACGGCGTGGGTTCCCCCCTCGGAGGCATACCAGGCCCTTAGGTCTGGCACGGATTGTAAGGGGAACCCCCTATGCCGAAAAATCGGCGTGGGGGTCCCCCCAAATCCATACCAGACCCTTATCCGAGCACGCAGCCCGGCCGGCCAGGAAAGGGGGTGGGGACGAGCGAGCGCCCCCCCCTCCTGAGCCGTACCAGTCCGCATGCCCTCAACATGGGGGGTGGGTGCCTTGGGGGAGGGGGGCGCCCTGCGGCCCCCCCACCCCAAAGCACCTTGTCCCCATGTTGATGAGGACAAGGGCCTCTTCCCGACAACCCTGGCCGTTGGTTGTCGGGGTCTGCGGGCGGGGGGCTTATCGGAATCCGGGAGCCCCCCTTAATAAGGGGGCCCCCAGATCCCGGCCCCCCACCCTGTGTGAATGAGTTTGGGGTACATGGTACCCCTACCCATTCACCCAGGGAAAAGTGTCAATATAAAAAAAAAAACACACTACACAGGTTTTAAGAGTAATTTATTAGTCAGCTCCGGGGTCTTCTTCCGACTTCGGGGGGTCTCCTTCCGACTTCTCCCGGTGTTCGGCCTCTTCTCCCGGGCCCCGCCGCTATCTTCTTCCAGCTCTATTGCCAGCGAGGGGCCCGGTCTGCTGCCGCTGTCTCGCCGCCGCTGTCCCGGTGTTCGGCCCCTTCTCCCGGTGTTCGGCCTCTTCTCCCGGGCCCCGCCGCTATCTTCTTCCAGCTCTATTGCCAGCGAGGGGCCCGGTCTGCTGCCGCTGTCTTGTCGCCGCTGTCTTGTCGCCGCTGTCTCGCCGCCGCTGTCTCTTCTTCTCTTCTTCCCCGATGTTGACACGACGCTCTCTCCAGCTCGAATGCTGTGTGCGAGCTGCGGAGCCATTTATATAGGCGGTAACCCCACCCCCTTACGACGTCATGGTCCCAGCATGCGCAGGGACTCTGGGGCCACGCCCCCTTATGACGCCAGAGTCCCTGCGCATGCTGGGACCATGACGTCGTAAAGGGGTGGGGTTACCGCCTATATAAATGGCTCCGCAGCTCGCACACAGCATTCGAGCCGGAGAGAGCGTCGTGTCAACATCGGGGAAGAAGAGAAGAAGAGACAGCGGCGGCGAGACAGCGGCGACAAGACAGCGGCAGCAGACCGGGCCCCTCGCTGGCAATAGAGCTGGAAGAAGATAGCGGCGGGGCCCGGGAGAAGAGGCCGAACACCGGGACAGCGACGGCGAGACAGCGGCAGCAGACCGGGCCCCTCGCTGGCAATAGAGCTGGAAGAAGATAGCGGCGGGGCCCGGGAGAAGAGGCCGAACACCAGGAGAAGTCGGAAGGAGACCCCCCGAAGTCGGAAGAAGACCCCGGAGCTGACTAATAAATTACTCTTAAAACCTGTGTAGTGTGTTTTTTTTGTTATATTGACACTTTTCCCTGGGTGAATGGGTAGGGGTACCATGTACCCCAAACTCATTCACACAGGGTGGGGGGCCGGGATCTGGGGGCCCCCTTATTAAGGGGGGCTCCCGGATTCCGATAAGCCCCCCGCCCGCAGACCCCGACAACCAACGGCCAGGGTTGTCGGGAAGAGGCCCTTGTCCTCATCAACATGGGGACAAGGTGCTTTGGGGTGGGGGGGCCGCAGGGCGCCCCCCTCCCCCAAGGCACCCACCCTCCCATGTTGAGGGCATGCGGACTGGTACCGGTCAGGAGGGGGGGGGGGGCGCTCGCTCGTCCCCACCCCCTTTCCTGGCCGGCCGGGCTGCGTGCTCGGATAAGGGTCTGGTATGGATTTGGGGGGGACCCCCACGCCGATTTTTCGGCATAGGGAGTTCCCCTTACAATCCGTGCCAGACCTAAGGGCCTGGTATGCCTCCGAGGGGGGAACCCACGCCGGTTTTTTCATTTAAAATTTGGCGCGGTGTTCCCGCCTCAGGATTCATACTAGACAGCTGTCAGCGCTGCCTGTCACTCATCGCGGAAGGAAAACAAAGGTTTCCTTTCCCGATGAGCGAGCCAGCGCGACATTCACAGTACCCTGTCGCCGAGAACCAGCGCGGTGGTATCGCGCTGGAAACACAATCTCGCGGTCAGGTACTGTACCTCTCATCCCCCCCCCTCCCATGTGGATGGGGCTTTTTATCGCTTCATGTTGTCATGAATTAGGATGTACAATGAGAGAACACTGATGGGATTAGCTCCTCCCATCCTGTAAATGCCCACTGGCTACACAGGAACAATGTCCCTCCCAGGAAGTGATGTCACTAGCTTTCAGTAACCGGGGAGTAACTGGGGAGGGTACCTTTCGGGGGGGGGGGGGCTTGTCTCCGTATTGTTGAGAAGAGCCTCTTTCACACAATTCTGTCCCAGTACTTGTAGGTGTCTGTAGGAAAGGGGACTTTTGAAGACTATTGATTGAAGCCCCCTTTAAAAAATAAGAGGGTCCCAGATACTGGCCTCCTACATGTGCATGATAAGGGGTACTGTACATGCCACTCCATCGGTTGTGCCAATGATACCCTGGGCTCAGAGGAAGTGGGATGAAAAAATGCTGTAATTTATCCTGGAGGACATCAGTTGGCCAAAAATTCAATACATAAATGCATGTATTAGTGGTATTATTGTTACTATTGGTATTAATCATGTTCACTTTGCAGGTGTGGTGTGGTTACCTCTATCCCAGCTGGAAAGACACAAACTTTCTACTGTTGTGGCATGGTTGGCAGATATGTCAATATCATTTTACGCGATAAAAGAGAATATCTCCAATTATGTGAAGTTCAAGTCTGGACCACTGACAGGCATTGAAAGTACCACTTAAAAAAGAGCAACAGATGAATACAATAGTAAAAGTTAAAATGTATTGCCTTATGTCAGTAATTTGAAGAGAAAAAAAGTGAATAGTTACATTAAATATTGTTTAATAAACATTGTTCAGCATTAAATGTGTGTTGTCAAATGTGTTTTCTGAATTTGCTGGGTTCCAGTATACTGAGGATTCAAACAAGGAAGACGCCGCTCCAGGTGAGCAATCGGTACAATCTGGATGCGCTGGGTGCAAACCACAGCTCGCTACCAATGATCAATTGGAAGAAAAAGAATGCCCCTGAACCCAGGAGGTGACGTGTGCGCTTCACGCTGACCTCAGTGCTGCTTCAAACCTCAGGTTCTTTTCTTCCAATGTGCTGTGCATGTGTGTTGGATTTAGCAGGAGATGCATTAAAAAGAATGAAATGCATTGAAAATGTATAGCGGTCAGATCTGAATAAATAATATTTTAAAAAATGGTGTTTTTTACTAACAGGGAGGCAGGGGAACCATTATTCCAGATCCCGATCTCATTGCTCTCATTACTAAAGACCAGAGAGGGCAAAAGCATAGAGAAATGATGATCAAATGTGGGGATAACAAAGAGAGGAGATTTGAAGTGTCTCCTTTTAATAAATATCACACTTTGTGAAATAAAAGATTTATGGGCTGGTAGAAGAATGAAAAAATAGAATAGAAAATTGTGAATAAAAGTCTTAAAGATGCTCCAGGTAGAAGTATAAACATGTTTAACATTAGGGATGAGCCTAACACCCCCCCCCCGGTTCGGTTCGCAGAAGAACATGCGAACAGGCGAACACGCGAACACCGTTAAACACCGTTAAAGTCTATGGGATGCAAATGTGAAAATGAAAAGTGCTCATTTTAAAGGCTTATATGCAAGTTGCCATAAAAAGTGTTTGGGGGCCTGGGCCCTGCACCAGGGGACATGTATCAATGCAAAAAAAGTTTAAAAAACTGCAGTTTTTTCGGGAGCAGTGATTTTAATAATGCTTAAAGTGAAACAATAAAAATGAATCATGCCAGGGGGCGTCCTTAGTATGCTTTTAAAGTAGAGCATCTTTCCCATGTTTATAACAGTGCCACAGCAAAATGGCATTTCTAAAGGAAAAAAATGTAATTCAAAACTGCTCATGGCTGTAATGTATTGTTGGATCCCAGAAATATAGATAAAAAATACCAAAATAGAATGGCGTAGATGTCCCCCCAAAATCCATACCAGGCCCTTCAGGTCTGGTATGGATAATAAGGGGAACCCCACACCAAAATTTCTAAATAAATGATGTGGGGTCCCGCAGGCCCCCAGGCACTATATACTCTAAACAGCACTATATATACTATACGGCCTGCCCTATATACTCTGCAGAAAATTGGACCTTAGGTGTTGGTGGTACCAGAACACTGTAAGCCCTCACAGTTACTCTTGTTGGGTACAGGAACGAGCCCTGCTGTGAAATATTATATTAAGACTTGTAATTACATGGCCCTGTTAAAAAGGGACAGAAAAATTGGGCCTTGGATGGTGGTGCCACAACACTGTAACCCCTCACAGATACTCTTGTTGGGAGAAGGAACGGCCCTGCGTTGAAATATTATGCACCTGCGGAACTCTGCGGTGTGATGCAATAGGGTTGCTGCCCTTAAGCTGCCCCCTAGAGGACATCCTGGCTCGGAGTTGTGCCTCCTCCTCCTTCTCCTACTCCTCCTCTCTTCTCTCAGGCACCAAAGTACAGTCAGTGACCTCATCATCCCCTCCCTCTACGTCACTGGAGCAAACTTGGCAGTATGCTGCAGCTGGGGGAACATGACTGCCAGTTTCTTGCCCTTCTGTGGCACCCCCTCTCTCTAGACTCACATTACTCCCTTACTCAACCTGGGAACCAACATCGGAGCCTTCAAATCGCTGCGCATCCTCTAGCAGCATGTACCCGACATTGTGGTTGAATAATTCTGGGGACTCCTCTGTGCATGATGGTGGGGCTATGGAAGGAGTGACTGTGGACAAGGAGCCGGTGGAATAGGCCACTCTGGCAAGTGCGTTGGAAGGCAAACTACTCTGACCCTGGGTGACAGAGGATGAGAAGGATGAGGACCGCTTTGTTATCCACTCCACCAACTCTTCTGCATGTTGTGGCTCAATAACATGGCCAGTAGCAGAAAAAAAGGACAAACCTGCCCCTTCGCCACCTGCATGGCCACCTCCATGTCCACGACCACCACTGTTGACTGTAGACACAGAGGCTGCTTGCCCTCTTTTAATAGCCTGTGAGTGTCTGCCTTTCCTTGGTGGCCTTCCGGGCATGATGTATTTTTTGTTTTGCAACACCACACTACACTGTATTAGATACTATGTACACCGCCTGAAGTGTATTAGAAACTGTACACACTGTATTAGATACTGTGTACACCGCCTGCACTGTATTAGAAACTGTACTACGGGTGCATTGCATTGTGTACACCAACAGAGGTGTAGTAGAAACTGTACACACTGTATTAGATACTGTGTACACCGCCTGAAGTGTATTAGAAACAGTACAGCACGAATGCACTGTAGATATAGGCTACACTGGATGCAGAGTATATTTATATGCATTTATATATATACAGAGACTGTATATATATATATTAATGCACTGCCTGACTGAATATCGAGTAAACACTGAATATATAGTCTATGCTAAATGCAGAATATAT
This sequence comes from Lithobates clamitans, assembly GCA_037952925.1. Taxonomy (NCBI): domain Eukaryota; kingdom Metazoa; phylum Chordata; class Amphibia; order Anura; family Ranidae; genus Lithobates; species Lithobates clamitans. The sequence continues at coordinate 688,849 of JBBGZY010001644.1, read as the reverse complement.
ATATATATCTATATATATATATATATAGATATATATATCAAATACACTGCCACTAACTGAATAACCTGCCTGCTTAATCTAACTCAAGCTATCTCAAGCTATCTCTCTGTCCACACCAACAACACTACACACGGCCGCTGGGTAAGCAGCCTTATATAGTGTGGGGTGTGGACTTAGTCCCCCTGAGCCATGATTGGCCAATGGCACCCTGCCGTTGGCCAATTATGACTCTCTCAGCAGAGCGCGCTGTGATTGGCCAAAGCATGCAGGTCAGGTGCATGCTTTGGCCAATAATCATATAGCAATGCACTGCGATCTCGCAGTGCATTATGGGGAGTTCTGCGGTGCTCAAATTTCCCGCAAATGCCCCATATGTTCGGTTAGTTTTAGAACAAACGAACACTCAATGTTCGAGTCGAACTTACGTTCAACTTGAACCGCTAGCTCATCCCTATTTAACATAAACATGTTTGATTTTTTATATTGATGGGTAAAACTGTTTATGGAGTTTAAATATGAAAAAAGAACATTCTTAGTGACGATAGTGCTCAGAAGTAGAATGAAGGCTGTTTGGGTAGAGGACAATACTAAAGTACACACTGGTTTATAAAATAGATTAAAAAGCAGATGGTGCAGCGCTAAAATACATATCAGATATGAAACAGTGGAAAAATAATGTCCTATAGAGAATCAAAACACTGAACAGTCCATGAATAATCCTTATGTGAGGTAAAACAGCATGCTTGTAGAAAGGTGACAATTCGATGATCCCACCACCAAGGTTCAGAATAGCCTCTCACCTGATGGAATGGACCCTTTAATTATAGAGGGTCACAAAACGCATTCCCATATGGGTCAAGCAAGGTACAGCATACACAGATCTCCGTCAGGACCTCAAGTCAGGATACTCAGATGTAGCAGTGCATATAAAATAAAATAGCAAAAAATAGTGCTCTCTGTATGTATAAACATGATCTGCTGATGAAGTCCCCGCCCACTGGGACGCAAGGCGTCCAGAACGAGGATACGTCGTGATGTCACCCGTGGCCATCGCGCATCCTCTGTGCTGTTCGTTCATGCTGTCTGTTACTACTGCTTGAGCTGGTTTGCTTGCACTAGTCAAGTGCCTTTTATGTGAGTGCTGCATTTTATCTTTTTACAAATAAATGTTTATACATACAGAGAGCACTAATTTTTGCTATTTTATTTTATATGCACTGCTACATCTGAGTATCCTGACTTGAGGTCCTGACGGAGATCTGTGTATGCTGTACCTTGCTTGACCCATATGGGAATGCGTTTTGTGACCCTCTATAATTAAAGGGTCCATTCCATCAGGTGAGAGGCCATTCTGAACCTTGGTGGTGGGATCATCGAATTGTCACCTTTCTACAAGCATGCTGTTTTACCTCACATAAGGATTATTCATGGACTGTTCAGTGTTTTGATTCTCTATAGGACATTATTTTTCCACCGTTTCATATCTGATATGTATTTTAGCGCTGCACCATCTGCTTTTTGATTTACTTTAAGGGATTTGAATTTTGACCCTGGTGTACAGCTGCTGTATTCTATGTGCCATTTTGCGCTGATTGTATTTTTTATTTAGTTATAAAATAGATTGTCCCTTAATCCTCCTGGTATTCCTAACCATTATTTATCCATTTTGTGGCCAGAGGTCATTGATACCTCCAGTAAATTCTCAGGGCAAATGTTGTTATGTCAGCATGTGTCAATTAGCTTAAAAGAGAAGTATGGAAATCTGTATTTTTTGTAGAATCATGCTTATCTAGCTGGATGCAGCCTCGGTCCGAGGCTGCATCTGTCCCCCACCGGCTCTAACACTGAGAACCGAGTGATTAAACACAGCCGATCACTCAGTTATCACAGCTCTGTGAGCAGAGAGCTGGTGACTCTCTGGTCACCAGCTCTCTTCTCTGCCCCCCCACTCACTGGAGTGCTGGGCTGTGGAGGGGGTGGGAGTGGCCAGCTCAGGCTCTCAGCGGATCATGCAGAGGCTAAGCTGGGTGCATGTCCAGGCATGTGGGCGCACCCTGACCAAATGGTCGCAATCTTTCCCGAGCCTGGACCAGCTCTGTGACATCAGCAGACAGCAGACTTCAGCCCGCTGTCTGCTGAAAACGGGTCACAGGAGTGCAGAACGATCTGAACTCCTGTGATCTCAGGAAATGTACAGCCAAACGAGCTTTGGCTGTACTTCTCCTTTAATAACGCTGAATAATTTTCACACTTAAATAATGTTTATTTATTTATTTAAACCTTCATGACTGAGGGTAAAACAAATGTTCATGCCCGAACACAATTTTTCAGCTTTCAACAGTACATATCATCGCAACTCTTTTGTGTATCCAGGTGGCTTTTATCTTGTTTTTTTTTTCAGGACAAAATTGGGCTTTCTTTTGGTTGTAAATGGTAATGGATATCTCCTGATTTTTTTTCCTATTCTTAAAGGAAAAACGGGCCCAAAAGAGTAAAAGAATAAATATATTTTTTTTAAATAAAGCTGTATATTTCTTACTATTACCATAACCTATCACCAAAGAACAACCTAAAATAAATTATTTTGCTCCGATCACAGCGATACCACTTATGTGTAGTAAGGCCCAGAAACAATGGTGCGCATTTTGAGTTTTTTTATCCTACTTAAAACACACTGAACTAACTGACACTGATACTAGTTTAAAAAGGGTTTTCTTGTTTAAATTCTACCCAAAATACACTTAACCTGAACTTTGTTCCTGATCTTTGACCCTTACCTTGACCCTAGCAATAACCCCAACCTAAATCAAGCTATTTGATCTAGCTATCTTTCTATTTTTTATTATACACTTTTCTTTATTTACATTTTCCTCCTATAGCAAGGAAAGAAAGATGCAATTTATTATATAATGTATCCTGTATGTATACAATGTATCTTTCAATCTGTTCAGAGGAGAAATAAAACACAGGGTAGGCTACACAGTGACTGATCACCGTGTTAGCCAATCAGAGGCTGTCACAATGATCAGGTGAATGGGAACCAGGAGTCTGAATTCTAGACCATTATTACTAGACCCAGGGCTTTCTGGGAGAGACTGGTTTCTGTGACGGGAATATGCTGTGTAACGTTGTTTTTTTTTTTTGGTCTGCTCCAGGCCACCTGTGGATTGCAGTGGTTGTTTACTGATGGTGTGGACTTCAGGCTAATGTGGACGAATCAAAGTGTTCCCTGTCAACTACTGATTAGTTCCTAGTTTGATATAAAGCATGTTTGCCACCGTGAGTCGGTAAGCACAATTTACAGCCACGGTGGTGGGTTTTTTTCACTTCCCTCCCCTCCCCTTTTTTTTGGTTTGTTCCTGTGTGCTCACCAGGGTGTTTGGTATGTCCGTTTGTCCATGCTAAGCATCTGATATACTACACTATGGCCAGTTTTTTTTCTGTTTGTTTTTTCTCCTGCATCCCTTGAGGGGACTATAATTTGAAAACGGACGGTGCTGATTGGTTTCTTATCCCAAAGGCCCTGGCAGGGTTTAATGCCATCCGCTCATTGTCACTGAAGTTTTGGTAAGGGCAACCTTAGCTCATTTTGGATTGTTACTTACAATTAAGCTGAACATCCTACTATCTTTGAAGATTTGGACTTTATTTGTGTTTACTATTGCTTCTCATATTTTATTAATATTTGCCGGGGGTAGGCAACACCTCCACCTGATTTATTATTATAATTCTTTGTTTAGCGCAGTTTATAATTTTCCTTATTCTGATTGGTGTTGTCGCACTGTTTACTGCTGCTTATTTACATGTGTTTCTAGCGCGGAATTTTTTATTATATGCTGTGTAACGTGCTCCCAGCACAAACACTGGTACTCATGTATACGACCTCATGGATTAAGACCAATGTCCGTGAGGCTGCAAATTTGCATATGGTTGGTCAGAAGGTGTTAAGGAAATCTAAGGTATTAATTCACTATAATGTTATATTGAAAAAAACGTGCCTCGTTTTTACTATAGTCTAAAACATGCTCATCAATGTATTTTTTAACTTCTATTTTTTTAGATGTATTTGTTAGTGTTTTTATTAGTGTAACTGTATGTCACAGTTACACTGTTAGATAGATAGCATCACAGGTGAATGGTTCATCCTTGCTAGAGATGGGCTGAACACCACCCGGAACACCACCCAACTCTCAAACATTGCGAAAGTTCGGAGCCAAATAACAAATCCCATTGAAGTCTATAAGAGCCAAAATGGAAATATTAACAGTGCCCATCTTGAGGGCTTAGATGCAAGTGATTGGACATACAAAGAATATGGGGGTCTGGGTACTGCCCTGGAAGACATGTATCAGTACAAAAAAAGTTAAAAAATTTGTAAAAGACATAATTTTTACATGAGCAGTGATTTACTGATGTTTAAAGTCCTCTTAGTGTGCCTGTAAAGTAAGTGGCTCATCTGTACTGTATTAAGAACCTTCTGCAGCAAAGATTACATTTATAAAGCCCCAAAAAAAAAATTTCTCTGCAAGCTTTCTTTATTTTATAAACAACGGCTTGGGGAGCCAGTCTGTCTGTATGATAAAGCCACAATGTAGTGTACTCAGAACAAGATTAGAGATTTTTTGATAAATTCTGGTGTCTGACACACTCTTTTATCAGTCACAAAACCTCTGGCAGCACAGAATACCCATTAAGAAAGCATGCTGGATGCAGGGCAGCCCAGCAGCTTAATTGCATACTGTGCAAATAATGTGCAAATAAAGTGTCCAAAATATGAAATTCAAGTGTTCAAATAATATTGATAAGCAGACCTTTGATATGATAATAATCCCAAAGAGTCTTTCTGCTGCCACCAACACCTCAGTGCTCACAGAACTCTCACCTCATATATACATAACATGAGCCTTGGATCAACCTCCAATATGGGTAAGATGGTTCATCCCTCCAGAGAGTCCTTTGCTTATGCTCATACAGAGATCCAAACTCACATATAAACATGAAGTAGACAAAAGTGCCTCCAAAAATGTAGTATCGTTAAAAAAAGACTATTTATTAAAATAATATCTGCTTACATGTAAATTCAGTAAGCTGCGGTTGAAAGGATACAAACATTGGCATTTTTCCACCTCTTACGTCACTTCTGGTCCACTGTGTACTCTGGCCATGCCTTATGCGTTACATTATGTCACATGACTTATTCAGACCCCTGAAGAAGTCAAGTGATGTTAAGCATAGGGCATGGCCAGAGTACACTTTATTATTATATATTCTTGTGAAGTTGTGAATTCATCAGGTATTGCAGCAATTCCCCACAAGATTATTTGGATATTTATTTTTCCCTAGTAGCACAGAGGACCACTTAATTCTTGCATACTGTGCAAGTTCTGGCCAGTGGTCTATTCTCATGACCCAGTAACCCAGTGGATGATCAACTGGAAAGCTCTCTATGTCTGTTTTTGCCCCTGGATAATCTCCCACCATATGATGCAGATACGTGCCGATGGGATGTGGAAGCTGACAGCCCTGGGCACCGAGCACTAAAAAAATGTTTGAAATGCATCACTGAGGCGGCCCCCTTCTCAACTGCTCCTCTTTGACCAACAGAAGCCTCAAAACTAGCTTTTACATGAGACTGGAACTTAACAGAGTCTGGAAAGGCATTACATAAACTCCTCTTTAAGGTGTCCTCCAGATATTTCATCCTCTGCTCCCTCGGTGGAGACGGGATGAGTTCTGAGACTTTTCCCTTGTAACGGTGGTCAAGGAGGGTTGCCAACCAATAGTGATCCTTCTCCTTGATGCGACAAATTTTCGGGTCCTTTCGCAAGCTTTGAAAAATGAGGGAGCCCATGCACCACAAGTTTGCGGAGACTTGAGAAGCTGACTCCTCAACGTCACTGAGGATTACAGTATCTGGCACTGCCTCTTTTCAGCCAAGTACTAGTCCCAAGGGTTCTGGGAATAGAAAACTATCTCTTAAGGTTTGACATACATCTTCCTTCAATGCCTTCAATGCCTTCAACACTGCTAGAATCCTCCTCCTGCTGGCAGACATGCTGCAAGGACCTGTGACATCCTTCACTATACCATCATCCCTGAGGCTGCTGAGAGGTCATCATGAGATATAGTGAGGATAGACATGAAAGGTGAGGAGTGAGGAGGTGCAGAATTGCAATCCTTTTGTGTGGCCTTCAGGTAGTCTTGCCAATGGGCTGAGTGGTGGGAGGTTAAATGCCTTGTCAAGCATGTGGTACCTAAATGTCTGGTGTGTTTGCCATGCTTGATCTGCTTGCGACAAAGTTTGCAAATGGCAACAGTGCGATGGGATGCACATGTGCGAAAAAAGGCCCAGGTAGCTGAGCTGTGGGAAGTGGACTGGGAAATAACAGCTCCACAATCTGATGGAATAGGGTGGCTCTACCCTTCCATGAGGTCTGCCTCGTTGCGGTTGTGTCTCAACCTCACTTTCCTCCTCTGCTCTATCCGGCACCCAAGTCACGTCAGTGACCTCATCAGCATCAACACCTCCATCCTCATCATTACTGGAGCCAACTTGGCAATACGCTGCGGCTGGGGAAACATGGTGGCCAATTTGTTGTTTACCAGCGTTCTAACCTCTCTGTAGGCTCATGTTCCTACCTTCTTCAACCTCAGAACCAACATCAGAATTACGTAATGCCTGTGCATCGTCAATGAGCAGGTGGCTGATGCTGTGTTCAAATCAACTGACTCCTCCTTGCATGATGCTGGGGCTATGGCAGGAGTAGCTGTGGAAAAGGAGGCAGAATAAGCCGCTCTAGCACCTGTGGTGGACTGCACACTAGTCTCTGCTTGGTTGATAGAGGATGAGGAGGATGAGAGTGGTTTAGTAAGCCAGTCCACCACCTCCTCTGCATGTTGTGGCTGGATAGCACAGGCAACATCACCAAACAGAGAAAATGTTGCCCTGACCGAGGACCACGACCACCTTTGCCTGTTGACACATACGCTGCTGACCCCCTCACAAAGCCATGGGAATGTCTGCCTTTCCTTGTTGGCCTCCCAGGCATAATGGTGGGGGGCTTATTATTGAAAATTAAATAGAGACTGGGAAATGTGTACTTGGATGCACTTTAATCAATTGAAAGTGGTGGTTGGTGCGCTTTAACTTGAGTACTCACTACTACACAGACCCACTCCACTGACACACTTCAATATACTTGAAGAATATTATTAATATCTAATATTCTTGTATCTCAGAGGCGTTTCCGGATGAATAGCATTGATAGTCAAACTGACTTAAAATGAAGTGTGAGTTTATTGTCACACAATTGGCATCATAAATACAATGTAAAAAGTATAATAGTTCAGTTCAGTGTGGGTAAAAATATATGAAATAGAATAAAAAGTTATAAAGCTGTAATAAGCTTATGAAAGCATGTGTGCTTCATGGCTGCTGTGCTGTCTTGTGTGTCGTCCAAGAAGAAACAGGAAATGACGTTCTCAGTCTTCTGGCAGAATTGACAGCTGTGCCCACTTGTCAAAGTGTCTAGAGTGTGTGTGTGTGTGTGTGTGTGTGTGTGTGTGTGTGTGTGTGTGTGTGTGTGTGTGTGTGTGTGTGTGTGTGTGTGTGTGTGTGTGTGTGTGTGTGTGTGTGTGTGTGTGTGTGTGTGTGTGTGTGTGTGTGTGTGTGTGTGTGTGTGTGTGTGTGTGTGTGTGTGTGTGTGTGTGTGTGTGTGTGTGTGTGTGTGTGTGTGTGTGTGTGTGTGTGTGTGTGTGTGTGTGTGTGTGTGTGTGTGTGTGTGTGTGTGTGTGTGTGTGTGTGTGTGTGTGTGTGTGTGTGTGTGACCTTCAATATGGAAACGTTGGCTTTATATGTTACGTGTGAACGTCATAACCTCACACCAACTTAGAACCTTGTATGGCACATATTCATTTCTGCTAACTTCAGCAATATGCTATCCAAGAGAAGATTCTAACTCACATATATGGCATAGGATTGACAAGCCCACATGTAACACTCCATACTTGAAGTAATGTACTGATCATGTAATGTCATATAACCAAACATCTATATAATATGAACACATATTATCAACTTTACATTAAGTAACTATATACTAGTACTTATTAATATGACTAGAACTACAAACTAACTTAACTTAACAGTATATAATCCACAATGTATATTCCTTTAGCTACGTGGACACGTGTCTATTTTTGTCTTCTCATGACATTCTACACCAAGATACCCTATATGTCATACTCAAATTGGCTACACCAGAAAAATCCAGCAAAGCTCAGCTTTAGATGAAGAATCATGTCAAATCAATTGATCAAGGTCATTCACACATACTCTATTTATTATGATTAATCATAAAACCAAATATATTTTGCAAGCTTGCCATGAATATAATATAACACCTATAAGTGCCGAATTATGAATTTGGAATAATATTCTAACAATCCCCCCTGAATTATGATTAATCATAGCAAAATATTCTAATACATTCAAAACATCATTCGTGTCACATTTACACATCCTTGTATCAAATGATTGAACACAATATTCCTCAGAACTGAAGCAGCTAGAAATAACTCTCCTTCTAATCGCTTTTTTCTTTACTTTAACTCCTCTTAGATCTATCTATTCAAAATCTTAAAATAATGATATAGAATTTAAAAATGTATAACATAATGATGACTCATATCTATAATTACTAATAATAATAACAATAGTTATTATTATTATTATTAATAAAATAAATTATGCAATAATATATTTCCATATTTGTGCTCAAATAATATTTTAGCTCTTTGGAAATATACTTTACACTCTAAAACTTGTCATAACTTTCCATAGTTCTATTAAGAGTGATATGTTTCTTAAGTTATGAACAAAAGATGTTCCATAAACTAGAATGAGTGTGCAGTTGTTACCTAAAAATATTCAATATATGAATAAGGAAAAATAAATAAAAATAATAACGATAATCCTAACTTAATATGAACATTAATATCAGAATAATTGGATTATCAAAAAATGTATATGTGGACAAATGTTTGAGTCCCAAATTGTTTATCTAAAGTAGATAAAGTTTCTTCTGATTATTTTTCTTTTCTTCATGAAATGTCTTTAAAGTTTCTTCTTCAAATTCTGTTAGGTTAGAAAAACCTTGTTGAATAAGATAAAACAGTCATAAATCTGAAGTATAAATCTTTTGTCCAACATTCTTCCCTAGAGGATTCCTTCTTTAACTTTGAATTTTCCTGATATTCTCTTTGCTTTTCATATGAGTTTGTTATCCTCCATATTTATTTGATTTTAGATGCCATTTCTGTAAAAGAAATGCAGTATCATTAATTAGGCAAAAAATATTTTCATTCAATTCTTGTAACTTTTTTACAACAAATGTTAAAACATTATGAGACAATATCTTTGTGAATTTGTTAAACTATATGTAAAATAACACTATCTTATATTTTCCTTCAAAGAGAACTTCTGTATGACAATGTACTGTCCTTATCCTATCTAAGATGGCCTAAACTATAAATCATATGTACTGTGAAGTTTAGGTATGACAGGACGCAACACCTCCTTTGGTCATGATACAAATCTCTGTTTTCACAAACAAAAGAAAAGTTTTGTACCACCCAGAGATGACAATGGACTATGCCTTTGTTCTCATCTCTAAAAGATTAGAAATGTGCGTAACTGTATTCTGTGTTGAAGCTCTTACTCTAGTGTTAGACTGTTCTGCAGTAACAAGTACTGGCTCTATGTCCTCCTCTGTTCTTATGCTGGAAACCTGAGATAAAGACTTCACAGCTGTATAAACATGTGCTGGTGTACATTCCTGAAGATGTCTTCCTTTTACATCTATCTGAATGTGTTTGGATGATAAAGCTCTGAACCATAGAGGATATGTTTTACGACATTCTTTAAAACTATCTTCCTCAAAAATACCTTTTAGTGAGCAGTCAGGTGTCTGTACAATGATTTTGTTTGATTTTACTATGCTCTCTGTAGCTTTAATTGCATAGTAAACACTTAGCAGTTGCTTTACACCTGACTCAAAAGTTTTTTCTAAAAATGATAAAATTCTGGAGAAATAGGCAATTATTTTCTCCTTACCTTCTTGTAATTGAGACAACGTTACTGAGGTGGCATTCTCAGATACATGAGTTTTCAAAACAAAAGATGCTTCAGAGCAAACCTCTATTGTACTTAATGCTGGAGCATTCTGCAAATCTTTTTTCAACATTTCAAAAGCATTTTTCTCATTTGGACCCCATTGGTCAACTATATTACCTTTATTTCTCAAAAGATTATATAGTGGATGAACTTTTTCTGCGAAACAGTGTACAAACTCTTTGCAGTGATTTATTTTATGCAAAAATTGACGCAATGCCTTATGAGTTGTTGGAGTTGGGATTGCAGTGATATCTCGAACTGTTTCTTGCAACAATTGTCTCTTTCCTTGACTAATTTGCATGTGAAGGTATTTCACTTGACTTTTCATCAGCTGGACTTTTGTCGTGTTTAATTTTAAACCTTCAGCTTGTAACATCATAAACAACTCAGACAAAAGAGCTAGATGTTCATCGATATTCTGAGTACTCAGCAAAATCGTATCCACATGCTGACAAATGCATTCTGGCCTAGAAAATTTTGAAAGTATTTTTGCTATAGTTTCATGAACTATACCATCACCAATACCTAGGCCAGGTATTAATCGAGTGAACGTATAAGTCTCTTTTCTGAATGTGAATGCGAGTTTGTACTGGCTGCTAGTAGTTAACGGAAGAGAAAAATGGCTATTCATAATTTTTAATACAGAGAACACTTTGTTCTCAGCATTCAAATTTAACTTTAAGTTAGATTTATCAGGAAGAACTGGGTTATTTGCGATATGTTTATTCAATGTCCTTAAGTCAACTGATAAAGAATATGAATTATCAGTATTTTTTATAGGCCAAATACAGTTATTTACCACTGATTTAGCTTTCTTTACAATTCCAAGTTGTACAAACTCTTGAATAATGGCAGAAAGTGGACCAATTGATTCTAGTGGTAACTCATACTGATTAAGGGGTTCTGGATCTTTTCCCTCAATATTCAATTCAGTATTTTTCAAAGTTCCAGTGTCATTTTTGAACTTTGACCACAAACTTGGAAAACGCTGTACCACTTCCTTTAAAGCACAATTACCATCAACATCAGGCCATTTTTGTTCTCTAGACATATTGCTAATGGATCCCACATTACTGTATACAGAGGGATCAATAAGCACTGATTTGGGCCTAGATGGATCTTTCCAAATACTTATTAACCAAATCGATCACCCATTTTTGTTAATTGATTACATCAATGCCAAGTATATTCTCTGCTTTGTGACATACCCAAATGTTAATGTTATTTTTCACTAATCCAGGTACTTCAAATGTTACATTAGATACCGGTCTAGCAGTGGAATTACCTGTATTATTAACCACTTGCCGACCGCCTCACGCCTATATACGTGAGCAGAGCGGCACGGGCAGGCAAAATCACGTACCTCCGATCGGACCCCCCCAGTGCCAGCGGCGGTCGGCTTTTGGTTGGGAGCTATGAAAGACGAGGGGGAGACCATCCGATCGTGGCCCCCCCCTCGCGATCGCTCCCAGCCAATGAGAAACATCCCCTGCCTCTATATAGTACACAGAGGCAGAGGATGTGATGTCATCTCTCCTCGGCTGGCCAGTTTCCGTTCCAGCGCCGAGGAGAGATGACATGTAAGTGCACCAAACACACACACACACATAAGACAGTAGAACATGCCAGGCATACCTTACACCCCCCCGATCGCCCCCCGATCCCCCCCCAATCACCCCCCCCCACGTCACAAACTGACACCAAGCAGTTTTTGTTTTTTTCCTGATTACTGCATAGTGTCAGTTTGTGACAGTTAGCAGTGTTAGGGCAGTTAGTATTAGCCCCCTGTAGGTCTAGGGTACCCCCCTAACCCCCCTAATAAAGTTTTAACCCCTTGATCACCCCCTGTCACCAGTGTCGCTAAGCGATCATTTTTCTGATCGCTGTATTAGTGTCGCTGGTGATGCTAGTTAGGAACGTAAATATTTAGGTTCGCCGTCAGTGTTTTATAGCATCAGGGACCCCCATATACTATCTAATAAATGTTTTAACCCCTTGATTGCCCCCTAGTTAACCCTTTCACCACTGATCACCGTATAACTGTTACAGGTGACCCTGGTTAGTTTGTTTATTTTTTATAGTGTCAGGGCACCCGCCGTTTATTACCGAATAAAGGTTTAGCCCCCTGATCGCCCGGCGGTGATATGCGTCGCCCCAGGCAGCGTCAGATTAGCGCCAGTACCGCTAATACGCACGCAGCATACGCCTCCCTTAGTGGTATAGTATCTGACCGGATCAATATCTGGTCCGATCAGATCTATACTAGCGTCCCCAGCAGATTAGGGTTCCCAAAAACGCAGTGTTAGCGGGATCAGCCCAGATACCTGCTAGCACCTGCGTTTTTCCCCTCCGCCCGGCCCAGCCCAGCCCACCCAAGTGCATTATTGATCGATCACTGTTACTTACAAAACACTAAACGCATAACTGCAGCGTTCGCAGAGTCAGGCCTGATCCCTGCGATCGCTAACAGTTTTTTTGGTAGCATTTTGGTGAACTGGTAAGCACCAGCCCCAGGCAGCGTCAGATTAGCGCCAGTACCGCTAACACCCACACACGCAGCATACGCCTCCCTTAGTGGTATAGTATCTGTTCGGATCAATATCTGATCCGATCAGATCTATACTAGCATCCCCAGCAGTTTAGGGTTCCCAAAAACGCAGTGTTAGCGGGATCAGCCCAGATACCTGCTAGCACCTGCGTTTTGCCCCTCCGCCCGGCCCAGCCCAGCCCACCCAAGTGCAGTATCGATCGATCACTGTCACTTTTTTTTGTAGAGTTTTGGTGAACTGGCAAGCGCCAGCGGCCTAGTACACCCCGGTCGTAGTCAAACCAGCACTGCAGTAACACTTGGTGATGTGGCGAATCCCATAAGTGCAGTTCAAGCTGGTGAGGTGGCAAGCACAAGTAGTGTCCCGCTGCCACCAAAAAGACAAACACAGGCCCGTCGTGCCCATAGTGCCCTTCCTGCTGCATTCGCCAATCCTAATTGGAAACCCACCGCTTCTGCAGCGCCCGTACTTCCCCGTACTTCCCCCATTCACATCCCCAACCAAATGCAGTCAGGTGCATGAGAGGCATTTATATGTCCTCCCGAGTACCCCTACCCAGAACCCCCCCAAAAAAGATGTCGTGTCTGCAGCAAGCGTGGATATAGGCGTGACACCCGCTATTATTGTCCCTCCTGTCCTGACAATCCTGGTCTTTGCATTGGTGAATGTTTTGAACGCTACCATTCACTAGTTGAGTATTAGCATAGGGTACAGCATTGCACAGACTAGGCACACTTTCACAGGGTCTCCCAAGATGCCATCGCATTTTGAGAGACCCGAACCTGGAACCGGTTACAGTTACAAAAAAAAAGTGTAAAAAAAAAAAACACAAACAAAAATAAAAAAAAATAGTTGTCGTTTTATTGTTCTCTCTCTCTCTATTCTCTCTCTCTATTGTTCTGCTCTTTTTTACTGTATTCTATTCTGCAATGTTTTATTGTTATTATGTTTTATCATGTTTGCTTTTCAGGTATGTAATTATTTATACTTTACCGTTTACTGTGCTTTATTGTTAACCATTTTTTTGTCTTCAGGTACGCCATTCACGATTTTGAGTGGTTATACCAGAATGATGCCTGCAGGTTTAGGTATCATCTTGGTATCATTCTTTTTAGCCAGCGGTCGGCTTTCATGAAAAGCAATCCTAGCGGCTAATTAGCCTCTAGACTGCTTTTACAAGCAGTGGGAGGGAATGCCCCCCCCCACCATCTTCAGTGTTTTTCTCTGGCTCTCCTGTCTCAACAGGGAACCTGAGAATGCAGCCGGTGATTCAGCCAGCTGACCATAGAGCTGATCAGAGACCAGAGTGGCTCCAAACATCTCTATGGCCTAAGAAACCGGAAGCTACGAGCATTTTATGACTTAGATTTCGCCGGATGTAAACAGCGCCATTGGGAAATTGGGGAAGCATTTTATCACACCGATCTTGGTGTGGTCAGATGCTTTGAGGGCAGAGGAGAGATCTAGGGTCTAATAGACCCCAATTTTTTCAAAAAAGAGTACCTGTCACTACCTATTGCTATCATAGGGGATATTTACATTCCCTGAAATAACAATAAAAATGATTAAAAAAAAATGAAAGGAACAGTTTAAAAATAAGATAAAAAAGCAAAAAAATAATAAAGAAAAAAAAAAAAAAAAGCACCCCTGTCCCCCCTGCTCTCACGCTAAGGCGAACGCAAGCATCGGTCTGGCGTCAAATGTAAACAGCAATTGCACCATGCATGTGAGGTATCACCGCGAAGGTCAGATCGAGGGCAGTAATTTTAGCAGTAGACCTCCTCTGTAAATCTAAAGTGGTAACCTGTAAAGGCTTTTAAAGGCTTTTAAAAATGTATTAATTTTGTTGCCACTGCACGTTTGTGCGCAATTTTAAAGCATGTCATGTTTGGTATCCATGTACTCGGCCTAAGATCATCTTTTTTATTTCATCAAACATTTGGGCAATATAGTGTGTTTCAGTGCATTAAAATATAAAAAAGTGTGTTTTTTCTCCAAAAAATGCGTTTGAAAAATCGCTGCGCAAATACTGTGTGAAAAAAAAAATGAAACACCCACCATTTTAATCTGTAGGGCATTTGCTTTAAAAAATATATAATGTTTGGGGGTTCAAAGTAATTTTCTTGCAAAAAAAAATAATTTTTTCATGTAATCAAAAAGTGTCAGAAAGGGCTTTGTCTTCAAGTGGTTAGAAGAGTGGGTGATGTGTGACATAAGCTTCTAAATGTTGTGCATAAAATGCCAGGACAGTTCAAACCCCCCCAAATGACCCCATTTTGGAAAGTAGACACCCCAAGATATTTGCTGAGAGGCATGTCGAGTCCATGGAATATTTTATATTGTGACACAAGTTGCGGGAAAGAGACAAATTTTTTTTTTTTTTTTGCACAAAGTTGCCACTAAATGTTATATTGCTCAAACATGCCATGAGGATTTGTGAAATTACACCCCAAAATAAATTCTGTTGCTTCTCCTGAGTACGGGGATACCACATGTGTGGGACTTTTTGGGAGCCTAGCCGCGCACAGGACCCCGAAAACCAAGCACCGCCTTCAGGCTTTCTAAGGCCGTAAATTTTTGATTTCACTCTTCACTGCCTATCACAGTTTCGGAGGCCATGGAATGTCCAGGTGGCACAACCCCCCCCCAAATGACCCAATTTTGGAAAGTAGACATCCCAAGCTATTTGCTGAGAGGTATAGTGAGTATTTTGCAGACCTCACTTTTTGTCACAAGGTTTTGAAAATTGAAAAAAAAAAATTTTTCTGGTCTTTCTTAATTTTCAAAAACAAATGAGAGCTGCAAAATACTCACCATGCCTCTCAGCAAATAGCTTGGGGTGTCTACTTTCCAAAATGGGGTCATTTGGGGGGGGGGTTGTGCCATCTTGGCATTTTATGGCCTTCAAAACTGTGATAGGTAGTGAGGAGTGAAATCAAAAATGTATGCCCTTAGAAATCCTGAAGGTGTTGCTGGGTTTTTGGGGCCCCGTACGCGGCTAGGCTCCCAAAAAGTGCCACACATGTGGTATCCCCGTACTCAGGAGAAGCAGCTGAATGTATTTTGGGGTGCAATTCCACATAAGCCCATGGCCTATGTGAGCAATATATCATTTAGTGACAACTTTTTGTAATTTTTTTTTTTTTGTCATTATTCAATCACTTGGGACAAAAAAAATAAATATTCAATGGGCTCAACATGCCTCTCAGCAATTTCCTTGGGGTGTCTAATTTCCAAAATGGGGTCATTAGGGGAGGGGTTGTACTGCCCTGCCATTTTAGCACCTCAAGAAATGACATAGGCAGTCATAAACTAAAAGCTGTGTAAATTCCAGAAAATGTACCCTAGTTTGTAGACGCTATAACTTTTGCGAAAACCAATAAATATACGCTTATTGACATTTTTTTTACCAAAGACATGTGGCCGAATACATTTTGGCCTAAATGTATGACTAAAATTTAGTTTATTGGATTTTTTTTATAACAAAAAGTAGAAAATATCATTTTTTTTCAAAATTTTCAGTCTTTTTCCGTTTATAGCGCAAAAAATAAAAACAGCAGAGGTGATCAAATACCATCAAAAGAAAGCTCTATTTGTGGGAAGAAAAGGACGCAAATTTCGTTTGGGTAGAGCATTGCATGACCGCGCAATTAGAAGTTAAAGCGACGCAGTGCCGAATTGTAAAAAGTGCTCTGGTCAGGAAGGGGGTAAATCCTTCCGGGGCTGAAGTGGTTAAAACCCACTATATTACACATAGGAGAATTTGGTTTCACAGGTATGTTTTCTTTGGTAAGGCTAATCTCAGATCCACTGTCAATGAGACAATTAATATTTTTACCATTCAGCAAACATTGTATATATGGCCTACCATTCTCGTCCAAAATAATTGGTGCTACATATTGTAATGGCAGAGAAATTGAATCCCGATGTGATTCTATTTTTGGCAATGGCAATAAACCCTCTCTTTCAGTGACAATGTTGTCTGAACTGCTGTTAATAGTCAAATTACTGATCTGTTTGACTTCAGTGGCATAAGGCAATTCAGTCAAAATTTTATCTTGACATGAAAAAACAGGTTGTACAAAAGCTGATTTTTCATTCTCTATATCTTTAGTTTTTATTTGTGATTCTCTCTTAAATTTACAGCAATGTTTTCTCATATGGCCAGATCTATGACAGTAAAGACACGTGATAGGCTCTCCTTGCCTCACTCGTCTGCAGCTGTCCTTGTCATTCCTGCCAAGACCTGTCGTTTCTGACATGTCTGCAACCTGACTATTTTTGTCACAATGAATTATAGCTATCTTGTGTGTGAGATTGCTTTGATTCAATTGTCTCCTAATTTTATCAATGAAGCTTACCACATCATTTAAATTTTGACGTTCCTGTGCTATGGCTACTGAAGTTGGGTCAAGGTATTTAAATTTTTTTATGAAAGCTGTTTTTAAACCTGGGTCATTGTCATCATCTACTCCAAATATCATTTCATAAATCTTGCAAAATTTAATTTTAAAGTCAATTGGATTTTCTTCTGCAGTAGTCTGTAAAAGATCTAATATTTCTATGGACGGTATTTGCTCACCGGTCATACATAGCAATAATTGTCGCAGTCTGTCACGTCATTTTGTTTTTCCTGACCTTCGTCATCAATAACAGGTGTGTTAATTCGTTTAGCAAAATTAACAGGAACCCACAACTGAAATATGTAATTGCGTTGATCCTTTGACAGATTAAAACGATCCGCAAACATTTCAAATAAATCCCAATTGGAAAATACAGTTGCCTCAGTGTCATAAATAGGAAAATCTTTTAAAACTTTCATAAGTTGGTCATGTATTTGCAACCTTAGTTTTGCAGTTCTACATAATAAGTTTTTATGTTTCATTTCTTTTTCATCAGTAGCATCAACATTCTCCATATCCGAACTTTCCGGAATATAAGAGGATTGTTGCTTACATTTAGATTCAGTCTTTTTGTCATCTGTGGTTATTACAGCAATCTGTGTCAATCTACTGTCATTCTTAAGTTTTTCCAAAAGATTTGTTTTGGAGTCAATTTGTTCCTCAAGATTCTCTATGTAATTACAAAAAATCTCAGTTTGGACAATTAAGAGAATCTTGGGATACACTTTCATGTATTCCTGTGTTCTGTACATTGTTAGTTTCTGTCTGCTTTAGTGTACACACATTTTTAGCAGGTAAATCAACATTAATAATCATTTTGTTAAATATTCTCACTAAGCTTAAGATATTAGCTATCTTTTTACATAATTTATGTACAGTAAACCTGGATTTATCAATCTGTGTATTGGCATTTAAGCATTCATTGTACATATATCTCCACAAGTGACTGTCATTTGGATATAAAGACACATCTTTAAACTTTAGCTTGCTTTCTCTCGCTATTTCATCAATAAATTCCATAACTTTTACTCACCGTATTTAGAAGAATTTCTCGTCTTCAACCGTCTGTTGCTGGACTGTTGTCCACATCTGATGCAACACAAAGCCTCTTGGTTGATAGGTTCTGAACCGTCTTTTTTCTCGAGACTTGAATATTCGCAAAACTGCGCTAATCTCTCCCCCCTCAGCAAGGATCGAGATTTCCGTAAAAAATAGAGAAATGACGGCAATTGCTGGCTCGCCAAAATGAAGAATATTATTAATATCTAATATTCTTGTATCTCAGAGGCGTTTCCGGATGAATAGCATTGATAGTCAAACTGACTTAAAACAAAGTGTGAGTTTATTGTCACACAATTGGCATCATAAATACAATGTAAAAAGTATAATAGTTCAGTTCAGTGTGGGTAAAAATATATGAAATAGAATAAAAAGTTATAAAGCTGTAATAAGCTTATGAAAGCATGTGTGCTTCATGGCTGCTGTGCTGTCTTGTGTGTCGTCCAAGAAGAAACAGGAAATGACGTTCTCAGTCTTCTGGCAGAATTGACAGCTGTGCCCACTTGTCAAAGTGTCTAGTGAACATGTCAGTTTCATCTATCCTAGTAACTGTGTGTCTGTGTGTGTGTCTGTCTGTATGACCTTCAATATGGAAACGTTGGCTTTATATGTTACATGTGAATATGTGAACGTCATAACCTCACACCAACTTAGAACCTTGTATGGCACATATTCATTTCTGCTAACTTCAGCAATATGCTATCCAAGAGAAGATTCTAACTCACATATATGGCATAGGATTGACAAGCCCACATGTAACACTCCATACTTGAAGTAATGTACTGATCATGTAATGTCATATAACCAAACATCTATATAATACGAACACATATTATCAACTTTACATTAAGTAACTATATACTAGTACTTATTAATATGATTAGAACTACAAACTAACTTAACAGTATATAATCCACAATGTATATTCCTTTAGCTACGTGGACACGTGTCTATTTTTGTCTTCTCATGACATTCTACACCAAGATACCTTATATGTCATACTCAAATTGGCTACACCAGAAAAATCCAGCAAAGCTCAGCTTTAGATGAAGAATCATGTCAAATCAATTGATCAAGGTCATTCACACATACTCTATTTATTATGATTAATCATAAAACCAAATATATTTTGCAAGCTTGCCATGAATATAATATAACACCTATAAGTGCCGAATTATGAATTTGGAATAATATTCTAACAATACTTCAGTAAAACTGCACTGATACACTTCAATATACTGCAGTAAAACTGCGTGGATGAACTTCAATATACTGCAGTAAAACTGCACTAACGCAATTTTATGCAAAAAAGAGGCTTCCATCATGACAAGTGTAGAGTATGGTGGTCCCATCCCTTACGTATCAGACCACAGAAGAGAGTATCCCCCTTAGACTGGGACTTTAATAGACCACCAACTCTTAAGGTAAAAAATATATTTTAATAGTGTACTTAAAAAAGACGTAGAGACGTCTATGACATACAAAGAAAAAAATACATTCCATACAAAATCAATACAAAATCAAAACAAGAAGTATACAAATGACAATATTAGATGTACTCTCCTGGGGGTGATGTACCCCAATACCCGACGCGTTTCCGGTATTCTGATACCTTCATCGGGGGTTTGAGAGTTGCAAGTATCTTACAAGTGTATGGGTTCTACAAATATACAAAGAGGCACGTCAGAAAGAAAACATCACATTATAGAAATGAACAGTAAAAAGATCCTAGGACCGAATGAGCACAAGCATTGAATAATTGGACATATATGGAAAAAGCAATAATAAGCAAGTTGCTAAAAATCAAAATGAGCATGTAAGACATTAAAAATTAAAAAAGTACAAATTACGAGTGGCACATACCCAGTGGAATGACTTTGTGTTCAGGCAGCACATATGACCCCCAAGGTCAAATGACGTGTTTTCATGGACGCCAGAGCCAGATCATACAGAGGTTGTGTATATATTGTGTTACCAATATCTATGAAGGAAGTATATACATTAAATGATTGTACAACTCCCACACAGGGCGAACCAAATACAGAGAGGAGTGGAACAAGAGCTAAATAAGAAGTGCAAAAGGGTGAGAAAAATAAGAGTGAGGTGGCACAGAAAGGGCACTAGAATAGGGCTCTCACACCGCTGTGAGAGAGATACCCTTCATCTGATGTGGAATCCTCATAGAATGTGGGAAGAATTATTGAAAGAGATTGCAAAGCCTAATGGTGTCGCCCAAAGGGCTCATAGGTGAACAGAGAATAAAAAAAGAGTAGAAAAAACAGCTGTATAAGAGCACCATTAGGGTGTGTATGATGACAAGTATCACACGGGGAAATTCCTAAAGTCGGAAGTAGTGTGGTGCTAAGAAGAGATCCCAAAGATGTGAAGAGTCTGAAAGGATGATATATTTACCCAGGTACATTAAATAGGCCAAGTTGGGATAAGCGTTCGTTAGAACCTATATAATACCGGCTGCATGCCGGGTGGATCAATATACAAAACAGTCCCACCGTGGTTGGCTCCCAGGTATGACCCTACAAAAACATATATTAAAAAGTAAGTAAGGATATAGCTTGCCCAGAGGAGGAAGAGGCCTGGGGCTCAGAAAGTGTCTCCGTTTGGTAGAGACTTACCTTGTAATGTCCGGATCCAATAAGGGGTGCTTTCCACTATTAGTGCTCACAGGGACCTGATATTTCCCTTGTTTTTATATGTAGGCGCCAAACGCTGGCGCCTGCGCACAAGGGGTAGACCGCATTGCGCCCGTGCAAGGATCTGACAATTTGCCAGTTATTGCATAGCCGCGCCCCCCGCCACTGACGTTGGTGGAGCGCAGCGTACCTATGGTGTAAGAAACCAGCGAGGATAGGCCAGAGTTGGAACGGGCTGCAATGCCTCGTCCCCTAGCCCACACGCATCGCCGCCAATAATCAGTGTGATGATAAAGAAGCTGCTGGTGAGGTTAAATGCTTGGACATATGTGTGGGACCGAGTTACTACATTGTATATATGCAGAGCTCAGTCAATGGTCTGGCGCCATCTAGTGGGGAATAAACATATTATGCTGATAGAACACATAGTCATTTTACATAGTGACAATACACATAGACAGTGTGGATATGATGGATTACAGAGATCTTATTGGGCTAAGTAACTGTCAAATTCTTTGATTGTACCCACATAAATTTGCAAGTATCCTATGAGAAATCAATCAAGACACTCCGAATCAATGGGTTTATAACAGGTGATCCACATGTCTGCTGGATGATGTGCCCAAATTAGAGTTACAAAAGAAAAAGGAAAGCTCATAGGAATGCAAATGGTCCAGATTTAAAATAGGTTTGTTAAAGCATATGTGTTTGCATTTATTGGATCAAAAAGAGGGGGTGGTTATAACAGATAGGCAGGACAAAATATGTACTTTGTGCCGACCCACCCCGAGAAAGAGAACCATGGTATGGCCTGAGAGAGGGGGGGGGGGACAAAGGGAAAAAGAGGCAAACCCCCTTGTATGCATGTAGGACACGTTATTCATCCCAAACCTTCCCACGTGCCAGATGAAAATCCCTCCAGGGGACGATAACTTATGCAGTCGTTCAAACCAGGTGGCGAGGTGGCTTGTAAGGCCACAATCCATCTGGTCTCTTTTAGAAGTAGGACTTTGTCCCAATCACCCCCTCTCTTGTTGGGGTGTACCTGGTCGAGTACCAAGAATAAAATTTTTGGAAAAATACCAAAAATTGTATGGGAATGTAGGGAATGGATTTGATGAGGGGTGCTGGGTGAAAACTGGTTGCGTGTAGGATGGTGTTGCTGGCTATTTCCTTGTGGTATAGCGTACTGGATAAATGACCGTCCAGGTTTTTGAAAATAGTGACGTCAAGAAATGTGATTCTCTGGACGTCACATGTCATAGTAAATTTGAGGTTAAGGTCATTAGTGCCCATGACTGTCACGCAGTCATTCAGGTCATCTAAAGAACCGTTCCATATAAAGAAAATATCATCTATGAACCTGTACCAGGTTAGTATACGGTCTACAAAGGGGTTGTCCTGGGACAAAAAAGTGTTCTCCCATTCCCCCAGATAAGGGTTGGCATACGATGGGGCACAGCATGTCCCCATCGTTACCCTCTGTATCTGGAGGTAATGGGAGCCATTGAATGCAAAGGCGTTATGTAGTAGGATAAACCTCAATGCACGTAAAATGGATTGGTGCAGAGGTTTCTCATCTTTATCTGACTGGAAAATAAAACGTCCAACAACTTCAATTCCCTTTTCGTGTGGGATAGAGCAGTACAATGCCTCCACATCTACTGTAACTAAGATTGAGTCAGATGGAATACATAAGTCTTCCAGATTTTGTAGTAGCGGGGATGTGTCCCTAATGTATGAGGGTAAGTTGGTGACAAGAGGACGTAGTTGTTCGTCGATGTATTTACTCAGGTTCTAAGTAATGTTCCCCCTGCCGGAGACAATAGTCCTACCCGGGGGGTTATTGAGATTCCTGTGGACCTTGGGGAGGCTATAGAAGGTAGAGATTTTGGAGTGGCTAGTGCGTACGAATTCCCAAGTTTGTTGGGTAATGATGTTATCCAAATAGGCCTGATCCACTAAGGTAAAGAATTCATTATCAAATTTCTCTATGGTTATTCTCGATATCGGTCGATATCATTCTTTGTTCGAAAGGATTTTATTGCACATGGATAAATATTGGGAGTTGTTCATGATTACAATATCCCCCCCTTTGTCCGAGGGTTTTATTGTTAATTGGTGTTGACTGCTTAGTGATTCAAGTGCTTTTCTCTCAGTGACGGATAGGTTATTTGATGATTGATCCCTTTTTAAATTTGTGATCTCCCTAGTTGTCATTGCTATGAATGCTTTTAAGTTGGAATTCACATTTAAGGAGGAAAATTTACTGGATTTTTTGTTGAGCAAGGATCTCCCTTGAATACCCCCCGTGGTAGGAGTAGTGTGCATCGCTAATAGTGATTCTATATCAATATTATCGATGAGATCTTATTGTTCCTGATCTTCCAAAAGGGAGACCAGGTCATCAAGTGCTTGATTTTCTTTAATTGTCTGTTCATTGCTCTGTTGTGGTTTAATTTGCGTGCAAACAAGTGCAGATCTTTGACGGTTTCAAAGGCGTCCATGTTTGAAGATGGACAAAAAAGTGAGGCCCTTGCTCAAGACAGCAATCTCGTCATCAGACAACCCATAATCCGAGTGATTGATAATATTTAAACCTTCGCCTTCTGTTGAGCACAGTGCCTTATGTCAATGTTTCTCCATGGGTCCATCCCTGGTGGAGACCAGCGAGGGATCCATGGTTGAACTTGCCTGCCCCAAGGTACCACCACATGAGTTACCTGCTCTACTTAAATGTTTGTTACCCACCACTGAAGATGAGGGTTGTGTAGATGACATGGCCTCAGTCTTATGTCTCTTGTTGTTTGATCCTATTTGTGGTGAACGCCACTTTTGTTTCCTGGAGGTCTTTCCCGAGGTCTGAAGAAAGAGAATTAAGAGATGAGTTAGAGCCCCTATCATTATGGGCATTTTTTGAAGGTTTGGGGTAATTTTTCTTCCTTTGTTGGCACCCTTGTGGGTTACGTTGTTGCCAACGGTATGCCTTCCCTTCGTTGAATGCTATCTCATCCCTCCAAAACTTTTGTTCTTTATTCGTGATTAGTTCCTTAACAACTAGGTCTATATGACCCTTGATGTGTTCTCCCTGCTCCCTATAGGTGGAGACATCTTTGAAGGGTCCTAATTTGGTGTAAACCTCTTCGATTTCTTTTTCAAGAGCAGCAGTTCTTTTCCGGTACTCCTCGATAAGTAAGCGCATCAGTGTTTTGGTACACTGTTGGAGGTTGTTTTCCCAATGTTTTTTAAAAGTAGTGTCTAAGTTATCTAGTGTAGGAAAGATTTGAACTCTTAGACCCAGAGGGTTAATATTCTCCTGGATATAATGTTAAAAATTCTCAATTTGCCAAAAAAGGGAGACCTTATTCTCCACTAGGGTTTTTAGTTGGAGAAAGGGAATTCATTTCTGATCCTCTTGCCTCCTTCAGCCCATGTTCTCTATAGTGACCCATCAGCGTATCGAATTCTTTCCCTCTGAACATATTGAGGGATAGGAATAAGCTAGAACCCAGAAGAAACACTTATTCACATCAAAATGTGATGTACTGACAGTCTCAGGGTAGAACAGAGAGAAAAAAATGAAAAATGATAAAAAAAGAAAAAGAAAAACAAAGGGGATCCAAAAACTATGTCTCCCAATATCCCAAATCAACATATGTATAGACACTAAATAACATTTGAATGCACAAATCCATATAAAAATTGTTGAAATTGTGAATTAATTTCCCTCTCAGGGTGCATACATTCACATACTAGTATTGAAATGGTGGAAGTCCCAAAGGTACGGGGGGTTGGGTATTTGCTACCCAGAGTAAGTAAGCAAAAAAGAGGCTTCCATCATGACAAGTGTAGAGTATGGTGGTCCCATCCCTTACATATTAGACCACAGAAGAGAGTATCCCCCTTAGACTGGGACTTTAATAGACCACCAACTCTTAAGGTAAAAAATATATTTTAATAGTGTACTTAAAAAAGACGTAGAGACGTCTATGACATACAAAGAAAAAAATACATTCCATACAAAATCAATACAAAATCAAAACAAGAATTATACAAATGATAATATTAGACGTACTCTCCTGGGGGTGATGTACCCCAATACCCAACGCGTTTCCGGTATTCTGATACCTTCATCAAGGGTATGAGAGTTGCAAGTATTTTACAAGTGTATGGGTTCTACAAATATACAAAGAGGCATATCAGAAAGAAAACATCACATTATAGAAATAAACAGTAAAAAGATCCTAGGACCGAATGAGCACAAGCATTGAATAATTGGACATATATGGAAAAAGCAATAATAAGCAAGTTGCTAAAAATCAAAATGAGCAAGTAAGGCATGAAAAATTAAAAAAGTACAAATTACGAGTGGCACATACCCAGTGGAATGACTTTGTGTTCAGGCAGCACTTATGACCCCCAAGGTCAAATGACGTGTTTTCAGGGACGCCAGAGCCAGATCATACAGAGGTTGTGTATATATTGTGTTACCAATATCTATGAAGGAAGTATATACATTAAATGATTGTACAACTCCCACACAGGGCGAACCAAATACAGAGAGGAGTGGAACAAGAGCTAAATAAGAAGTGCAAAAGGGTGAGAAAAATAAGAGTGAGGTGGCGCAGAAAGGGCACTAGAATAGGGCCCTCACACTGCTGTGAGAGAGATACCCTTCAGCTGATGTGGAATCCTCAGATAGAATGTGGGAAGCCACCTCGCCACCTGGTTTAAACGAGTGCATCAGTTATCGTCCCTTCCTGGATAGATTTTCATCTGGCACGTGGGAAGGTTTGGGATGAATAACATGTCCTACATGCATACAAGGGGGATTGCCTCTTTTTCCCTTTGTTCCCCTCCCCCCTCCCTCTCAGCCTATACCATGGTTTTCTTTCTCGGGGTGGGTCGGCACAAAGTACATATTTTGTCCTGCCCATCTGTTATAACCACCCCCTCTTTTTGATCCAATAAATGCAAACACCTATGCTTTAACAAACCTATTTTAGATCTGGACCATTTGCATTCCTATGAGCTTTCCTTTTTCTTTTGCAACTCTAATTTGGACACATCATCCAGCAGACATGTGGATCACCTGTTATATACCCATTGATTCGGAGTGTCTTGATTGATTTCTCATAGGATACTTGCGAATTTATGTGGGTACAATCAAAGAACTTGACAGTTACTTAGCCCAATAAGATCTCTGTAATCCATCATATCCACACTGTCTATGTGTATTGTCACTATGTAAAATGACTATGTGTTCTATCAGCATAATATGTTTATTCCCCACTAGATGGCGCCAGACCATTGACTGAGCTCTGCATATATACAATGTAGTAACTCGGTCCCACACATATGTCCAAGCATTTAACCTCACCAGCAGCTTCTTTATCATCACACTGATTATTGGCGGCGATGCGTGTGGGCTAGGGGACGAGGCATTGCAGCCCGTTCCAACTCTGGCCTATCCTGGCTGGTTTCTTACCCCATAGGTACGCTGCGCTCCACCAACGTCAGCGGAGGGGGGCGCGGCTATGCAATGACTGGCAAATTGTCAGATCCTTGCACGGGCGCAATGCGGTCTACCTCTTGTGCGCAGGCGCCGGCGTTCGGCGCCTACATATAAAAACAAGGGAAATATCAGGTCCCTGTGAGCACTAATAGTGGAAGGCACCCCTTATTAGACCCAGACATTACAGGGTAAGTCTCTACCAAGTGGAGACACTTTCTGAGCCCCAGGCCTCTTCCTCCCCCGGGCAAGCTATATCCTTACTTATTTTTTAATATATGTTTTTGTAGGGTCATACCTAGGAGTCAGCCACGGTGGGACTGTTTTGGATATTGATCCACCCGGCATGCAACTGGTATTATACAGGTTCTAACGAACACTTATCCCAACTTGGCCTACTTGATGTACCTGGGTAAATATATCATCCTTTCAGACTCTTCACATCTTTGGGATCTCTCCTTAGCACCTCACTACTTGCGACTTTAAGAATTTCCCCGTGTGATACTTGTCATCATACACACCCTAATGGTGCTCTTATACAGCTGTTTTTTCTATTTTTTTTTCTACTCTGTTCACCTATGAGCCCTTTGGGCGACATCATTAGGCTTTGTAATCTCTTTCAATAATTCTTCCCACATTCTATCTGAGGATTCCACATCAGCTGAAGGGTATCTCTCTCACAGCGTTGTGAGGGCCCTATTCTAGTGCCCTTTCTGCGCCACCTCACTCTTATTTTTCTCACTCTTTTGCACTTCTTATTTATCTCTTGTTCCACTCCTCTCTGTATTTGGTTCGCCCTGTGTGGGAGTTGTACAATCATTTAATGTATATACTTCCTTCATTGATATTGGTAACACAATATATACACAACCTCTGTATGATCTGGGTCTGTCGTCCATGAAAACACGTCATTTGACCTTGGGGGTCATAAGTGCTGCCTGAACACAAAGTCATTCCACTGGGTATGTGCCACTCGTAATTTGTACTTTTTTAATTTTTCATGTCTTACATGCTCATTTTGATTTTTAGCAACTTGCTTATTATTACCTTTTCCATATATGTCCAATTATTCAATGCTTGTGCTCATTCGGTCCTAGGATCTTTTTACTGTTTATTTCTATAATGTGATGTTTTCTTTCTGATGTGCCTCTTTGTACATTTGTAGAACCCATACACTTGTAAAATACTTGCAACTCTCAAACCCCTGATGAAGGTATCAGAATACCGGAAACGCTTTGGGTATATCACCCCCAGGAGAATACATCTAATATTATCATTTGTATACTTCTTGTTTTGATTTTGTATTTATTTTGTATGGAATATATTTTTTTCTTTGTATGTCATAGACGTCTCTACGTCTTTTAAGTACACTATTAAAATATATTTTTTACCTTAAGAGTTGGTGATCTATTAAAGTCCCAGTCTAAGGAGGATACTCTCTTCTGTGGTCTAACACAGTTCTATATACTGCAGTAAACATGCACTAATGCACTTCAATATACTGCAGTAAAAGTACCCTGACACACTTCAACTTCAATATACCGCAGAAAATGTGCACTAAAACACTTCAATATATTACAGGAAAACTACACTGACTCACTTCAATATACTGCAGGAAAACTGCATTAATACATCTCAATATACTGCAGTAAATGTGCACTAATGCACTTCAATACACTGCCATAAAAATACGCTGACGCACTTCAATACACTGCCATAAAAGTACACTGACGCACTTCAATACACTGCCATAAAAGTACCCTGACGCACTTCAATACACTATATAATGAAAAGAGTGCAGCGCTGGACGTGTGAAATAAATTATAAATTAATGTAAATTATAAAATTAATAAACCAATTGTTAGTGAAAACAGATTTCAAAATCTATATATCAACATAGTGACAAAATCGAAATCATGCGTATTGATTATATAAAGTGCCTTTTAGAGCATAAACACACAAACTCAAATACGTGAGAAAATTAAGAACTTAAAAAATCCATAACGGTGTATTTGATGCCAGGTAATCAATACAGATTTCAGGGATATATCTTCATTAATCAATGTTGCCCACCACCGGATAAATGAATGCAAGGCTTACCAGAAAGCCTGTTAAAACAAGCTTAGCATATATGGGTGAACCACCACAGGAATGCTCCAAGGAACACCAATGGACCAATGCATCAGGACTCCTTGCCGAATAGCCAGCCAGCCTACAACGGCTATGGATGTTCTCCCCAATCCTATCCTCTCATGGGGCAGGCTTAAAATCCTCCACGGATCTGGTGCAGAGAGATATAGTTGTAATGCCAAAAAGAGACAAGAAAAAATGCTCCGCTGGTGCAGATAACCTTTGGTTTCTTTATTTAGCCAAATGCGGTGTACAGCATTTAATAAAAGCGAAAAAACAAAAAAATAAATAAAAAAAAACAAAAAAAAATATGCCAAAACTTTTTGGCATTTTTTTTTGTTTTTTCGCTTTTATTAAATGCTGTACACCGCATTTGGCTAAATAAAGAAACCAAAGGTTATCTGCACCAGCGGAGCATTTTTTCTTGTCTCTTTTTGGCATTACAACTATATCTCTCTGCACCGGATCCGTGGAGGATTTTAAGCCTGCCCCATGAGAGGATAGGATTGGGGAGAACATCCATAGCCGTTGTAGGCTGGCTGGCTATTCGGCAAGGAGTCCTGACGCATTGGTCCATTGGTGTTCCTTGGAGCATTCCTGTGGTGGTTCACCCATATATGCTAAGCTTGTTTTCACAGGCTTTCTGGTAAGCCTTGCATTCATTTATCTGGTGGTGGGCAACATTGATTAATGAAGATATATCCCTGAAATCTGTATTGATTACCTGGCATCAAATACACCGTTATGGACTTTTTAAGCTCTTAATTTTCTCACGTATTTGAGTTTGTGTGTTTATGCTTCAAAAGGCACTTTATATAATCAATACGCATGATTGCGATTTTGTCACTATGTTGATATATAGATTTTGAAATCTGTTTTCACTAATAATTGGTTTATTAATTTTATAATTTACATTAATTTATAATTTATTTCACACATCCAGCGCTGCACTCTTCTCATTATATTTTGTTTTTTGTGCCCTCATATCGGGGTTATAGTGCACAGCAGCAGGAAAATTTCTTTCACTTTTACACTTATTCACAATTTTTTATGCACCTAGCGCAACTCCTTTTTTCTTTTAACTTCAATACCCTGCAGTAAACGTGCACTAATGCACTTCAATACACTACAGTAAAGTGTACTAATGCACTTTAATATACTACCGTAAACGTGCACTACCACACTTCAATATACTGCAGTAAACCTGCCCTGACACTCTAAACTGACACTAAAGTAAAAATGAATGGTCGCACTACACTCATGGTCACACTACACTGACACTAACTCACTAGTAGCAATGAACAGAGCCCTGTTCTATCTATCTCCACTCCAATATCACACAGCAACTGGCTGCTCTGGGAAGGAACCATTATAGTGTGGGCTGGGACTATGAGCATTGAGCCATGATTGGAAGGAGTCATCATAACAGTGTCCAATCATGGCTCTGACAGTGCTATGTGCCCTGATTGGGCAAAACCTTCATTGCTCCAGCCAATCGGGGCTTCCAATGTACTGTGCAGTGCACAGTGTATTGTGGGTTGTTTGGCGGGCAGAACAAACGGTCGAAACTCCCCAACAATTTGGGTGTTTGATGAATCGACGAACAGGCAATGTTCGGCCCGAACTCATGCTCAGGCCAAAACGTTCACCTAACACTAATCCTGGCGGTCAATAGAGCCTCCAGCCTGCATTTAATCTCTATGTTATTACTAACATGAAAACTCACACTAAAGTAAAAATGAATGGTCACAATACACTCACAGTCATACTACACTGACACTAACTCACTAGTAGCAATGAACAGAGCCCTGTTCTACCTATCTCCACTCCAATATCACACTGAAAATGGCTGCTCTGGGAAGGAATGGTTATAGTGTGGGCTGGGACTGTGAACAATGAGCCATGGTTGGAAAGAGTCATCATAACAGTATCCAATCATGGCTCTGATAGTGTTAAAGGCCCTGATTGGGCAAAACCTTCATTGCTCCAGCCATTTGGGGCTTCCAATGTACTGTGCAGTGCACAGTGTATTGTGGTGCATTCGGCGGGCAGAACAATCAATCGAAACGCACCGACAATTTGGGTGTTTGATGAATGGGCGAACAGGCAATGTTCGGCCCTAACTCATGCTCAGGCCAAACCGTTCACCCAACACTAATCCTGGTGGTCAACAGAGCCTCCAGCCTGCATTTGATCTCTATGTTATTACTAACATGAAAAACACATGATTGAGAATGAATCCAATAGCATTGGTAAATGGGGACCCCACCTGTCACTGACAGCCGGTATTGAGAGCTGTGCAAAGTTTAAGCTGCTGGCTCTTCAGTGGAAGTCATACATTAGTGCATCCTCTGTACTGGGAATCACATAAGGAATTTTAACACACTGATCAAAGGTAACAGGAAAAAGTCCTCTATTCCATTACAGGTTTGATTTTCCCCTGCCTTTATTGGGCCTCAGAAGCCCAGTGGCCAGATTTTTGTCATATAGGTTGCAAGAATCAGAATGTCCAGAGGAGTTCCTGTTTCAGTAACCACTGATTGCCAATAAATTGGAACCACTTTTGCAGCAAAAATACTTGTATCACCTCTGATTCATATAGTTATTAATTACTTGTGTGTGTTTTTATTAAATGACAAGACTAAATACCTTTTCTCACCCCACCGCTGTGGGGGCACATGACTACCCTCTGCTGGCTGGCTGACATCAGAGGGGAATCTCGACTGGTGACTGGTGCTCAAAATGTTTGGGGGGGGCGCAAACAAACTGAAAAATTTTGAAATAAAAACACCAATTACAGCCTCACTGTGCCCATCAAATGCAGCCACTGTGCCCATCAATTGCAGACTCACTGTGCCCATCAAAACGCAGCCACTGTGCCCATCAATTGCAGCCACTGTACCATCAAACGTAGCCTCTGTGCCATCAAATGCCGCCACTGTGCCCATTAATTGCCACCACTGGGCCTATCAAGCGCAGCCACTGTGCCCATCAAATGCTGCCACTGTGCCCATCGAATGCTGCCACTGTGCCCATCGAATGCTGCCACTGTGCCCATCGAATGTTGCTACTGTGACCGTCGAATGCTGCCACTGTGCCCGTCGAATGCTGCCACTGTGCCCGTCGAATGCTGCCACTGTGCCCGTCGAATGCTGCCACTGTGCCATTGAATGCTGCCACTGTGGCCCCCCCACCCGCTCGCCATCCGCCCAGCACTTTCCCTGTCTTGGTGGGGCAGTGGGTGATGGTGGCAAGCGGTGTCCTCCATGCGTCTCCTCCCGTCCTCTCCTCCCGTCCTCTCCTCCTGATAGGCGTCCAATCACAGCGCCTGTGATTTCAGCCAATCAGGTGACTGATAACAGACCCAAGCACCTGATTGACGGAGAGGCAGTTCAGTGTTAGGAAAGCGAATATTCATTTGATGTTCTAACACACCTGGGTGAACTGCGAGCACCAAGCACCCCCCCCCCCGCTGTAATTCAGGTGCCCAGCACCTGAATTACCAGATTATTACCAGATTATTATTACCACATTATTCTGGAAGTGGTAATAGCAGGATGGTTCCAGTGTATTAACCAAACATCTGATTGTTTTGAACTTTCAGGTACCTTGCTCCTGCATAGAATAAGAAGGTGAGGAAAGGGAGCTTAGACATCAGAGTAGATACATACTGTGATTTTCACTGAACTTGGCAGAGCTCGTTGACAGCTAAATGGCAGAAATCAGCCTGGAACACTGTGGCCCCTTGCCAGGGGGGAGCCTAGCAGGGCACATATGGTCCCTGTCCCCTACCATTTCCACCTTTTGATCCTAGCCACTTATCCTGTTGCTTAATGGGTTCTGGCAGGGATCAAGGTGGACCCCCTCTCTACCCTGTCCTCCTGAGCCCCCCCGCCCCAAAGCACCCACCACTCCATGTTGAGGGCATGTGGCCTGGTATGGTTCAGGAGGAGGAGCCCTTGCTCTTCCCACTCTTTTCCTGGCCTTCCAGGCTGCATGCTTGGATAAGGGTCCAGTATAGATATTGGCGGGTGGGGCCCACACATTTTTTTTTATTTTGTCATGGGGTTCCGATCAAAATCCAGACCAGACCCAAAGGGCCTGGTATGGACTGGAGGGACCCCACACCATTTTTTTTTTACTTTTTGTTGCCGGCAATTTTTTTTTATCCAGCAAGCCCATTGACAGCTGATGGCTCATCGGTTGTTAACCACTTGCCGACCGCCTAACGCAGATATACTGCGGCAGAATGGCACGGGCAGGCAGAATCACGTACCCATACGTGATCTGCCTCCCGCGGGCGGGTGATCCGATCGGACCCCCCCCGGTGCCAGCGGCGGTCGGCTTGTGACTGGGAGCGTTGAGAGGCGAGGGCGAGACCATCCGATCGTGGCCCCCCCTCGCGATCGCTCCCAGCCAATGGGAATCCTCCCCTGCCTGTGTGTAGTTTCACACAGGCAGAGGATGTGATGTCATCTCTCCTCGGCTTGGCAGTTTCCGTTCCAGCGCTGAGGAGAGAAGACATGTGAGTGCACAAAACACTACACACACACAGTAGAACATGCCAGGCACACTAAACATCCCCGATCCCCCCCCCGATCGCCCCCGATCCCCCCCCAATCACCCCCCCTGTCACAAACTGACACCAAGCAGTATTTTTTTTTTTTTTTCTGATTACTGCTAGGTGTCAGTTTGTGACAGTTAGAAGTGGTAGGGCAGTGAGTATTAGCCCCCTGTAGGTCTAGGGTACCCCCCTAACCCCCTCAAATAAAGTTTTAACCCCTTGATCATCCCCCGTCACCAGTGTCACTAAGCGATCATTTTTCTGATCGCTGTATTAGTGTCGCTGGTGACGCTAGTTAGGGACGTAAATATTGAAGTTCGCCGTCAGCGTTTTATAGCGACAGGGACCCCCATATACTATCTAATAAATGTTTTAACCCCTTGATTGCCCCCTAGTTAACCCTTTCACCCCTGATCACCGTATAACTGTTACGGGTGACAATGGTTAGTTCGTTTATTTTGTATAGTGTCAGGGCACCCGCCGTTTATTACCGAATAAATGTTTAGCCCCCTGATCGCCCGGCGGTGATATGCGTCGCCCCAGGCAGCGTCAGATTAGCGCCAGTACCGCTAACACCCACACACGCAGCATACGCCTCCCTTAGTGTTATAGTATCTGAACGGATCAATATCTGATCCGTATCGTATAGTATCTGAACGGATCAATATCTGATCCGATCAGATCTATACTAGCGTCCCCAGCAGTTTAGGGTTCCCAAAAACGCAGTGTTAGCGGGATCAGCCCAGATACCTGCTAGCCCCTGCGTTTTTCCCCTCCGCCCGGCCCAGCCAACCCAAGTGCAGTATCGATCGATCACTGTCACTTACAAAACACTAAACGCATAACTGCAGCGTTCGCAGAGTCAGGCCTGATCCCTGCGATTGCTAGCAGTTTTTTTGGTAGTGTTTTGGTGAACTGGCAAGCACCTGCCCCAGGCAGCGTCAGATTAGCGCCAGTACCGCTAACACCCACGCACGCACCATACACCTCCCTTAGTGGTATAGTATCTGAACGGATCAATATCTGATCCGATCAGATCTATACTGGCGTCCCCAGCAGTTTAGGGTTCCCAAACACGCAGTGTTAGCGGGATCAGCCCAGATACCTGCTAGCACCTGCGTTTTGCCCCTCCGCCCGGCCCAGCCCAGCCCACCCAAGTGCAGCATCAATCGATCACTGTCAATTACAGAATACTAAATGCATAACTGCAGCGTTCACAGAGTCAGGCCTGATCCCTGCGATCGCTAACAGTTTTTTTGGTAGTGTTTTGGTGAACTGGCAAGCACCTGCCCCAGGCAGCGTCAGATTAGCGCCAGTACCGCTAACACCCACGCACGCAGCATACACCTCCCTTAGTGGTATAGTATCTGAAGATCAATATCTGATCCGATCAGATCTATACTAGCGTCCCCAGCAGTTTAGGGTTCCCACAAACGCAGTGTTAGCGGGATCAGCCCAGATACCTGCTAGCACCTGCGTTTTGCCCCTCCGCCCGGCCCAGCCCACCCAAGTGCAGTATCGATCGATCACTGTCACTTACAAAACACTAAATGCATAACTGCAGCGTTCGCAGAGTCAGGCCTGATCCCTGCGATCGCTAAGTTTTTTTGTAGCGTTTTGGTGAACTGGCAAGCACCAGCGGCCTAGTACACCCCGGTCGTAGTCAAACCCGCACTGCAGTAACACTTGGTGATGTGGCGAGTCCCATAAGTGCAGTTCAAGCTGGTGAGGTGGCAAGCACAAGTAGTGTCCCGCTGCCACCAAGAAGACAAACACAGGCCCGTCGTGCCCATAGTGCCCTTCCTGCTGCATTCGCCAATCCTAATTGGGAACCCACCACTTCTGCAGCGCCCGTACGTCCCCCATTCACATCCCCAACCAAATGCAGTCGGCTGCATAAGAGGCATTTTCTTTATGTCCTCCCGAGTACCCCTACCCAACGAACCCCCCCAAAAAAGATGTTGTGTCTGCAGCAAGCGCGGATATAGGCGTGACACCCGCTATTATTGTCCCTCCTGTCCTGACAATCCTGGTCTTTGCATTGGTGAATGTTTTGAACGCTACCATTCACTAGTTGAGTATTAGCGTAGGGTACAGCATTGCACAGACTAGGCACAATTTAACAGGGTCTCCCAAGATGCCATCGCATTTTGAGAGACCCGAACCTGGAACCGGTTACTGTTATAAAAGTTACAGTTACAAAAAAAAGGTAAAAAAAAAAAAAAAAAAACACAAACAAATATAAAATAAAAAAAAATAGTTGTCGTTTTATTGTTCTCTCTCTCTCTCTATTCTCTCTATTGTTCTGCTCCTTTTTACTGTATTCTATTCTGCAATGTTTTATTGTTATTATGTTTTATCATGTTTGTTTTTCAGGTATGCAATTTTTTATACTTTACCGTTTACTGTGTTTTATTGTTAACCATTTTTTTGTCTTCAGGTACGCCATTCACGACTTTGAATGGTTATACCAGAATGATGCCTGCAGGTTTAGGTATTATCTTGGTATCATTCTTTTCAGCCAGCGGTCGGCTTTCATGTAAAAGCAATCCTAGTGGCTAATTAGCCTCTAGACTGCTTTTACAAGCAGTGGGAGGGAATGCACCCCCTCAATGTCTTCCGTGTTTTTCTCTGGCTCTCCTGTCTCAACAGGGAACCTGAAAATGTAGCCGGTGATTCAGTCAGCTGACCATAGAGCTGATCAGAGACCAGAGTGGCTCCAAACATCTCTATGGCCTAAGAAACCGGAAGCTACGAGCATTTCATGACTTAGATTTCGCCGGATGTAAACAGCGCCATTGGGAAATTGGGAAAGCATTTTATCACACCGTAAATACAAGAGGAGCAGCGCTGTGATAAAAAAGTTCTATATGATAAAACCAGAACGAAAAATGTGAAAATATTAAGCCCAAGGATTGGGATAGGCTCCAAGTTCATAGGTTACATAAACAGCTGGACCGTCCTATTCAAAAACCAACCATGGATGGTAAAAAGCGTGAATAAATGGAAATCAGTGAGTCCTTCACCACACCACTGTGATAGTAAAAATGCGCGCTTACCAAATGGCAAGCTTGGAAGAGCTTGCGACCTTAACCCGGTCGAGGCCTTTCAGGATGGACCATCAAGGGGAGGCACGCCACTTTGGCTTGGATTAAGCACGCTGTTCATCCAATTACCACTCTATATGGAGATGTGACCCCTGGCTAGGGCTCATATGTCTGAGCCAAGTACATTCCCACCACATTCCCTAAGGCAAACCCCAACACAAACTGAAACATGATGCTCACTCGACCCACACAAGCTTCAACTACTCCAGGACACTCAACTTCCTACTGTAGGAAGTAGGAAGTTGAGTGTCCTGGAGTAGTTGAAGCTTGTGTGGGTCGAGTGAGCATCATGTTTCAGTTTGTGTTGGGGTTTGCCTTAGGGAATGTGGTGGGAATGTACTTGGCTCAGACATATGAGCCCTAGCCAGGGGTCACATCTCCATATAGAGTGGTAATTGGATGAACAGCGTGCTTAATCCAAGCCAAAGTGGCGTGCCTCCCCTTGATGGTCCATCCTGAAAGGCCCCGACTGGGTTAAGGTCGCAAGCTCTTCCAAGCTTGCCATTTGGTAAGCGCGCATTTTTACTATCACAGTGGTGTGGTGAAGGACTCACTGATTTCCATTTATTCACGCTTTTTACCATCCATGGTTGGTTTTTGAATAGGACGGTCCAGCTGTTTATGTAACCTATGAACTTGGAGCCTATCCCAATCCTTGGGCTTAATATTTTCACATTTTTCGTTCTGGTTTTATCATATAGAACTTTTTTATCACAGCGCTGCTCCTCTTGTATTTATTTTGTTATGTGTGTATCTCACGTTTTAGCGGCTGCTTGATGCTGATGTTTAATCACTGATTTGTCACATTAGATTGTTTTCAATTTTTTGTTTTCAATATGTTTTTATGCACTAATTCAGTTAAGGTATAGCGCGGTGATCTGCCTTTTTTCTATTTTATCACACCGATCTTGGTGTGGTCAGATGCTTTGAGGGCAGAGGAGAGATCTAGGGTCGAATAGACCCCAATTTTTTCAAAAAAGAGTACCTGTCACTAACTATTGCTATCATGGGGGATATTTACATTCCCTGAGATAACAATAAAAATGATTAAAAATAAAATTAAAGGAACAGTTTAAAAATAAGATAAAAAAGCAAAAAAATAATAAAAAAAAAAAAAAAAGCACCCCTGTCCCCCCCTGCTCCCGCGCAAAGGCGAACGCAAGCGTCAGTCTAGCGTCAAATGTAAACAGCAATTGCACCATGTATGTGAGGTGTCACCGCGAATGTCAGATCGAGGGCAGTAATTTTAGCAGTAGACCTCCTCTGTAAATCTAAAGTGGTAACCTGTAAAGGCTTTTAAGGGCTTTTAAAAATGTATTTCGTTTGTCGCCACTGCACGTTTGTGCGCAATTTTAAAGCATGTCATGTTTGGTATCCATGTACTCAGCCTACGATCATCTTTTTTATTTCATCAAACATTTGGGCAATATAGTGTGTTTTAGTGCATTAAAATTTTAAAAAGTGCATTTTTTCCCCAAAAAATGAGTTTGAAAAATCGCTGCGCAAATACTGTGTGAAAAAAAAAAATGAAGCACCCACCATTTTAATCTGTAGGGCATTTGCTTTAAAATAATATATAATGTTTGGGGGTTCAAAGTAATTTTCTTGCAAAAAAAAATTTTTTTCTCATGTAAACAAAAAGTGTCAGAAAGGGCTTTGTCTTCAAGTTGTTAGAAGAGTGGGTGATGTGTGACATAAGCTTCTAAATGTTGTGCATAAAATGCCAGGACAGTTCAAAACCCCCCCAAATGACCCCATTTTGGAAAGTAGACACCCCAAGCTATTTGCTGAGAGTCATGTCGAGTCCATGGAATATTTTATATTGTGACACAAGTTGCGGGAAAGAGACAATTTTTTTTTTTTTTTGCACAAAGTTGTCACTAAATGATATATTGCTCAAACATGCCATGGGAATATGTGAAATTACACCCCAAAATGCATTCTGTTGCTTCTCCTGAGTATGGGAATACCACATGTGTGAGACTTTTTGGGAGCCTAGCCGCGTACGGGACCCCGAAAACCAAGCACTGCCTTCAGGCTTTCTAAGGGTGTAAATTTTTGATTTCACTCTTCACTGCCTATCACAGTTTCGGAGGCCATGGAATGCCCAGGTGGCACAAAACCCCCCCAAATGACCCCATTTTGGAAAGTAGATACCCCAAGCTATTTGCTGAGAGGTATAGTGAGTATTTAGAAATCCTTAAGGCGGTGATTGGTTTTCGGGGCCCCGTACGCAGCTAGGCTCCCAAATAGTCCCACACATGTTGTGTCACCATACTCAGGAGAAGCAGATAAATGTATTTTGGGGTGCAATTCCACATATGCCCATGGCCTGTGTGAGCAATATATCATTTAGTGACAACTTTGTGCAAAAAAAAAAATTTGTCACGTTCCCGCAACTTGTGTCAAAATATAAAATATTCCATGGACTCAACATGCCTCTCAGCAAATAGCTTGGGGTGTCTATTTTCCAAAATGGGGTCATTTGGGGGGGGTTGTGCCATCTGGGCATTTTATGGCCTTCAAAACTGTGATAGGTAGTGAGGAGTGAAATCAAAAATTTACGCCCTTAGAAATCCTGAAGGCGGTGATTGGTTTTCGGGGCCCCGTACGCGGCTAGGCTCCCAAAAAGTCCCACACATGTGGTATCCCCGTACTCAGGAGAAGCATCAGAATGTATTTTGGGGTGCAATTCCACATATGCCCATGGCCTGTGTGAGCAATATATCATTTAGTGACAACTTTTTGTAATTTTTTTTTTTGTCATTATTCAATCACTTGGGACAAAAAAAAATATGCAATGGGCTCAACATGCCTCTCAGCAATTTCCTTTTGGTGTCTACTTTCCAAAATGGGGTCATTTGGGGGGGGGGGGCTTGTACTGCCCTGCCATTTTAGCACCTCAAGAAATGACATAGGCAGTCATAAACTAAAAGCTGTGTAAATTCCAGAAAATGTACCCTAGCTTGTAGCCGCTATAACTTTTGCGCAAACCAATAAATATACGCTTAGACATTTTTTTTTACCAAAGACATGTGGCCGAATACATTTTGGCCTAAATGTATGACTAAAATTGAGTTTATTGGATTTTTTTTATAACAAAAAGTAGAAAATATAATTTTTTTTCAAAATTTTCGGTCTTTTTCCGTTTATAGCGCAAAAAATGAAAATGCAGAGGTGATCAAATGCCATCATAAGAAAGCTCTATTTGTGGGAAGAAAAGGATGCAAATTTCGTTTGGGTACAGCATTGCATGACCGCGCAATTAGCAGTTAAAGCGACGCAGTGCCAAATTGGAAAAAGTCCACTGGTCCTTAGGCAGCATAATGGTCCGGGGCTGAAGTGGCGTGAAGTGAAAAACTGTCTCGTCATTTTTAACATTTTTGACACTTTTTTAGTGAAATGGTAGGGGTAAAGTACCCCCTTACCATTTCACACAGGTGGAGAGCCGGGATCTGGGGGTCCCCTTGTTAAAGGGGGCTTCCAGATTCCGATAAGCCCCCTGCCCGCAGACCCCCACAACCACCGGCCAGGGTTGTGGGGATGAGGCCCTTGTCATGGGGACAAGGTGTTTTGGGGGGCTACCCCAAAGCACCCTCCCAATGTTGAGGGCATGTGGCCTGGTACGGTTCAGGAGGGGGGGCGCTCTCTCGCCCCCCCTCTTTTCCTGCGGCCTGCCAGGTTGCGTGCTCGGATAAGGGTCTGGTATGGATTTTTGGGGGGACTGCATGCCTTTTTTTTTATTTTGGCGCGGGGTTCCCCTTAATATCCATACCAGACCTGAAGGGCCTGGTATGGAATTTAGGGGGACCCCCACGTCATTTTTTTTTTTAAATTTTGGCCGTGGTTGCCCTTAATATCCATACCAGACCTGAAGCTGATGCTGGTGACAGGTACTCTGGGGCTAGTGACAGGTACTCTGATACTGGTGACAGGTACTCTGATGGGCTGTGACAGGTACTCTGATGGGCTGTGACAGGTACTCTGATGGGCTGTGACAGGTACTCCGATGGGCTGTGACAGGTACTCCGATGGGCTGTGACAGGTACTCCGATGGGCTGTGACAGGTACTCCGATGGGCTGTGACAGGTACTCTTGGGCTGGGGACAGGTACTCTTGGGCTGGGGACAGGTACTTTTAATTTGGGGGCAGATCGCTGTACTGTAACACACTGAGGAGGAGAATCCGGAAACAGCACTACAGCAATTTGTTAACATTTGTGACCAGCTGTGATTAGACACAGCTGGTCACGTGGTAAAGAGCCAATTTCATTGGCTCTTTACCCTAATCAGGGATGGGCTGTGTCCGAAGGACATGCCTCATCCCCGATCACTGCGCTGCGCACCCACAGGGGCCCTCAGGAAGGGCGAGAACAGGAGGACGTCATATGACGTCCACCCGGAGGGAGGAGATGTTCCTGCCAGCGTAATTTTACAATGGCCTGCTATGGAAGTGGTTAAAGGACATACAGTGCCAATGTAGGACATAGTTTGAGGAGAGCTTAAATCTGCTGCCAGGTTCTTTTTTTGCCATCTGTGTCCTGTTGGGGACATTTTTCTTTATTTCCTGTAGACATTGGCTATGTTACCCAACACAGTCCCAAGATAAATAGCCTTGTTCTCAGTGATACCATTTCACCTCAGTGCTGTGGTGAAAACAAATAGAACTTGTTACATTTTATGACAGTACATTGCAGTGCTTCACAAAGCATCAGAACTGCAGTATGTGATAAGCAAAAATTCACATTCAAATACTTTTAGCACTTGTTGACCTAAGTGCTGGGATGAAATCAAGTCCTAACTTGTCACCCAAAAAAGCCCCACTTTTTGTGGCGATAAGTCACATTTGGATTTACTCATTTAGTCAATAAATAAATCTCCCCATTGGTAACAAAGGGAGGAAAAAAACAAAAAGAAATACACAATGACTGGGGTTTTGTCCTTTACCATTCTATACAAAGCTAAAAAAAAAATGATATCTTTTGCACGTTTTGTAAATCTTCAGAATTTTTATGTGCTTCCATGTGTCCTGTAGTTGATATAAGGGCCAGAGGTACAGTGGGTGACTAGACCCCTGACACACCTGAAATAGTGTTGGGTGCCTAAAATTAACCTCACAGCTGTAAAAATCATACCCCAGAGCACCTACAGTATCTCACAGAAGTGAGTACATCCTTCACATTTTTGTAAATATTTTATTCTAATATTTTATTTTAATCTTTTCATGTGACAACACTGAAGAAATGACAATTTGCTACAATGTAAAGTAGTGAGTGTACAGCTTGTATAACAGTGTAAATTTGCTGTCCCCTCAAAATAAATCAACACACAGCTATTAATGTCTAAACCACTGGTAACAAAAGTGAGTACACCCCTAAGTTAAAATGTCCAAATTGGGCCCAATTAACCATTTTCCCTCTCCAATGTCATGTGACTAGTTAGGTGTTACATGGTCTCAGGTGTGAATGGGGAGCAGGTGTGTTAAATTTGATGGTATCGCTCTCACTTTCTCATACTGGTCACTGGAAGTTCAACATGGTACCTCATGACAAAGAACTCTGAGGATCTAAATAAAAGAAATGTTGCTCTACATAAAGATGGCCTAGGCTATAAGAAGTTTGCCAAGACCCTGAAACTGAGCTGCAGCACGGTGGCCAAGACCACACAGCGGTTTAACCGTACAGGTTCCACTCAGAACAGGCCTTGCCGTGGTCAACCAAAGAAATTGAATACACATGCTCAGCATCATATCCAGAGGTTGTCTTTGGGAAATAGACGTATGAGTGCTGCCAGCATTGCTGCAGAGTTTGAAGGGGTGGGGGCCTGGGGGGTTAGCCTGTCAGTGCTCAGACCATACGTCCCACACTGCATCAAATTGGTCTGCATGGCTGTCATCCCAGAAGGAAGCCTCTTCTAAAAATGATGCACAAGAAAGCCAGCAAACAGTTTGCTGAAGACGAGCAGACTAAGGACATGGATTACTGAACCATGTCCTGTGGTCTGATTAGACCAAGATCAACTTATTTGGTTCAGATGGTGTCAAGTGTGTGTCTTGTCTACAGTCAAGCATGGTGGTGGGAGTGTCATGGTCTGGGGCTGCATGAGTGCTGCTGGTACTGGGGAGCTATAGTTCATTGAGTGAACCATGAAAGCTAACATGTACTGTGACATACTGAAGCCAAGCATGATTCCCTCCCTTCGGAGACTGGGCAGTAGGGCAGTATTCCAACATAACTACCCCAAACACACCTCCAAGAAGACCACTGCCTTGCTAAAGAAGCTGAGGGTAAAGGTGATGGACTGGCCAAGCTTGTCTCCAGACCTAAACCCTATTGAGCATTTGTGGGGCATCTTTAAATGGAAGGTGGAGGAGCGCAAGGTCTTTAACATCCACCAGCTACATGATGTCGTCATGGAGGAGTGGAAGAGGACTCCAATGGTAACCTGTGAAGCTCTGGTGAACTCTATGGCCAAGAGGGTTAAGGCAGTGCTGGGAAATAATGGTGACCACAGAAAATATTGACACTTTGGGCCCAATTTGGACATTTTCACTTAGGGGTGTACTCACTTTTGTTGCCAGCGGTTTAGACATTAATGGCTGTGTGTTGAGTTATTTTGAGGGGAAAGCAAATTTACACTGTTAAACAAGCTGTACACTCACTACTTTACATTGTAGAAAAGTGTAATTTCTTCAGTGTTGTCACATGAAAAGATAGAATAAAATATTTGCAAAAATGTGAGGGGTCTATTCACTTTTGTGAGATACTGTAGGTTCCTGATCAAGTGATATAAAGAGGAAGTGAATAGTGAAAAGGACATTAGCATTGTGACAAAAGCGCTTGGCACCCCGATTAGGTGCTCCCATCAATAACAGAGCCTCCTGCCCTCCAAACTATTCCAGCACACCGAGAGCTAAGACCTGCCCATTTAACCCCAAAGATTGTACACAGACAGAATAAGTAGGTGACATAATTAGCACAATTAACAATGGGCGAAAAGCACTTAGTTGTTACACTATGGGAGCGACCTACTTACAGTAAACCCATTATAGCATTATAGCAGGAGACCCCAGACAGGTATCTTTAGCTGGTAATATTAACATCTTCTATGAGTCTCACAGTGTAATGGGGCGCCTAGACCCTAAATATGGATCCAAGGCCTAGATTTCCAGAGTCTGTGTGTTTTGGGGAGTCATGGACTTGAATCCAAAGTAACATTACTCCAAGGGTCCCCCAAGCACACACCTCCAAAAGCCAGGGCGCATAGTCAGTAGACAAGAGCCTATCCTTGAGTCCCCTCCAAAAGCCTCTGTCCCAGGTGAGTCTGTCACATTTCTCCCTCATCAAACGTGAACTAACAAAGTCCCAGACCTCCACGTGGTCTGGACCTGAGTTAGTCAGGCACAGTGAACCCACATAGGTGGTCCACATGATCTTTATTCTGGGCCGCAGGGAATAGTTGTCATCGGTAGGTGTGGGACAGAGGTCGTGGAATCTCAGTCCATCTGCCAGCGCTTCAGCTGGGTGTTCTTTACTGTTCTGGAGCGCGGTCTGCTGCTGGGAAGAGGGTATGACTTCCCCAGCTCCCTGAAGCTGTGAAGACACATGTGGTGCTACGCATAGGCCAGCGGCGGTGTCAAGCGGTTCTGTCAAAAGCATGGTATTTGATGAAGGTTAATATGGGAATGTTGGTTTTGGCACTCATAATTCAGAACTGCTGTGGGTCATGTTGACTCAAAATGTGTTAGTTGTTAGGTTAGGTTAGGTTAGGTGTTTGTTGCCTTT
Organism: Lithobates clamitans; assembly: GCA_037952925.1. Classification (NCBI taxonomy): domain Eukaryota; kingdom Metazoa; phylum Chordata; class Amphibia; order Anura; family Ranidae; genus Lithobates; species Lithobates clamitans. The sequence goes on along the minus strand of JBBGZY010001644.1, from coordinate 644,917 downwards.
CACACTCCTACCTTGCTCCCCTTATGCCTGAAAGTATGAATAAAACAGACCAATACATCTGCTTTAGGCCAAATAAACAACCTGCTTGTCCTTTCAGCCCTTGTTCATTATCTATTTTATTTAAAGTCTAACTCCAGGTTTTGTGTTACTTTAGCACTTTCTCTTTGGTGCCGCTGTATGTTGATATATGTAAAATGTATCCTTGCTTTTCTTAACGTATGCCTGATTTATGTTAGGTAAATTTGCATTGCTTACAGTAAGAGATTTTGTATAACAATTATTATAATCTGTATGTATCTGCAGATACTTATCTCCAGTTTGTTTCCTGAAGAAGCAGGCGTTGACCCAAGAAATTCATTGAAAAATAAGGAGGTCCCCATACCTCATTGAAACAATTGAAATGTATTTGATAAACAAATTTAAGAAAAAATATGAAACTGGGGACCATGGGAAATATATATGGTATATAAAAATGAATAAGATGAACAGCAACATGTATGTCTTTCATTCCTGTTATGTACAAATAGAACGTCTACATTTAACATTTATCTAAAAATAGATGTTTTTTAATACAAAATTAAGTGTATGGTACCTTCAATGTCCTATAGTCTTTTTTTCTGTTAGAGTCAGTATTTGTTACTTGTTTTGTTTTTTTGTTTAAATAGTTTCTTTGGTTCAAGTTGGCCCAAAAAAATATTTCTATTACTAAGAAATGCAGTTGCTGTCAGCCACTATATAAACTGTAAGTAGCATTAGCTACATACAGAACACAGCGTTGTATTCTGTCAGTAGTACAGGGACTTACCATCCCATTTCTGAAACAAAATCAAGTCTAGCTGAGCACTGCTCAGCCATTACCTGGAAGGCGTGTGTTTTTATTAATGAATACAAGACTTCCTCTAATTGGCAGAGATAGTAAACACATAAGCATCTACCTCAACCAATCAGAGAAAGCCTTGTATTCATTGACAAAGTATTTCCTATGAATGGCTGAGCAACACTTAGCTTTATTCAAATACGTTTCGGCAAAGCAAAAGGAAGTACTTATACCGCTGTCAGACCACAACTCTGTATACTGTATGTAGCTGATGCTGCATAAAGTTTATACAGGGCTGACCGCAGCAGAATTTCTTAGCAATTGTGACAGTGCTAGGCTATTACATTGTGTGAGTATAGGGAAAAGTGATACAGGGTTCGCACTAATGTAGAGTATGAGGTTTTAATGTATTGTGACCGAGTACAGAAAGCTGGGTATTGTTTTCTGGGTTTTGTAATCTCGGATCGGGGTCTGGAGCTTGAAGGCTTCAAAGTTTCTTGGGGGCCTTCATTCTGTGCACAGGTCTTATGGGAGTCCTGCAGGCTGTGTGAATGTACAGGCATACACATCCATTATAGGCAGGTTCAGGCTCAGGGCTCTAGCCAGGAGGGAGACAGGTGTGTGTTCCTGCTAGGAGACAGAGGTTCTCTACTGAAGATACAGTAATCCATGTTGGAGAGATTTCATGTCCATCAGGCTGAGATAGTTGGGACAGCTGAGAGACTCTGGGAGATTGAGAGAGTTTTGTTTAGGAGACTGGTAATGCTGAGGCCACCCTGTGAGTCCAGGGAGCTAAGGTAATCTGGAGGTCTCGGTGGAGTGAGGGAGCCCAGAGTGCCAGGAGATCCCCTATTGAAAGGCCAGGAGTGCGCATGTGCAGCTGGATGCTGTGAGTAAAGGCAGACTGTGCTCACTTGTTATAAGCAAGGTTCGAGCATAGCTCAGGGCTCCAGCCAGGAGGGAGATGTGGTCCCATTTGGAGACAGGTGTGTGTTCCTGCTAGGAAGCAGAGGTGCTCTACTGAAGAGATAGTACTACGTGATGGAGAGATTCCATGTCCATCAGGCTGAAAGAGTTGGGACAGCTAAGAAAGTCTGGAAGACTGAGAATGCTAAGGCAACTAGGTGAATCCAGGGGACTGAGGGAATCTGGAGGTCTTGGAGGAGTGAAAGAGTCCAGGGTGCCAGGAGATCCCCTATTGAGAGACCAGGAGTGGACATGTGCAGCTAAATGCTGTAACTAAAGGATAAGTAAGTTAGGAAAGCCGGGAGAGCTTGGTGAGATGGTCTGAATGTCCAGTGAAAGGAGCAGTGGTGCTTCTGCAAAAGAGCCAGGTGGTTCAGCATTTTTCTGTTGCTTATGAAAATCCCATTTGTGGGCAACTGTTTAGTGGACCTTACCATTAGTTCATTTTCTTAAAATGGACTGTAAAGCCTTTAAAACTACAGTTTAGACTGGTGTGGATTCACTGAAATGCATCTACCACTGAGCTAAACAACCACCCATATTACACAATGGCCCATAAAACTATTTCAATTAACACAAAGACTTTCAGAATTTGTATAGATTCAAACTTTCTATTATCTAGAACAGATCCTAGCATTCATTTTTTCCTGTAGTGTGAAACAGTTTTTTTTTAATTTTACTTCATGCAAAATGATCACTAGGTTTATAAAATTCTTGCAGGGACATCTGCTGAGACGTAATTTCTTACTGGTGTCAGCATACCCCTCAAAACATTTCCACTCCCAGATAAGAACAAATTCCAAAAACAACACTTCCTGAATAAAAAAAAATCAAAATAGGTCAAGGTAAATCAGCCGTTTCACATCAAATAAATTGGTGGACTGGTTACTGTATTACTGTTACATGTTACATGCAGAATATTGCTTAGAAGTAATGTCATTTACAGCAAGTTTCTGAACTGCAAGTGAATGCAGCACACCTGATTTTGTCAACAAATGCTACTGTAATGGAGGCGCATGTCAATTCAAAATTATGTATTTACACGATTTGATAAAAAAAAAAAAAACTGCATCTAGTGCCACATTTGAAGATTGCTTTATATTTTATTTTTATCTTTGAAAAACAAACTTACAATCCATCATCTTATCTTAAAAATGTTGAAATAGAAAGAACGTGTTTTTCTTCAGAATGTGACAGTTATTTTCTACACTTTCTGATGGCTCAAGACATAACCACCAAAGTTGCTGTCTCTGATATGATCTATGTCCTTATAGGAAATATTTTATTTCTCTGATATTTATGAGGGGCTTACTATAATTAATGTTATTAAATTATTTCTGTGAATTGTTTGTAATCATATATGTTGTCATGGAAATCTTGCAAGTAAGTAATTCCTATTCTAATATTGATCAGTGGTTCTAAATTAATAACTACTGCAGTAGAGAACAGACATAAAAAGACATTCAGCATCTTTCCAAATAGCTATTCCGTTTATTCAGCACATTTGAAGTTTTTTTCATAAACATGATTATGTAGGTATTACAATCATATTACAATTGTGCTTTTAACCACTTCAATACTGGGCGCTTCCACCCCTTCCTGCCCAGGCCAATTTTCAGCTTTTAGCACTGTTGCACTGTGGATGACAATTGCGCGGTCATGCAATGTTACATAGTTACATAGTTAGTCAAGTTAGAAGAAGACACGTTTTATAATTTTGTTTGAAACAGATAACACTTTCTTTTGGTGGTATTTAATCACCACTAAGTTGTTTTATTTTTTTTGCTGAACAAATGAAAAAAGACCAAAAATTTTGAAAAAAAAAAACCTTTAGTTGTTTCTGTTACAAAATGTTGTAAATAAATACATTTTCTCCTTCACTTATGTGCACTGATGGGCAATGATGAGGAGGCACTAATATGCAGCACTGATGGGCACTGATATGCAGCACTGATAGACAGCACTGATGGGCACTGATAGGCGGCACTGATAGGCTGCACTGATAGGCATTGATAGGGGGCAGTGATGAGGAGGCACAGACAGGCATCACTGATGGGCACTGAAAGGCAGCACTGATAGACACTGATTGGCATCAATAATGAGCACAGATTGGCATCACTGGTGGGCACAGGTAAGCATCACTGGGGGCACTGGCAGGCATCACTAATGGTGCTGCACTGATAATGCACTGATTATTAGCGTACACCCCTCTCTGTCAGGAGAGCTGCTTGTCGGCTCTCTTCTACTCACACCCTGTCAGCGCAAGTAGAGGAATGCAGATAACCGGCACTTCCTATTTATGGTAAAGAGTCTACATCATAGGCTCTTTACCGTGATCAGCGTTGCATTGTGTCGGGGCGACACACTCTGCACCAGCAATCGCCGTGCTGCATGCCCCCGAGGAAGCGCACATCGGCTTGTTCTGAAGGACATCATATGACGTCTAGTCAGGACAATGGAGCTCCCGCCTGGCCATCATTCTGCTACATGCAGAAAGGTGTTATAGTAACAAGGGGAGTAACTGAAGCAGTTCATAGGTGGGCTAGTTTCTTATCAGGGTCTTAGGTATATGAGTACATGGCAGAAACGTTAGCATAATGCCAAGGGTGTTGGCTGTAATGGACAAAGTATACAAAATTAAATACAGTGGGGAAAATTATTATTTGATCCCCTGTAGATTTGTCCACAAAGTTTGTCCACAAAGAAATGAAGGCTCTATCATTTTTATCATAGGTGTATTTTAAATGGTAGAGGCAGAATATCAACCAAAAATCCAGAAAAAAACACATAATACAAATGTTATAAATTGAATTGCAGTTCAGTGAGTAAAATAAGTATTTGATGCCCAAGCAAAGTATGACTTAGTACTTGGTGGAGAAACCCTTGTTGTCAAGCACAGAGCTAAGACGTTTCTTGTAGTTGGTTACCAGGTTTGCACACATCTCAGGAGGGATTTTGGTCCACTCTTCTTTAGAGGTCTTCTCTAAATCCTTATGGTTTCTTCGCTTTTGCTTGGCAACTTAAAGTTTCAGCTCCCTCCATGAATTCTATAGAATTAAAGTCTGAAGACCATAACCTTAATGTGCTTCTTCTTGAGCCACTCCTTTGTTGCCTTGGTGATATGTTTTGGGTCATTGTCATGCTGAAAGACCCAACCATGACCCATCTTCAGTGTTCTGGCTGAGGGAAGAAGGTTCTCATCCAAGATGTTAGCGTAACTCCTTTAGGGTCCCTCTCTATTTTCCCACCTTTTCCTTGCACCATTTAAATGCTTCCCCATTGGATGACGATTTTTTGTCTTTTTATTTTTTTTTTTCTCTTGGCCGTTTGTTGCAAATTTGAGATATATTTTTTGTTTATGTATCCAATATGAATGGATTCTAGACATCGTTGAATGGGGCTTGCGTTTTTCTTGAGTGCATGGATTTATGTGGGAATAATGATTTATATATAATCATTTTTAAACGAAAATCAAGGTTTTATTTACACAATTTTCAAATGTAATTAGGTTTATATATTTCAGGATGATGTGTATATATGTATACATATGCAGTTACCAAGACATTATTGATAGTGCTGGGAATAGGATTATTGGTATTTTCGCATCAATTTCTTGTACATGTTATTTTGCGATTTTGCGTTTTTGTATGGTTTCAGCATGTTTTACATTTTTACGAATTTTGTTTATCATCATTTATACACAAGTTTTCCTTTGAGATTATTTAGCATTTATGATTTGAAAATTAGTGTTGTTATTTTGTACTTTGCTATTGTTTAATATTGTTTTAGTATTTATCATGGTCTTCATCACAAGGTTATGGATGTACACAATGGGAGAAGTTGAATAATGCGAATAGTAAAAATAATCATGTGTCTAGCGCATGTATATACATATATATATGCGCACTGGTTCACTTAGTAAACTTTTTTAGTTTGGTGGACCTTTATAGGCATTATTACATTGTCATGTTATCTTGTCTTCAAATTTTGATTTAAAATTCAACTTCATATCCCAGGTGTCTCCTATCTCTTGGGTGTCGGTCTAGAGTTTGATTATGTGGGCAGGTCTCTATTTGAGACCATCTCTGGATTGGCTATCAAAACCTGAAGTCCCTATATATACCCATGATCAAACTTTAATCATTCAGCTATGAATAAGCGCCATGATGGGGCGTGAAACATGTTAGCTATCTTTCCTGTTCCTCCCTGTACATGAGGTGACTGCATTTGGATTTTATTTCTTCATATCAATAAAGATGTCTTCTATGGTGTGCGGCCGTCCAGGATATTTTTCTCTTTCCACAAGCTTGTGCAGAGCCAGCACCTGTGAGTTCCATTAGGGCGGGTGTCTTGATACGGATTTGAGAGATTGGAGCGGCAATCTTTTGCTTATGATTTTCACCTGGACTTTGCCTTTTCTCTACTTGCCTGCTCAGCTCTCCATTCTTTCACACCCAGTCTTTGAAGCAAGAGTGCCTCGGCACCATCAACTACCCTATGGATATGGCATCTGTTTTATCTGAATCTGAATCTACAGCAGTCCCTTCTGATATGGATGCAGGTTTTAGTCGGACCCCGACGGCTCCATCTGACAACCCACTCCGATCTAGTCAGCGAATCAATCTATCGCAAAATACAGACACTAGCGACCTGACTTTAAAAAGGACTTTTAGAAGATTGGAAGGGTTAATGGCCAAAGAAATCAAAGCCTTTTGGGATGTTAACTCTCTTACTGAATATCTAACGTTGGAGCAAATTCCTCGAGGACTTCGTATTAAGAAATTCCCTACATTTGAATTTTCCGATGAGGAATCCAAACTAGAATGGACCAACACCCTTTCCACATGCTCTTTTAAATTAATGAAAATTATTATCGACTCCAAGAAAAAAGAGCTGGATCGCATACAAGGTGAAATGGTCCTAATTCAAAAAGAGCTTGCAGAACAACAAAACAGACCCGGCTTTTCAGATCTCGATGGCCAGCTTAATAAAAGATTGGACAAATTGGAAAGGAGTGTCATTGCTACCAAAAAAGAAAAACGCATCAGAGACCAAATCGATTACGACACGGACAAAGTTTATATATGGAAGAAACCAATATTCCATCCAGGTCGTCGGCGGAGATCCTCGTCTAAAAAACGGGTGAGCTTTTCAGACACCGAGGAAGAACCAGCCTATGATACTATGGCACTGACAGGATCGGATTCATCCCCAGATACCAATTCAGCTACTGGTTATACACACACAGATAAAACATCGTCTTTAAACTCGGGCGGAACGGGACAAAACAAGAGATCCAGAAGAAAAAAAGGAAAACGAGGAGGGGAGGTCAAAGACACCGAAAAAATAAGCGAGAGTCGCTATCAGCTGCGAGGACGGAAATAACCCAGAGTTTCAATGTGGTAAATTTATCTGATAGACCGCTATCGGCCACAGACATTACATTGCTTTCAAGGGGTTTAAACTTCTGCCCCTCTAACCATTTCAATTTATTTGGAACAATTCTGGATGTGAATAAACTGGCTCGGACATTAACACTACAGAAACACTATTTTTCTGAAACAGAAGATTCAGATATTCTCCTGCCAACAGACCAGTCATCAATCGGTGAGTCTACCTCTTCTTCTCCTCAGTCTTTCAAAGATGTGTGCGCCTTAATGGACCTCACTGACTTGGTTATTGAATCAGATATTAATATGGATGACATTGATGTTTGTTGCAGTTCAGTATCATTTAAGATGAAATCTGATTTTTATCCTGTGAGTTCTAGAGGCAAAGACATGGACACATATCAGACTCTGGTTGAAAGGGATTTGACCTTGTTGGCACGGAATATCTCAAAAAAATCAGTTGATAACTTATCTGTTGATGAGAAAATGTCTATTGAAAATTTACACAAAGATGACAGTATAGTTATCAAAAGTGCAGACAAGGGGGGTTCGGTGGTTGTCATGAATGCGGCCACATACAGAGATGAGGCCATGCGACAACTATCGGACACCACTACCTATTGCAAATTAAGGGGTGACCCTACTGAGTCATTTAGGGCAGAGCTCTCCTCATTGTTGGATCGAGCTGTCCGAATGGGTCTATTCACACAAAAAGAGAAGGAGATGTTTATACCTATGTTTCCTGTTATGCCAATTTTCCACCATCTCCCTAAACTACACAAAGGGTTAACTCCCCTCACAGGGAGACCGATCGTGGCAGGCATAGACTCACTAAATGAGAGATTGGGTCATTGGGTGGACCAGCAACTGCAACCATTGGTAGTGGAGCTGCCAGGTCACCTCCGTGACACCAAACAACTTTTATCTAAACTTAATGGTTTAACATGGAATGAAAATTACAGTTGGATAACATGTGATGTTTCCAACTTGTACTCTTCAATTCCACATGCCCTGGGTCTACAGGCGGTATCCTTCTTCTTAAAGAGATCAGGAAACTTCTCTCTGGCTTCACAGGAGTTCATTATCATGTGCCTGGAATATCTCCTTACACATAACTTTTTTATGTTCGACGGGGACTTTTACCTCCAAAAGTGCGGGGCCTCTATGGGAGCTAAGTTCTCACCATCCCTGGCCAATTTGTATATGGGATGGTGGGAGAGGTCCCGCATTTTTGGACCTGAAAGTCCCCGTCGAAAAGACACTGCATTCTATTGTCGATATATAGACGATCTCCTGTTCATTGTCTCTGAGCCACACATCTGTTTAGATCAATGGTTGGAGTATATGAATGATAATGCTTTAAATTTAAAATTTACAGGACAACATGAACCAAAGTCTATAGAGTTTCTAGATGTTAAGCTCACAGGAGACAACAATGAAATCATTTCAAATCTCTATAGAAAGCCTACTGCGGGTAATACTCTTCTACATGCAGACTCTAGCCATCCGACCCATACCATCAAAAGTATTCCAGTGGGCCAATTTCTAAGGCTGAAAAGACTATGCACTAGACAAATAGATTTTGAACAGGAGGCCATACATATGTCAGCTAGATTTGAAGCTAGGGGTTACCCCAGGTCAGCTATCAATAGGGCTTTGTCCATTGCAAATAAAACACCTCGGGCCAATTTGCTAATGGACAAACCCAGTAACCACAGTAGACGGAATAGATCAGAAAAATCCCATTTTGTTCCAACATTTTCCACTCCGTACAGTGCTGAATTTCATAAAATAAAGAAAATAGTTACCAAATATCTGCCGGTGTTGTCTAACGATCATATCTATTCTCAAATCTTAAATAAAGGCATACGTACGGTATCAAGGAAAGCACCTTCTTTAGGTGGACTTTTGTCCCCTAGCCTTTACATTAGCAAAAAACAAACTGCTCATTGGCTGCAGTTTAAGGGAACATACAGATGCGGTGGTCGGTCTTGCACATATTGTCCCTTCATAAAAGGGGGTGACACTGTCACATCTACTTCAACAGGCAAATCATATAAAATACAGTCCTTCATCAATTGTAACACGCGTTACATAGTTTATGTCATCACATGTACCATTTGCTCTATTCAATATGTTGGCAGGACCACTCGCAGACTGAGGGATCGTCTTTACGATCACCTCTATGATATAGAGAAGGAACATGCCACTAACATTGCTCGCCATTGGGTTGATATTCATTTCAAGGATACTTCCAGCCTGACCATTCAAGGCATTGAAAAAATTGTTAAACCTCCTAGAGGTGGGGACAAATTTGGCATATTGTGCAAACAAGAGGTTCGGTGGATTTTTAATTTAAATACTAGACGTCCCACCGGCCTCAATTTTGAATGGGACGTGTCCCATTTTTATCAATAGATATGCACCGTGTTATGCCCATGTGTATACCCAATTGAATCCAAATAACATATTGATTGATTTAGGTCACATTGACTCCCACAATATCTCACATACATGTGTGTCTATCGTGATACCTTAGCCTAAATTTATTTAGTATATGACGTAATGCTCCCTGGTTTATATTTGTCAGTGGCCATCTTTCACTTCGATTTTTTGTTTTTTGTTCTTCTGATTTGCTATCAATTTTTTGTATTTTTCCATGTTTTTTTCGATTTTTTTCGATGTTTTTTTATTTTTTGCGATTTTTTGCGATATTTTGTGATTCTGCGACTTTTTGCGATTTGTGCGTTTTTTTGAGATTTTTTTTTGTGATTTTTTTGCGATTTTATATATATTTGGTGATCCATTGCTGTTTGTGATCTACTTAGAGCCTGGAAGTTTAAATTATAGCTTTTGTAACAAAATTATCATCTTAATCATGTTATTGCACCAAGTATAGAGAGACTATGTCTTCTACACATCTATCCACACATTATCTGTTGATTTTCTTGGGTTCTTTGAGATTCAACTGAGAAAATCATAAGCGTGACCACCTTTCCCATAGCAGTTACAGGTACAACGAGATCATTGCTCTTTGTTTACTGTTCCTTGCATAGCCATCCAGGTAATATTTATAGATCTCTATAAATTTTGGACCACCGTCTGAAGTTTACGTTATTTAGCACATATAGCTAGTCTATTAAAAAGATGTTAGCGTAACTCCTTTAGGGTCCCTCTCTATTTTCCCACCTTTTCCTTGCACCATTTAAATGCTTCCCCATTGGATGACGATTTTTTGTCTTTTTATTTTTTTTTTTCTCTTGGCCGTTTGTTGCAAATTTGAGATATATTTTTTGTTTATGTATCCAATATGAATGGATTCTAGACATCGTTGAATGGGGCTTGCGTTTTTCTTGAGTGCATGGATTTATGTGGGAATAATGATTTATATATAATCATTTTTAAACGAAAATCAAGGTTTTATTTACACAATTTTCAAATGTAATTAGGTTTATATATTTCAGGATGATGTGTATATATGTATACATATGCAGTTACCAAGACATTATTGATAGTGCTGGGAATAGGATTATTGGTATTTTCGCATCAATTTCTTGTACATGTTATTTTGCGATTTTGCGTTTTTGTATGGTTTCAGCATGTTTTACATTTTTACGAATTTTGTTTATCATCATTTATACACAAGTTTTCCTTTGAGATTATTTAGCATTTATGATTTGAAAATTAGTGTTGTTATTTTGTACTTTGCTATTGTTTAATATTGTTTTAGTATTTATCATGGTCTTCATCACAAGGTTATGGATGTACACAATGGGAGAAGTTGAATAATGCGAATAGTAAAAATAATCATGTGTCTAGCGCATGTATATACATATATATATGCGCACTGGTTCACTTAGTAAACTTTTTTAGTTTGGTGGACCTTTATAGGCATTATTACATTGTCATGTTATCTTGTCTTCAAATTTTGATTTAAAATTCAACTTCATATCCCAGGTGTCTCCTATCTCTTGGGTGTCGGTCTAGAGTTTGATTATGTGGGCAGGTCTCTATTTGAGACCATCTCTGGATTGGCTATCAAAACCTGAAGTCCCTATATATACCCATGATCAAACTTTAATCATTCAGCTATGAATAAGCGCCATGATGGGGCGTGAAACATGTTAGCTATCTTTCCTGTTCCTCCCTGTACATGAGGTGACTGCATTTGGATTTTATTTCTTCATATCAATAAAGATGTCTTCTATGGTGTGCGGCCGTCCAGGATATTTTTCTCTTTCCACAAGCTTGTGCAGAGCCAGCACCTGTGAGTTCCATTAGGGCGGGTGTCTTGATACGGATTTGAGAGATTGGAGCGGCAATCTTTTGCACATGCAGAAAGGTGTTATAGTAACAAGGGGAGTAACTGAAGCAGTTCATAGGTGGGCTAGTTTCTTATCAGGGTCTTAGGTATATGAGTACATGGCAGAAACGTTAGCATAATGCCAAGGGTGTTGGCTGTAATGGACAAAGTATACAAAATTAAATACAGTGGGGAAAATTATTATTTGATCCCCTGTAGATTTGTCCACAAAGTTTGTCCACAAAGAAATGAAGGCTCTATCATTTTTATCATAGGTGTATTTTAAATGGTAGAGGCAGAATATCAACCAAAAATCCAGAAAAAAACACATAATACAAATGTTATAAATTGAATTGCAGTTCAGTGAGTAAAATAAGTATTTGATGCCCAAGCAAAGTATGACTTAGTACTTGGTGGAGAAACCCTTGTTGTCAAGCACAGAGCTAAGACGTTTCTTGTAGTTGGTTACCAGGTTTGCACACATCTCAGGAGGGATTTTGGTCCACTCTTCTTTAGAGGTCTTCTCTAAATCCTTATGGTTTCTTCGCTTTTGCTTGGCAACTTAAAGTTTCAGCTCCCTCCATGAATTCTATAGAATTAAAGTCTGAAGACCATAACCTTAATGTGCTTCTTCTTGAGCCACTCCTTTGTTGCCTTGGTGATATGTTTTGGGTCATTGTCATGCTGAAAGACCCAACCATGACCCATCTTCAGTGTTCTGGCTGAGGGAAGAAGGTTCTCATCCAAGATTTTACAATACATCCATTGGCCCCTCAATGCAGCAAAGTCAGTCTGTAACTTTAGCAAAGAAAAATGCTGACTATGACCCTAAGAACACTATCCCTACAGTCAAGCATGGAGGTGGAAACATGATGCTTTGGGGCTGTTTCTCTGCTTAAGTTACAGGCCGACTTTACCGCATTGAGGGGCTAATGGACGGGGCCATGTATTGTAAAATCTTGGATGAGAACCTTCTTCCCTCAGCCAGAACAATGAAGGTCATGGATGGGTCTTCCAGCATGACAATGACCCAAAACATACCGCCAAGGCAACAAAGGAGTGGCTCAAGAAGAAGCACATTAAGGTCATGGAGTGGCCCAGCCAGTCTCCAGACCTTAATCCTATAGTAAATTTATGGAGGGAGCTGAAACTTCAAGTTGCCAAGCGACAACCAAGAAATCTTAAAGGGTTTGTAAACCCTCATGTTTTTTCACCTTAATGTTTTTTCACCTTAATGCATGGAATGGAGTGGTCAGTGACAGAAAAAAAACATCTGTCACTGCCCCCCAGCCCCCCCCCCCCCGTTTTATTCACCTGAGTCCTGTATTCCCCCACCAGAGACGCTCTCTTTCCCTCTGCCCTTTGTCTCGGCTCTTGATTGAATAGATTGATAGCAGCGCAGCCATTGGCTCTCACTGTTGTCAATCAAATCCAATGACGCGGGCGCCGGGGGGGGGGGGCGAGTCCTACATTCAGAATCTTTGGATGCTGAATGCTGGACCCGGGAGAGCGCCTGCAAGGTAACCCTTTGGGAGAGCACTTCTCCTAGGGGGTTAAATAATTTGGAGAGGAGCTACCAGCGCCGGGCAACCCCAGAAGTCGAGGATCGGGGGCCACTCTGTGCAAGCCAAACTGCACAGTGGAGGTAAGTATGATATGTTTGTTAAAAATAAAAAACAAAGCCTTACAATCACTTTAGGGATTTAGAGAAGACCTCTAAAGAAGAGTGGACCAAAATCCCTCCTGAGATGTGCAAACCTGGTAACCAACTACAAGAAACGTCTTACCTCTGTGTTTGCCAGCAAGGGTTTCTCCATCAAGTACTAAGCCATGTTTTGCTTTGGGATCAGAAAAAGTGGTAAGGCCTCAGTTATGCATCAATGGAACATTAGTGTAAGTACCATCATCCTGGGGTTGTATAGTAAAGAGGGATATGAGGGTGGAAATGTGGCGGCAGTGCTGCTAATGCCTATTCACATATGCATCCCCATAATTTGAAAATTGGGACTGTTGCGGTAATTGATAATAATATTGCAGTTACAACATTCTAAAAAATATATACATTTTTAATGATTAAAGGTATCAAATTACAACACAGAATAATGACATGCAATCATAAAAACAAGTACCACACTACATACAGCGAGGATAACCCGCAGGATTCCCCCGGGGGGAATCTGTGTTGGGTTCCGCTGTCCCACTGCTTCCGCTCGAGCAGGTGAGCCTGTCCTTAGTTTTACTTTGTATGTATTGTGATTACATTTGACCAATTATGTTTGCTGCTTTGTTTATGTATGTAATTTTTTTATATATGTATCCAGCTAAGTCATTCTAAATTACTTTATAGAATTCTCCTGAAGAAGCGGTTCCAGCCGCGAAACCGGTCGAGATAATAACTCCACACACATCTTCTGTATAAACTCTGCGGGTTATCCTCGCTGTATGTAGTGTGGTACTTGTTTTTATGATTGTATGTCATTCTGTGTAGTAATTTGATACCTTTAATCATTAATAATGTATATATTTTTTAGAATGTTGTAACTGCGATATTATTATCAAGTACCGCAACAGTCCCAATTTTCAAATTATAGGGATGCATTTGTGAATAGGCATTAGCAGCACTGCCGCCACATTTCCACCCTCATATCCCTCTTTGCTTTCGGATCAAACACTTATTTTACTCAATGAACTGCAACTCAGTTTATAATATTTGTATTATGTGTTTTATCTGGATTTTTGGTTGATATTCTGTCTCTATCATTTAAAATACAGCTATGATAAATAATGATAAAAATTATAGACCCTTCATTTCTTTGTAATTGTGCAGGGGATCAAATAATGATTTTCCCTACTGTACATTTACAGTATAGCTCACAATGCACATGAACAAGAACATACTGTATGTGCTTTTTACATATGTAGAATCAGCATCTTGCTTTGCAACTGTACACAATGGTTGTTCTTTCTTACAATGTAAAACTATTAGTTGTTCAACTCACTTAACCACTTCAGCACCGGAAGGATTTTCCCCCTTAATGACCAGGCCAATTTTTGAGATGTGTAGCTTTAACTGACAATTGTGCGGTCGTGCGATGCTGTACCCAAACAAAATTGATGTCCTTTTTTACCCTCAAATAGAGCCTTCTTTTAGTGGTATTTGATCACCTCTGCGGTTTTTATTTTTTGCGCTATAAACAAAAAACGGTTTGTTAACATACACAGATCCCCATTATCGCTCTTGTTCCTGTGTTCATACCCGGTCTATAGACAAATGACGGCCGGGTGGTGGCTTTGTTATCCTGAGTGGATGTCATATGATGCACAGTACACACTCCCAAGCCCTGTGTATTATGCAATACTGAGTGCAGTCCTCTGTGCCTCTTGCTCCTTGTGCAATGTGCAGATTATTTGACACTGTTCTATGTCTCTTCACAAGGGAGAGTGAGTTCCTACACCTATTCTCTGAGGAAAAAAAGCCCTGGCTACAAGCCACCCCTGTCATCTGTGCCCCCCCTCCACAGCTGCAGAAAGGGGGGGCAAGAAAATTTTGCCCAGGGTCCCATCAATATTACAGCCGCATGCCGATGTACGTCCAAAGTTTGGCGGCGGATATCGTTGTTATGGCAGCAGCTAGCTGCCATAAGCCCAGTATCCCAGTTTTCGTGCGGCGGTCAGCTTTCAGATAAAAGTGGTATCTGTGGCGGATTGGCCACGAGATCACTTTTATCGGTGGCGGGAGAGGGGCCCCCTGGCGGGAGAGGGGCCCCCACCCTCCCGCCGCGATCCCATGCCCTCCGCTGCTTAACGGAGCCGTCGGTAGTGGCAGAGGCGATCGCGTCTGTCTCCCTACTGTGCCTGGAGATGAGTGAGGCTAAGATGGAGACCACTCATCTCCATGACACTGCTGGGCGGAAGGGACATAAAAACGTCACTTCCGCCCATACATCTTAAAAGGCACATTTTTTTCAATGTCATTTTTTTAAATGACTTTTTTTTTTATTGCATTTTAGTGTAAATATGAGATCTGAGGTCTTTTTGACCCCAGATCTCATATTTAAGAGGTCCTGTCATGCTTTTTTCTATTACAAGGGATGTTTACATTCCTTGTAATAGGAATAAAAGTGACACAAATTTTTTTTAAACAGTGTAAAAATAAATAAAATCATGTAAAATAAATAATAATTTTTTTTTTTTCTTTTTAAAAACCCCGTCCCGACAAGCTCGCGCGCAGAAGCGAACACATATGTGAGTAGTGCCCGCATATGAAAACGGTGGTCAAACCACACATGTGAGGTATCTTCACGACCGGTAGAGTGAGAGCAATAATTCTAGCCCTAGACCTCCTCTGTAACACAAAACATGCAACCTGTAGAATAGCTTAAACGTTGCCTATGGAGATTTTTGAGGGTAAAAGTTTGACGCCATTCCACGAGCGGGCGCATTTTTGAAGTGTGACATGTTGGGTATCAATTTACTTGGCGTAACATTATATTTCACATTATAAAAAAATTGGGCTAACTTTACTGTTGTCTTATTTTTTTATTCAAAATGTTTGAATCCCCAAATTTTTGGGGATTCTAAGTAATTTTCTAGCAAAAAAACCTGTTTTAAACATGTAAACACCTAAAATCCAAAACAAGGCTAGTCCTTAAGTGGTTAAAGATGGCCCTGCTCAGTTGCTGTGTCTGCAGTCTGCCAAGAGTCTGGGAGCCATCGCTGTCCCGCCTGTGAGGGATCGCATCGCTGTGCCACACCAGAGGATGCTTATTACTGCAAATCATGAATGAGGGGCCGTGCTGAGGGTTCCCACCCTGACTGCTGAATCCACACCTATGCTGCATCCATCCTTGCCTGTCTGGAGGTGAAGAGGTGAAGACTCTGTGTCACTGACTGTGTGTGCGAACTGCCTTCAGGATTTGGTGAGCAGGCTAAAGCCCAAGCTCCCTTCAGGTCAACAACATACAACACATGGACACTGCATGCAGACATCATAATCCAGACTGCAGGGGAGGTTGTTCCAATTATCATACTAACTGCTAATCTGCTCACTGCTAGAACTCTATATTCTTTCCTTGAGGATTTCCCCTTTCCTACACTTTGAGCTCCAACGTGCCGGTGAGGACTACTTCAGGCCTGACACTTGGACTACTTGTATCCCATCATCTGCAGGGTGTAAGCTGGCCTGAATACAACCTGAATCCCTTCCCAAACGCAAAAGAAATTCCCTGCAGGCCAGTCTCTTTCCCTAGTCACCACCTTAGTATAATTGTAAGGTACCTGTGATAGGTAGTGTCCAAAGTGGAGCTTGTGTGCTGAGGATTCAGACAAAAACTTAGTTAGGCAGATCAGGTTGGCAACAGATCAGGCAAAGCGGTACACGATTGAAAGCCAGAGAGTGGTCAGGCAGGCAAAGGTCATACATGAGCTGGCGGTGAAGTACAAAATCAGCAGGCTAGAGAGTAGTCAGGAATTCAGGCAGAAGTTCATATACGGTGTTCAGTGTCACAACGCCCAGTGAGCTAGTCCACACAAACAGGCACCAAGAGATAGGAAGTGCTGCTATTTATGGGCTGCTTTAATTGTAGATTGTCCACAGCTGGCAGCAGGTGGGGCTAGTGAGTCTAAGGTAATTCATCAAACTGAATGAACATAGCCATAACTCCAGAGCTCTTCTGTGGCACAACAAGTAAGACTGCAGCTGTGGGACCAGGAACATTCCGGTTTGAACACACCCTGGTACATAACAGGGCCCCCTCCCCAGTGGACCCCTCCACAGGGCTTAGTGGGAAAGGAGGCAAGGAAGTCTTGAATAAGAGCAGGAGCATACAAATCTTTAGCTGGAACCCAGGAACGGTCTGTGATGGGATAATCCCTTCCAATGAACCAGATACTGTAGGCCACGACCCTGTCTTCTGGAATCAAGAATCTTAGAGACTTCAAACTCATTTTGTCCATCAACAAGAACATGAGGAGGTAGCTGTTGCGATCTGGAGTAGTAATTGAAAATTGCCTTTTTGAGGATGGAAACGTGGAATACGGGGTGTATCCGGAGAGAGGAGGGCAATTTCAACCGATAGGAGACTGACCCAACTTGAGCAATAATTCTGTAAGGACCGATGAATCCAGGGCCCAAATTGGTAGAAGGTTGTTTCAGTCTCACATATTTGGTTGCTAGCCAAACTCTGTCCCCCACCACATATGGAGGTATATGGCGTCCTTGTTAGAGAAAAGCGCATACTTGCCTGCTGACTTCCATAGTAATAAGCAAATCTTTTTCCAATGTAGCAGAATATTTTTCAAAATAAAAAGGAGATTGGGGATAGGACCCAAGGTGTCCTTACCTTCAGTGAAGGAAAAGGAACAAACTGCGGTTTAACCTGATATAACTTTATTAGAACAATTAGTAGAAAAACATTTTAATCATTGAAAGGAAAGCATAAACAATAGAAGATTGCATAAGGTAAAAACTGACAACGTTGTCACTTAAAAACGCATGCCCATGAGCTCAGCCATATCCAAGTCATCCACACGTGTCAATCATCTCAAGTCATTAAGTGTGACTTAATATATAATGCTTACATATGTTTAGGCGAGGTGAGTTCGGGGAAACCTTGGTAGCACAAGTCGGTACCCGTATTGTGCTTAACCATGGACCTCCAGACTCCCTATATGCCTATAGAGTTGCTGCATTGAGTCTTTACAATGTTAAAGAAAGCATTAGTTATCTCAGACAAATAAATGCAATTCTGGCTAGAAAGTATTCCTGATAGTTAGTGAACAGGACAGGTTTGATATATATATATATATATATATATATATATATATATATATATATATATATATAAAACAAAAAAAAAAAATGCAGCACGCTGTGATGCAGGCATGCGACTTGAGTCCAGGAGAAACAATAGATCCACAACAAGCTTGTTAGTCATTCAGCACCATGTTTCCATGAAACATTAAAGATAGCACCACATATGGATTGGATCGGAAAATATAGTCAGCTGAGTCAAAATACAGAGCCTCCAAAGAGAGAAAAAAAAAAAAAAAAAAATTAATTAAATTCTCTTTCCCTTTCCTTCTTCCCTTTCTATTCTTTAAATGTTCAGGCTGTGATTGCTTGCTGGATATACCAGTTGAAAAGAGACTCACTGTTTAGATGATATTAGATTGGTCCTCAATAGCAGCAACAAGGTGGTGAATCCAGAGTCCTTTGCAGGGGTCCACAGGTGTGCAGGATGCAAATCTCTGTATTCCTAGTCCTGGTGACACGCACAGGATGTTATCCACTCAAAACCAGCATGGGGCCGCCTGGCCATTTACTTCAAGTTTTCAGTTGTTTGTGGATTTCCAGTTTGGGGAGATAGGATGAGGGCTAAGGAGTGATGAAAAGCCCAAGTTGGCAATCAGCAGAGGGCATGCGTAGGCACACACACCGACATGTTTCACCCACTTGTGACGTGGGTTTCTTCAGGGTGAAGTGTTTGCATGAACAGAATCCTTTTATAGGCAGAGTGACACTCAGTGAATTACTTCCTGTTACATCACTTCCTGCCTAGACATGGTCATGTTAACCCCATAGGGGAATTCAGACTGCTGTAAGGAAAAAGTGTTTTTACACAGCTGCCATCTTGTGGCAGTAAATGACTATTGCAGTTCATAGTATAATCATTGATGTAAAAGGTAAAATCGCCATTCACAAGTTGACATTTTATGCTTTTAATCACATCTATTAAATTCAATAGTAGTTATATTAAGATATGAATGTAAAGCTAAATACAGATAGATACATTTATACAGACTGAGGCTTATTATGATATTTTGACAATCTATCAATTCAGTGGAGATCAACTTATGGAGTCAGGAATACCTGTAAATTCAGCTCAGTGTTTAATCCATTTGGCGCGAGCGTCCCCAGCCGAAAAATCCACTCCTTTTCTTTTTGAAGTAGTATCAGGTCTAAGTCACCTCTTCTTACTGGAAGTTTTAGAGCATAGAACCCCTTAATTTTGAGTCCGTTTGTTTCCCTATTATGATATTTTGAAAAGTGTTCTCCTATGGGGGTATCATCATCTGGGGATCGAATGCTTGAGAGGTGTTCCCCTATACAGACCTTTAAAGGACGCTTTGTTTTGCCTATATACAATTTATGACAGGAACATTCCAGCATATACAGTACTCGTGTAGTATTGCAGTTAATGAAATGTTTAATTTGATACACCTTTCTTCCTGTTGCATCTGTAAATGAGTCAGATCTATCTACAAATCTGCAAATATGGCATTTTCCACAAGCATACATCCCTCACAATGGAGGCAGGTCCGTGAGCCAATTGCGTGTATTGGGTCTGGTATATTCAGATCTGACGAGTTCATCAGTCAGATTTTTCGCTCTTCTTGCTACCATGAAGGGTTTAGGGCCAACTATAGAAGCCATCTGGGGAGCTCGAGTCAGTACGTGCCAATGTTTAGTCAAGATCGTTCGCACATCTTCCCACTGTGTACCAAACGTGGTGATGATTTTCACTTGATCAGAAAGGCTCTTGTTGGCATCTTGGTCATTCTTTGGTATTAGCAGTTCTTTCCGGTCAATTGCAGATGCTCGTTTTCTTGAGTTCTTTAAAGATCTATGCGGGTAACCCCTTTCTCTAAATCTTTTATAGAGTTGCTTTGATTCAGCCTGATAGTCTTGATCCAGTGAGCAGTTGCGTCTAATTCTCAGAAACTGCCCTGTTGGTATACCTCTGACCAGGGACTTGGGATGATGGCTGGTTGCCTCAAGAAGGGTGTTTGCTGCTGTTGCTTTACGAAATGTTTTCGTGGACAGATGGTCTCCATCAATCCTTATTAGGAGGTCCAGAAAAGAAATTTCGTTCAAGTCGTAGGTAAATGTTAGGCGTATATTACGGCTGTTTTCATTCAGTTGATCCAAAGCAGCAGGACATCATCGATAAATCTTAGCCACAATTTGGCATGGTCTAGATAAGATTCAGAGCAATAAACAACTTCCTCTTCCCAATAACCAAGATTATCTTGGTTATTGGGAAGAGGAAGTTGTTTATTGCTCTGAATCTTATCTAGACCATGCCAAATTGTGGCTAAGATTTATCGATGATGTCCTGCTGCTTTGGCAGGGGTCTGTCGAATCTCTTGAAGGGTTTTTGAGTGAACTGAATGAAAACAGCCGTAATATACGCCTAACATTTACCTACGACTTGAACGAAATTTCTTTTCTGGACCTCCTAATAAGGATTGATGGAGACCAAGTCCCTGGTCAGACGTATACCAACAGGGCAATTTCTGAGAATTAGACGCAACTGTTCACTGGATCAAGACTATCAGGCTGAATCAAAGCAACTCTATAAAAGATTTAGAGAAAGGGGTTACCCACATAGATCTTTAAAGAACTCAAGAAAACGAGCATCTGCAATTGACCGGAAAGAACTGCTAATACCAAAGAATGACCAAGATGCCAATAAGAGCCTTTCTGATCAAGTGAAAATCATCACCACGTTTGGTACACAGTGGGAAGATGTGCGAACGATCTTGACTAAACATTGGCACGTACTGACTCGAGCTCCCCAGATGGCTTCTATAGTTGGCCCTAAACCCTTCATGGTAGCAAGAAGAGCGAAAAATCTGACTGATGAACTCGTCAGATCTGAATATACCAGACCCAATCCACGCAATTGGCTCACGGACCTGCCTCCATTGCGAGGTATGTATGCTTGTGGAAAATGCCATATTTGCAGATTTGTAGATAGATCTGACTCATTTACAGATGCAACAGGAAGAAAGGTGTATCAAATTAAACATTTCATTAACTGCAATACTACACGAGTACTGTATATGCTGGAATGTTCCTGTCATAAATTGTATATAGGCAAAACAAAGCGTCCTTTAAAGGTCCGTATAGGGGAACACCTCTCAAGCATTCGATCCCCAGATGATGATACCCCCATAGGAGAACACTTTTCAAAATATCATAATAGGGAAACAAACGGACTCAAAATTAAGGGGTTCTATGCTCTAAAACTTCCAGTAAGAAGAGGTGACTTCGACCTGATACTACTTCAAAAAGAAAAGGAGTGGATTTTTCGGCTGGGGACGCTCGCGCCAAATGGATTAAACACTGAGCTGAATTTACAGGTATTCCTGACTCCATAAGTTGATCTCCACTGAATTGATCGATTGTCAAAATATCATAATAAGCCTCAGTCTGTATAAATGTATCTATCTGTATTTAGCTTTACATTCATATCTTAATATAACTACTATTGAATTTAATAGATGTGATTAAAAGCATAAAATGTCAACTTGTGAATGGCGATTTTACCTTTTATATCAATGATTATACTATGAACTGCAATAGTCATTTACTGCCACAAGATGGCAGCTGTGTAAAAACACTTTTTCCTTACAGCAGTCTGAATTCCCCTATGGGGTTAACATGACCATGTCTAGGCAGGAAGTGATGTAACAGGAAGTAATTCACTGAGTGTCACTCTGCCTATAAAAGGATTCTGTTCATGCAAACACTTCACCCTGAAGAAACCCACGTCACAAGTGGGTGAAACATGTCGGTGTGTGTGCCTACGCATGCCCTCTGCTGATAGCCAACTTGGGCTTTTCATCACTCCTTAGCCCTCATCCTATCTCCCCAAACTGGAAATCCACAAACAACTGAAAACTGGAAGTAAATGGCCAGGCGGCCCCATGCTGGTTTTGAGTGGATAACATCCTGTGCGTGTCACCAGGACTAGGAATACAGAGATTTGCATCCTGCACACCTGTGGACCCCTGCAAAGGACTCTGGATTCACCACCTTGTCGCTGCTATTGAGGACCAATCTAATATCATCTAAACAGTGAGTCTCTTTTCAACTGGTATATCCAGCAAGCAATCACAGCCTGAACATTTAAAGAATAGAAAGGGAAGAAGGAAAGGGAAAGAGAATTTAAATAATTTTTTTTTTTCTCTCTTTGGAGGCTCTGTATTTTGACTCAGCTGACTATATTTTCCGATCCAATCCATATGTGGTGCTATCTTTAATGTTTCATGGAAACATGGTGCTGAATGACTAACAAGCTTGTTGTGGATCTATTGTTTCTCCTGGACTCAAGTCGCATGCCTGCATCACAGCGTGCTGCATTTTTTTTTTGTTTATATATATATATATATATATATATATATATATCTCTATCTATCTCTATGATTGATAGTGCTACATCCAGAAATCAAACCTGTCCTGTTCACCAACTATCAGGAATACTTTCTAGCCAGAATTGCATTTATTTGTCTGAGATAACTAATGCTTTCTTTAACATTGTAAAGACTCAATGCAGCAACTCTATAGGCATATAGGGAGTCTGGAGGTCCATGGTTAAGCACAATACGGGTACCGACTTGTGCTACCAAGGTTTCCCGGAACTCACCTCGCCTAAACATATGTAAGCATTATATATTAAGTCACACTTAATGACTTGAGATGATTGACACGTGTGGATGACTTGGATATGGCTGAGCTCATGGGCATGCGTTTTTTAAGTGACAACGTTGTCAGTTTTTACCTTATGCAATCTCCTATTGTTTATGCTTTCCTTTCAATGATTAAAATGTTTTTCTACTAATTGTTCTAATAAAGTTATATCAGGTTAAACCGCAGTTTGTTCCTTTTCCTTCACTGAAGGTAAGGACACCTTGGGTCCTATCCCCAATCTCCTTTTTATTTTGACTACTTCTCCTGTTCTGACAAGGAACACCACCTTATTAGGTGAGCCGGTAACCTGTTACCTGATTTGACTAACGATACTGGTCATCAGGACCCCGCCCATTGCGTTTTTTTTTTTTTTTTTACTATGATCAGCAGAATATTTTTCACCCGCTGATCTGCTGCTGGTACACCAGAAGAAGGCTGAAGTAGGGGAAAAGTCTGAGGGTGATAGCCTAGGGCTGTGTATGAAGAGCACTGTGCCAGCGGGAATTAATGGTGAACTCAGCCAAAGGCAGTGGTGATAAGTAGACGTGCTGAGTAACACTCTCCACTCCCCACCCCCAGGCTATGAGACAATCAGTAGACGGCTGCAGCTAGAGTGGACAGAGCGCTACAGCGGAGATACCGACATGCAGACAGGCAGCGGAATAGCTAGAGGGATACATGCTTATCTCTCCCCATGTGTGACGGACAGTTGACGACAGGCTGAGAGGCAGATAGCGGGGAAGTGTGGAGCAATGGACCCCAGCGGGAACGGCTTGGTGAGTCGGCGCAACACATCCAGACCTGATCGTGGTTCTCTGACACCGGGTTGCGGTATCCAGGCTAAAGATTGGGGATCCCCGGTTTTGGGGAGAGAAAGGATAGTACCCAGAAGCGGCAGCCCAGCTCACAGCCAAGGCCCCCAGGACTGGATGGGGAACGGACGAGGCTCAGTAATAGCAGAGCGGTGTATAACTACACGCCATCGAGAGTGGAACAAAGCCTGGACCCTGGAACGAATGATGGCAGAGATTATCCCTTAAAGGAGCATAAAAACCCTCAGGTAAATGGCGATGATGTCTTGACCCCTTAACGGCCACAGCGGGGGCTGTATTGGCTCCAAGTGAAGATGCATTTACAGTAAATGGAAGCCCTTCTGTGTATACGGAGGAAAGTGTGGCGGAGGAAATGGGATGGACTGTGGCAGAGCCAGATTCTCCTGGAGAAGGACAAATATCACAGGCAGGGGTAGTGCAATGCCCCAACCCGACACAGAGTGGGGTAATCTGTCTCCGAGGCCAGAGGGGAACACTGAAGGTCTAAAGATGGACATTAGAGATCTCCTTAAAGCCCTCCCAGCTAAGACAGATATCCAGCAGTTGATATCTGCTGTGGAGCAATCATGCCAGCAAGCAGTGGAGGGCCTCAGAGAGGAAACACGGGCATTGGGACACAGGGTAGAGACATTTGAAAAAGCTCATGAGGCAGTGGTACAAGCAGTAGCATATATTCAAGACACTGCAAAATATCATGAGGAGGTCCTAAATTCATATAGGGATCAATTGGATGTTTATGAAAACAGGGAAAGTAGGCAAAATATTCATATAAAAGGACTACCAGAAGCGATTCAGTGTCCAATTTTCTTCCAACAGTTCAGCAGTTATTTTGTCAGATAATTGGCGATTCTACACCAGAGAATATTGAGGTTCACAGGGTCCATCGTATTTCATTGTATGCTATCCAAAATACAGAGAGACCAAAAGACATTATATGCAAACTACATACATTTATCATTAAAGAGTCTATTATGAAAATAATAAGTAAATAGGCCCTTCAGGTCTGGTGTGGATATTAAGGGGAACTCCGCGCCAAAATTTAGAAAAAAAATGGCGTGCGGGTCCTCCAAAAATCCATACCAGACCCTTATCTGAGCACTAGGGATGAGCTTCGTGTTCGAGTTGAACCCATGTTCGACCGTTTGTCGAATTACGAACGATATGGGCCGTTCGGGCCAAATTCGAGTGGCGCGTCACGGCCCATAATTCACTGCGGCATCGCAGTGCATTGTTGACTGATGATTGGCCGCATGCTTGGCCAATCACAGCGCCGGCTGTACAGAGAGCAGTAATTGGCCAAAGTCAGGGTGGCTTTAGCCAATTATGGCTCGGGGGGTTTAGTACATGCCCCACACTATATAAGGCCGCCTGCACGTCGGCCCTGTGTAGTGTGTTCCGGTGTTGAGAGAGAGACAGTGTCATTTGATTTAAGTTAGATAGAGTAGGCAGGCGAGTCAGTTAGCTGCACTTACAGTGTATTGTATATATATCCTAGGTGTTATATATATATATATATATATATATATATATATATATATATATATATATATATATATATATATATATATATATATATATATATATGTATATATGTATATATGTATATATGTATATATGTATATATGTATATGTGTATATATATATATATACTGTATGTGTGTGTGTGTGTGTATATATATATATATATATATATATATATATATATATATATATATATATATATATATATATATATATATATATATATATATATATATATATACTGTATGTGTGTATATATATATATACTGTATGTATATATATATACTGTATGTATATATATATACTGTATTCAGTTTAGCTAGATGCTAGATCCATTCCTGTTATTCTCCTGCTACTGACAAGCAGGTGTTTTTACAGTATTTACAGCTACCTGAAGAAAATTGCTGGTGTTCTTCTGATCCTATTAGCTACAGGATTTACAGTTAGTGTAGTGCGTCCTCTGCACAGTGTGCACCTAAAGCTACCTGAAGAAAATTGGTGGTGTTCTTCTGATCCTATTAGTATCGCAGGCAGCTGTAGTATTTACAAGTTAGTGTAGTGCGTCCTCTGCACAGTGTGCACCTAAAGCTACCTGAAGAAAATTGGTGGTGTTCTTCTGATCCTATTAGTACCGCAGGAAGCTGTGGTATTTACAAGTTAGGGTAGTGCGTCCTCTGCACAGTGTGCACCTAAAACTACCTGAAGAAAATTGGTGGTGTTCTTCTGATCCTATATTAATACCACAGGCATGCAGCTACAGTATTTACAGTTAGTGTACTGTGTCCTCTGCACAGTGTGTACCTAAAGCTACCTGAAGACAATTGCTGTTGTTCTGCTTTCTATTAATACCACAGGCAGGCAGCTACAGTATTTACAATTAGTGTACTGTGTCTTCTGCACAATGTGCACCTAAAGCTACCTGAATAAAATTGGTGGTGTTCTTCTGATCCTATTAATACCACAGGCAGGCAGCTACAGTATTTACAGTTAGTGTACTGTGTCCTCTGCACAGTGTGCACCTAAAGCTACCTGAAGACAATTGCTGGTGTTCTTCTGATCCTATTAATACTACAGACAGGCAGCTACAGTATTTACAGTTAGTGTACTGTGTCCTCTGCACAGTGTGCACCTAAATCTACCTGAAGACAATTGCTGGTGTTCTCATGCTAATAATACTACAGGCAGGCAATTCATTCTGCTAGCTGCAGTATCAGTATATATATATATATATATATATATATATATACATCCCAGCTTTGTGCAGCTACATCTCACTGCAGGCCATTAGTATGTCTGGAAGGCCACCAAGGAGAGGCAGACAATCACAAGCCAATAAAAGAGGGCAATCCGGCTCTGTGTCTAGAGGCAACAGCGCTGGTCGTGGAGATGCTGCATCCTCATCAGCACGGGCCGTGGGACATGCTTGTTCTTTTTTTTCGGCAGCTGGCCGCATTGAGCCTCAACATGCGGAAGACTTTGTAGAGTGGATGACCAAGCCGTCCTCATCCTCTCTCACCCAGGCTCAGGGTACTTTGTCTGGCAAAGCAGCTGCCAATGCAGCCTTTTGCCTCGGCTCAATGGCATCAGTCACTCATTCCCTAGCCCCACCATGTCCTCCTGAGGAGTCCCCCGAACTGTTTGACTGCAGTGTTGGGTACATGCTCCAGGAGGATGCCCAGCGTTTTGAAGGCTCCAATGATGGTACCCAGCTAGAGGAAGGCAGTAACGTGAGCCCAGAGAGAGGGGGTGTCCAAAAAGGACAGCAATCTGGCAGTCATGTTCCCCCAGCTGCAGCATACTGCCAGCTTTGCTCCAGTGATGAGGAGGGAGGGGATGATGAGCATACTTCCAGCTTTGCTCCAGTGATGAGGAGGGAGGGGATGATGAGGTCGCTGACACCACATGGGTGCCTGATAGGAGAGAGGAGGAGGACGAGGAGGAGGCACATCACCAACCAGGCAGGATGCCCTCCAGGGGCCAGCTTAAGGGCAGCACATCGACCGCATCACACTGCAGAGCTCCGCATGTGCAGGGCGCTGCTGTCTTGAGCGTTATTCCAAAAGTTCTTTGGTGTGGGCCTTTTTTGAGAAGAGTGCATCAGATCCCACTGCTGCTATTTGCAACATATGTCTCAAGCGCACTCGCGTGGCCAAAACATCACCCACTTGGACACCACGTGCTTGACCAGACATATGTCGACCTGCCATGCAGTTCATTGGCAAGTGTACCTAAAAGACCCACACCAAAGAACAAAGAGGACTTCTCCTTGCTCCTCATCATCTGGGATCTCCAACCCCACTATACCTTCAGTCCTCTCTGAGACCTGCACTGAGAGGAATGAAGGTGTAGAATTAGGTGTGTCACAGCCAAGTACTTGGGGGAAATCTGCTATCGGTACACCGACGTCAGACTGTACCAGGCAAATTTCCCTGCCCCAGCTGCTGCACCGCCGAAAGAAGTTCACTCCCAGCCATCCACATGCCCAGCGGTTGAATGCTAGCTTGGCTAAATTGCTAGCACTTCAACTGCAGGATGCAGGACAGGGTGCAGTAGTGTTGGAGGTTGTTCCGCCACCACGCCTCCAAAATTCTACTAGTGGTGATTCTGCCACACCTCTCTCCTCCACCCCCTCCTCTTCTTCTTCCTCCATGGCCTCTTCCTGTGCTGATTTGTCTTCGGAACCAGCGGTGCTCCGTAGGCGTTCAAGGGGCTACGCAAGCACGCAGGCAAAAAGATGCCATGCAGTGCTTGAGCTGGTGTGCTTGGGGGACAGGAGCCACACTGTCAGCTCTGAAGGGGCAGGTTCAGAGGTGGTTGACGTCATGCCAGCTTAAGCCAGGAATGGTGGTTTGTGATAATGGCACCAACCTCCTCTCCACCCTCCGACAGGGACAACTGACCCATGTGCCCTGATTGGCTCATGTCCTTAACTTGGTGGTGGTCCTGAGGCAGGCCAGGAAAGACTGCGTGCATTTCCGCAGGTCATATAATGCCAGTGCTCAGCTGGCTGACCTCCAAAAGGAATTTAACCTGCCCAAGAACTGCCTAATCTGTGATATGCCCACCAGGTGGAACTCAACGTTGTCCATGCTGCAGAAGCTGCACACGCAGCAGAGGGCCATCAATGAATACCTGTACCACTATGGCACCAGGACAGGGTCAGGGGAGCTTGTTTTTTTTTTCCCCACGCCAGTGGGCCATGATCAGGGATGCATGCACTGTCCTGTCACCATTTGAGGAGGCCTCGAGGATGGTGAGCAGTGACAGTGCATGCATCAGTGACACTGTCCCCCTTGTCCACCTGTTGGAGCACACGTGGAATAACGGACAGGTCACTTGAGGTAGAACAGAGGCAGGAAGAGGAGGACTTCCTTAGCTCTCAAGGCCCCCTTTATCCAGACAGTGTTGCTGCATGCCCGCCAATCACACAGGAAGAGGACGAGGAGGAGGAGGAGGATTGTGTCAGCATGGAGGTGGAGCCTGGCACTCAGCATCAGCAGCAGTCTTTAAGGAATCATTTAGAGTCCCAAGAAACCCATGGACTTGTACGTGGCTGGGAGGAGGTGGCTGCAGATCATGTCGTCCTTAGTGACCCAGAGGACTCCGTACCGAATGCCTCAGCAAACCTACGCTGCATGGCCCCCCTGATCCTGCAAAGCCTGCGGAAGGATTCTCGTATTTGTGGCATAAAGGAGAAGGATCAATACTGGCTGGCAACCCTCCTTGAGCCACGTTACAAGGGTAAGGTTGCAGACCTTATCTTGCCATCGCAGAGGGAGCAGAGGATGAAACATCTTCAGGAGGCCTTGCAGAAAGGTCTGCAACGCGTTCCCAGAGACGGGGAGGTTACAAACTCCTCTTCCTGGACAATGTGTTGCTGAGGCTTTGGTCAGTCAAAGGAGCAGTGGAGAAGGTGACCGTCTGACTGATGCATTCAGACAATTTTTTAGTCCGCAGCCCCAAGGTATGATCAGTTCCAGCAACCATCGCCAGCGTCTGTTTTACATGGTGCAGGAATACCTAGGGGCACGATCTGACTTGGACACCTTTCCCACTGAAAATCCTCTGGGTTACTGGGTCTTGAGGATAGATCACTGGCCAGAGCTTGCACAGTATGCAATTGAGCTACTGGCCTGTCCTGCATCCAGCGTTCTTTCGGAATGCACATTCAGTGCTGCTGGAGGCTTTGTAACTGATCACAGGGTGCGCCTGTCCACCAACTCGGTCGATCAACTGACCTTCATAAAAATGAATCAGTCTTGGATCACCACCAGCTACCAAGCACCTGATGCTGATGTAACCGAATCATTTTTTTTGAAATGTCAGATCCCTTCAAGATTGCCTATGCTGATGCTGAGTGACTATCCTGTTATCTCGAGTGACTATCCTCTTCCTCCTCAATGATCACGCTGATAGCTTGTAAGAATATTTTTGGTTCTGGGCGCCGCCACCAGTGGCTAAGGCCCAATTTTTCAGCCCCTGTTTAACAGGGGCGTGTAATTACAATTTTTGATGCAATATTTTGCAAGGAGGGTTCATTGCTGTGCTCAACTAGAGTATTTGTGAGGGGTTGCAGTGTCGTGGCACCAGCACCAGTGCCTAAGGCCCAATTTTTCAGCCCCTGTTTAACAGGAGCGTGTAATTACAATTTTTGATGCAATACTTTGCAGCAGGGCTCATTCCTGCGCTCCAACTAGAGTATCTGTGAGGGGTTGCAGAGTTGTGGCACCAGTGCCTAAGGCCAAATTTTTCTGCCCCTGTTCAACAGAGACGTGTAATTACAATTCTTGATCTAATAATTCACAGCAGGCACCGTTTCTGCACCCACCAAGAGTAACTGTGAGGACTTACAGTGTTGTGGCAACAGCACCACCACCACCACCACCAAAGGCCCAATTTTTCTGACCCTGTTCAACAGGTGCATGTAATTACAATTTTTGATCTAATATTTCACAGCAGAGCCCGTTCCTGCGCCCACCAAGAGTAACTGTGAGGGCTTATAGTGTTGTGGCAACACCAACACCTAAGGCCCCAATTTCTGCAGAGTATATAGGGCAGGCCCCTACTTTCAAACATCCAACTTACAAACGACTCCTATTTGCAAACGGAAGGAGACAACAGGAAGTGAGATGAAATCTACCCCTAGGAAGGGAAATTCTCTCCTGTAAGAGTTAATATGGGAAAAACGTGTCTCCTCTCCACTGATGCTTTATCACCAATCCTTGTTTCACTAAAAACCCCAAATTTTCAAAAAACATTTGTTATTGGGACAGAAAGTGAGGTGAAATCTTCTGAAGAGGTGCACAGACAGCAAAACAAATGTCACAGGGTTGATAACCCTTCCCTATGTTTTCCAAAAAGCTTAAAATAGATTTTTTGGCTGGAGCTACATTATAAAAATGTACCAGTTCAAAATTACAAACAGATTCTACTTAACAACAAACCTACAGTTCCTGTCTTGTTTGCACCGCCTGTATACTGCTGTTCAGAGTATATAGGGCCTGGGGGCCCCACGCCTTTCCTTTTTTTAATTTGGGTGCCGGATTCCCCTTAATATCCATACAAGACCCAAAGGGCCTGGTAATGGACTGGGGGGTGGGGGGTACCTATGCCGTTTGTCTCACTGATTTTCATCCATATTGCCGGGAAACGACATTACATTAAAGCCGCAAGCAGTTTTAAATGACTTTTATTCCTTTAAAAATGTCATTTTGTGCAGGGACTGTTCTAAGCATGGGAAAGAAGCGCCACTTTACAGGCATACTATAGACACCCCCAGGTACGATATTTAAAGGAATATTTCACTTTTTTTTCACTTTAAGCATCATTAAAATCACTGCTCCCAAAAAAACGGCCGTTTTTAAAACTTTTTTTTGCATTGATACATGTTCCCTGGGGCAGGACCCAGGTCCCCAAACCCTTTTTAGGACAATACCATGCAAATTAGCCTTTAAAATTAGCACTTTTGATTTTGAACGTTCGAGTCCCATAGACTTCAATGGGGTTCTAAAGTTCGCGCCAATTTTCGGTCCTGGTGCGACCCGAACCGGGGGGTGTTCGGCTTATCCCTACTGAGCACGCAACCTGGCAGGCCGCAGGAAAAGAGGGGGGACGAGAGAGCACCCCTCTCCTGAATCGTACCAGGCCATATACCCTCAACATTGGAAGAGTGCTTTGGGGTAGCCCCCCAAAGCACCTTTTCCCCATGTTTATGGGAGAAGGGCCTCATCCCCACAACCCTTGCCCGGTGGTTGTGGGGGTCTGTGGGTGGGGGCTTATCAGAATCTGAAAGCCCCCTTTAACAAGGGGACCCCCAGATCCCAGCCCCCCTGTGTGAATTGGTAATGGGGTACAAATTTACCACTACCATTTCACAAAAAAAGTGTCAAAAAATGTTGAAAAAGACAATAGACGGTTTTTGACAAATCCTTTTATTAATGTCTTCTTCTTTCCCCGCTTCTTCTTCCATCATCTTCTGGTTTATCCTTTGGTGTTCTTCTTCTTCTCCATCTTGTTCTTCCCCCACTTCCTCCTCTCTTCCTCTGCTTCTTCCTCCGGTCTTCTCATCCAGCAGCTTCTTCTGGCATCTTCTTCCCCGCTTCGTCCTCCAGACGATCCGCCTCAATGGGAGTCTCCCGCTGTGTGACTCTTCTATTCTTGTGACAGCTCTTATATAACGGAGGGCAGGGTCACCGCATAGGGACTTCCCTATTGCTTTGGTGTCAGAGGGGTGCGGGGTCACCTGTTTACAAGAACAGAAGCGTCACACAGATAGAAGAAGAAGAAGCGGAGGAAGAACAATATGGAGGAAGAAGAAGAACACCGAAGCAAGAACAGAAAAAGATGGAAGAAGAAGTGGGGAAAGAAGAAGACATTAATAAAGGAATTATCAAAAATCATCTATTGTCTGGGGGTCCCCTTGTTAAAGGCGGCTTCCAGATTCCGATAAGCCCCCCCTTCAGACCCCCACAACCACCGGGCAAGGGTTGTGGAGATGAGGCCCTTGTCCCCATCAACATGGGAACAAGGTGCTTTGGGGGCTACCCCAAAGCACCCTCCCCATGTTGAGGGCATGTAGCCTGGTACGGTTTAGGAGGGGGGGCACTCTCTCGTCCCCCCCTCTTTTCCTGCGGCCTGCCAGGTTGCATGCTCGGATAAGGGTCTGGTATGGATTTTTGGGGGACCCCATGCCATTTTTTAAATTTTTTTTGATGGGGACAAGGGCCTCATCCCCACAACCCTTGCCCGGTGGTTGTGGGGGTCTGAAGGGGGCGCTTATAGGAATCTGGAAGCCGCCCTTAACAAGGGGACCCCCAGATCCTGGCCCCCCCTGTGTGAATTGGTAATGGGATACAAATGTACCCCTACCATTTCACAAAAAAGTGTCAAAAATGTTAAAAAAGACAATAGCTGTTTTTTGACAATTTCTTTATTAATACAAAGTCTAAAAAATGCGGTGCTTAAAATGACAGTCCAAAGTAGAGGAGAGGAATATTCCAGTCACCAGCTATAGTGCATGTATACGAAAGCACTCGGCACCACGTGGTAAAGTGATCTGCTTACCAGATGGCTAGAGATTATATGCATGTCGTAATGACCCCAGGCTCATCCTGCATATCTGGCTTTATAGCAAAATACTCCCCCATAGACCAAATAAACAATGTCCAGATAATATTATTCCTCAATAAACTTCTCCAGGAACTCACATCAGATGCAAGGCATTCAGTAAATCGATCAGCAGTGCTCAATGAAGGAAATAAGTGACCAATAGTGAAGCCCGCAATACCATTTAAAAACAAATTTATTGTAGTAACTTACAGTTTAAATTCAAGAGTGAATGCATCACAAGAAACAATCGGCTGCAGCATTCAGTGTGCTGGTGTCAATCTGCCCGACAAGTTTCATCACAAACAGATATCTTCAGATATCTTCTTCCATCTTCTTCTGGTCTCCCTTCGGTTTTCTTCTTCCTCCATCTTGTTCTTCCCCCGTTTCTTCCTCTATCTTCCTCTGCTTCTTCTTCTTCTGACCCCATGCCATTTTTTTTTTTTTGGCACGGAGTTCCCCTTAATATCCATATTAGACTTGAAGAGCCTGATATTGAATTTGGGGGGGACCCCCACGCATTTTTTTTTAAAATTTTGGTTTGGGGTTTCCCTTAATATTCATACCAGACCAAAGGGCCTGGTAATGGACTGTGGGGGAACTCCATGCTGTTTTTTTCAATGACTTTTATGTGTATTGCAGAGACCCGACAATTCATTAATAGCCGCAAGTACTTTTAAATGACTTTTTTTCCCATTTTGCTCTTGGACTGTTGTAAACACGGGAAACATACGAAATTTTATAGGCATACTATAGACACCCCCCAGGTACGAAATTTAAAGGAATATTTTACTTTTATTGTTTCACTTTAAGTATTATTAAAAACACTGCTCCAGAAAAAACGTCCATTTTTAAAACTTTTTTTTGCATTGATACATGTCCCCTGGGGCAGGACCCAGGTCCCCAAACACTTTTTATGACAATAACTTGCATATTAACCTTTAAAATTAGCACTTTTGATTTCTCCCATAGACTTTTAAAGGGTGTTCCGCGGCTTTCGAATTTGCCGCAAACACCCCAGATTATTCGCTATTCCGAGAACGGGCGAATAGCCAATGTTTGAGTCAAACTCATGTTCGACCCGAACATAAAGCCCATCCCTATAGAAGACTCAGCGTTGTCCTCACTGCCATCCGCAGTGATCGAGGAAATAGATAGACCAATCACTACTGACGAGCTAAACGGAGCAATTTCAACCCTGTCAATAGGTAAAAATCCAGGGCCGGATGGCTTTACGAATTCATATTACAAGAAATATATTTCCAGGGGCCCCACTATGTAGCTATTTTAACTTGATTAATGCCTCCAATCCCTTACCCCCAGAAGCCCCATTGGCATACATTATGGTACTCCCTAAATCAGGGAAGGACCCTCATCACTGTGTTAATTAAAGACCTATTTCCCTGTTAAACTATGATACTAAACTTTTGGCTAAAATCCTGGCCCTTCGATTACAGGACCATATAGTGACGCTAGTTCACCCGTATCAAATGGGCTTTATGAAGGGCCGTGAGGCCAGAGACAATACAATTCTGGCCCTACATATTCTTCATCGGATGCAACACGGCCCTGATAAAGCCCCGAGAGTGACATTGTCAATGGATGCTGAAAAGGCGTTTGACAGTGTGAATTGGGTATTCATGATTGAGGTGCTGAGGGGGATGGGTCTGGGCGACCGCATGATGGGTTGAGTTTCAACACTGTATGTGACCCCGAGAGCGAGAGTGAAGGTGAACGGTACACTGTCGGACTATTTTCAAATACGTAACGGAACGAGACAAGGGTGTTTATTGTCTCTGCTGTTGTTTGCCATGATATTGGAGCCCTTCCTTTGTGAAGTAAGGAGAAGTACTGAAATTCTGGGTACACGTATTGGACCTGTTGAAGATAAAGTTTCTTCCCCACAGACATCACTACTAGCTTTGATGGTAGAGGTGTCTAAATTTGGAATTTTAGCCAATTTCAAAATAAATTTTGAGAAGTCTGTACTTTTAGCCAGTCATGTCTCTCCAGCGATAGCAACGATCTTGCAAAACTCTTATCCCTTTATTTGGAAAAAAATCCCATGGTTTATTTGGGAACACATGTTACGCTAGATCCAAAACTTTTGTATGATTTGAACTATGGCTCCCTAATGACGGGGATAATAGGGGACTTGCAGCTTCATCCTCCGATCCGCCTCAGTGGGAGTCTACTGCTGAGTAATGCTTCTGTTTAGGTGACAGCTTTTATATAATGGAGGGTGGGGCCACCCGGTGACCCTGCCCCCTCTCACGCACAGAGACTTCCCTATGGCTTTCTGCGTGGTGTCAGAGGGGGGCAGGGTCACCCTTTTATGTAAACGGGTGACCCCCCTCTGACAACACAGGGAAAGCCATAGAGAAGTCCCTGTGTGTCCCCCGGTGACCCCGCCCTCCGTTACATAAGAGCTGTCACCTGAACAGAAGCATCACACAGCTGGAGACTCCCATTGAGGCGAATCGTAGGATGAAGCAAAGAAGATGCCGGACGAAAAAATCAGAGGAAGAAGCGGGGGAAGAACAAGATGGAGGAGGAAGAAGAACACCAAAGGAAGACCAGAAGAAGATGGAAGAAGAAGCGGGGAAAGAAGAAGACATTAATAAAGGAATTTTCAAAAGCCGTCTGTCTTTTTTCAAACATTTTTGACGCTTTTTTTGTGAAATGGTAGGGGTACATTTGTACCTCATTACCAATTCACACAAGGGGGTGGGATCTGGGGGTCCCCTTGTTAAAGGGGGCTTCCAGATTCCGATAAGCCCCCCACCCACAGACCCCCACAACCACCGGGCAAGGGTTGTGGGGATGAGGTCCTTCTCCCATCAACATGAGGACAAGGTGCTTTGGGGGGCTACCCCAAAGCACCCTCCCAATGTTGAGGGCATGTGGCCTGGTACGGTTCAGGAGGGGGGACGCTCTCTCATCCCCCCCTTTTTTCCTGTGGCCTGCCAGGTTGCGTGCTTGGATAAGGGTCTGGTATGGCTTTTGAGGGGGACCCCCACGCCATTCTTTTAAAAATTTTGGCGTGGGGTTCCCCTTAATATCCATACAAGACCTGAAGGACCTGGTATGGAACTTGGGGGGACCCCCACGCATTTTTAAACAAAAAATTTGGTTCGGGGTTCCCCTGTGGGGGAATCCCATGCCGTTTTTATCAATGAATTTTTAGGTGTATTGCCTGGACCGACAATTCATTATAGCCGCGGGTAGTTTTAAATGACTTTTTTTCCTTTAGAAATGTCATTTTGCTGTTAGACTGTTCTAAACACGGGAAACATATGCCACTTTACAGGCATACTATAGACACCCCCAGGTATGAAATTTAAAGGAAAATTTCACTTTAAGCATTATTAAAATCACTATTCTTGAAAAAACGTCAGTTTTTAAAACTTTTTTTTGCATTGATACATGTCCCCTGGGCAAGATCCAGGTCCCCAAACACTTTTTATGACAATAACTTGCATATTAACCTTTAAAATTAGCACTTTTGAGTTCTCCCATAGACTTTTAAAGGGTGTTCCGCGGCTTTCGAATTTGCCGTGAACACCCCAAATTGTTTGCTATTTGGCGAACAGCCAATGTTCGAGTCGAACTCATGTTTGACCTGAACATAAAGCCCATCCCTAGTGGTCATGCCCCAAGATTAAAGTATTTTGGGAAGCGATCGCCTCATGGTTCGAGAGGTTATCCTCCGGACCCATGGAACTAACGCCCTTAAATTTTCTATTCCATGGGACCCCAATGTCAATCAGATCTTATAGGAAAAGTATTATCCCACATTTATTGAATGCAGCCAAATTTTTAATACTTAGGCTGTGGAAACAGAGTAGATGTCCAATCCTGTCGGACTGGAAGAGAGAGGTCAATCTAATAATGGAGGCTGAAAGATGGGTGCATGCAGTTAAAGATAGAAAGGATAAATTCAGGGGAATGTGGGCAGTATGGGAACACTGCTCTATAGAGATTGGGTAGAGTAAATAATATATAGAGCCACGTGGTCTCTGGGTTCAGATGCAGATGCCCATGGGAGGGGAATCCCCTTTTTCTTTTCTTATTTTTCCTCCCTTTCTCTGTCCTCTTCCTTTTTCTTCCAGGTCATACATGTAGAGGTATATTGATTTTTGAAGGGTGGAATGTGATATTGGGAAGGGATAAGTGGTTGGGGAAAGAGAAAGGTGATAGATCACATAGGAGGGAAGGGTAGGGAAATGTGGACACAGAGGGGGGGTAGCTGGAGTACATAGGGTTAATGAATATGAGGTATATACTCACTTTAGGTAGGTAAGAGGGTAGTATGACTCATAGAAGCCTTGCACATCATCTTTTTTTTTCTCTTCTTTTTGGTTTTTAGAGTGGTGTTGATATGGCTCATAGAAGCCTCCTAACTTTTTTATTCTTTATTTTTTTTTTTCAGGGTGTAACGATGGATTTTTGAAGGGTATTTGGAATTGAATAAAGTGGGTTTATTGGTAGAAGGGGGGGGGGGGGTTAAGGCACAGTGAACACAATGCATTTGGAGGAGGGTTAGGGGTGGGGGAAAATGTATAATTAATCCTTTTTTTTTTTTTTTTTTTTTGGGATGGGGATATAATTGATGTTAAGGATGTTTCCATTTTTTTGATAAATATGAACATATGTGATACAATGTTTGTTTTAATGGATATGTTAAATACTAATAAAAATTTAATAATATAAAAAAAAATAACTCAGCTAAAGGAAAATACTCAGACCAGTTGGAGTGTAAGGCATTGACATAATGTCGAAGATAGGTTTCCAGGGTCTGGTTCATGCGTTTGGTTTGACCATCTGTTTGAGAGTGCTGTGAGGTAGAGAGTAAGAGCGTTACTCACAGTTTCTTGCAGAACGCTCTCCAGAATCGGGAAGCAAACTGGGATCTGCGGTCTGAGACGACATAGGTAGGTATGCCATGATATCTCACAATATGGGAAAGGAAGAGGGTAGACAGTGCTTCCGCTGTAGGTAATCCCGGGAGCGGCACAAATGACACATTTTGGAAAAGCGATCCACTATGAACCATATAGCAGTCATGCCCTCGGACTTGGGTAAGTCTGTAATGAAGTCCATAGTCAAATGGGTCCAAGGTTGTCAAGGTGCCAGTAGTGGTTGTAACAGTCCAGTAGGCAATGTGCAGGGTACTTTATTAGCAGCACAAGTTGGACAGGCAGCCACATAGTCAGTAACATCCCTTTTCATATGAGGCCACCAGACATGATGCTGCAAGGTCTTAAGAGTGATGGTGACACCAGGATGACCAGATAACACACCATGTGCCTAGAGGAGTACAAGTTTTCTGAGGCTAGGGGCTATGAACAGGCGACCTGGTAGTATTTTCAAGCCTTGGGGAACATGATTCTGGGTAAAGAGCCGTAGAGATCTGTGCAACAATTTTGTGAGGTGGGATTATTTACTGCTCGGTAGGTTGATCTTCTTCAGATGTAGCGAACTGTCTGGAAAGAGCATTGGCTTTCTTGTTTTTATGCCCAGAAACATTAAACAACAAACAACAAAATTAAAATGGGAGAAAAACAGGGCCCATCGAGCCTGACGTGAGTTCAAATGTCTTGCAGTCTGAAGATACAGCAGGTTTTTATGATCAGTGAGGATAGAAAAAGGCTTGGGAGCCCCTTCCAGAAGATGTCGCCATTCAGACAATGCCAATTTGATAGCCAGTAGTTCTCGATTCCCAACATCGTAATTCATCTCCGCTGGAGAAAACTTTCTAGAAAAAAATGCTACTGGATGGATTCTACCGGACTTAGGCTGTCTCTGGGACAGCGCGGCACCTGCTCCTACCTCA
Organism: Lithobates clamitans; assembly: GCA_037952925.1. Classification (NCBI taxonomy): domain Eukaryota; kingdom Metazoa; phylum Chordata; class Amphibia; order Anura; family Ranidae; genus Lithobates; species Lithobates clamitans. Next base: position 606,170 of record JBBGZY010001644.1, on the reverse strand, counting down.
GAGGCATCAACCTCAACTATATACCAGAAGATGTCGCCATTCAGACAATACCAATTTCATAGCCAGTAGTTCTTAATTCCCAACATTGTAATTCATCTCCGCTGGAGAAAACTTCTAGAAAAAAATGCTACTGAATGGATTCTACCGGACTTAGGCTGTCTCTGGGACAGGGCGGCACCTACTCCTACCTCAGAGGCATTAACCTCAACTATATACTGGAGATCGGGATTTGGATGCTGAAGAATTGGAGCCTTGCTGAACATGTCTATTAATTGCTGGAAAGCCAATTCCACTTCTGAGGGCAACACCTTGCAATTTGTAACTTTCTTAGTCATAGCAGTAAGGGGGGCTGCAATGGAGGCAAAACCTTTAATGAAGCATCTGTAGTAATTTGCGAAACCTAGAAAGCTTTGGAGCCCTCTTAAAGTGGTCGGTTGGGGCTATTGCAAGACAGCGGAAAGTTTTTGAGGGTCCATTTGGAAACCGACAGCACTTATAATGTATCCAAGGAAAGGAATACGGCTTCGATGGAAACGACATTTCTCAATCTTCGTGTAAAGATGGTTTTCTCTCAGTCGTAATACCTGCTTTACATGTGAGTTGTGCTTTAGATGAGTCTTGGAAACGATTAAAATGGTCGTCCAAGTAAATGATCACAAAACTGTTGCTGAAATCATGAAAAATGTAATTCACGAAACATTAAAAGACAGCAGGGGCGCTACACAACCCAAATGGCATAACCAGATATTTAAAATGTCTATTACGAGTGTTGTATGTTGTCTTCCACTCGTCCCTATCTTTAATTCAAATCAGATTATAAGCCCCTCGTAGGTCCAGTTTAGAGAAGATAAGTACATCAAACAGTTCAAGAATGAGAGGCAAAGGGTAGGAGTCTTTTACAGTGATTTGATTTAACCCTCGATAGTCTATGCATGATTGAAGACGCCCATCTTTTTTTTCAATAAAGTAAAAACCTCCCCCTACTGGAGAAGAAGAGGGTCGGATAAAACTTCTTTCCAATTTGTCTTTTACGTATTCCTCCATTAATTTTTGTTCAGGCAAAGACAGGAGATAGGTCCTTCCTTTGGGAAGAGGTGCTCAAGGAATCAAATTAATTGCACAGTCAAAAGAATGATGTGGAGGTAAAACCTCTGCCTTTTTCTTGCAAAATATGTCTGGAAACTCATGGTATTCACAAGGCAAGGTAGGTGAGATGGCCACGGAAGCCAACAGACAACCAGAAAAAGTCTTTTGGGTTGAGACAGTTCAGATGACAGAATGACCCCCAAGAGGTTAGTTCTCCATTTTCCCAATCAAAAGAAGGGTTATCTTGTTGTAACCATGGGTAAGCAAGGATAATGGGCAGAAGTGGAGAATCAATAAGAGACAAGACAACTTCCTCTTTGTGGAGTACGCCTACCTGACGGGTGATTGTCGTAGTCTCAAATTTTACAATGCCATCTCCCAAGGGTTGTCAATTCAGGGTGGTGATGTTCAGGAGTCTAGACTTTGGAACAAATGGGATATTATTTTCTTTAGCAAAGTGTAGTCCAAGAATATGCCACTGGCTCCAGAATCCACAAAAGCCTCACAGGAGACTAGTTTCGAGGGTAAATGGATAATTGCAGGAACGGTAATCTTGATCTTGGAGGATATACCTGTAAGGTCTAACCCAGCTCCTCCAACACTGGTTAGACCCTGCCTTTTACTGGACGGGAAGGTCAGACAGATAACAAATGTCCTTTAAGTCCACAGTACAGGCATAGGCCCAATGCACGCCTCCTTTGCTTTTCTGTCTCAGTTAGGTGGAGACGGCTTACTTCCATGGGTTCCACAGGTGCCTGGGGTTCAACTGAGATTTCAGATTCTGGCCGAGGTGGTGCTTTGAAGTTAGTGGCCAAACAGTAAACTGGCCTAGGAAACTCGTGAGTTCTAAGTCTCTCTTGGCACCGTTCATGATACCAGACATCCAGACGAACACACAGCTCTATGAATTTCTCAAGGTCTTCTGGAGAATCCTTATAGACTACCGTATTTATCGTCATATAACACGCACAGGCATATAACACGCAGCTTAATTTTAGGAGGGAAGTTTCAGGAAAAAAAACTTAAATTTTAAATAAAGAACTTTGAAGCAAAATAAGGGTCAGTGCCCATAAATGCAGCCTCCCCATTACCCATCTGCAGCCTGATCAATGCCATCTGCTGCCTGATCAATTCCATCTGCAGCCTCACAATTGCCCATCAATGCAGCTTGATCAATGCCCATCTACAGCCTCACAATTGCCCACCAATGCAGCTTGATCAATGCCCATCTGCAGCCTGATCAATGCCCATATGCAGCCTCCCCATTGCCATAAATGCAGCCTGATCAATGCCCATCTGCAGCCTCACCTCAGATTACTGCTGTCTCGGAGGGGACAGGGAGGGGGGTGGGACGACCGCCGTCAGATTACATACAGCAAGAATCTCCTGTTTACTTGGCGTCCTCTTTAATACAAAGTCCCGCCTCCTGGACCGGCTTCTATGATAGACAGAACACTGGTCCAATGCCAGCCCAGGAGACGCGACTTCCTATTACAGAGGCAGCTGATTAAATGGGAGATTCTCGCTGTATGGAATCTGACGGCGCTCGTCCCGCCCCCCTCCCCGTTTCCTCCTTGGCAGCCCAAATTGCAGTATCGGCGTATAACAAGCAAACATTATTTGCACCCCATTTTCAGGGTGAAAAAGTGTGTGTTATACGCCAATAAATACAGTAATTCGCACTTGATGAGATCTGTAAGACCTTTTTGGAAGGCTGCATGTAATGCCCTTGAGTCCCAATTAGTCTCAGCAGCCAGGCCACAGACCTGGTACCTTGTTGTATGTCCAAAAGTGAGTACTCAGTTGCAGAAGCTCTATCTGGCTTGCCAAATACAGTCTGGAGAGAAGCCAAAAATTTGTCAGCATCTTGCAGCACAGGATCATTGTGTTCCAAGTAAGGAGAGACCCAGGCCAGGGCCTTCCCCTTTAACAAGGAAATTACAAAAGTCACTTTGGCAGACGAAATGTTAAAAGTCCCAGGGTTGTTGTGGAAATGCAAACGGCAAACATTTTCAAGTCTCTGCAGTCCTCAGTATCGCCACCAAATTTTCAGGCAGGGGAAGTTTGGGTGATACAGAAGAGGTAGGTTGGATTGGAGCAGGAGTCTGGACCATTGCAGAAGTACCAGGCAAGTAAGATTTAAGCATAGTACAAAGTTCATCTAACTTGGTGTCCAGGGAAGAAAGATGCTGTTCATGAGCTCCAATCACTTGTCCCTAATGTGAAATCACCTTAACAATCTCAGCAGGGTCGACTGCCATTGTGGCCCATTGTAATGCAAGGTACCTGTGATAGGTAGTGTCCAAAGTGGAGCTTGTGCAGTGAGGATTCAGGCGAAAACTTAGTCAGGCAGATCAGGTTGGCAACAGATCAGGCAAAGCGGTACATGATCGAAATCCAGAGAGTGGTCAGGCAGGCAAAGGGTCATACACAAGTAGGGTTGCCACCTCAACCCTTTAAAACCGAACACATATTAATTACACAGGTTCTGTGGTTGATTAAGTTGGTAATTAAACTCACTTGGTGCCTTATCTGCATTCAATTAGCCACAGAACCTGTGTAATTAATATGTGTTCGGGTTTAAAGGGATGAGGTGGCAATTCTATACACAAGCTGACGGTGAAGTACAAAATCAGCAGGCTAGAGAGTAGTCAGGAATTCAGGCAGAAGTTCATATACGGTATTCAGAGTCACAAAGCAGTCACAACACCCAGGGAGCTAGTCCACACAAACGGGCACTGAGAGATAGGAAGTGCTGCTATTTATGGGCTGCTTTGATTGTAGATTGTCCACCGCTGGCAGCAGGTGGGGCTAGTGAGTAAGGTAATGCATCAAACTGAGAGAACATAGTCATAACTGCAGATCTCTTCTGTGGCACAACAAATAAGACTGCAACTGTGGGACCAGAAACATCCCGGTTCAAATACACCCAGGTACCTGACTTGAATTGAGTTGTCTGGGCCTATTCAATTATCCATTGTTTACTATTATTTCTGCATATTTAAATGTTAACACGTGTTACTGTCTGCTTATTATCCTGTATATACCTGATTTTTGAGTGTTCCACTCAACCAGCTTTGGGTGCTGTCCCAAGGTTTTGGCTGATGTACACCTTACTGCACCCACTGTTTGTTTTGCCAATACAGAAAGTCTGCTGAGTTCACCTTATTATTACCTGTATTATGTCAGAACCTAGAGTGTCAGATAGGCTGGGGAGTTGACAGGGTCGAGGTAGTACAAGAGCATAAGCAATATCCAGCAGCCCTCATGGGGGTAGCGCTACAAATATTTTTACTGCTTCTTGTCATAATTAACATGAATAAAACCCAGTAAGAAACATTGAACTTCGACATGTTCTTTAAATCTGTGTTAACAACAATGAATCTAACTTCTGTATCTAGTAGTAGTTTGACACATTCATCTGGTCTTTTAATGTTGCAGACATTTTGCTATTCATCCATGGAGCTTCTTTAGCAACTGAGGAAGCCATCTGTATGAGTTGCAAAATGTCTTCAAAATTATAGAACAAAGGGGTGTTGCTAGCACAGGCTGGGATGGTAGCATACCTCCAGTAGACTCCGGGGAACAACAGCCCATAGCAGCCTCACTGGGTCTTATTTCTGCCAGCAATCATGTTAAATCTAGCTCCCTGTGCTCCACCATCATGACCAGGAAGAGGAAAGAAGAACATTGCCCGCAAAAACTCACTGCATTCTTCACACAGCAGCAAGGATACAGGCAAGATGACACTCTTACTCTTACTCTCCTCCAGCCTCCCGCTCTCCACAGCTGAACATAGGTGTGACCTACCTAGCCGGGACAGAGGCTTTTGGAGAGGATTGAATGCTGACCCCTTGCTTTCTGATTATGGGCCCTGGATTTTAAGGGAACAGTACCCTTTGTGAGGGGAATGAGAAATCCAGTCTGATCTGTACTAATCGGACTCAATCTTGTATATATGTATATATTGTATATTGTCTAATTTTGTTGTGGACTCTTTGCTGTGATTGTTTGGGGTGTGGCTGTATTCCAACGTTCTATTGTGTCTGTCTGTCTTGGATATTATGGGATGTTTATCTCTATGGAGGGAGGGGGGATTCCTCCAACAGCTGTCCTTGCTGATAAGATAAGTTTACTAATGAGAAGTTGAACACACCTGACCTGTGTGTCTATTGTCATTGGACAGTTTATCCCGCCCTGTTTTCCAAGGGTGGGGGAAAAGAGTCTCTGAGTTATTTTATCTGTTGTGTCCATGTGTGATAATAAATCAGTTTGCTGTTTGCCACTCTACACTGGTGTGGTCTGATGTTTTACCCTACACTGAGCTACAACTAGTGAATGTGAAAGTTAAGGGGTCTTGGATTGTGGGGTACTGGACCCTTTCACCCAACCTCACTACATAGTCTGGAACATGATGATTCTAAGTGGCACACAGTTCCATCAAGGAATTGATGTAAACAGTCTTCACCCTGAGTGAGAGCACATATGAGAACTATGCAATGATTTCTCCCCTGCCGATTGGAGCACTTATGTAGCCGAACCTTTACCCCTTAACAATGAGTTGCATGCAGACCCACATGATCCATTATTTTACAGTTGTGTTGACAGTTTTTTGTTTTTTCTCTGATGCTTTTTTGTTGTTTCTACTTTCAGTCAGAGATATGCCTATTGCATAATACAATAATTAGGCAATGCCATCGCTTGTCATGGAGTAGCTGCAGTCCAGATCCTTCACAAGTATGGTGTGCACTGAGACTTAATTCCTTTATTATACCTTTGTACTCATGCTTGTCCCAAGCGAACCACCCTGAGTGTCTCATTTCTTTAATTTAATGCTAGAGGCTTAAATCAGCCAAATGGGCATCTCTGTGGAAGGAGGCCAAATCCCATTGGTGTGATATTCTATGTACTCAAGAGACACACTTCCACATTCAGGCTCCCCCTAAATGCTCACACTGGAGCTTCACTCACAAATGTATGGCTAATAGTGCTGTAAAAAAAAAAGAGGCGTACTTATCACCATTAAGGACACAGTATCAATTACTCTTTATGATGGAGTTAAAGATCCTTTGGGTCACTATATCATTTTGGTGTCTGGTATCAACTCTACTGGTACACGCCTATTAATGTGTATGCCCCAAACACACACCAAATCTTCTTCCTACATAACTTGTAAAGTATGACAAGGTTTATTATTAATGCCTGGAGATTTTAGTATCACACATGATTCACAGATGGACTATTCCTCTACACTTCAATGTAATTCTCAACCTTGCTTCCTATTTTACACTCTAATGATCTCTATAATGCCTAGAGATGCTTCCACACAAGTTAAAGAGACTTTACATTTTTTCTTAACAAGATATAACTCTTATACAAGAAAAGATTTATTTCTCACTGATAAATGGCTTTTGCAGAGAGTTTCTAACACTACGGTAAACACAATTATGTGGTTGGACCATGCGTCAATATCACTGACTGTTTAATATGCCTGTCCTTCTACCCCTACATTTATTTGGAGATCATTTCACCAACTTTGTTTGTGGAATAGCCACAAGGCATTCATACAGAGTATATTTATCAAAATGGGGGCAAATGTCAAGAAACAGGGACATTTGAATAACATTATATCTGAAATTAAAACACTGGAAATCCAAAACAAAACTAACCCATCTCCCTCTGTGTCAACGGGTCTTACACGTTTAAGACATGACCTAAGGATGCTTTTGCTGAATGATTAAGAAAATACCTTTAAGTGGTTAAGAATAGGGATGAGCTTCGTGTTCGAGTCGAACCCATGTTCGACTCGAACATCGGCTGTTCAGTCGTTCGCCGAATTGCGAACGATATGGGCCGTTCGCGCCAAATTCGTGTGGCGCGTCACGGCCCATAATTCACTGCGGCATCGCAGTGCATTGCTGGCTGATGATTGGCCAAGCATGCACTATGACCCGCATGCTTGGCCAATCACAGCGCCGTCAGTAGAGAGAGCTGTAATTGGCCAAAGCCAGGGTGGCTTTGGCCAATTATGGCTCAGGGGATTTAGTACACGCCCCACACTATATAAGGCCGCCTGCACGGCGGCCCTGTGTAGTGTGTGTTCCGGTGTGCTAAGAGATAGAGAGAGAGACAGTGTCATTTGATTTGAGTTAGATAGATTAGGCAGAACAGTCAGTCAGTTAGCTGCACTTACAGTGTATTGTGTATATATATGCATCCCAGGTGTTGCATATATATATATATACACACTGTGTTCAGTTTAGCTAGATCCGTTCCTGTTATCTTCTATCTAGACTATTTACATTTAGTGCAGTGCGTCCTGCTCACAGTGTTCAGCTAGATCTGTTCCTGTTATTTACATTTAGTGCAGTGCGTCCTGCTCACAGTGTTCAGCTAGATCCATTCCTGCTATTTACATTTAGTGCAGTGCGTCCTGCTCACAGTGTTCAGCTAGATCCGTTCCTGCTATTTACATTTAGTGCAGTGCGTCCTGCTCACAGTGTTCAGCTAGATCCGTTCCTGCTATTTACATTTAGTGCAGTGCGTCCTGCTCACAGTGTTCAGCTAGATCCGTTCCTGCTATTTACATTTAGTGCAGTGCGTCCTGCTCACAGTGTTCAGCTAGATCCGTTCCTGCTATTTACATTTAGTGCAGTGCGTCCTGCTCACAGTGTTCAGCTAGATCCGTTCCTGTTATCTTCTAGACTATTTACATTTAGTGCAGTGCGTCCTGCTCACAGTGTTCAGCTATATCCGTTCCTGTTATTTACATTTAGTGCAGTGCGTCCTGCTCACAGTGTTCAGCTAGATCCGTTCCTGATATTTACATTTAGTGCAGTGCGTCCTGCTCACAGTGTTCAGCTAGATCCGTTCCTGCTATTTACATTTAGTGCAGTGCGTCCTGCTCACAGTGTTCAGCTAGATCCGTTCCTGCTATTTACATTTAGTGCAGTGCGTCCTGCTCACAGTGTTCAGCTAGATCCGTTCCTGCTATTTACATTTAGTGCAGTGCGTCCTGCTCACAGTGTTCAGCTAGATCCGTTCCTGTTATCTTCTAGACTATTTACATTTAGTGCAGTGCGTCCTGCTCACAGTGTTCAGCTAGATCCGTTCCTGCTATTTACATTTAGTGCAGTGCGTCCTGCTCACAGTGTTCAGCTAGATCCGTTCCTGCTATTTACATTTAGTGCAGTGCGTCCTGCTCACAGTGTTCAGCTAGATCCGTTCCTGTTATCTTCTAGACTATTTACATTAGTGCAGTGCGTCCTGCTCACAGTGTTCAGCTAGATCCGTTCCTGTTATTTACATTTAGTGCAGTGCGTCCTGCTCACAGTGTTCAGCTAGATCCAATCCTGCTATTTACATTTAGTGCAGTGCGTCCTGCTCACAGTGTTCAGCTAGATCCGTTCCTGCTAATTACATTTAGTGCAGTGCGTCCTGCTCAGTGTTCAGCTAGATCCGTTCCTGCTATTTACATTTAGTGCAGTGCGTCCAGCTCACAGTGTTCAGCTAGATCCGTTCCTGCTATTTACATTTAGTGCAGTGCGTCCTGCTCACAGTGTTCAGCTAGATCCGTTCCTGTTATCTTCTAGACTATTTACATTTAGTGCAGTGCGTCCTGCTCACAGTGTTCAGCTAGATCCGTTCCTGCTATTTACATTTAGTGCAGTGCGTCCTGCTCACAGTGTTCAGCTAGATCCGTTCCTGCTATTTACATTTAGTGCAGTGCGTCCTGCTCACAGTGTTCAGCTAGATCCGTTCCTGCTATTTACATTTAGTGCAGTGCGTCCTGCTCACAGTGTTCAGCTAGATCCGTTCCTGTTATCTTCTAGACTATTTACATTAGTGCAGTGCGTCCTGCTCACAGTGTTCAGCTAGATCCGTTCCTGCTATTTACATTTAGTGCAGTGCGTCCAGCTCACAGTGTTCAGCTAGATCCGTTCCTGCTATTTACATTTAGTGCAGTGCGTCCTGCTCACAGTGTTCAGCTAGATCCGTTCCTGTTATCTTCTAGACTATTTACATTTAGTGCAGTGCGTCCTGCTCACAGTGTTCAGCTAGATCCGTTCCTGCTATTTTTACATTTAGTGCAGTGCGTCCTGCTCACAGTGTTCAGCTAGATCCGTTCCTGCTATTTACATTTAGTGCAGTGCGTCTTGCTCAGTGTTCAGCTAGATCCGTTCCTGCTATTTACATTTAGTGCAGTGCGTCCTGCTCACAGTGTTCAGCTAGATCCGTTCCTGCTATTTACATTTAGTGCAGTGCGTCCTGCTCACAGTGTTCAGCTAGATCCGTTCCTGTTATCTTCTAGACTATTTACATTAGTGCAGTGCGTCCTGCTCACAGTGTTCAGCTAGATCCGTTCCTGTTATTTACATTTAGTGCAGTGCGTCCTGCTCACAGTGTTCAGCTAGATCCGTTCCTGCTATTTACATTTAGTGCAGTGCGTCCTGCTCACAGTGTTCAGCTAGATCCGTTCCTGCTATTTACATTTAGTGCAGTGCGTCCTGCTCACAGTGTTCAGCTAGATCCGTTCCTGTTATCTTCTAGACTATTTATATTTAGTGCAGTGCGTCCTGCTCAGTGTTCAGCTATATCCGTTCCTGTTATTTACATTTAGTGCAGTGCGTCCTGCTCACAGTGTTCAGCTATATCCGTTCCTGCTATTTACATTTAGTGCAGTGCGTCCTGCTCACAGTGTTCAGCTAGATCCGTTCCTGCTAATTACATTTAGTGCAGTGCGTCCTGCTCACAGTGTTCAGCTAGATCCGTTCCTGCTATTTACATTTAGTGCAGTGCGTCCAGCTCAGTGTTCAGCTAGATCCGTTCCTGCTATTTACATTTAGTGCAGTGCGTCCTGCTCACAGTGTTCAGCTAGATCCGTTCCTGTTATCTTCTAGACTATTTAAATTTAGTGCAGTGCGTCCTGCTCAGTGTTCAGCTAGATCCGTTCCTGCTATTTACATTTAGTGCAGTGCGTCCTGCTCACAGTGTTCAGCTAGATCCGTTCCTGCTATTTACATTTAGTGCAGTGCGTCCTGCTCACAGTGTTCAGCTAGATCCGTTCCTGTTATCTTCTAGACTATTTACATTAGTGCAGTGCGTCCTGCTCACAGTGTTCAGCTAGATCCGTTCCTGTTATTTACATTTAGTGCAGTGCGTCCTGCTCACAGTGTTCAGCTAGATCCGTTCCTGCTATTTACATTTAGTGCAGTGCGTCCTGCTCACAGTGTTCAGCTAGATCCGTTTCTGCTAATTACATTTAGTGCAGTGCGTCCTGCTCACAGTGTTCAGCTAGATCCGTTCCTGCTATTTACATTTAGTGCAGTGCGTCCTGCTCACAGTGTTCAGCTAGATCCGTTCCTGCTAATTACATTTAGTGCAGTGCGTCCTGCTCACAGTGTTCAGCTAGATCCGTTCCTGCTATTTACATTTAGTGCAGTGCGTCCAGCTCAGTGTTCAGCTAGATCCGTTCCTGCTATTTACATTTAGTGCAGTGCGTCCTGCTCACAGTGTTCAGCTAGATCCGTTCCTGTTATCTTCTAGACTATTTAAATTTAGTGCAGTGCGTCCTGCTCACAGTGTTCAGCTAGATCCGTTCCTGCTATTTACATTTAGTGCAGTGCGTCCTGCTCACAGTGTTCAGCTAGATCCATTCCTGCTATTTACATTTAGTGCAGTGCGTCCTGCTCACAGTGTTCAGCTAGATCCGTTCCTGCTATTTACATTTAGTGCAGTGCGTCCTGCTCACAGTGTTCAGCTAGATCCGTTCCTGTTATCTTCTAGACTATTTACATTAGTGCAGTGCGTCCTGCTCACAGTGTTCAGCTAGATCCGTTCCTGTTATTTACATTTAGTGCAGTGCGTCCTGCTCACAGTGTTCAGCTAGATCCGTTCCTGCTATTTACATTTAGTGCAGTGCGTCCTGCTCACAGTGTTCAGCTAGATCCGTTCCTGCTAATTACATTTAGTGCAGTGCGTCCTGCTCACAGTGTTCAGCTAGATCCGTTCCTGCTATTTACATTTAGTGCAGTGCGTCCAGCTCAGTGCTCAGCTAGATCCGTTCCTGCTATTTACATTTAGTGCAGTGCGTCCAGCTCACAGTGTTCAGCTAGATCCGTTCCTGCTATTTACATTTAGTGCAGTGCGTCCTGCTCACAGTGTTCAGCTAGATCCGTTCCTGTTATCTTCTAGACTATTTACATTTAGTGCAGTGCGTCCTGCTCACAGTGTTCAGCTAGATCCGTTCCTGCTATTTACATTTAGTGCAGTGCGTCCTGCTCACAGTGTTCAGCTAGATCCGTTCCTGCTATTTACATTTAGTGCAGTGCGTCCTGCTCACAGTGTTCAGCTAGATCCGTTCCTGCTATTTACATTTAGTGCAGTGCGTCCTGCTCACAGTGTTCAGCTAGATCCGTTCCTGTTATCTTCTAGACTATTTACATTAGTGCAGTGCGTCCTGCTCAGTGTTCAGCTAGATCCGTTCCTGTTATTTACATTTAGTGCAGTGCGTCCTGCTCACAGTGTTCAGCTAGATCCGTTCCTGCCAATTACATTTAGTGCAGTGCGTCCTGCTCACAGTGTTCAGCTAGATCCGTTCCTGCTATTTACATTTAGTGCAGTGCGTCCAGCTCAGTGTTCAGCTAGATCCGTTCCTGCTATTTACATTTAGTGCAGTGCGTCCAGCTCACAGTGTTCAGCTAGATCCGTTCCTGCTATTTACATTTAGTGCAGTGCGTCCTGCTCACAGTGTTCAGCTAGATCCGTTCCTGTTATCTTCTAGACTATTTACATTTAGTGCAGTGCGTCCTGCTCACAGTGTTCAGCTAGATCCGTTCCTGCTATTTACATTTAGTGCAGTGCGTCCTGCTCACAGTGTTCAGCTAGATCCGTTCCTGCTATTTACATTTAGTGCAGTGCGTCCTGCTCACAGTGTTCAGCTAGATCCGTTCCTGCTATTTACATTTAGTGCAGTGCGTCCTGCTCACAGTGTTCAGCTAGATCCGTTCCTGTTATCTTCTAGACTATTTACATTAGTGCAGTGCGTCCTGCTCACAGTGTTCAGCTAGATCCGTTCCTGTTATTTACATTTAGTGCAGTGCGTCCTGCTCACAGTGTTCAGCTAGATCCGTTCCTGCTAATTACATTTAGTGCAGTGCGTCCTGCTCACAGTGTTCAGCTAGATCCGTTCCTGCTATTTACATTTAGTGCAGTGCGTCCAGCTCACAGTGTTCAGCTAGATCCGTTCCTGCTATTTACATTTAGTGCAGTGCGTTCAGCTCACAGTGTTCAGCTAGATCCGTTCCTGCTATTTACATTTAGTGCAGTGCGTCCTGCTCAGTGTTCAGCTAGATCCGTTCCTGTTATCTTCTAGACTATTTACATTTAGTGCAGTGCGTCCTGCTCACAGTGTTCAGCTAGATCCGTTCCTGTTATCTTCTAGACTATTTACATTTAGTGCAGTGCGTCCTGCTCACAGTGTTCAGCTAGATCCGTTCCTGTTATCTTCCTACTGACAGGCAGGCTTGTCTGGTTACAGTATATAAAGCTACCTGAAGAAAATTACAGGTGTTCTATTTGATCCTATTAGTACCACGGTCAGGCAGCTAGACTATTTACATTTAGTACAGTGCGTCCTGCTCACAGTGTTCAGCTAGATCCGTTCCTGTTATCTTCCTACTGACAGGCAGGCTTGTCTGGTTACAGTATATAAAGCTACCTGAAGAAAATTACAGGTGTTCTATCCCAGCTTAGTGCAGCTACAGGCCATTAGTATGTCTGGAAGGCCAAGAAGGAGAGGCAGACAGTCACAAGCCAATAAGAGAGGGCAAGCAGGCTCTGTGTCTAGTGCTGGTCGTGGAGACGGTGCATCCTCATCAGCACGTGGCCATGGGACACGCTTGGCCTTTTTTTTCGGCAGCTGGCCGTGTTGAGCCACAACATGCGGAAGACTTGGTCGAGTGGATGACCAAGCCGTCCTCATCCTCCTCATCCTCTCTCACCCATGCCCAGGGTGCTTTGTCTGGCAAAGCAGCGGCCTCTTCCCTCAGCTCAATGTCATCAGTGACTCCTTCCCTAGCTCCACCATGTCCTCATGAGGATTCCCTCGAACTGTTTGACCACAGTGTTGGGTACATGCTCCAGGAGGATGCCCAGCGTTTGGAAGGCTCTGATGATGATACTGAGCTCGATGAAGGCAGTAACATTAGCACGGACAGAGGGGGTGCCCAAGAAGGACAGCAATCTGGCAGTCATGCTCCCCCTGCTGCAGCATACTGCCAGGTTTGCTCCAGTGATGAGGAGGGAGGGGATGATGAGGTCACTGACTCAACGTGGGTGCCTGATAGGAGAGAGGAGGAGGAGGAGGAGGAGGAGGCGGCACATCACCAACGAGGCAGGATGCCCTCCAGGGGCCAGCCTAAGGGCAGCACATTGACTGCATCACACCCCAAAGCTCCACATGTGCAGGGCGCTGCAGTCTCTGCGCGTTATTCAAAAAGTTCTTTGGTGTGGGCCTTTTTTGAGACGAGTGCATCAGATCGCACCGCTGCTATTTGCAACATATGTCTCAAGCATATCTCGCGTGGCCAAAACATCTCCCGCTTGGGTACCACATGCTTGACCAGACATATGTTGACCTGCCATGCAGTTCGTTGGCAAGCGTATCTAAAAGACCCACACCAAAGAACAAAGAGGACCTCTCCTTGCTCCTCATCAGCTGAGATTTCCAACCCCACTAGACCTTCAGTCCTCTGAGACCTGCAGTGAGAGGAATGAAGGTGTAGAATTAGGTGTGTCACAGCCAAGTACTTGTGGGCAATCTGCTTTTGGTACACCGACGTCAGATTGTACCAGGCAAATTTCCCTGCCCCAGCTGCTGCACCGCCGAAAGAAGTTTGCTCCCAGCCATCCACATGCCCAGCGGTTGAATGCTAGCTTGGCAAAATTGCTAGCACTTCAACTGCTGCCTTTTCAGTTGGTAGACTCTGCCCCCTTCCGTGAGTTTGTGGAATGTGCAGTTCCTCAGTGGCAGGTACCCAAACGCCACTTTTTCTCACGGAAGGCGATTCCGGCTCTCTACCGGCATGTGGAAGGCAATGTCCATGCCTCGCTGGACAGGGCGGTCAGCGGTAAGGTGCATATTACCACTGACTCATGGTCCAGCAGGCATGGACAGGGACGTTACCTAAGTTTCACGGCGCATTGGGTGACTCTGCTGGCAGCTGGAAAGGATGCAGGACAAGGTGCAGTAGTGTTGGAGGTTGTTCCGCCACCACGCCTCCAAAATGCTGATTGTGACACACCTCTCTCCTCCACCCCCTCCTCTTCTTCTTCCTCCATGGCCTCTTCCTCGGAACCAGCGGTGCTCCGTAGGCGTTCAAGGGGCTACGCAAGTACGCAGGCCAAAAGATGCCATGCGGTGCTTGAGCTGGTGTGCTTGGGGGACAGGAGCCACACTGGGGCAGAGGTTCTGTCAGCTCTGCAGGGGCAGGTTCAGAGGTGGTTGACGCCATGCCAACTTAAGGCAGGAATGGTGGTTTGCGACAATGGCACCAACCTCCTCTCTGCCCTCCGACAGGGACAAATGACCCATGTGCCCTGTTTGGCTCACGTCCTTAACTTGGTGGTGCAGCGGTTCTTGGGCAGGTACCCGGGCTTACAGGATGTCCTGAGGCAGGCCAGGAAAGTCTGTGTGCATTTCCGCCGGTCATATAATGCCAGTGCTCGGCTGACGGACCTCCAAAAGGAGTTTAACCTGCCCAAGAACTGCCTAATCTGTGACATGCCCACCAGGTGGAACTCAACGTTGGCCATGCTGCAGCGGCTGCACACGCAGCAGAGGGCCATCAATGAGTACCTGTGCGACTATGGCACCAGGACAGGGTCAGGGGAGCTTGGTTTTTTTTCCCCACGCCAGTGGGCCATGATCAGGGATGCATGCACTGTCCTGTCACCATTCGAGGAGGCCACGAGGATGGTGAGCACTGACAGTGCATGCATCAGTGACACTGTCCCCCTTGTCCACCTGTTGGAGCACACGCTGCGTGGAATAATGGACAGGGCACTTGAGGCAGAACAGAGGCAGGAAGAGGAGGACTTCCTTAGCTCTCAAGGCCCCCTTTATCCAGACAGTGTTCCTGCGTGCCCGCCGATCACACAGGAAGAGGACGAGGAGGAGAAGGAGGAAGATTGTGTCAGTATGGAGGTGGAGCCTGGCACTCAGCATCAGCAGCAGTCTTTAAGGGATCAGTCCCAAGGAACACATAGACTTGTACGTGGCTGGGAGGAGGTGGCTGTTGTCCTTAGTGACCCAGAGGACTCCGGACCGAATGCCTCAGCAAACCTACGCTGCATGGCCTCCCTGATCCTGCAAAGCCTGCGTAAGGATCCTCGTATTCGTGGTATCAAGGAGAAGGACCAATACTGGCTGGCAACCCTCCTTGATCCACGTTACAAGGGTAAGGTTGCGGACCTTATCTTGCCATCGCAGAGGGAGCAGAGGATGAAACATCTTCGGGAGGCCTTGCAGAAAGGTCTGTGCAACGCGTTCCCAGAGACTGGGAGGTTACAAACTCCTGTTTCTGGACAACGTGTTGCTGAGGCTTCGGTCAGTCAAAGAAGGAGCGGTGGAGAAGGTGGCCGTCTGACCGATGCGTTCAGACAATTTTTTGGTCCGCAACCCCAAGGTATGATCGGTTCCAGCAACCATCGCCAGCGTCTGTTTTACATGGTGCAGGAATACCTAGGGGCAAGATCAGACTTGGACACCTTTCCCACCGAAAATCCTTTGGGTTACTGGGTCTTGAGGATGGATCACTGGCCAGAGCTTGCACAGTATGCAATTGAGCTACTGGCCTGTCCTGCATCCAGCGTTCTTTCGGAACGCACATTCAGTGCTGCTGGAGGCGTGGTAACCGATCACAGGGTGCGTCTGTCCACCGACTCGGTCGATCGGCTGACCTTCATAAAAATGAATCGGTCTTGGATCACCACCAGCTACCAAGCACCTGATGCAGATGTAACCGAATAATTTTTTTTGAAATCTCAGATCCCTTCAAAGACTGCCTATGCTGATGCTGAGTGACTACCCCTGAGTAGGGATGAGCCGAACACCCCCCGGTTCGGTTCGCACCAGAACCCGCGAACGGACCGCAAGTTCGCACGAACGTTAGAACCCCATTGACGTCTATGGGACTCGAACGTTCGAAATCAAAAGTGCTCATTTTAAAGGCTAATTTGCATGGTATTGTCCTAAAAAGGGTTTGGGGACCCGGGTCCTACCCCAGGGGACATGTATCAATGCAAAAAAAACTTTTAAAAACGGCCGTTTTTTCGGGAGCAGTGATTTTAATGATGCTTAAAGTAAAAAAAAAAAAGTGAAATATTCCTTTAAATATCGTACCTGGGGGGTGTCTATAGTATGCCTGTAAAGTGACGCGTGTTTCCCATGTTTAGAACAGTCCCTGCACCAAATGTCATTTTTAAAGGAAAAAATCTCATTTAAAACTGCTTGCGGGTTTAATGTCATGTCGGGTCATGGCAATATGGATGAAAATCAGTGAGACAAACGGCATGGGTACCCCCCAGTCCATTACCAGGCCCTTTGGGTCTTGTATGGATATTAAGGGGAACCCCGCACCCAAATTAAAATAAGGAAAGGTCCCTATATACTCTGAACAGCAGTATACAGGCGGTGCAAACAAGACAGGGACTGTAGGTTTGTTGTTAAGTAGAATCTGTTTGTAATTTTGAACATTTTTAATGTGTTTAGCTCCAGCCAAAAAATCTTTTCTAAGCTTTTTGGAAAACATAGGGAAGGGTTATCACCCCTGTGACATTTGTTTTGCGTCTTTCCTCCTCTTCAGAAGATTTCACCTCACTTTTTTGTCCCAATGAAAAATGTTTTTTGAAAATTTGGGTTTTTTTGTGGAACAAGGATTGGAAAGCATCAGTGGAAAGGAAAAATTGTTTTCCCATATTAACTCTTACAGGAGAGAATTTCCCTTCCTTAGGGGTAGATTTCATCTCACTTCCTGTTGTCTCCTTCCGTTTGCAAGTAGGAGTCGTTTGTAAGTTAGATGTTTGAAAGTAGGGTCCTGCCCTATATACTCAGCAGAAATTTGGGCCTTAGGTGTTGCTGTGGCCAAAACACTGTAAGCCCTCACAGGGCCCTGCTGTGAAATATTAGATCAAGAATTGTAATTACATGCCCCTGTTGAACAGGAGCTGAAAAATTAGGCCTTAGGCACTGGTGCTGGTGCCACAACACTGCAACCCCTCACAGACACTCTAGTTGAAACGCAGGAACAAGCCCTGCTGCAAAGTATTGCATCAAAAATTGTAATTACACGCCCCTGTTAGACAGGGGCTGAAAAATTGGGTCTTAGGCACTGGTGCTGGTGCCACAACACTGCAACCCCTCACAGACACTCTAGTTGAAACGCAGGAACAAGCCCTGCTGCAAAGTATTGCATCAAAAATTGTAATTACACGCCCCTGTTAGACAGGGGCAGAAAAATTGGGTCTTAGGCACTGGTGCTGGTGCCACAACACTGCAACCCCTCACAGACACTCTAGTTGGAATGCAGGAACAAGCCCTGCTGCAAAGTATTGCATCAAAAATTGTAATTACACGCCCCTGTTAGACAGGGGCAGAAAAATTGGGTCTTAGGCACTGGTGCTGGTGCCACAACACTGCAACCCCTCACAGACACTCTAGTTGGAATGCAGGAACAAGCCCTGCTGCAAAGTATTGCATCAAAAATTGTAATTACACGCCCCTGTTAGACAGGGGCTGAAAAATTGGGTCTTAGGCACTGGTGCTGGTGCCACAACACTGCAACCCCTCACAGACACTCTAGTTGGAATGCAGGAACGAGCCCTGCTGCAAAGTATTACATCAAAAATTGTAATTACACGCCCCTGTTAAACAGGGGCTGAAAAATTGTGCCTTAGGCACTGGTGGTGGCGCCCAGAACCAAAAATGTTCTTACAAGCTATCAGCGTGATGATTGAGGAGGAAGAGGATAATTACTCAGGGATAGTCACTCAGCATCAGCATAGGCAGTCTTTGAAGGGATCTGAGATTTCAAAAAAAATTATTCGGTTACATCTGCATCAGGTGCTTGGTAGCTGGTGGTGATCCAAGACTGATTCATTTTTATGAAGGTCAGCCGATCGACCGAGTCGGTGGACAGACGCACCCTGTGATCGGTTACCACGCCTCCAGCAGCACTGAATGTGCGTTCCGAAAGAACGCTGGATGCAGGACAGGCCAGTAGCTCAATTGCATACTGTGCAAGCTCTGGCCAGTGATCCATCCTCAAGACCCAGTAACCCAGAGGATTTTCGGTGGGAAAGGTGTCCAAGTCTGATCTTGCCCCTAGGTATTCCTGCACCATGTAAAACAGACGCTGGCGATGGTTGCTGGAACCGATCATACCTTGGGGCTGCGGACCAAAAAATTGTCTGAACGCATCGGTCAGACGGCCACCTTCTCCACCGCTCCTTCTTTGACTGACCGAAGCCTCAGCAACACGTTGTCCAGAAACAGGAGTTTGTAACCTCCCAGTCTCTGGGAACGCGTTGCACAGACCTTTCTGCAAGGCCTCCCGAAGATGTTTCATCCTCTGCTCCCTCTGCGATGGCAAGATAAGGTCCGCAACCTTACCCTTGTAACGTGGATCAAGGAGGGTTGCCAGCCAGTATTGGTCCTTCTCCTTGATACCACGAATACGAGGATCCTTACGCAGGCTTTGCAGGATCAGGGAGGCCATGCAGCGTAGGTTTGCTGAGGCATTCGGTCCGGAGTCCTCTGGGTCACTAAGGACAACAACGTCCGCAGCCACCTCCTCCCAGCCACGTACAAGTCCATGTGTTCCTTGGGACTGATCCCTTAAAGACTGCTGATGCTGAGTGCCAGGCTCCACCTCCATACTGACACAATCTTCCTCCTCCTCCTCCTCCTCCTCCTCCTCCTCCTCCTCGTCCTCTTCCTGTGTGATCGGCGGGCACGCAGGAACACTGTCTGGATAAAGGGGGCCTTGAGAGCTAAGGAAGTCCTCCTCTTCCTGCCTCTGTTCTGCCTCAAGTGCCCTGTCCATTATCCCACGCAGCGTGTGCTCCAACAGGTGGACAAGGGGGACAGTGTCACTGATGCATGCACTGTCAGTGCTCACCATCCTCGTGGCCTCCTCGAATGGTGACAGGACAGTGCATGCATCCCTGATCATGGCCCACTGGCGTGGGGAAAAAAAACCAAGGTCCCCTGACCCTGTCCTGGTGCCATAGTCGCACAGGTACTCATTGATGGCCCTCTGCTGCGTGTGCAGCCGCTGCAGCATGGCCAACGTCGAGTTCCACCTGGTGGGCATGTCACAGATTAGGCGGTTCTTGGGCAGGTTAAACTCCTTTTGGAGGTCCGTCAGCCGAGCACTGGCATTATATGACCGGCGGAAATGCACACAGACTTTCCTGGCCTGCCTCAGGACATCCTGTAAGCCCGGGTACCTGCCCAAGAACCGCTGCACCACCAAGTTAAGGACGTGAGCCAAACAGGGCACATGGGTCAGTTGTCCCTGTCGGAGGGCAGAGAGGAGGTTGGTGCCATTGTCGCAAACCACCATTCCTGCCTTAAGTTGGCGTGGCGTCAACCACCTCTGAACCTGCCCCTGCAGAGCTGACAGAACCTCTGCCCCAGTGTGGCTCCTGTCCCCCAAGCACACCAGCTCAAGCACCGCATGGCATCTTTTGGCCTGCGTACTTGCGTAGCCCCTTGAACGCCTACGGAGCACCGCTGGTTCCGAGGAAGAGGCCATGGAGGAAGAAGAAGAGGAGGGGGTGGAGGAGAGAGGTGTGTCACAATCAGCATTTTGGAGGCGTGGTGGCGGAACAACCTCCAACACTACTGCACCTTGTCCTGCATCCTTCCCAGCTGCCAGCAGAGTCACCCAATGCGCCGTGAAACTTAAGTAACGTCCCTGTCCATGCCTGCTGGACCATGAGTCAGCGGTAATATGCACCTTACCGCTGACCGCCCTGTCCAGCGAGGCATGGACATTGCCTTCCACATGCCGGTAGAGAGCCGGAATCGCCTTCCGTGAGAAAAAGTGGCGTTTGGGTACCTGCCACTGAGGAACCGCACATTCCACAAACTCACGGAAGGGGGCAGAGTCTACCAACTGAAAAGGCAGCAGTTGAAGTGCTAGCAATTTTGCCAAGCTAGCATTCAACCGCTGGGCATGTGGATGGCTGGGAGCAAACTTCTTTCGGCGGTGCAGCAGCTGGGGCAGGGAAATTTGCCTGGTACAATCTGACGTCGGTGTACCAAAAGCAGATTGCCCATAAGTACTTGGCTGTGACACACCTAATTCTACACCTTCATTCCTCTCACTGCAGGTCGCAGAGAGGACTGAAGGTCTAGTGGGGTTGGAAATCTCAGCTGATGAGGAGCAAGGAGAGATCGTCTTTGTTCTTTGGTGTGGGTCTTTTAGATACGCTTGCCAACGAACTGCATGGCAGGTCAACATATGTCTGGTCAAGCATGTGGTACCCAAGCGGGAGATGTTTTGGCCACGCGAGATACGCTTGAGACATATATTGCAAATAGCAGCGGTGCGATCTGATGCACTCGTCTCAAAAAAGGCCCACACCAAAGAACTTTTTGAATAACGCGCAGAGACTGCAGCGCCCTGCACATGTGGAGCTTTGGGGTGTGATGCAGTCAATGTGCTGCCCTTAGGCTGGCCCCTGGAGGGCATCCTGCCTAGTTGGTGATGTGCCACCTCCTCCTCCTCCTCCTCCTCCTCCTCCTCCTCCTCCTCCTCCTCTCTCCTATCAGGCACCCACGTTGAGTCAGTGACCTCATCATCCCCTCCCTCCTCATCACTGGAGCAAACCTGGCAGTATGCTGCAGCAGGGGGAGCATGACTGCCAGATTGCTGTCCTTCTTGGGCACCCCCTCTGTCCGTGCTCATGTTACTGCCTTCATTGAGCTCAGTATCATCATCAGAGCCTTCCAAACGCTGGGCATCCTCCTGGAGCATGTACCCAACACTGTGGTCAAACAGTTCGAGGGAATCCTCAGGAGGACATGGTGGGGCTAGGGAAGGAGTCACTGATGACATTGAGCTGAGGGAAGAGGCCGCTGCTTTGCCAGACAAAGCACCCTGGGCATGGGTGAGAGAGGATGAGGAGGATGAGGACGGCTTGGTCATCCACTCGACCAAGTCTTCCGCATGTTGCGGCTCAACACGGCCAGCTGCCGAAAAAAAGGCCAAGCGTGTCCCATGGCCACGTGCTGATGAGGATGCACCGTCTCCACGACCAGCACTAGACACAGAGCCTGCTTGCCCTCTCTTATTGGCTTGTGACTGTCTGCCTCTCCTTCTTGGCCTTCCAGACATACTAATGGCCTGTAGCTGCACTAAGCTGGGATAGAACACCTGTAATTTTCTTCAGGTAGCTTTATATACTGTAACCAGACAAGCCTGCCTGTCAGTAGGAAGATAACAGGAACGGATCTAGCTGAACACTGTGAGCAGGACGTACTGCACTAAATGTATATAGCAGGAACGGATCTAGCTGAACACTGTGAGCAGCACGCACTGCACTGAATGTAAATAGCAGGAACGGATCTAGCTGAACACTGTGAGCAGGACGCACTGCACTGAATGTAAATAGCAGGAACGGATCTAGCTGAACACTGTGAGCAGGACGCACTGTACTGAATGTAAATAGCAGGAACGGATCTAGCTGAACACTGTGAGCAGGACACACTGCACTGAATGTAAATAACAGGAACGGATCTAGCTGAACACTGTGAGCAGGACACACTGTACTAAATGTAAATAGTCTAGCTGCCTGACCGTGGTACTAATAGGATCAAAAAGAACACCTGTAATTTTCTTTAGGTAGCTTTATATACTGTAACCAGACAAGCCTGCCTGTCAGTAGAAAGATAACAGGAACGGATCTAGCTGAACACTGTGAGCAGGACGCACTGCACTGAATGTAAATAGCAGGAACGGATCTAGCTGAACACTGTGAGCAGCACGCACTGCACTGAATGTAAATAGCAGGAACGGATCTAGCTGAACACTGTGAGCAGGACGCACTGCACTGAATGTAAATAGCAGGAACGGATCTAGCTGAACACTGTGAGCAGGACGCACTGCACTGAATGTAAATAACAGGAACGGATCTAGCTGAACACTGTGAGCAGGACACACTGTACTAAATGTAAATAGTCTAGCTGCCTGACCGTGGTACTAATAGGATCAAAAAGAACACCTGTAATTTTCTTCAGGTAGCTTTATATACTGTAACCAGACAAGCCTGCCTGTCAGTAGGAAGATAACAGGAACGGATCTAGCTGAACACTGTGAGCAGGACGCACTGCACTGAATGTAAATAGCAGGAACGGATCTAGCTGAACACTGTGAGCAGCACGCACTGCACTGAATGTAAATAGCAGGAACGGATCTAGCTGAACACTGTGAGCAGGACGCACTGCACTGAATGTAAATAGCAGGAACGGATCTAGCTGAACACTGTGAGCAGGACGCACTGCACTGAATGTAAATAACAGGAACGGATCTAGCTGAACACTGTGAGCAGGACACACTGTACTAAATGTAAATAGTCTAGCTGCCTGACCGTGGTACTAATAGGATCAAAAAGAACACCTGTAATTTTCTTCAGGTAGCTTTATATACTGTAACCAGACAAGCCTGCCTGTCAGTAGGAAGATAACAGGAACGGATCTAGCTGAACACTGTGAGCAGGACGTACTGCACTAAATGTATATAGCAGGAACGGATCTAGCTGAACACTGTGAGCAGCACGCACTGCACTGAATGTAAATAGCAGGAACGGATCTAGCTGAACACTGTGAGCAGCACGCACTGCACTGAATGTAAATAGCAGGAACGGATCTAGCTGAACACTGTGAGCAGGAAGCACTGTACTGAATGTAAATAGCAGGAACGGATCTAGCTGAACACTGTGAGCAGGACACACTGCACTGAATGTAAATAACAGGAACGGATCTAGCTGAACACTGTGAGCAGGACACACTGTACTAAATGTAAATAGTCTAGCTGCCTGACCGTGGTACTAATAGGATCAAAAAGAACACCTGTAATTTTCTTCAGGTAGCTTTATATACTGTAACCAGACAAGCCTGCCTGTCAGTAGGAAGATAACAGGAACGGATCTAGCTGAACACTGTGAGCAGGACGCACTGCACTGAATGTAAATAGCAGGAACGGATCTAGCTGAACACTGTGAGCAGCACGCACTGCACTGAATGTAAATAGCAGGAACGGATCTAGCTGAACACTGTGAGCAGGACGCACTGCACTGAATGTAAATAGCAGGAACGGATCTAGCTGAACACTGTGAGCAGGACGCACTGCACTGAATGTAAATAGCAGGAACGGATCTAGCTGAACACTGTGAGCAGCACGCACTGCACTGAATGTAAATAGCAGGAACGGATCTAGCTGAACACTGTGAGCAGCACGCACTGCACTGAATGTAAATAGCAGGAACGGATCTAGCTGAACACTGTGAGCAGGAAGCACTGTACTGAATGTAAATAGCAGGAACGGATCTAGCTGAACACTGTGAGCAGGACACACTGCACTGAATGTAAATAGTCTAGATAGAAGATAACAGGAACGGATCTAGCTAAACTGAATACAGTGTATATATATATATGCAACACCTGGGATGCATATATATACACAATACACTGTAAGTGCAGCTAACTGACTGACTGTTCTGCCTAATCTATCTAACTCAAATCAAACACTGTCTCTCTGTCTATCTCTTTCAACGCCGGAACACACACTACACAGGGCCGCCGTGCAGGCGGCCTTATATAGTGTGGGGCGTGTACTAAATCCCCTGAGCCATAATTGGCCAAAGCCTCCTTGGCTTTGGCCAATTACGGCTCTCTGTTCAGGCGGCGCTGTGATTGGCCAAGCATGCGGGTCATAGTGCATGCTTGGCCAATCATCAGCCAGCAATGCACTGCGATGCCGCAGTGAATTATGGGCCGTGACGCGCCACACGAATTTGGCGCGAACGGCCCATATCGTTCGCAATTCGGCGAACGACCGAACAGCCGATGTTCGAGTCGAACATGGGTTCGACTCGAACACGAAGCTCATCCCTACCCCTGAGTAATTATCCTCTTCCTCCTCAATCATCACGCTGATAGCTTGTAAGAACATTTTTGGTTCTGGGCGCCACCACCAGTGCCTAAGGCACAATTTTTCAGCCCCTGTTTAACAGGGGCGTGTAATTACAATTTTTGATGTAATACTTTGCAGCAGGGCTCGTTCCTGCATTCCAACTAGAGTGTCTGTGAGGGGTTGCAGTGTTGTGGCACCAGCACCAGTGCCTAAGGCCCAATTTTTCTGCCCCTGTCTAACAGGGGCGTGTAATTACAATTTTTGATGCAATACTTTGCAGCAGGGCTCGTTCCTGCGTTCCAACTAGAGTGTCTGTGAGGGGTTGCAGTGTTGTGGCACCAGCACCAGTGCCTAAGGCCTAATTTTTCAGCTCCTGTTCAACAGGGGCATGTAATTACAATTCTTGATCTAATATTTCACAGCAGGGCCCTGTGAGGGCTTACAGTGTTGTGGCCACAGCAACACCTAAGGCCCAAATTTCTGCTGAGTATATAGGGCAGGACCCTACTTTCAAACATCTAACTTACAAACGACTCCAACTTGCAAACGGAAGGAGACAACAGGAAGTGAGATGAAATCTACCCCTAGGAAGGGAAATTCTCTCCTGTAAGAGTTAATATGGGAAAACAATTTCTCCTTTCCACTGATGCTTTCCAATCCTTGTTCCACAAAAAAACCCAAATTTTCAAAAAACATTTTTCATTGGGACAAAAAAGTGAGGTGAAATCTTATCAACAAACCTACAGTCCCTGTCTTGTTTGCACCGCCTGTATACTGCTGTTCAGAGTATATAGGGCCTGGTGGCCCCACACCTTTTCTTATTTTAATTTGGGTGCGGGGTTCCCCTTAATATCCATACAAGTCCCAAAGGGCCTGGTAATGGACTGGGGGGTACCCATGCCATTTGTTTCACTGATTTTCATCCATATTGCCATGACCCGACATGACATTAAACCCGCAAGCAGTTTTAAATGAGATTTTTTCCTTTAAAAATGACATTTGGTGCAGGGACTGTTCTAAACACGGGAAACACGCGTCACTTTACAGGCATACTATAGACACCCCCCAGGTACGATATTTAAAGGAATATTTCACTTTTTTTTTTTTTACTTTAAGCATCATTAAAATCACTGCTCCCGAAAAAACGGCCGTTTTTAAAAGTTTTTTTTGCATTGATACATGTCCCCTGGGGTAGGACCCGGGTCCCCAAACCCTTTTTAGGACAATACCATGCAAATTAGCCTTTAAAATGAGCACTTTTGATTTCGAACGTTCGAGTCCCATAGACGTCAATGGGGTTCTAACGTTCGTGCGAACTTGCGGTCCGTTCGCGGGTTCTGGTGCGAACCGAACCGGGGGGTGTTCGGCTCATCCCTAGTTAAGAATAGTCTGTGATGCACAAGGGAATAAAGTGGGTAAAGCTTTGGCCAACCGAATTTCCCCCCTAACTCAATTTTAAATAATGATTTGAAAGTATACACTAAATGTATAGCTTTGAGACTTATCAACACTCTACCTACATTAATTCATCCTGACCAGTCTGGCTTTACAAAGGGCAGACAAACATCTGATGCTACAAGACGCTTAATTAATATCATACATTTTGCCAAGCTTAACAGAACGCTTTCTGCTTCTAGCTTTGGATGCAGAGAAGGCATTTGATAGAATACATTGCTCTTACCTTGCCAAAGTTCTGAGGTTTGGGTTTGTGGGACATATATTTTCTGCCATAATGGCATTATACACCAGACCCTCAGCCCAAGCCTATATATTCGGAATGTTATCCACTCCCTTTGATATATCCAGTGGCACTCGCCAAGGATGCCCTCTATCTCCCTTCATTTTCAATCCATAAATGGAAGCATTAGCAACGTATATTAGGTCCCATCCTCTGATTGAAGGTTGTTTGGTCGGTAATAAAACACACACCAATGCCTATTTGCAGATAATGTTATTCTAATTTTACCAAAAGGAGAATCTTCCCTGGCTTCCGTACATAATGCTTTGCAACTGTTCAGTAGAATACTGTATCATAAAGTCAACCAAACTAAATCATATATATTAGATCTCAGTGTTGAATTAGATGTATATATAATTTTATGTCTCGCACTTGGGCAATCTATTCTCCTACAATCGATGCTGCATTGCATGCATGGAGAAATTTGCATGGAGACATTTGTTCATCTCCCATTACATTTTCCAAATCAACCACCTTATCAGTCCCACTAGAAACTCTCTAGAAACTGGCATCTTGGTGCATCAGTGGCATTAGATCATTAGATGATTTGTATGATGGTCATACATTGAAATCCTTTCCTAGTTTACAGGCCGAATATCATTTACCTCATAATGAATAATATAAATATTTACAGATTTTACATCTGTTGCAGCATAAGCCTGATCTCAAAATTAAACTATAATGGTAAATAGCTCAATACTTAAACATAAGCAGAAAGGGGGCATATCTCTGTTTTACTTAATCCTACATGATACATCAGTTTTCTCTAAGACACCCCCTATTATTGTATAGCAGAAAAATTTCAATACTAATTACTCTTCTGAACAATGGCAGAAAGCTTTGTCTGTCACTAGGAATGTAAATGTTTGTAAATTAACCATTGAAAAATTATGTAACGGTGGTATTTAACTCTGTACCTTATTTCTACATTAGCCCCTAATGTGACATCACAATGCTGGCAGAATTATGGCCTACCGGGCATGCTGTTTCATATACTGTGGGCCTGTAAACATCTATCCTCCTTTTGGCCTGAGATATTTGACCTTATCACTCGCGTATTAGCTATACTGTATATATACCCCTATCTCCAGGGATGGTCTCTTTTGGGATTGATGATGTGTACCCCCAATTCAAAACTATCATATATTTTGCCTGCAAAGTTAGCATTAGTTAGACATTGGAAGCATAAGCAGACTCCAGGGATACAGTATCTCACAAAAGTGAGTACACCCCTCACATTTTTGTAAATATTTTACTATATCTTTTCATGTGCCAACACTGAAGAAATGACACTTTGCTACAATGCAAAGTAATGAGTGTACAGATTGTATAACAGTGTAAATTTGCTGTACCCTCAAAATAACTCAACACACAGCTATTAATGTCTAAACCGCTGGCAACAAAAGTAAGTACACGTGAAAATGTCCAAATTGGGCCCAAAATGTCAATATTTTGTGTGGCCACCATTATTTTCCAGCACTGCCTTAACCTTCTAGGGTATGGAGTTCCCCAGAGCTTCACAGGTTGCCACTGGAGTCCTCTTCCACTCCTGCATGATGACATCATGGAGTTGGTGGATGTTAGAGACCTTGCGCTCCTCCACCTTCCATTTGAGGATGTCCCATAGATGCTCAATAGGATTTAGGTCTGGAGACATGCTTGGCCAATCCATCACCTTTACCCTCAGCTTCTTTAGCAAGGCAGTGGCTGTCTTGGAGGTGTGCCCTGCTTCAGTATGTCACAGTACATGTTGGCATTCATGGTTCCCTGACCATGACACTCCCACCACCATGCTTGACTGTGGGCAAGACACACTTGTCTTTGTACTCCTCACCTGTTTGCCATCACACACGCTTGACACCATCTGAACCAAATAAGTTGATCTTGGTCTCATTAGACCACAGGACATGGTTCCAGTAATCCATGCCCTTAGTCTGCTTGTCTTCAGCAAACTGTTTGTGGGCTTTCCTGTGCATCATCTTTAGAAGAGGCTTCCTATTGGGACGAAAGCCATGCAGATCAATTTGATGCAGTGTGCGGCATATGGTCTGAGCACTGACAGACTGACCCTCCACCCCTTCAACCTCTGCAGCAATGCTGGCAGCATGGTGAGGGCTGTTTTGAGTGGAACCTGTCCTGTTAAACCTCTGTATGGTCTTGGCCACCATGCTGCAGCTCAGTTTCAGGGTCTTGACAATCTTCTTATAGCCTATGCCATCTTTATGTAGTGCAACAATTCTTTTATTCAGATCCTCAGAGAGTTCTTTGCCATGAGGTGCCATGTTGAACTTCCAGTAACCATTATGAGAGAGTGAGAGCGATAACACCAAATTTAACACCCCTGCTCCCCATTCACACCTGAGACCTTGCAACATGGATGAGTCACATAACACCGGAGAGGGAAAATGTCTAATTGGGCCCAATTTGGACATTTTCACTTAGGGATGTACTCACTTTTGTTGCGAGCGGTTTAGACATTAATGGCTGTGTGTTGAATTATTTTGAGGGGACAGCAAATATACTCTGTTTATACAAGCTGTACACTCACTACTTTACATTGTAGAATGGTGTAATTTCTTCAGTGTTGTCACATGAAAAGATATAATAAAATGTTTACAAAAATGTGAGGGGTGTACTCACTTTTGTGAGATACTGTATATGAATTATTTAACAGTATACAGTCTCACTGTACTTATGAGTTAATGTTTTCCTCTAGTGTTGGTAGGTACTTGGCGACTGCCAAGATGTGGCAAGCCTGGATTGATTGGTACTCAACACCTTATTTGAGAATATTTGATACTTGACATTAAGTGATGATGCTCTGTATCAGATTAGGCTGTGGTCTCTGACTCTGTTAATTTCTTTTCTTTTTTTTTGGAGTATGATCATTTTATTTGGACTAAATGACAAAACAAAGTTTAAAATATGTCTCCACTCCAATAATTTAGGGTTGAAATAAATTAAGCTTTATGGTACCAGTCTAGTTTGAGTTGGTCATGAGAATTTAATCCTGGTGTGGTATTAATGGAAATCAACAGCAGTTGGTTGCATCAAACAATCCAAATGGTTATCATTTTTTTCCATTTCCTAGCTAAGAAGAAAGCCATGAAGGGGGTTATACCATCGTCGAGGTAATCCAAAAAGCCCGTGATACCCTCTGGGTTTATTGAATCTCCTGTGAAAAAATTGAAAGAATTTCTTTGACTATTTCTGCTGCACTCTTTCAGGATTATTCTTTTCTAGATGACTTTTAATTGCTTTTGTATATTATTTAATATATTGTTTGATTGCATCCTTTGAGAAGCCAGTTTCCTGAAGTTTGTGGTTCATCATGATATCAACTCCTGATACGGTACCGTCACCTTCTTCATCCTGGCACTCAGCATATGCGTTTCCACCAATAAGAGTGTCATTGATGTCACCTTATATTACTTCAACTTAAATACACAGCCCATTGCAGACTTTTTTTGTTGGGTAAATGTCTATGAACATTTCATCATTGTTGTTGACACACTTGTAGATGATCATGGTGACAGTGAATTGGGAGTCAGCATCCTGGAGCTGCATATGGGATCTTCAGCTCTGGCTAAGGGTGGGGAGTAAAAATTTATTTCTTTTATTCTTAGTTGTATGTTGTTTATATAGTTGCAGGGTAATCTCCTTTGACCTAAATGATTGTATTCTAAAATGTTACTGTACCTCAACCATTTGATTGAAAGTATTTGCTATCTATTGCAACCTTTCCATTGTAATTGTTTTATTCCTTTTCATGGAAAAATTATTTATCAAAGTGATATTGAAACAAACATTACAGATTAAAGCCAGATTAATGTGGCTAACTACTAATAGATAAACCATGGCCCAGATAAATTAGAAACTTCAGAGACAATTTAACTTGTGGTGTGAATGGCAAGGACCCAGCTAAGGATTCTGCACCCTTCATACACTCAGCCTGCCCTCTCCTGATGTGATCCTCAAACTGTGATAATAAAAACGAAAAAAAAAATAATTCTAATATACAGAAGCTATACAGTGTCCCTTTACAATATTAATAATGTGCATTGTATGTGTGCTATGTATTTTTTTTTATGTTCTATGTACAGTATTATTGCATATCACTGAGTTATGTTATCAGGTATTGGGTTTCCTGTGCTGTAACTACATAACTCTATTAGCAATAATTGCCCCTAACAGAAAAAAAGGGTGGTGTGATCTTATCTAAACATACAAATGTAAGAGATTGTTCCTATTATTTTACTATAAATAGTAGACATCACTTAGCAATCACAATAGAGGATTTTTATAGCAGAAAGCTATCCTTTCTAAGGTATGTTCTCATCATTGTACTACATTGTTTAAATTTTCAACATTTTATTATTGTTTCTCCTTCTTCTTCTTAATAATAATAATATTATATTTTCCTTTACATCTGATGCATCACATAGTTTATAAATCCAACATATTGTAAGTCTTAAAATGATTTTTGAATCAAATAGTTTTCGCAGATTGGACAATTTTACACGCTTTGAAAGTTTTAGCGTATCAATCTACATTTACAATTCACAGATTTACCAAAATTTGTCTGCTTTTCAAATTAGCATTTTTTTCCTTGTTACAGAGAAAATTGAGTACTGTCCGTGATACTTTTTTTATTTGCACTAACATACAATTTTTCAGGACAAGCTTTCGGGGTATGTCCCTTTCTTCAAGGTCCAAGCAGTACTGATTCACAAATTTTTAAGCAGAATGTTAAAGAAAAAAAAAAAAAAGAGAAAACCAAACACATACAAATCAATGGTAATAAAGATAGCAGCAGAGTTAGTGAGATAAGACAGAGGGAGAGTTAGGAGAGCATGCAGGGGGGGGGGATACTAATCACAGAGCGGTCGTAGAACTTTAGCATAATGTGTAAGGAAACCAATATCTAAATTCAGGCCATTATTCTTCGTGTCAAAAAGAAGTATCATTCTTAGTTCAAATGTTTTCCTTTCCTGGATAGTTCTGAAATTCCCTTTAAGAACTAAGACATTGAGGTCTTCTATGGTGTGGTCCAATTTTCCTCGTTAAAGAGTTTTATTGAGTTTACAAGGCAAAACATAACAGAGAAGTTTTTTGAACATGAAAAGACAAAGGGAATGACACTCTACAAAACACAGGCTAGTTGGTAGACAGAACTTACAAGGAGTAACAGAATATAATCATTTGTGATTATATCTGATTGTTGAACTAACAATTCACCAAGAGTATTGGCCTAGGGTAGATTGCGCAGACGGGCTAGTTTTCTAATAGAAGCCACTGGTAGATTGGCGAGAGAAGCAGTGTTTTATTGACTAACTAGAATAGTAGAGGGCATCTAGGTGGTGTGTCTAATAGACAGGATTGGGCTAACAAAATACACATATGAAGGTGTGGTTGTTACTAGTTATAAGCTGTTATATATGGTGGGTGATGTTGAAGTTCTGTACTATTAGTTTATAGAAAGGGCCCTGGCAAGTTGTTTGGCAATGCAAAAAGGGGATGCCTTAGGGGAGACAGATGAAAAGGACTGTGCTCTATGAGGTGTGGAGAGCTTCCAAACCATAGGAGGGGAAGGAAAGAGACAAGAGGGGAGAGTAGAAGAGAAGAAAAGAAGTCCACAAGGTCAACCTAGGTGCCAGCGTGAGGTGTAGTAAGAACAACTTGATGTCAGCTACCACAGCAAGAGGACAATGTCGTCGATCTCTTTCTATATCTGCCATCTTGGCATGTATCATGGCACAGTTCATCCTGTGCTTTGCCTCAACTACTATTTCCAAGTTTTTGCTATAGTTTGTTTTGCAGCTGTAAGGAGTTATAACAAGAAGCTTGAATTGGGTGCGTGATAAACAGTCAAGTCTCAAGGTAAGGAGTGTAGTGTTTGGGTCTGGCTGCACCGACATTTCAAAGATTTTGGAAGCAAGAGCGAAAATGTCATTCCAGAAGGTTTGGGCTATTGGACAGGTCCACCAAATATGCAGATGAGTGCCCTGTTCCGAACAGCCACGAAAACAAAGAGCTGAGTACAAGGGGGCAAATTTAGCTACTCTAGACGGTACTAAGTACCAGCAGGTCAGCACTTTATAGTTAGCTCACTTTAGCATTTTTTTAAATTTACATTGTGTTTTTTCTACGGGTAGTAGTGACAGAGCGAAACAAATAAATGTTTGATTTAAACTCTATACTGTTTTCTCAAAGTGTTTTTATCCATTGTATAATGTGAATTATTTTTTTCTCTCTTTAAGGACAGGAGACACCAGACCTGACTGAAAGGTAAGACAGTCTATTTATTTCTGGTACACCTGAGCATGAATGTAGTGTTTCTAGGCTCCAAAACGCAGCAAGAATGATTTTTCTGTCTGCAGCTCGATATAGCGCATTGGAGTGAACAATTGATACAAGAAACAATTGGTTTTGTTTCTGCTGTGTTACAGTTATTGACAGACCTTATCATATTTGTAATTTTAAAGTGCTGGTAACCCGCAAAAAACAACTCCTCCCTGCAAATGAAAGTTATAATGTGCTAGTATGCATAACATACTAGCACATTATGAAAGACTTACCTGAAAATTAAGCCCTCCAGTGGTGCAGTGTCACCACTGACAGAGCTTCCATCTACCCCCAGTCTTCCTTTCGGGTTCACAGGCTGCGGTCGATTGACTGGCCGAGCCGCGATGACGTCACGTCTGTGCATGCAAGCTCTAAGGACAGAAAGGCATCCAATGAGCACACAGTGCACTTGCGCAGTCACTGGCGCTGCTAAAGTAAATATCTCCTAAACAGTGCACGTTTATGAGATATTTACTGTACCTACAGGCAGGGCTTTTTTTCTGGTAGCAGAACGCTGTTCTGCGACCTCTGCCAGAGCACTCCCTCCTCCTAATCTGTATAGCCTGCTGCCCACAGCTGCGGAGGGATCAAACACAGGGGCACCTCCGCCAGAGCACTTTCCCCATCTCCTCTGTGTACTCCTCCTTAGGGGTGGGCGAACTGTTCGGCCCGAACGTAAGTTCGAACAATATGCGCTGGTAGGGGCAAATTCGAAAGCCGCCAGAACACCGTTAAATTCTATGTGACACTAACATGAAAAATCAAAAGTGCTCATTTTAAAGGCTTATATACAAGTAATTGTCATAAAAAGTGTTTGGGGACCCGGGCCTGCCCCAAGGGACATGTATCAATGCAAAAAAAAGTTTTAAAAACGGACGTTTTTTTCGGGAGCAGTGATTTTAATAATGCTTAAAGTGAAACAACAAAAATTAAATATTCCTTTAAATTTCGTACCTGGGGGGTGTCTATAGTATGCCTGTAAAGTGGCTCAGTTTTCCTGTGTTTAGAACAGTCCAAGAGCAAAATGACATTTCTAAAGGAAAAAAGTCATTTTTAAACTGATCGCGGCTGTAATGAATTGTCGGGTCTCGGCAATATAGATAAAACTCATTGAAAAAAACAGCATGGGTCCCCCCCCAGTCCATTACCATGCCCTTTGGGCTGTGCAGTCTTTTTGCTGGACTGGCTGGTCTTTTTGCTGGACTGGGTGTTTTTTCTGGATTGGGCGGTCTTCTTATGGGACTGGGCGGTCTTTTTACTGGGTTGGATGGTCTTTTTGCTGTGCAAGGACGTCTCTATGCTGTACTGGGCTGCGGCTGTCTCTTTGCTGGACTGGGCTGCCTCTGCTATACTGGGCTGCTGTCTCTTTGCTGTATCTGGACTTGGTTGTCTCTTTGGGCGGTCTTTTTACTGGGCTGGGTGGTCTTTTTTCTGGGCTGGATGGTCTTTTTACTGGGCTGGGTGGTCTTTTTACTGGACTGGGCTGGATGGTCTTTTTACTGGGCTGGGCTGGGTGGTCTTTTTACTGGGCTGGAAAGTCTTTTTACTGGGCTGGGTGGTCTTTTTACTGGGCTGGCTGGTCTTTTTACTGTGCTGGGCAGTCTTTTTGCTGGACTGGGTTGTCTTTTTACTCGTCTGGGAGGTCTTTTTGCTGGACTGGGCTGGGTGGTCTTTTTACTGGGCTGGGCGGTCTTTTTGCTGGACTGGGCGGGGTGGTCTTTTTGCTGGACTGGGCTGGGTGGTCTCTTTGCTGTGGTCTGGGCTCAGTGGTCTCTTTGCTGGATTGGGAAGGGTGGTCTTTTTGCTGGACTGGGTTGGATGGTCTTTTTGCTGGACTGGACTGGGTGGTCTTTTTGCTGGCCTAGCCTAGCCTGGGAGGTCTTTTTGCTGGCCTGAGCTGGGTGGGTGTAAATGGAAAATGGTGCACTACCATATATGAGTGTAAGAGTAGATTATACCCAATTCACCGCATCGCAATAATACATTGCAACAAATAATCGAAAAAAAGGGGGAACCCTGGGATGGTACGGGTGAAGGGGAAGGGAGTAAACAAAGGGTAAATCCGAGTAAAGGGGGAAGAAGTATACTAAATAATGTAAATTGGTATGAGGAATGCCCAGAAGTAGTAAAAGAAAAACACTTTATTAGAATATACAATAATGGTTAAAAAATGGTGAACAATACATACAAGATACCTAAATCTCACAAATGTGCATACTGGCGGGAGGAAGCATACACATGTGTGGTATATAGGAGCCCAACATGTTTCGGATAGGAATAAAAATTCAGTTCCTTCTTCAGGTATTTCCTGTAAGGATTTTTTGTATGATCTGGGGAAAGTATATTAGTAAAACATACCAATCATTAGTATATGTATATATATATACATATAATATGTACATACATAACATGAGTATATCTCATAGGCATAAAGGGTATATAAAGCAAAGTTTGTTGGAGGCAAAGAAGGAACATATATGTGGTAGGAAAAGAAAAATGATGAAGATGTGAGGGGATGGATAGCAATACTAATAAAAGCTCAAAATGTACCAAAAATTCAAAACAATATATAGCATTACGGGGACTTACTAGTTCAACCAATTAACTGCATACAGAGCAACAGGTTATGGTCTGACAGTCTGCTGACAGGTACTTCAGGTTAACATCACCATGGTTCATTGCAGATTCAGATAAGAGAGGCCATATGTGGATATTATATATCGTAGAGGTCTGAACTCAAAGGTGGTATGGAGATTTTCTGGTGTATGTCAGGGGGAGGTCAATGATGCCAATTAGGTACGGCGAGGTAAATCAAACCACCAGCGTCCACGAGGAACAACCAAAGCAAAGAGGGGAATGTACATCCCTACATATAAAGAATAAAATAATAATATTAAAGTATAAATGTCAAGGATCCATAAATAAGATACCGATCCATACAAAAATAAGTGTTAAATGTGCGATGGATGTAACTAGTATAATTATAACCATCTGGGCCCTTTGGTCATGATAAGTTGCATATATATATTGATAGAATATGTGGTGCCTAAATAAGCATATAGGAAATGTGAGTGTCTAGGGCAAATGTAGGCGCATTTACCCCCGACAGACATGTCCTATAATATGCAGCATTCGGTCAAAGCTTTTAATATAAATAAAATGGGTTAGATGAAGGTATGCCCAATATACGTGACTCTATGCAATCATGGCATATGCAAAGGGATAACAACATAATTAGTTTGGTGTATTCAAAAATTGTTGGAAACAAAAAGCTTACTTACAAATTGCAGAGTGTATGGAATAGGAACCTCCACCCAGGAATCCAACCTGGGTATGCAGCACAAATGTGTTTGCATTTGGAGGTTTATTTAAAGCAGAGATCAGATGAGGAGAGAGTGATTACACCTGTGTTGGGCGGAGAGTATATGTGAATGACAACTGAAGATAATGAATAGTAAGGCTGGGTATAGGTAGGACCCGGCGTCACTACCCCTCCGCTGAACAGTGTCAGCAGAGGAGGTGATGTGCGCCGGGAAGTTGCTCCCCCGGCGCCGGGGCATCCGGCGTACACCGCGTCAAAGGGCGCGGTGACGTCGGACATCGCAGCGCCGCTGACACAGCCTGAGCTGGGTGGTCTTTTTGCTGGACTTGGCTGGGCAGTCATTTAACTGGACTGGGTGGTCTTTTTGCTGGACTGGGCGGTCTTTATACTGGACTGGGCGGTCTTTTTACTGGGTTGGATGGTCTTTTTGCTGTGCAAGGCTGTCTCTATGCTGTACTGGGCTGCGGCTGTCTCTTTGCTGGACTGGGCTGCCTCTGCTATACTAGGCTGCTGTCTCTTTGCTGTATCTGGACTTGGTAGTCTCTTTGGGCGGTCTTTTTACTGGGCTGGATGGTCTTTTTACTGGGCTGGATGGTCTTTTTTACTGGGCTGGGTGGTCTTTTTACTGGACTGGGCTGGGTGGTCTTTTTACTGGGCTGGGAAGTCTTTTTACTGGGCTGGGCGGTCTTTTTGCTGGACTGTGTTGTCTTTTAACTCGGCTGGGAGGTCTTTTTGCTGGACTGGGCTGGGTGGTCTTTTTACTGGGCTGGGGGGTCTTTTTGCTGGCCTGGGTTGGGTGGTCTTTTTGCTGGACTGGGCTGGGTGGTCTTTTTGCTGGCCTAGCCTAGGCTGGGTGGTCTTTTTGCTGGCCTGAGCTGGGTGGTCTTTTTGCTGGACTGGGCAGTCTTTTTGCTGGACTTGGCTGGGAGGTCATTTAACTGGACTGGGTGGTCTTTTTGCTGGACTGGGCAGTCTTTTTACTGGACTGGGCGGTCTTTTTACTGGGTTGGATGGTCTCTTTGCTGTGCCGGGCGATGTCTTTGCTGTACTGGGCTGCAACTGTCTCTTTGCTGGAATTGGCTGCCTCTGCTATACTGGGCTGCTGTCTCTTTGCTGTATTTGGACTTGGTTGTCTCTTTGGGCAGTCTTTTTACTGGGCTGGGTGGTCTTTTTACTGGGCTGGATGGTCTTTTTTTACTGGGCTGGTGGTCTTTTTACTGGGCTGGGTGGTCTTTTTACTGGGCTGGCTGGTCTTTTTACTGGGCTGGGCGGTCTTTTTACTGGGCTGGCTGGTCTTTTTACTGGGCTGGGCGGTCTTTTTACTCGGCTGGGAAGTCTTTTTGCTGGACTGGGCTGGGTGGTCTTTTTACTGGGCTTGGCGGTCTTTTTGCTGGACTTGGCTAGGTGGTCTTTTTACTGGACTGCGCAGTCTTTTTGCTGGACTTGGCTGGGCGGTCATTTAACTGGACTGGGTTGTCTTTTTGCTG
This sequence comes from Lithobates clamitans, assembly GCA_037952925.1. Lineage (NCBI taxonomy): Eukaryota > Metazoa > Chordata > Amphibia > Anura > Ranidae > Lithobates > Lithobates clamitans. The sequence continues at coordinate 568,991 of JBBGZY010001644.1, read as the reverse complement.
GACTGGGCAGTCTTTTTACTGGACTGGGCGGTCTTTTTACTGGGTTGGATGGTCTCTTTGCTGTGCTGGGCGATTTCTTTGCTGTACTGGGCTGCAACTGTCTCTTTGCTGGAATTGGCTGCCTCTGCTATACTCCGCTGCGGCTGTCTCTTTGCTGTATATGGACTTGGCTGTCTCTTTGCTGTACTGGACTTGGCTGTCTAATTGCTGTACTGGGCTGTGGCTTTTTATGTCTATTTCAAATTTTTTGCACATTTTACTGCATTGCTTTTAATTAAATTCCATACAAGTTACTTGTATAGCACCCAAATTATACTTGGTTACCTGTTCTCTAAAGGGGCGGTTCTAGGGGACAGTTTTGGGGGCAGTTCTAGCGGTGGGTAGGGGCATGACCTAGGAGGGGAGGTGAGTCCCGGCACCTTTTCTCTGAGAAAAAAATCCCTGTCTACAGGTAAGCCTTATTATAGACTTACCTGAATGTATAAATAAAAAAAAAACACCTTTACTAACACTTTAATTCTGCAAATATAATCTTAATCTAATTTTAATTGAATGTAATCAAAAGTAAGGACTAATGGGAGATCACTCTGGCACCACATCCCTAACTGACAGAATTGTGAAGACAATTTTCAAATTCAAGGTGGGACTTTGAAGGTGCCAGCAATGTGGAGACACAAATTACTTAAAAGATACTTTATTCCAACATGTATCATTAGTTAAAATACATCAATGTAGAACAAATGGGTGGTAGTCACCACCAACACACCTTATAGAGACTTTTGTACAACTATATAAATACATCCCTTTTGTGTAGCACGTTGAAGATCTTTTATAAACAGTAATTATTGTATAATACAGCGAATCAGTAGTTTCTTCAACACGTTTCGTAATGATGTACTATACATTACTAAGCAGTGCTAACCCAGTACTGTACTGCATTAGAATGAATTGCAGTATGGTGGGTATGATATGTGTGAATGTGGTGGGTAGTAGTGGGATGCCCATTTCCCTGGATATGTGATTAAGCTAAAACTTGTGTTTTGGTTTCAAACAAGAACAGGTGGGTTAAAAATCCCCCCCAATTTTTTTTCTATTACTTAAAGGAGAAGTACATCCAAAGCTTGATTGGCTGTACTTCCCCTGTGGACCACAGGAGTGCAGTTACTTCTGCACTCTTGTGACCCGTTTTCAATGCACAGCGGGCTGAAGCCCACTGTCAGCTGACGTCACAGAGCCGCTCCAAGCTCAGGAAAGATGATCCTCCCACATGTCTGGACTGGCACTCCAGGACTCAGTGAGTCCTCACTGCCTCCTCCACAGCCCAGCACTCCAGTGAGCAGTGGAGGGGGCAGAGCAGACAGCGGTGACTAACAATCACCAGCTCTCTGCTCAGGAACTCTGAGAATCATGTGATTTTGTGGTGTTTGATCACTCAGTTCTTAGTGTTGGAGCCGGCGGGGAACAGATGCAGCATCAGATCGATGTGTTTCTGTTGGTTAGATTCACCTTTTCTTTTTGTCCTGGTCATCATTGTCTCTAAGGATGAACTAAGCTTTAAGATTTTAAGTTTCATATCACTTTTTATCTCAGTGGTAATTAAGCATAAGCTTAGGTTCAGCCAAACCCAGGGGAAACTGTCACATGATAACAGGCTTCTGGCCCAATCAGCTGCCCCAAGGGAACTCCCTGTCCAGCAGCTGCATGTTACAAAGGGGTTGGAATGCTGGCTGATGTCACCATTTAAATACGCCCATTGGCCATATGGCTAAAACATATTTTTGGTTTTACTTACACTTTATTGACCATCTATATTTCAAAAATTGAAGAGCAAGTTCACCACCATCATTTCTGGGTTTTATATTGATTCATTTGTAATGGTTAAGTATACACAAACCTATGAATTCAAACAGCAGACGCAGTCAAATTCAGTTTTATGCTACACATAACATTTTGTTTATTTTCCCCACATTTTCCTTTAGGTGGATTTCTGTAAAACCTACTGAATCATGAGAATGATATTTCTACACGCTGTCACCTTCTTGGGGATCCTCTGTGGAGTTTCTGCCAAGTGTGTGCCCTGTACGTTTAGAACTGGCATTAATGTTGTAATAATATATAAATCATGCATAAGCCACATATACTGTAAATGATCAGATATAGACGCATTTGGAAAGATGAAAGATAGAAAGATCTTGACTGACGGATTACAGATGTCATTTATACCCCTAATAGCAACCCACTACCCTCTTACCCCAATGACTCAAACCACACCGAGCTTGGAGTATTAAAAGGCCGTAGTGGCCTAATTTATTAAACAAATAATCTTAAATATAAAAATATAACATATCAACATTATCTATCATCAATAGAAAAACATCAACAACAAAAACAACATCTGTTAAAACAACCTGCTTAATTATCAAGCGTTGGTCTGAGCAATATCTTGATCATCCTCTGTGTCCATAACAGGACTTGCACTGCGGTCCCATGAAATCTATCAAATAGGCCTCAAGCCGACAAGCTGGCTCAGAGACTAGCAATGACCGCAGTGCCCCATTATCACTTCCCGGCTAACCTCCGTTAACCGGGAACCACCATCATGAGCCATATCAATGCTAGCTCCCAAAAAGACTCTTACTTTTGCCATTTACCTTGCTTTTTGCCCAGACCAACGCCCGCCACAGCGCCCAAGAATAATACCTTAATCTTGGGTGCCCCTCCACACCCAAAGTGCTCTCTGTATTCCATCCTGTAGCCCCAGGGCCCACAAATCAGTTCCCACCTCATTCAAATGTACTCCATCCGCTCTTAAATACCTCCATGTCTCAAACTCAAGTTCCATATGCCTAACCGCCAAACCACCATTGGTCACTACAAATTTGCTTACTTCCCTATTTATTTTTTTACGGGCCCTGTTGACACCATCAACTGATCTGGCCATCCTCCATTAAGTACGGGCCACCATGTCTGACCAAACAATAACCATTTTTGGAAAAGCTTCTCTTAAATGCCAAACGTCCAACTTGTTGTCGCGCTTTAAATCTACCATGGCTCTAACGCCCAGGTCATTACCGCCTGCATGTATTACCAATACATCCGGCGGCCTATCACGTTGCACGTAACGATGCACCTCCGACACCAATCTACCCATAACATACCTGGGATCCCCAACCACTTTATGCACGCTTCCCTCCTGCTAAAGCCCAATTGCCTACCCTCATAACGGGCGTCCCCTCTCCGGGCCCCCCATGCCACATAGGAATAGCTCATGATCCAGACCATCCCCGGCAGCGAATCTGAAATAGAAAAACACAGAAAAAAACCATGCTATAGTAAAAAGCAAAACAATACCCATTAATGCTTCAACACCCAGCCATATCTCTATTACCGAAATACTGCACCTACAAACGTATCACCAGATTGGGCCGCACATCAGATTGAAACCTCTTAGATTCCTACCTACCAATCCTTTTCACAGTTTCCTCCCCCAATCCGTTCCTGGCTGCTTCAGTGGCTGCTCCTATCCTGAAGGAATGTGACGAGAATTCCTTCTCTATCAGCCCCAGTCCCCGTAAACATTTTGCAAAAACTGCCCCAAATTGGAATCTGGATAAAAATTCACCCCCCGAATGTACCAAAAAAGGGCCCAGTCCCACTGGGCGAACACCCAAAAACTCCCTAACCGCCCCAACTGGGCACAACTGCGAACCCATAACTGGATATACCCGCACCATCCTGCCTCTCCCCAGTTGGTCAGTCTTAGATTTCCTCAAATACAACTGCAAAACTTCTGCCTCACACTTCACGTCCTGATAACTCAGACCTCCTTGCACTTTCTTAGAAGGCTAACCAGTTCCCCTATTCTAAAAGCCCCAAAAAACGCTAACAAAAATGCCACCTTAAACAACATCACCTTGTAACCCGAGGAGCATACTCTCTCCAGCTGCCTTATAATACCCTGTAAAATCTCAAATGTAACCGGTCTTCTCGCATCCCGTCTGACCATCGCTTTTCGCTTTTCTGTAACCCTTCAATGCCTTCCGTACCCAAAAATCTTTCGTAAAGTCCACTTGACCTTGCAGCTTAAACAGAAAGGCCAACCCAGTCACATTCCTATTCACCACTGACGCGGATACCCCCTCCTCCATTTTTCTAGCAATGTAATATATCAACAGCAATCTCACCTCCTTACGACCAGCTCTTCCCCAATATTTCGCACAAACTCCCTCCATTCTTGCCATACCCTCGTGTATGCCGCCCACGTGGACCCACTTACCGAGTTCTTTACCCATCCAGCGATGAGGCCAATGCTAATCGCCCACAGCCAGTCGGGACAAGGCACCCTGTGTTGCTCCGCCTCCGGCGCCTAATCCGGGAACCTTTCCCACTGGAAGCGAGACAAGGCATCAGCTATAACATTTTCAACCCCCGGTAGGTGTACAGCATGATTGAAAACATTCAATTGCAAACAACGTAATACCAGGTGTTGCAATAGCCTAATCACTGGTGGAGACGATGCCGTAATCCTATTAATTACTTGTACCACACCTAGATTGTCCCCGTGGAAACGCACCTTCAGATCCCTGAATGATGCTCCCCATAACTCCACCGCCAGTACTACCGGAAACAATTCCAGTAACACTAGGTTCTTTGTAAAACCTGCGTCCACCCACGACTGAGGCCAAGGCCCAGCGCTCCACTGCCCCGGAAAAAAGGCCCCGAACCCCGTGGAACCAGCAGTGTATAATTCCAAATCAAAGTTGCTGACCGGACCAGCCATCCAGAAAGCCCTACCGTTAAACGCTTCCAAAAAGGTGTGCCACACCCTTAAGTCAGCTCTATGTGTTCCTCTCAAACGCACAAAGTGTCTCGGCGATTTTACACTGCTCGTGCTCGCCGACAACCTTCGACAAAAAACCCTTCCCATCGGTAATATTCGGCATGCAAAATTAAACTTGCCCAATACCGATTGCAGCGTTCTCAGCTGAACCTTTCGCAAACCCATTAGCCCCGAAATCTCCCTCTTCAGGTCCTTCAGTTTATCGTCCGGCAACCGCGGCATTCCATCGCCTCTGTGTCCAGCACAATCCCTAAGAACGTGATGACCGTACACGGTCCCTCCGTCTTGTCCGCCACCAATGGAATGCCAAATTTTCCCGCGATGTGTTCCAACGTTGCCAGCAGCACCGCGCAGATCCTCGAATCAGCCGGACCCATGCAGAGAAAATCATCCAAGTAGTGAATTATCGAATTCACACCCGACACTTTCCTGACAACCCATTCCACAAATGAGCTGAACTGCTCAAATATTGCGCACAATATTGAGCAGCCCATTGGTAAGCATTGGTCAACATAAAATTCGTTGTTCCAATGACACCCCAATAACCGAAAGCTGTCCGGGTGTACCGGCAGCAGTCGGAAAGCTGATTCCACATCCGCCTTAGCCATGAGAGCCCCTTTCCCATATCGCCTAACCCAACCCACTGCGGCGTCGAATGATGTATAGGTCACGGAACACTCACCCTGGTCTATAGCATCATTGACCGACCCCCCTTTTGGGAAGGATAAATGATGGATTAGCCTGAATTTTCCCGGCTCCTTCTTTGGTACCACCCCCAGCGGTGACACCACCAAATTATCCAATGGAGCCACCGAAAATGGATCACTCATCCGACCCAATGCAACCTCCTTCCTTAGTTTCTCTGAAACTATTTCCGGGTGTTCCATCGCTGATCTTAAATTAGGCGACACTGGTGGGATGACCGACAGATTGCACGGTATCTTAAAACCCACAGAGAAACCTTCATCCAACAATTGCGCTGCTTTTTTGTCTGGATACCTACCGAGAAACGGCCGCATCTTTTCCACTCTCACCGGGGTCCTCCCTTTTGTTTGCAGTTTCTCCTTGCTTACCCTTTCCTTGTTTGAAACACCTTGACCCCGGGTGGGATCCCCCACATCCTGAACACTCGTGTTTATACTTACATGAGGCTCCAAACCTGCAGGTCCCGGTGTTGTATTGCCAATAAACCCCCTTTTTGTTTCCGACCGTATGTCCCTGGGTGGAAGGTCCACCGGTCCCTCCTGGAAAAAACTGATTGGGGGCCCTCGCCGTCATCATCAATCTCATCCACAGGCTGATGTCCTTGTGATCCCAACGCAGCGCTGGTCTAATCGCCCTCCGTTGACGGAACTGCTCATCATACCTCAGCCACGCCGTGCCCCCATAGACCCTGTATGCCTCCCCAATAGCATCTTGATAACAAAATAACGCTGAGCAATGCTCGGGTTGCTTCTCACCTATCACACTAGCCATAATCGCAAACGCCTGCAACCAGTTTGTGAATGTTCTAGGGATTAGCCTATACCTCCTCTTCTCTTCGTCCTCCTTCTTCGAATCGTCCGGTTTTACCCTATCCAGGTTGAATTTTTCTAAAGGCAATAGGGAAAAAATTTCCACGTACTCACCCTTCCACAGTTTCTCACGCACCTCCTGTTTCAAGTGCGACCTTAACGGACCCTCATAGCACACATAAACCTCGCACTTGGCTGCATCCGCCAATCTTGTAATGTCCTGCCTACTAGTGGTCTCCGCTGTTTTGTCCATCCCTTGTGCCACAGCACTCCCAGACGCCGCCGGTGAAGTCGAGGCAACTGCTGCCGTGACCGTAGGTACTACTGCTGTTACCCCAGTTGTCACTACCCCTCCAGGCCCCCCTGTCGGCGGAATCCACGATGCTGCCGGGCCCGAGTTACCCGTCCCTGGACCCTCAAAGCGCAGAAGTAACTCTTTGATGCCCGCTAAAAATCCCCCTAAACCTGAAGCCCCCCCACTCCCTGCTGCCCCTGACCCACTGCTAACTGTGCTCCCCATTGGCTCCCCAGTCCCCCCCACTCTAGCCATACTAGAATCAACATATAAAAAATTGGACTCACCAGGCTGCACAGGCGTAACCTCATCAGCCGGACCAAGGATCTCCACCGCTGCTGCTCTCCTGTGAGGGGGGGCTGATTCCTCTTCCGACCCGGACCATCCCCCTTCTCGCTCGCCTCCTCTTCCTCTTTCTTCATCCGATGAAGGCCCACCCGACCTGTCTGTCAGGGTTGCCGCTGGGGCTGTGGCCGGATGCCCCCGCCTCCGCATGTCCCTTCCGCCTGCCGATTTGCATTTTGCTTTGCCCGGACTGGTGTGCACCTCAGTCCTGCCGTCTGGAACCTGTGCTGCCCTGCTAGGCCGACCCCTCTCGATCCTCCTGCATGTGATCTCTCCCCAAGTGTGGACTCTGTCATCCAGTGGGCGGGGCTAGCGCTCCTCACTCTGCCCGCTCTGCTAGGCCACGCCGCTGCTCCATTACCTTCCCTCCGGTCGTCCTGTCGCCCCACTGCCGCGCTCGATCTCCCTCCTTCCGGTCCGGCCTTCCGTTTTGGCGGCGGGCCCACCGCGGGACCCGAAGGAGTCCCGGGCTGCCGTTGTGCGGTCACACGCTGATCAGGGAAGAAACGTTCAGGCGGGTGGGACCGCCGAGTTCTGGCGCCGCTCGATCTTCCCTGCGCTTCTGGCTCCCTGCTGTGCAAAGCCGCTGCAATCGTGTCTTGCAGCCATGCCACCCCCAGCACCGTGGCCTCGTCCCTGAGCTGCTCCATCAGGCTATCAAGCTCAGCCATGCTCTTCCAGGAACTTTCCACAGCTACTGTTACTCCCCCCTGGGCGGGGTTACCTTATAAAGCCTTCCTTTATACCTCCCCCTCGGTTACTTAATACCACACCCCTAAAACTATTAACTCCCCTGTTACCACAGTCATGTATGCCCTCCACTATGCATTACATGCTGTTGCTGCGGGCTTCTCTATCCTATCTATCCTATCTATCGTCATGAATTTAAGCACATTACATACATGTTTATACAGTGAGTATAGGATTTTATTCTTAACATTTAAACATACTTTCTTACATAAACGTTGCCCTCCTTTTGTAATGTATGTAGAGGGGATGGGGGTTTCAGACTCTTTAACCACTTCCTGAAAGGTGCATTTTCACCTTTAAACTCTAGTTCTGACTATCATCTAATTACAATTACCTTTCATCGGCCAATTCCGTTGCTTCATATCCAAATCTATATGCATAGGAAACAGCATATATAAATAATTGACCCAACAACACATTGACTTATACACTGTTCAACTTTTATTATCCCCGGCATAGTATGGGTAAAATATGGGCGTTACCGTCCACCAATAAAGGGTACATATTCAAATGACACATTTCCATTTTAACATACAATCAACCAATCACAGTCATTAATTCTTTATCTACAGTAAGCAAACCCATCATGTCGCATTATTATTATGTCAGATTTAAATGCAGATATCTCATGACAGATACGTAACTTCCTATGTCTGGTTTCATTTTCAACACAAGACCCATTTATACAACAACACATATTTTTTACTTAATCATCAAAGTGATAACTTTTAAAGGAACAGTCAGGTATTAGATTACAAAACACAAGAGGGCTTTTTCACGACTCTTTTACTTCCCACCATGGCTTTGTTATCCTGAGTGGATGTCAAGTGCCGACTTTGCAGCCGTGGGGCCGTGCGGCAGCGCAATCTGTCACTGGCCATGTTCCTGGGGCACAGATGATGACTGATCATAGTACCGGCTCGCTACAGGTACCATGTGACCACTATGACGAATCAACTGTCACTGGTGACAGTATGTAAAAACAAATTGTGTTTTTTTTTTTTAATTTCTTCATTTTCCAAAAAATTATGACAAAAATAACAACTTCAAAAACCCACGAAGCCTCTTACTAAATACCTTGGACTGTATACTTTCCAAGAAGGGGTAATTGGGGGGGGGGGGGAGTATTTCTACTGTCTTGGCATTTTAGGGCCTCAGGAAATTAGTTTTAAATTTTCATATATATAACATAGTTTGTGGACTCTATAACTTTTCCACAGACTAAAAAAATATACACTGTCAAATGTGTTCGGGATGGGTCACTACTTGTCCATGCATGAAATCAGAATCATTGGCAAGTAATAGCACATTGACTATGAATGGCAGTGCAGGTACTGTAATGCCCTGTACACACAGTCGGATTTTCCGACGGAAAATGTGTGATAGGACCTTGTTGTCGGAAATTCCGACCGTGTGTAGGCTCCATCACACATTTTCCATAGGAATTTCCAACACACAAAGTTTGAGAGCTTGCCATAAAATTTTCCGACAAAATCCGTTGTCGGAAATTCCAATTGTGTGTACACAAATCCGCCGCACAAAGTGCCATGCATGCTCAGAATAAATTGGGAGACAAAAGCTATTGGCTACTGCCCCGTTTATAGTCCCGACGTACGTGTTTTACATCACCGCGTTCAGAACGATTGGATTTTCCAACAACTTTGTGCGCCCGTGTGTATGCAAGACAAGTTTGAGTCAACATCCGATGGAAAAAATCCATGGATTTTGTTGTTGGAATGTCCGATCAATGTCCGACCGTGAGTACAGGGCATAAGTATGAGGAGCTAGAAAATGTCTACTACTAAAAGAAAATACAACAAAATCTCTATAGTGATAAAAGCTATTAAGAATCCCCTATGTGCTTCTGCACTATATCATCTCTCTCATACTGTTTATACATTAAGTAATACATTGCTCTACTTTCACATTGTCTAACAGATCGGAATGTTGCCCTTCAAGGTCGAGCAACTATGTCCACAATTATAGATGATTACCGCTGGGGCTTCCATTCAGCAGCAATAAATGCAATAGATGGGAACCAGGATCCGGACGTTATCCATGGTTCCTGCTCACATACACACAAACAACTGTCTCCTTGGTGGAGGGTGGACCTCCTGAAACCGTACAAAATTGCCTACATCAAAGTCACTAACAGAATCAATTGGAGTAATAGAATAAATGGTGCTGAAATTCTCATTGGAAACTCTCTGAGTGACAATGGAAACCACAATCCCAGGTAAGGATGATGTTTGCATATTATTCCCCTTTAACCACTTCAGCTCTCATTTCTATATACTGTATACCTTATGGACCAGAGCAGTTTTTGCACTTCTGCTATGGGGCTTTGATAACTTTCTCATTACTTAAAGTGGAATTTTACCCATAACAACTTAATAAAAATAATGTTCTTTAGAAAGGAACATACATTCCACATTAATAATTATGCTACCAAAATGAGTGTGTGCTTCTAGCATTGGTACTGTCTCTTCTTGCTGGAGACTGCCATTTTGCTGAAGCTGAACAGCAGTAAATCTTTAGGTTGTCAGTAGATCTGCCTCTATAAATTCAGCACAGTGCCTAAAAATAGAGAGCAACTGAGCATGTGCAGAGCAGGGAGAGACCATGTATTACTTGATTTTAAACAGTATAGGCACATATTTTTAATGTTTTACATAGCTGTACCTGCAAAAGGGGCCAGCCTGAAGTCATCTAGCAGGACTTTATTTTATGACTAAAGTTCCAATTTAAAGTTGAAATCCACAAATTTGTCAACTTTATAAAAAGTGCAGGCACACCATGAGTTAGAGGAATTGTAAAGTCTCAAGGTTTTTCACCTTTATGCATTCTATGCAAAAAGGTGAAAAACCTTCTGTGATGCAGCACCCCCCAGAGCCCCCCTTTTACTTACCTGAGCCTGATCTTTCCAGCGTCGAGGACAAGCCCAGCAGGTCCAGTCGCTGTTTCAGGTTCTCATTGGATAGAATGATAGCAGCAGGAGCCATTGGCTCCCGCTGCTGTCAATCAAATCCAGTGACATGGGAACAGAGTCCTGTTGTCTGTGTCTATGGACACAGCAGCAGGACTCGGAAGCGCGCCCACACGGCTGCCCCTAGGGAGAGTGGGTCTCCGTAGGGGGCACTCACCGAAGAGGAGGAGCCAAGAGCACCACTGGGGGACCCCTGGAAATGACAATTGGGGCCGATCTATACAAAACCCTTGCACAGAGCAGAAAAGTATAGGCATGTTTGTTATTTTAGGGAAAAAAAGAACATTTACAATCACTTTAAGTCCTAATAGCTGCCTACCACATCATGAACTTACCTCTATAATTATATCCGACAGGTTCAAAGGTGTGCGCAGTTTAGTAGGAAGTAGATGGAAGGCGCGTGATCAGACGCTTACATCAAGAAATGTATGGTTTATTTATGTAAAAGAATACAGACATATAGTCATATAACTAAAAAATCATACAAATACTACATAATATTATAAAAAAAAAGGAAAAACAGCTAACAAAATAAGTACTAGGAAGTTAAAATTGGGGTGTGCCCATATTGAGGCAGGTATTTAAGAAAGGCTGACGCGTTTTGAGGAAAACCTCTTAATCAGAGCCAGGAGAACTGGAGCACAGTCTGTATGGGCCGGTAGGCCGACATGTGTACATGGGGAGAGGTGGTGTGGCTAGTAGGAGGATGTGTCCTGTGATGGACAATTGATTATTCCAAGTTCCATTCCCAGGTGTTCTAGATGGGGTATAAATAAGAACAATATATACACCCCATCTAGAACACCTGGGAATGGAACTTGGAATAATCAATTGTCCATCATAGGACACATCCTCCTACTAGCCACACCACCTTAAATACCTGCCTCAATATGGGCACACCCCAATTTTAACTTCCTAGTACTTATTTTGTTACCTGTTTTTCCTTTTTTTATAATATTATTTAGTATTTGTATGATTTTATAGTTATATGACTTTTACATAAATAAACCATACATTTTTTGATGTAAGCGTCTGATCACGCGCCTTCCATCCACTTCCTACTAAACAGTCCTTTCCAGACCACCCCTGGTCAGCTAAGGCAGCGGGACACGCTCCATCATCTCCCCCAGTCCTACCTCTGACTACAATACTACCTTTGTTTTACAGCAAATGATCTCACAAGCGCAGGAGTATTTTTCACCATATCTTGTTCATAGGTGTGCGCAGCCTATTGCATTAGGGTGTGCTCCCCAAATCTTAAAAACACACACATACAAACAAAGGTGTGATAATGCTAATGCGTACAGGGTGTTTAGGATGTGACCAGGCACACTCAGCACACCCTGTGCGCACACCTATGGACAGGTTTATGGCTCTGCCGGAGGATACACTCCACACTCGAGTGTGTGAGAGAGGAGAGAAGCACAGAGAGCAGCTATGTGCAGGCCAGTCAAGTTCCTCCACCCCAAACTCGCTCATCCATGTCTTTATGGACCTTGCTTTGTGCACTGGTGCGCAGTCATGTTGGAACAGGAAGGCGCCATCCCCAAACTGTTCCCACAAAGTTTGGAGCATGAAATTGTCCAAAATGTCTTGGTATGCTGACACCTTAAGAGTTCCCTTCACTGGAACTAAGGGGCCAAGCCCAACCCTTGAAAAACAACCCCATACCATAATCCCCCCTCCACCAAATGATTTGGACCAGTGCACAAAGCAAGACCCATAAAGACATGGATGAGCGAGATTGGGGTGTAGGAACTTGACTGTCCTGCACGGAGTCCTGACCTCAAGAACACCTTTGAGATGAATTAGAGCAGATATTGTGAGCCAGGCCTTCTCATCCAACATCAGTACCTGACCTCACAAATGCGTTTCTAAAAGAATGATCAAACATTCCCATAGACACACTCCTAAACCTTGTGGACAGCCTTCCCAGAAGACGTCCCAATACTTTTGGTAATATAGTGTATGTATTTATATGATAAGGATGGACCCGCGCCGTGGAGAAAAATAAAATTGTAAATAAATTTGCAAATAAATTATAAAACAAATACAAAATGTACATATACGTGTGCGTTTACACACTCACCCACATGTACATATATAATAGGGCTGCTGCTGTAGTGCGGGGTGAATACCCCAAAAAATGACAACAGAAAAAATATATACTCAGCTCTGCCTCTCTCAATCATAAATGTGCATACACTCACATCAAATATGTGTCATATGATAACATGTGTAACAAAGTGCCAATATAGTGCAAAAAAAGGGCATACAATAAAGTTCAAAGATTAAAAAAAAATTACAAAATAAGGTGCAAACAATAAGGTTCATCAAGTGTGAGGTGCAGGGCTGGTGACACGTTGATGTAATCTTGGTGACTTCCTGTGCTCCCCTCCTAGATCCCCACTCACCAGATAAAGATGAAAAATACGCCTGTGTATATCAAGATGGTGTCTCCTGTCCAGCAGATATGTAGGTAGGTTGTGCCTCAGAGAATGGAATCTCCTCTCCTTCACCACTTGGTTGTAGATCCTACATACTTTACTTAGTCAAAGACGATCGGAGTAGTAAAGTTTGGACAAGTGAAGAGAAGAGGGCATATAATGTAATACTGCAAGGTTTATTAAAAGGTTTAAAATCATTACACTTACATCAGAATCTTTAAAATGTGCAAAAATTGCCGCCTTGGTATCCAAACAGCCTTCACAGATTATCTTTAGCTTGACATGTTTCGCCCCTCCCACTGGGCATCATCAGTGGTGAAGGAGAGGAGATTCCATTCTCGGAGGCACAACCTACCTACATATCTGCTGGACAGGAGACACCATCTTGATATAAAAAAAAAATAATAAATATGTGTATATTTGGCGCTACCTGAAAACTTAAAGAATCCAGCCGGGATAGCCTCATAAGGTATTAAAGCCGTACCACTGTTATATACCTATATGGTATTTGACATAAAGGAGTACATCCCCCATACACTGAGAGTGGTAAAGATGAAATAAATTATATAGGTGTATTCACAATGGTGTACAGTTTAGGAGAAATATAATACATCTGACTAGATGTCGCACAGCAAGAGGTTGTAATACAGCATCTGATGGTGGAGCCAGAGGCTGTACCACACTAAGTGCACTTATTGAAACCGTGTTCCATATGCTACAAACCACCTCTATATATAATTAATGCATACATCAACAGTTGGATGCATCATGGGGTACATGTTATACACAGATCAATACACATACAATGCATTTAGGCCAAATCGCCTTAATCATAAACCATATATATAATGGGTTTGAATCGCATACACGCATAACAGTTTATATTGTCAAAAATTCCAGCAGATAAACCTCAATAGAGTATGACAGTCCCATATATTGACACTATGTTGAGTTTAGGAAATTCCCAAGGGTGACTTTAGTGCTGAGACAGTTGTCTGGTGACTTTGGTGCTCCCCCTTACGGTTGCCTACTCACCAGCTCCCGGAACCCCTGCAGGGGTAGTACGCCTGTAGTATATTAGAATGGGATTCTTTGCTTGCTGCTTCCTGCAGTAGGAAAGAATCCCATTCTAATATACTACAGGCGTACTACCCCTGCAGGGGTTCCGGGAGCTGGTGAGTAGGCAACCTCTATATATAGAGGTGGTTTGTAGTATATGGAACACGGTTTCAATAAGTGCACTTAGTGTGGTACAGCCTCTGGCTCCACCATCAGATGCTGTATTACAACCTCTTGCTGTGCGACATCTAGTCAGATGTATTATATTTCTCCTAAACTGTACACCATTGTGAATACACCTATATAATTTATTTCATCTTTACCACTCTCAGTGTATGGGGGATGTACTCCTTTATGTCAAATACCATATAGGTATATAACAGTGGTACGGCTTTAATACCTTATAAGGCTATCCCGGCTAGATTCTTTAAGTTTTCAGGTAGCGCCAAATATACCCATATTTATTTATTTATTTTTAACACGATTGACAGAGCACCTCATTGGGTACTCTGTGTAAGGGAGGCAGCAACCTGTGGTTTCTGGCCCTATAGACTTGCCCTAAGCGCAGTTTTTTACCACGAGCTACTGACCATCTTGATATACACAGGCGTATTTTTCATCTTTATCTGGTGAGTGGGGATCCAGGAGGGGAGCACAGGAAGTCACCAAGATTACATCAACGTGTCACCAGCCCTGCACCTCACACTTGATGAACCTTATTGTTTGCACCTGATTTTGTAATTTTTTTTTTTAATCTTTGAACTTTATTGTATGCCCTTTTTTCCAGTATATTGGCATTTTGTCACACGTTGTCATATGACACATATTTGATGTGAGTGTATGCACATTTATGATTGAGAGAGGCAGCACTGAGTATATATTTTTTCTGTTGTCATGTATTTATATATGCATTTTTTTCCAGCGAGCTTCTGACCCATCCAATGATGTTATACTTCTCCTTCTTTAGCAGCAGGAGGGGGCGGTCCATAATGCTGTTATACTCTGAGTGTAGGCTGAATGATAAGGCTGCCTCAGGGGACGTGTCTATGGCAGTCTGGGCTCAGTGGAAGTGGGATTATGATGATGACTGTCACTTAACCTGAAAAACTTAAGGACATCTAGTGGTCAAAAAGAAGTACTGTGGGGGAAAGTGCCAGATTTGGAGATCTTTGCAGATTGGAGATCTTTGAAGCTTTGCAGGAAAACCTGCTTTTCTATTTTATCTTTGATTAAGCTATTTAAAATAAACAAATACAGGTATAACTATTGCTATTACTGAGACTGTTATCATTGATATTAAGAATTTAACTTCACAGGTGTGCGGTGATTACCTCTATCCCAGATGGAGCAACACAGACCTTCTACTGTCATGGCATGAATGGCAGATACGTCAATATAATTATACGTGGAAAGACTGAATTTCTTCAATTATGCGAAGTTGAAGTCTGGACCGCTGACAGTAAATGAAAGGACCACTTAAAAAGAGCAACAGTTTAATACAATAATTAAAGTTATAATGGATTGCCTTATGTGTCAATCTTAATAATCAAATACTGTTTAGTAAACAATGTTCAGCATTATGTGTGTGTTGTCAAATGTGTTATCAGAATTTGCTGTGATCCAGTATACAGAGGAAACATGTTATGTGTGCTGGATTTAACTGCAGGGGGTGTATTAAAAAAGGATGAAATGCATCGAAAATGTATAGGGATCTGATCTGAATAAATAATATTAAAAATACTGGTGGGTTACTACTAACAGGGGGCCAAGGGAACTACTACTCCAGATCCTAACCTCATTGCTCTCATTACCAATGATCAGAGAGACCAACAACATATAGAGGAATGATGATCAGATGTGGGGATAACAAAAAGAGGGAATCAGCTATATCTTCTTATAATATGAAGCTTTGTGAAATATAAGGTATGTAGAGCTGGTAGAAGAGTTTAAAAATAGAAGATGGTGGTAGAAAATAGATTTACAGAGGATTGAGATGAAAGTTCTGGATAAAGGTCCTAAATATGTTTCAGGTAGAAATATTGATGTACAGAAATATGTATGTCATTTGAATATAAAAAATAAATAAATAAAATAAATAAATAAATAAAAAAGAATGTTCTCACTGAAGAAGAACTCCATCATAGAATTAACAATATTTGACAGACAATAACTATTTGGGAACTGGGTGACAAGGAATCAAAATTCGGTACCACATCCCATTCATATAAGTAAAAAGAGAAAGGGTAGGCAGGACATTTTAAAGGTACCACAATGTAGGATAAACAATCAATTTGAAAAAATATACATTTTATTTAAACAATTCTTTAAAATCGCAATGAACATTTACAAGAGTCACGTAATATTTCTTTGGACATGTAACAACCACTTCTTACTCTACATGTTTCGCTCAGAAGAGCTTCTTCAGGAGTTTTTTGAAGTGTCGCATAAAGTAATATATACTATAAAGAAAACAACAGTTGTAAATGAATATTAGTATAAATTAATTTATATTTTTCTCTTTGGTTACAATAAGGGCCTTCCAGTTCTTGTAAAACCTCGGCTTTCGCCTATGTATCTATTAAATAGTGTTTTATGAATACAAGCATTCCGGTAGGCATCCCTTTTCAGTTTATCATTATTCTGTACAAAATGTACTCTATAAAATGTATGATTTTTTTCTTACTCTCTCTCTCCCCTCTCTGAGTACACCTGTCAGGAATGGTGTCATCTCCGTTTTCTCCTGCTGGTGGCACTATTACATTCAGCACCAAAAGGGTGTAATTCCAGTGGCCACCAGCGGGGATCTCCCTGGCTGGACTACAGACTTGCCATCAAGCACACCTGTCGTGGTTTTGCTGGACTATATAAACCCGCCCTGAACTAACCTCCAGTGCTTCAGTATTCCTCTGCTAAGCCCTTTTCCCTGCCAGTACCCGCTCTTGTTCCAGCCTGTTCCTGTTTGTTCCTGAACCCCGTTTGTGTATCCTGACCTTGTACCCTGTTTCCTGTTCCCTACTCCTTGGTCTGCTTCATTATTCCTGTTTTCTGTTCCCTTGTCGCTTTGGCCCATGCCTTATTTTTTATTTCATGTTGGTTTCCTTGCTTGTGTATTATATTAGTTAGATAGATAGTTAGGTGGGTTTTGGGGTTTGCTGTGTTTTCATCATTTACTTGTTTTGGTTTGCTGTCTTGTTTTCACATGTATCTTTATCATTGACAATAAACATACTTTCTTTATTTACTCGTTTGTCCCTGATTCCTTGGTGCAGCCCAGCGATCTGATCACCTGCATGGGATGTTGTGTATAACATCCCCTGACAGAATACTGAAGCCATACAATCAGATCGGTTGCACCTGGGAATTGGGGCCTGAGTCCCAGCTATTTTTGAAAGATGGATTTTGAAAGTATTTTGTATTTATCGCTCCTGGCAACTGATGACAGAGACTTTTGTTATCAGACATTGGCTGAATACACTAGGGAACAATTGTTAGAATGCATCCGCCTAGCTCATGTTTTTATTGAGCAAGGCAGTTTTTTGTTTGGAGATGTGCAACCATTAATTAAGATCTGTACTGAGTTGGCCCTGTCTGATGTCGCTGAGGGAGGTGATGACTATACACCCTCTTTTAGTGCAGCTCAGGTAGAATCTTTAGTTTGGCTGTTGGAGGATGACTCAGCATTTTTTTTTGAACAATATTCAGCTTGTTCTCAGCAGGTGCTTGCAAAATGCATTGAATCAGTGCAGTCTCTGGTCAGACAAGCTAAGTGCAAACCTGATGCAGTGCAATCATTAATACAGGCCTGGTCAAGTCTGTCGCATTCAGCTTCTGTTAGCTCCCAATATACCTTTCTACCAATGAAATACCAGTACCCTGTTTCCTCCTGTTGCACCTACCCTGCTTTTAACTCCCCTGCTGCTTCTCAACTGTCTCCATCAGCTCCACTAAATCTCCCTTCAAAACCTACTCCCTCTGTTTTGCCATCCTTTCACTCTTTGCTTCTACCAGCTGCATTCACTACCTACAGCCCTGTACCCACTTAAAGATCCCCAGTGGCTAAAACCAAAAAGAAGCGGAAGTTTTTTCCAACCCATACCATCATGCCAGTATCCAATCCTGCCTCCCCACCAGCTGATCTGTTCCAGCCTAAAGTGTTCCTGTATGCCACCCAGCCTGATGTTCTGATGCCTGCTGTTGTGCCAGTACCTGCTGATGTGCCAATGTCTGTGCTTGCTGCCCAGTGTGAAGTTCCAGTACCAGCTGCCCGGTTTGAAGTTCCAGTACCTGCTATCCAGTCCGATGCACCTGCTGTTCAGCCTGTTGTGCCAGTGCCTGCTGTTCTGCCTGGTGTGCCAGCACCTGTGCCCACTGTCCAGTCTGAGGTTCCAGTACCAGCTGCCTGGTTTGAAGTTCCAGTACCTGCTATCCAGTCCGATGGACCTGCTGTTGTGCCAGTACCTGCTGTTCTGCCTGATGTGCCAGCGCCTGTGCCCACTGCCCAGTCTGAAGTTCCAGTACTGACTATCCAGTCCAAAGCACCTGCTGTTCTGCCTGATGTGCCAGTGTTTGTGCTTGTTGCCCAGTCTGAAGTTCCAGTACCAGCTGCCCGGTTTGAAGTTCCAGTACCTGCTATCCAGTCCGATGTACCTGCTGTTCTGCCTGATGTGCCAGCACCTGTGCCCACTGTTCAGTCTGAAGTTCCAGTACCGGCTGCCCGGTTTGAAGTTCCAGTACCTGCTATTCAGTCCACTGCACCTGCTGTTCTGCCTGATGTGCCAGCACCTGTGCCCACTGTCCAGTCTGAAGTTCCAGTACCAGCTGACCGGTTTGAAGTTCCAGTACCTGCTATCCAGTCCGATGGACCTGCTGTTCTGCCTGTTATGCCAGTACCTGCTGTTCTGCCTGATGTGCCAGCGCCTGTGCCCACTGCCCAGTCTGAAGTTCCAGTACCAGTTGCCCGGTTTGAAGTTCCAGTACCCGCTATCAAGTCTGATGGACCTGCTGTTCTGCCTGTTGTGCCAGTACCTGCTGTTCTGCCTGATGTGTCAGCACCTGTGCCCACTGTCCAGTCTGAAGTTCCAGTACCAGCTGCCCGGTTTGAAGTTCCAGTACCTGCTATTCAGTCCGATGGACCTGCTGTTCTGCCTGTTGTGCCAGTACCTGCTGTTCTGCTTGATGTGCCAGCGCCTGTGCCCACTGTCCAGTCTGAAGTTCCAGTACCGACTATCCAGTCCAAAGCACCTGCTGTTCTGCCTGATGTGCCAGTGTTTGTGCTTGCTGCCCAGTCTGAAGTTCCAGTACCGGCTGCCCAGTTTGAAGTTCCAGTACCTGCTATTCAGTCCACTGCACCTGCTGTTCTGCCTGATGTGCCAGCACCTGTGCCCACTGTCCAGTCTGAAGTTCCAGTACCATCTGCCCGGGTTGAAGTTCCAGTACCTGCTATCCAGTCTGATGGACCTGCTGTTCTGCCTGTTGTGCCAGTACCTGCTGTTCTGCCTGATGTGCCAGCGCCTGTGCCCACTGCCCAGTCTGAAGTTCCAGTACCGACTATCCAGTCCAAAGTGCCTGATGTGCCAGTGTTTGTGCTTGTTGCCCAGTCTGAAGTTCCAGTACCAGCTGCCCGGGTTGAAGTTCCAGTACCTGCTATCCAGTCCGATGCACCTGCTGTTCAGCCTGTTGTGCCAGTACCTGCTGTTCTGCCTGATGTGCCAGCACCTGTGCCCACTGTCCAGTCTGAAGTTCCAGTACCAGCTGCCCGGTTTGAAGTTCCAGTACCTGCTATCCAGTCCAAGGCACCTGCTGTTCAGCCTGTTGTGCCCATGCCTGCTGCCCAGCTCGATGCGGATGTGCCACTACCCAGCGTGATGTACCTCTGCTTTCTGCTCAGCCTGATGACATGGGGCCTGCTAAAACTGTTCCTGACTGATGGCCATCTTGCCGCTGGGTCAATCCTGTCTGTCGGCTGGCTTAAATGTAATGCTCCTGTGTGGTCTGCCTCCGATGGTTTCTTTCCCGTTACCCTGCTAATTTTCATTTCCAGATCCAAACTTCCTGACCGGGTGGTGGGGTACGTGTCCTATTTTCAGACTCTGATGGCACGTCCCCCAGTGAACTAAAAGACTCTGGCATTGGAAGTGCGAAGAAGTCCGCAGATTCAGTAGGGAAACATTTTAAGGTGTTTCTGCACCCACTCGGACTGTCGTACCCAGGGCTGAATGGAGTGTCCGGAGGCCACTCCTTTAGGAGGGGGAACTGTCAGGAATGGTGTCATCTCCGGTTTCTCCTGCTGGTGGCACTATTACATTCAGCACCAAAAGGGTGTAATTCCAATGGCCACCAGCGGGGGTCACCCTGCCTGGACTGCAGACTTGCCATCAAGCACACCTGTCATGGTTTTGCTGGACTATATAAACCCGCCCTGAACTAACCTCCAGTGCATCAGTATTCCTCTGCTAAGCCCTTGTCCCTGCCAGTACCCGCTCTTGTTCCAGCCTGTTCCTGTTTGTTCCTGAACCCCGTTTGTGTATCCTGACCTTGTACCCTGTTTCCTGTTCCCTACTCCTTGGTCTGCTTCATTATTCCTGTTTTCTGTTCCCTTGTCGCTTTGGCCCATGCCTTATTTTTTATTTCATGTTGGTTTCCTTGCTTGTGTATTATATTAGTTAGATAGTTAGGTGGGTTTTGGGGTTTGCTGTGTTTTCACCATTTACTTGTTTTGGTTTGCTGTCTTGTTTTCACGTGTATCTTTATCATTGATAATAAACATACTTTCTTTATTTACTCGTTTGTCCCTGATTCCTTGGTGCAGCCCAGCGATCTGATCACCTGCATGGGATGTTGTGTATAACATCCCCTGACAACACTCCTCACATTTTTGCAAATATTTTATTATATCTTTTCACGTGACAACACTAAAGAAATTACACTTTGCTACAATGTAAAGTAGTGAGTGTACAGCTTGTATAACAGTGTAAATTTGCTGTCCTCTCAAAATAACTCAACACACAGCCATTAATGTCTAAACCACTGGCAACAAAAGTGATTACACCCCTAAGTGGAAATGTCCAAATTGGACCCAATTAGCCATTTTCCTTCCCCGGCGTCATGTGACTCATTAGTGTTACAAGAACTCACTTTGGTGTTATTGCCCTCACTCTCTGGTCACTGGAAGTTCAACATGGCACCTCATAGCAAAGAACTCTCTGAGAATCTGAAAAAAAGAATTGTTGCTCTACATAAAGATGGCCTAGGCTATAAGAAGATTGCCAAGACCCTGAAACTGAGCTGCAGCACGATGATCAAGACCATACAGCTGTTTAACAGGACAGCTTCCACTCAGAACAGGCCTCGCCATGGTTGACCAAAGGAATTGAGTGCACGTGCTCGGCTTCATATCCAGAGGTTGTCTTTGGGAAATAGACATATAAGTGCTGCCAGCATTGCTGCAGAGGTTGAAGGGGTGGGGGGTGAGCCTGTCAGTGCTCAGACCATACGCTGCACACTGCATCAAATTAGTCTGCATGGCTGTTATCCCAGAAGGAAGCCTCTTCTAAAGATGATGCACAAGAAAGCCCTCAAACAGTTTGCTGAAGATAAGCAGACTAAGGACATTACTGCAACCATGTCTTGTGGTCTGATGAGACCAAGATAAACATATTTGGTTCAGATGGTGTCAAGCGTGTTTGGCAGCAACCAGGTGAGGGTTACAAAGACAAGTGTGTCTTGCCTACAGTCAAGCATGGTGGTGGGAGTTTTTTTGTCTGGGGCTGCATGAGTGCTGCCGGCACTGGGGAGCTATAGTTCATTGAGAGACCCATAAATGCCAACATTTACTGTGACATAATGAAGCAGTGCATCACCCCCTCGCTTTGGAGACTGGGCCACAGGGCAGTATTCCAACATGATAACAACCCCAAACACACCCCCAAGATGACCATTGACTTGCTAAAGAAGCTGAGGGTAAAGGTGATGGACTGGCCAAGCATGTCTCCAGACATAAACCCTATTGAGCATCTGTGGGGCATCCTCAAACAGAAGGTGGAGGAGCGCAAGGTCTCTAACATCCACCAGCTCCGTGATGTCATCATGGAGGAGTGGAAGAGGACTCCAGTGGCAACCTGGTAAGGCTCTGGTGCTCAAGAGGGTTAAGGCAGTGCTGGAAAATAATGGTGGCCACAAAAAATATTGACACTTTGGGCCCAATTTGGACATTTTCACTTAGGGGTGTACTCACTTTTGTTGCCAGCGGTTTAGACATTAATGGCTGTGTGTTGAGTTATTTTGAGGGGATAGCAAATTTACACTGTTATACAAGCTGTGCACTCACTACTTTACATTGTAGCAAAGTGTCATTTCTTCGGTGTTGTCACATGAAAAGATATAATAAAATATTGGAAGAAACGTGAGGGGTGTACTCACTTTTGTGAGATACTGTATATGTATGTCTCACTGACATGCCATATGATTTTATCTATGGCAATTTTTAAGCATATTCATTTACAACTGTTGTTTTCTTTATAGTATATATTACTTCATGCAACACTTCCCAAAACTCCTGAAGAAGCTCTTCTGAGCGAAACATGTAGAGTAAGAAGTGGTTGTTACATGTCCAAAGAAATATTACGTGACTCTTTCAATATTTGACAGACGATAATAGTACATACTGGGTTAAGAAATAGATCAAATAGATCAAACTATAACTGGTATTCTTAACCATCATTTAACTCTTTTGTAACCAGAGGTTGTTGATGTCTAAATTCCCAGGGCAGATTTTGCTCTGTCAGCATGATTAGGTTAACTTAGCAATAACTCGTTGACTAATTTGCACACCTAAATAATGTTATTTATTTACTACAATGTTTAATGTTTAATTAATATACATAAAAATCCTTGCCATGTTTATTATATTCTATCAAATGCTCAAAAAATATAGTTTTTAAAATGTTATTTCTGTTTTAAATTCATTTATTATTATTTTTATTATTATTTTTAACTTCAATTGTTTTTATTGGTATAAAAGATGTACACATACAATTGACATCACAGAATACATTTATATGGTCGTATGCAACTTTAAATGTTTTTATGCAATAAAGTAAGCAATTTCTGAATGTATTGTGTGGTTTATAAAGAGTTATTCATAACTTGTATAACTTGGGTTAGGATTAGGAAGAAAAACATTAATAACAGTAGAAACAATAAAGAAAAGAAAAGAAAGGAAAAGAAAAGAAAAGAAAAGAAAATTAAAATGCAATACTAAAGCAGTGGTGTGTCGTAGATTGACATTAAGTCAAAATTAAAGGATAATACTTAAGAAGAATGTAACGTTGTAAAGCTTAGCTCAAGCATATAACAAAGTAGTAAGAACACTTGTTTTCCTTTTTATATTTGGTTTTGTACCATGTATACCAGCTAGATCACTTGGCTCTCAATTTTTTATAATTACCCAGAGCTACTGCGAACATTAGTTCATATGTAGCGTGAGCGTTAGTTTACTCAACTACTTCTTTGAGTGTGGGTGGGTTGGCGTCTTTCCAGTGTCGCATTATAGCCAATCTTGTACTAAGGAGGATGTGTGTGGCTATGGTTCTTGTTTCAGGTGGTATATATTCTATACCTAATGAGGGTACCGCCAAAGCTGCTTTGGGAGTAATTTGCGACCCTATGAACTTTGAGATTAGATTGAATACTTTGGACCATATTGATTGTAGACCTGGACATTTCCACAAGACATGGTGCAACGTGCCGATTTCACCACAATTTCTCCAACAAAGGGGAAAAGTTTGCGGGTCAAATTTAGAGATTCTATATGGCTTTAAATACCATCTCAACAGTATTTTGTGGGTTACTTCCCATAGATTAGCGCTCTTGGGCGCAGTAAAGGTAATTTGCAGAGCTTTTTGCCACTGATCCTCGGTGTACGTTGCACCTATGTCCTGTTCCCATGCTTTAATGTTGGTAGATTTTGTAAATACATTCTTGGAGTTTAGAAGGCAGTAAAACATTGAAATTCCCTTAATATTAGTGCTGGGGTTTGTGAGAAAAAGTATTACTCGCCATTGCAATAGTATGGCGAACTTGGGTGTTTATGAAGAAAGTGGACAATTTGGAGATACCTACACTGGTCACTAGGGATGAGCCGAACACCCCCCTGTTCCGTTCGCACTAGAACATGCGAACAGGAAAAAAGTTTGTTCGAACACGCGAACACCGTTAAAGTCTATGGGACACGAACATGAATAATCAAAAGTGCTAATTTTAAAGGCATATATGCAAGTTATTGTCATAAAAAGTGTTTGGGGACCTGGGTCTTGCCCCAGGGGACATGGATCAATGCAAAAAAAACTTTTAAAAATGGCCGTTTTTTCAGGAGCAGTGATTTTAATAATGCTTAAAGTCAAACAATAAAAGTGTAATATCCCTTTAAATTTCGTAGCTGGGGGGTGTCTATAGTATGCCTATAAAGGGGCGCATGTTTCCCGTGTTTAGAACAGTCTGACAGCAAAATGACATTTCAAAGGAAAAAAGCCATTTAAAACTACTCGCGGCTTTTGCATTGCCGGTCCGACAATACACATAGAAGTTCATTGATAAAGAGGGCATGGAAATTCCCCACAGGGGAACCCCGAACCAAAATTAAAAAAAAAAAAGACGTGGGGGTCACCCTAAAATCCATACCAGGCCCTTCAGGTCTGGTATAGATTTTAAGGGGAACCCCGTGCCAAAAAAAAAAATCCAGCGTGGGGTCCCCCCAAAAATCCATACCAGACCCTTATCAGAGCACACAACCTGGCAGGCCGCAGGAAAAGAGGGGGGACGAGAGAGCGCCCCCCTCTTCTGAACCATACTGTTGTAATATGTTGGCCAATTTATAATGTATAATATTGGCCAATGTATAATATTGTATTGGAGTATGGGTTGAGCAGAAATTGTCCAAGCCAACTCAATTTTAATATAACAGTTGAAGATCCTTTGATGTGCTAATCTCATGCAAGTCTACCCAGGGGTGTGAGGTGTGGGCTGTTAACCTAATTGAACATTTCAAAGGGTGCATTGTTTAAAGGACCATAGAAGAAATATTTATTGATGGTAATTAGACCTGAGGGGGGCAACAATGGGATCAGGGAGTGTTTTGGGTTGGCCTAGCGGAGGCTCCCTCCTGTGGGGCTAATATATCAGGGGGGCTTGTTGATATGCAGGAATGTAGGTATTCCAAAAGGTATTCAAAAGGGTGTTCAGGTGGTATACACATATCTAAAGGGGACTTGTTGATGTTGATATGCGGGAGTGCAAATTGGGGTGGTTCACGGCTGTTCACGGCTGGGGGTTGTTGTCTGTTTGAAAGACTCAAAGTCCTAAATTGAAAGGCCAATCAAATTGCTCAGCCATTCAACATTTAGTGTATATAACACAGCATTCAGTCTATAGGTTTTGGGGAGTTAGGCTTGTCTTTGTATGAGAGAGGCTCGTCTGTGTATAGGTGAGGCTTGTCTGTGTATGGCTGGGAAGACACAGACCTAGGAGATGGGTTTCTGAATTATATCTACTCTGTCGGATTTCTTTGTCATCTGTGGACTTTGGACTTTGTTCTGTGTTGGAAGTCAATAAAGTGCATCTCTCTGGAAGAATTGGGTTGCTGCGGAAGAGTACTTATTAATTATCTATACACCCAATATTAATTCATATATTCGATCACTACACTGGTGCCGTGAAAGCGACCAGAAGAGCATTTTCGGACTTAGTAACAGAAGTCAGTGGTGACAACAATCCTGTGAGTTGGACAGAAGTCTGATGAAGAACCAAGAGCTGTGCTGTGACTCTAGTGACAGAAGACCGTGAGGACCCAGGAAGGAAGTTCTAGGAAACCTAACAATTGGTAAGTGTGCCTTGTTTTTTTTTTCTTAAATAGTTTTTTTTGTCATTATATTCTTCACAATGGCTTTGGCTGTGTCTGGCGGTGACAATAGCACTAAGGGAGAGGATGTGAATATATGGCTGCTAAATTATATAAAAAGTCATGGGGGGCCTTATGAGATTCCCCAAGAATATAGACAGTCATGGGATTTAATGAAATGCTTTTTATCCGATAATGTCTTTGATAAGAAAACTAAAGAAAAGAAACGTAAGGGTATCATTATTCAGGGACTACTATCTTGTTGTACAGAATTAATAGAGGAGATTAAGGAAAAAAAGCAGAAAATTCTAGAACAGACTCAGAGATATGAGGAAATGGAGAAAGGGTTGAATGAGAGGATATCAGATCTCAGGTTGCACGCTATCACTACTGGGGAGGCATTGATTGAAAAGGCAAAATTATGTGATGATTTAAGTCGGGTAAATGAGGAATTGTCAGTAAATATACAAATTGTTGAGAAACAGTTGGAGGAGTGTAAACATGCTGCTAACATTGCTTTTGATAAATTGGCAGAAAAATCAAGTTACACGCATCAAAATGATACCTCTAAAATAAAGCCTGATGCCAAAGATTATAAGCCAATATATCCCTGGGATGAGTTACATGCAGCCCCATGCATACCAGCAGCTCCTACCACTACAACAACTGTATTGAACACTGACGATTCAAGTGAAATTAAATTGATTACAAAACAACTAAAGCCTCAGGAGATGGAAGCTATTATAAGGGAGATAGGTCAGGTACCCCGCTATGATGTAAACAGGTTCATGAAATGGTTCTGTGATTTGCAGAGAGTCAGAGACACATACAACTTGAATGTGGAGGACCTAACTAGAATTTTGCAGAAAAGTGTAGGTAACGGATTGTGGGCACGGATTTTGCAAAATTGTGGCCAGCGTCATAAAACTAAGGATGTTTTAAAGGAACTATTGAAAGCATTGTATGGTGTTACAACAAATGTGTGCTTGTCAGGAAAAATTAGGCAAATGAAGGATGAATGCCCATATGAACTTGCAGATAGAATTAGCATTGTGATGGGATATGTGATGACTGGGAATCCCGGTTTTGAGCGTGGTGGTTTGGTTCATAGGGCAATGTTATTAGAAGCATTGGATGGTGATGTCAGGGAAGGCATTTTATCTGTTACACCTGATCCTAGCGATTATAGTGATATTTTGTTAAGAGCGGATAATGGGTGGAGGAGAAAGTGCAGAGAGGACAGTCTTGCGGTTGATGCAGCTAGAACTTTTAGAGTCGAGGGTCAGCAAAATAGAGATGATTCAGGACCCTGGAGAGGAAGATCTTATAACACTTCAGGTAGTTATAGGAGGCCAGAATCCAGAGGAAAGCCTAGTAAACAGCCTTGGGTGCCGTTTAGTGAAATAAGAAGTGAGAGAGATCGTTTGCAAGAGGAGCTATATAAGATACAGGAAGAAATGAAAAAAATAAAAGCAGGAGGGGTCAAAGTAGCAACAGTAGAAAAGGAAAGTGCTGTGTCTCCCTCTACCAGTCATTGTTAGGGGTTCCGAGCCCCCCACGCCCCTTCCTGCCGATTCTTAACTGATTTAACATTAGACTCTTGGGGGCGGCCCACTGTTGATGTAACATTAGGGGGAACTCGTGTAAATGCGCTGCTAGATAGTGGGGCAGCTATTAGTTTTAGTAAATCAGTTGTCCCTGGAAATGAGAAAATTAAAATAACAGGTGTCACTGGACATTCCATTGAAGCTCCTTTTGTGCGTGGTGTTGAGATGCAAATAGGGGGAGAGAAGTGGAAGTGTGATGTTGTTTGTCAAAATCAGGACATAATTGGTGCTGATGTCTGTGTACAGCAGGGTCTGGTAGTTGATCTTGCAAACATGAAGTTGTGGATGATGCCTGAAAATGACGGATTGGGTCATGTGTGGCATCCTCCCATGGAATTGGTAACAGCAGCAGTAAAGCCCGTTGGTGTGTTACATGGAGATTGGGACCCCTGTTGGGATAGTCTAATGGGTGAATTTGAAGACATAATGGCTAAACATAAACAAGATTGTGGTAGGATGAATACAATGATTTTATTATAAGGATTTGATCCGGCACCTCTCAAGCAATACCCAGTTCCAAAAGAGGCCATTAAACCTATAACAGAAGCTATAAAACAATTGGAGGCGCAAGGTACATTAAAAAGGGGTGCATCAATATGCAATTCGCCAGCCTGGCCAGTCATCAAACCTGATGGGTCATTCAGGCTGACGATAGATTACCGTGCCTTAAACAAATATGCTAAAAGTATGGCACCCGTAGTAGCAGCTTACCCTGAAATGATTGCCAAGTTGACGCCAGAAATGAAATGGTTTACGGTCATTGATATCAGTAACAGTTATTGGAACTTACCCCTTGACCCAACATGTCAATACAAAACAGCCTTCAGCTGGGCGGGCCTTCAATATTATTGGACAGTTCTTCCGCAAGGCTATAAAGACAGTGCAGCAATATTTCACTCACATATGAAAGAAGTGATTGATAAATTTTCAAAACCTGAAAGAGTAATTTCATATGTTGATGACATTTTGATTGGGTCAGCCTCTATGGAGGAGCATGTGAACGATGTGAGTGAAATGTTATTGCTTTTGAGAGAAGCAGGTCTGAAAGTTAATCCAAAGAAAATACAATTGGGAAAGCAAGAAGTCCAATTTTTGGGTGTTACTGTAGCACAGTCAGGGCGAAGTATCAATGAACAAAGGGTCGAGCTGATAGGTAAGCTACCCTTGCCCACTGATGAAAAAAGTCTGAGACAATTCTTAGGCATGACAGGTTTCTGCAGGGAGTTTGTGCCTCATTATGCATCATTAACAGAGTGTTTGTATGATCTGCTGAAGCAAGATGAATGGAAATGGAAATCAGAGCACACACAAGCTATTGAAGCATTAAAGGAAACTTTAGGCAATGCCCCTTCATTAGCATCACCAGACCCCAACAAAGAATACAGACTCTATCCACATGTAGGCCTTAGTACTTTGTCTGTTGCACTCACCCAAGACTATTTTGGAAAACAAAGACCTGTAGCTTATGCTTCACGTTTACTATCAACTGTAGAACAGAAGTATCCTTTGTGTACTCGTATGGTGCTGTGTTGTTATTGGGCAATCAACAAATTCAGGTACTTGACGGGTACGCAAAGAGTCATCATTGCTAGTCATCACACTCCTATAGTCATGTTAGCAAATGGAAAATGGAAAGAAGCAGATGTGAATTGTAAAAGGCTGGCGAGGTGGACTACAGCTTTATTGTCAGAGAATATTGAGGGTTTGATGTTAAAAGAACCTAGTGTCCTGATTGGTGGATTGATGATTGAAGGTGAAGCTCACGAATGTCAAGTGCAAGGAAAGAGTTTGCAGCACAGAGTTTTTACTGCCGTATCCAAACCTTTTGACCTTGGAAGTGAATGTTGGTACATTGATGGTTCCTCTTATTATAAAGATGGAAGTAGAATCTCAGGGTTTGCTGGTGTTTGTGTAAAAGATGGCGAGGTACAGAGACAATTTTCATATTCATGTAGAGCTCGTTCGGCACAGTATGTGGAGATAGCAGCACTTCTGCAAGTTCTCATTGAGTTGAGAGATGATGGTGGAATTGTTAACATTGCTTCTGACTCAGACCAGGTATGCAAGGGTGCAGTTGTCTATCTTTCATGGTGGAATGTGATGGGCCTTAAAGGGACAGATGGCAGTGAGATAAGATATGCATCCCTATGGAAAATGATAGAGGAGGAAACGCAATTCTTTTCAAAAATTAATATCCGGAAGGTACAGGCCCACAGAAAACAAACAACCGAGCACTACTGGAACAATACTGTAGATAGATTAGCAAAGGAGGCTGCAGTAACATCCCCCGAATGGCCTCATATAGAGCATACTTTGTCATTTCCAGTGTCTGCCCTTACACGTGCTCAAGCAAAAGGAATTGAAGAAAGGACATGTGAGTTGGGTAATTTACAAGATCAGGATGAGGAATTAGCTCAACTAAAAGAAATGTGTAGGACTGGGCCCATGCAGTTTGAGGGTCAAGAGATGCAGGTGAAGGATGGCCTTCTAATAACTTACAAAAACAATTTATCTTTATGGGTTGCCCCAAAAGGTGTGAGGAAAGACATTCTTACATGGATTCATGGATCCCCTGCTGGTGGACACCCCAAACTTCCTTTAGCTTTAGAGAGGTTAGATCATGTAGCATGGTGGCCTCAAAATAAACAACACATGCAGGACCATATCTTATCGTGTTTGATGTGTGCCAGGCATGATCCCGCAAATAGGAAGAGGAGAGGGGCACTGATGAGACAAGCTCCCATGGGACCATGGGAGCGAATACAAATTGATTACACAGGTGAATTGCCTAACACTGCACACCAGAACAAATATTTACTGGTTGTGGTGGATTCCTTCAGTCACTGGGTTGAAGCTTTCGCTACCAAAAATTGTACTGCCACTACTACTGCAAGGATCTTGGTCAAAGAAATATTTAGTCGGTGGGGGATACCAAAAGTTTTAGACAGTGACAATGGGCCAGGATTTGTAGGTAATGTGATACAAGAGACATGCAAGCTCCTTGGGGTCATCCAAAAATTTCACATCTTCTATCACCCTGAGTCTGCGGGACAGGTTGAACGAATGAACAGGACAATTAAAAATGCTCTTAGAAAAGTTGTCAATGAGCAAGGTACCGATTGGGATGAAAAATTACCCTTTGTTCTGGCAACTATTCGTTCCAGAGTTTGCAGGTCCATAGGCTTTGCCCCTTATGAAGCTCTGCTCGGCAGAACAATGAGAACGTGGGAACATCTGATAAATCCGGTCCCAGCCGCATTAGAAACTGTGTCATTATCTGAATCATGGGTAGAGACCTTAAAGGATCATGTGATTACAGTACATAAGGCTGTGTGTGCCACTGATGAATGTACCCATAAAAGCTCACAACAGTGGTTTAATGCGATGGGTGATACCAGCGAATACCAAATTGGGGCTAGAGTAATGTTACAGGATTTTTCTGGGTTTCACCCATTTCCTAGGGCAAAGTGGAAGGGCCCTTATGCAATCATAGACAAAATTGGACCCTCTGTTTACTTATTAGACTTGGGAGAGGATAGGTCAAGATGGAGTCATGCATGTCAGATCAAAGCATTTAAAGGAAAAATGGATTTGATGGAGGAAAGCATTGTCTAACTTTCTTCCTGAGATTGTCTTTCAGGTCCCAGGAGTAATGCGAATACCAGAGGACTACATCAACATGAAGACATTCCCCCTGGACAAATACAAGCCTTCTCTATTAGCATGTGTGTTGATAACAGTGTCAATCACTCTACTACTTTGCATTACAAACATCAGAGTGGAAACGTGTCAAGTTAAAGTGGAGAAATCTGATCGAAGTAAAAGAAGTGTAGTGGATCATACTACAGAACTTACTGTTTTACGGGAATCAGAAGGCATCCAGATACATGGGGATATGGTAAAGGGCATAGCCGGGGGGTGGATAGTCGTTAGATGTGAGATCATGATGCCAAAATCTGATTACTTTGTGGAATCTGCTGTTTGGACTTACCCAGAAGGAAGCGATCGTCACAGGAGTACAGATATAATATTAGTGGAGACAGAGAATGGACCACAAATGCAAATGACTTTGGAAAGGAATTTTACAGTATTTAAGGAGGGTATTATATCCTGTAGTCCTCATGACATGGAGGATGGAGTCTATACAAAAATCTTACATATAATGGTCACAAATTCTAGAGACTGTCCTACAATTTTACAGTGGCCAGAACATGGACTTTTCCTTGAACGGACTCAAAATTTAGTATATAGCGATGTTTCATATTTATCATTACCATTATTGTTGAATTTTACATCATTTAACATTCCAGAGAGTTGCCCAAAATCAATGGGATTATGGTTTAAAACGGTTTTTCAAACACATGTAAACTTATTTTGGGATGCTACACAAGGGCTTAATTTTAAGAAAGTTTCAAAGAGGGATCTGGGTACTGATATCATATCAGGCCTCAGTTTGGGTAGTTCGATTTGGAATAGGGTTGATATAGAGAGTTTAAATATAAGAGAACAGAATTTTGTGGGTGGATTACAGCAGATACTGCTTAAAGGGGGAAGAGTGGATTTAAACACTCTAGCTGAAATGAAAATAGATATTCAGAACATTCACACCATTGCTGCAGATTTGCAGAACATTCAAATGTCGGTGAGTGCACTGAATAAAACTCTTCAAACCAATAATGTATCCAAGTCTATAGTCTGTGGTATTATAGGAAACTTGCTGAGTGAACACCTGAGCCTAGGGCTTCAGGAAATCAAACAAGGAGAATGGCCAAGGATAATGAACTCAACTTTATTATTCAATCTTATCAAAGACAGTGGTGTTACTTGTAGGAACTTTGCCCTTGCTAATGTAAGGAGCCTGGATACTCTTTGTAATAGAGATCGCATCGGAAAGCAGGAAATACCTCTGACTGTCGACCATCCCTACATGGTCAACAATACCCTTACCCGTTTACAAGATGATCGTTCTTGGTGAGGTGGAGGTGAGAAATGGCACTAATATACTGAAACAACTGCTCCCAGAAAGCAAACTCGTCGTCAAGGACAACTAAGTGTGGA
This sequence comes from Lithobates clamitans, assembly GCA_037952925.1. Lineage (NCBI taxonomy): Eukaryota > Metazoa > Chordata > Amphibia > Anura > Ranidae > Lithobates > Lithobates clamitans. The sequence continues at coordinate 536,197 of JBBGZY010001644.1, read as the reverse complement.
AAACCATGGACCCCAACTGCTGTACCAGGCGTGCCCAGACCTGGCTTTGTTCCTGTTCTTTTGAGCGATTGGAGCACATAGAGGGCTGTGCTGCTGCACACTCTGGAAACTGCCTGGTTCGATTGCAGAAATTTGAACCAGCCTGGAAGAGAATAATTCATGGAGAAGGCCCAAGGGTCTGTGCATTGGGGGTTCCCTCATTCACTTGGCAGAAACAAGTTCAGTGCCGGACCCCTATCACAGGATGGTGTGTGAATCTCACCGATGGACTGCTAACAATTGGAGAGGAAGACATTCGAGCCAATATCCAGATGAATCAAGTATCTATGGACATTGAGCAAACTGATCTTGGCAATTGGGACTCTATGATTTCTCCTTTATTTAAGAAAATACCACCACTTACAGTTGAATTGGATACATTATTTAAGAGGGATAGTAGGAAAATTATAGAATTACAAGAACTGGTAAAGGAAAACCTCATTAGTTCTAATAAAATTGCTAAAGAATTTCAGGAGCCTTGGTGGAGCATACCCAATAACACTTTTACTCACCCACTATTGAGAACTCTGTCCATAATTTTTGTGTTTATTCAATTTATATTAATATGTTTTTTGTTTGGTTTATATTGTTGTGGTAGAAGACAACTAAGAACAATCCAGAGGAAGAAGGAAAGCATAGAGATGGCTTCAATCTTAAGAGCCAGGGATGTCTGAGCAGTTTGGTTGTGAATCGATTCTGATTCGAACCGATCCAAGTGGGGGTATATGTTGTAATATGTTGGCCAATTTATAATGTATAATATTGGCCAATGTATAATATTGTATTGGAGTATGGGTTGAGCAGAAATTGTCCAAGCCAACTCAATTTTAATATAACAGTTGAAGTTCCTTTGATGTGCTAATCTCATGCAAGTCTACCTAGGGGTGTGAGGTGTGGGCTGTTAACCTAATTGAACATTTCAAAGGGTACATTGTTTAAAGGACCATAGAAGAAATATTTATTGATGGTAATTAGACCTGAGGGGGGCAACAATGGGATCAGGGAGTGTTTTGGGTTGGCCTAGCGGAGGCTCCCTCCTGTGGGGCTAATATATCAGGGGGGCTTGTTGATATGCAGGAATGTAGGTATTCCAAAAGGTATTCAAAAGGGTGTTCAGGTGGTATACACATATCTAAAGGGGACTTGTTGATGTTGATATGCGGGAGTGCAAATTGGGGTGGTTCACGGCTGTTCACGGCTGGGGGTTGTTGTCTGTTTGAAAGACTCAAAGTCCTAAATTGAAAGGTCAATCAAATTGCTCAGCCATTCAACATTTAGTGTATATAACACAGCATTCAGTCTATAGGTTTTGGGGAGTTAGGCTTTTCTTTGTATGAGAGAGGCTCGTCTGTGTATAGGTGAGGCTTGTCTGTGTATGGCTGGGAAGACACAGACCTAGGAGATGGGTTTCTGAATTATATCTACTCTGTCGGATTTCTTTGTCATCTGTGGACTTTGGACTTTGTTCTGTGTTGGAAGTCAATAAAGTGCATCTCTCTGGAAGAATTGGGTTGCTGCGGAAGAGTACTTATTAATTATCTATACACCCAATATTAATTCATATATTCGATCACTACACATACCAGGCCACATGCCCTAAATATTGGGAGGGTGCTTTGGGGTAGCCCCCCAAAACACCTTGCCCCCATGTTGATGAGGACAAGGGCCTCATCCCCACAACCCTGGCCGGTGGTTGTGGGGGTCTGCGGGCGGGGCCCTTATCGGAATCTGGAAGCCCCCTTTAACAAGGGGACCCCCAGATCCCGGCCCCCCCCTGTGTGAAATGGTAAGGGGGTACAAAAGTACCCCTACCATTTCACTAAAAAAACTGTCAAAGATGTTAAAAATGACAAGAGACAGTTTTTGACAATTCCTTTATTTAAATGCTTCTTCTTTCTTCTATCTTCCTTCATCTTCTTCTTCTTCTGGCTCTTCTGGTTCTTCCTCCGGCGTTCTCGTCCAGCATCTTCTCCACGGCATCTTCTATCTTCTTCTTCTTGGGCTGCTCTGCACCCATGGCATGGGGGGAGGCTCCCGCTCTTCTCTTCATCTTCTTCTCTTCTTCATCTTCTTCTTCATCTTCTTCTCTGCTTCATCTTCTTCTCTTCTTCTCTTCTTCATTTTCTTCTCCGGGCCGCTCCGCACCCATGCTGGCATGGATGGAGGCTCCCGCTGTGTGACGGCGTCTCCTCGTCTGACGGTTCTTAAATAACGGGGGGCGGGGCCACCCGGTGACCCCGCCCCCTCTGGCGCACGGTGACTTGACGGGACTTCCCTGTGACGTCACGGGGAATGCCACAGGGAAGTCCCGTCACGTCCCGTGCATCAGAGGGGGGCGGGGTCACCAGGTGGCCCCACCCCCATTATTTAAGAACTGTCAGAAGAGGAGACGCCATCACACAGCGGGAGCCTCCCTCCATGCCAGCATGGATGCGGAGCGGCCCGGAGAAGAAGATGAAGAAGAGAAGAAGAGAAGAAGATGAAGAAGAAGATGAAGAAGAAGATGAAGAAGAGAAGAAGATGAAGAGAAGAGCGGGAGCCTCCCTCCATGCCAGCATGGATGCGGAGCGGCCCGGAGAAGAAGATGAAGAAGAGAAGAAGAGAAGAAGAGAAGAAGAGAAGAAAAGAAGAAAAGAAGAAGATGAAGAAGAAGATGAAGAAGAGAAGAAGATGAAGAGAAGAGCGGGAGCCTCCCCCCATGCGTGATAAGTGTGAATGTACCTGTGAATGGATTTTGCAAGTCAGGAGTAGATCAACTAGGTTATTACCTGGGATCTGCGATCTCTCTAGTTCTAACCATCTAGGGCATTGGAGTTGAGAAAACCAAGCCCTAGTTTGCGAAAGAATTGAAGCTGAATGATAATCTTTCAGTAATACATGCCCTACTCCTCCAGCACTTCTAGCCATTATCAGTTTCTTAAAGGCGCACCTTGCTCTTTTACCTTGCCATAAATATTTATATAACATGGACTGGGCTTTGGAGAAAAAAGAATTGGAGACTGGGATTGGCAGTGTCCGATAAAGGTATAGCAGCTGTGGCAGGACTATCATCTTAATCGCCGCTAATCAGGCCTGTCCAAGATAGTTCTACTCTGGAGATCTCTTGTAGTTTCTTACTCATTATGCCTAAAAAAGGGTTGTAGTTAGCTGCGAATAAGTTGTCTGTGGTTGCTGTAAGATTTATCCCCAGGTATTTTATCTAGTCCTTTTTCCAGGAATATGGGAATCTTGCACTAAGTTTCACTTGTAGTAGTGGGGCAACACCTAGACCCATTATGTAAGACTTGCTTTCATTGACCTTATAGTAAGATAGTTTATTAAACATTTCAAGAGCCGAGTGTACCGAAGCCAGGGAAGTTTCCACATCAGTGAGGATCATAATGATATCGTCTGTGAATAGATTAATTGTATGGGTAGAGATGTAGGGAATCCTTTAATGTCAGGGTGCGAGCAGATATAAATAGCCAGGGACTCCATCAAAAGATTAGGGGAGATAAGGGGCACCCTTGTCTGGTGCCGTTCGTGATAGTAAACGGTTTGGACAGTACACCAAAGGTAAAAACTTGGGCAGAAGGTTTAGAGTATAAAGCTAGGATTGCACTTAAAATATTGCCTGAGAAGACAGATCTCCAAAATACTTGGGTGAGGTATTGCCAGAGAATGCGATCAAAGGCCTTCTCTGCGTCCAAAGCTAGCAGCAAAGAAGGCCTCTTATGCACCTTAGCTAAATGAATAATGTTCGTCAATCTGCGAGTGGCATTAGACGCCTGACGTCCTTTAGTAAATCCCGTCTGATCTGGGTTTATAAGAAGGGGGAGTAAATCTAATAGTCAGGAGGCAATAAGTTTAGCATAAACCTTCAAATCAATGCTGAGGAGTGATATGGGCCTGAAGTTTGGGGGTGAGTTAGGATCCTTCCCAGGCTTTGGCAAGGTCACAATTATAGTGTTCAACATCTCAGGAGGGAAGGAAGCTGAGGCAGCAGAAGCGTTAAAAGTGCGTTCCAAATACGGAGTCAGTAGTAATTTGAAGGTTTTAAAATAATCCCCAGAGAATCCATCCGGACCCGGTGATTTATTAATTGGGAGAGAATCAATACCCTTGTGTATCTCTGCAGTACTGAATGGCTGATTTAGGGTCTGCAATTGTTCCTGCGAGATATTGGGTATGTCTAATTCTTGTAAAAATAGATTAATTGCGTCGATGTTTGGTTGAACAGTATTTGAATCATCTTTTAAATTATATAGAGTGCCATAATAATGGCTGAAGGCGTCAGCTATGTCTTGAGGATGTAAAAGCTTGTTTTTGGTAAGGGGATGTATTATATACGGAATCTTAGTTTTTTGTCTTAAGCCTTTTACTCTGCATGCTAGATTTTAACCTGCTTTGTTTCCCGTGGGGTAATATGTCATTTTGAGTTTTTGGGATGCTTTTTCGAAACTCTCCAGTAATAGGAGCCCTAAGTCGTACCTCAACTGAGTGAGTTGACTCGAAATTATGGGGGAAGGGGTTTGTTTGTTGCTTGTTTCTAGCAGGAAAATTTTGTCTGTTAGCTCTTTTATTAGTTTATGCTTCTGCCTCTTGGCCCTTGCACCTAATTGTATGAGAATACCACGGATATACGTTTTATGTGCGTTCCATAGTACAAATTGATCCTGCACAGAGGATTCGTTATTTTTAAAAAATTCCTTTAACTGCGCTTCAATGACTATTCTAGAGTCTGATTGCTGCAAAAGATACAAATTTAACCTCCGTAATGGAGATATGTTACTAGTTGCAGTATCTTCCAAAGACAGAGTAATGGACGCGTGGGCCGACCACATAATAGTGTTGATAGCTGTAGATGACACTTTAGCCAGAGTACCTTGGTCAACTAGGAATAAGTCAATGTGGAAGTACACTCTGTGTGGCGAAGAAAAGATTGTAAAGTCTTTTTCTCCTGCATGTAAGCACCTCCAGGCATCAAACAACTCTTGCTTATGGATTGAAGACAGTAAAGATGGACTTTGGTGCCTGAGGTAGAATCCATGCTAGGATCTGGCGTTGCATTAAAATCACGCACAGGATTAATCTTCCTTTTTGGTGTATCTTCACCTTTCTCATCATTTTGTGGAAGAAGCGGATTTGGTGTTGATTAGGTGAGTAGACGTTTACGATAGTGTACGTAATTGAATTGAGGTCGCACACAAGGATGAGATAGCGGCCTCTGGTATCCTTGACAATCTCGTGCAAAGTAAAAGCCACAGAGTCTTTTATTGCTGCGAGATCTCCTTTTGTTTTATTGTGGGCATTGGCGGTGTAAAGGTATGGAAAGCTTCTGTGGGAACAAGTGGGTGGAGCTGATGCAGAGAAATGCGTTTCTTGAACACATATAATGTCAGCATTATTAGAAAGGGCCTCTATCCACATAGATCTCCTTTTGACTGGGTGGTTGAGGCCTTTAGAATTAATAGAAATAATTTTTATTCCCATTTTTGAAGAAGTAAGATGCTTGAAGGGTATTTATAAGGTATATTCATTTTTGAGGCAATATCGCCATCTTGTGGCTTTTTAGGTAAAGCATGCCGTGTATATTGAGTGCTGTGAGAAGTTTTAAAATGTACTGTACTCACTCTTTGGTGCAAATGACAAGTTCATCCTGGCTTGCTTAGTAGACCATATTAGGCAGCATTCCCGTATTCCAGACCATCCTTTAGCTTCGTAAGCTCCGGCTGTAGCAACTTTTGAGGAAATAAAAAAGAAAACACAGGAACAAAAGAAAAACATAAAAGCAGTGCAACCATGCAACTTGTATAGAAACAACACAGTCAAGGAGTGATCCTAGACAAAGACAGGGTAAGAATGAAGAAGAATACCCGTATGCAGCACTTTGCTGCTCAAGTTAGGTGGGGGAAAAGTTCAAGCCTACAGGCTCTCCTTTTTAGTCCTCCAGGGATTTGTAGTAGATGTATTGCCCATCCGGGTTAAGTGTGCTATTTGGCATTTTTATTTGTGACTGTTTTCCAGGTTCCACTGGTCGTCTTGGTCTGACAGAGGAGAAATCATCTGATTGCTCAGGCAGAATCTTCCACTCCTCCAAGAGAGAAAGGCTTTTCTCCAGGGAGTCTATTATGTGTGTGCGACCATCTTTCACAATAGATAGCTTGGTGGGGTAGCCCCATCTATAGATAATTTTGTGGTTTCTAAGTACCTTGGTAATGGTGTTTAGGTTTTTCCTTTCTTGTAATGTATATTGAGACAGATCTGCGTAGAACTGCAAGTTTTGATATTGTGCAGGAATCTGCTCCCCTTTGCGCATTATCAACATCATCTGCTCCTTTGCGTGATAGAAATGGAGACATAACACCCCATGGCACCTGATCTGATAGGTAAGACGGTTTAGGCAATCGGTGAATTCTATCAATAGTTGACTCAATATCAGAGAGGTCAGGGATGAGTGTCTTAAACAGTGAGGAGGCATAATTACGTAAATCAGCTTGCTGGATTGATTCAGGGATCCCCCTTATTTTCATATTGTTCCTCCTATTTCTGTCCTCAATGTCTGCGAGCTTAGCTTTAATCCACTCTGTGTCGGCAAAACCTCCCATTTTTTGCTCAATGTGCTCCACCCTAGATTCCACTGCTTGTATGTCATTATTGAATTTGTGCATGCATTTCATCATACCGGATTGTAATGAGCTTCTCAGTGACAAGAGCATATCTTTCAAGACAGTGTTTATCACAGGTTGATGCATGGTTGGGAAAGATTCAATGGAATCTGGGAGTTCATGTGTATCATCCCCTGAGTCAGTGGCATGGCTGGCCGAGTGATTGTATCCCTCTCCATCCATCCAGAATTTTGCCTTAGCTGGGCTGCCAGAAACTGGAGAGGGAGAGAAACGCTGTGGGCTATCAGGGGAGCCATTATTTTGGTGCACCTTACTAGATTTAGGCGGATTGTTGGTTGTTTTATCTGCTGGGGTGGATGATGGCCGGGAGCCATCTTGCCTACCGTCATGCTGCTTGTGAGGATAGAAGTCCATCAGGCGCTGTGGTTTACAATGTTCCTTCCTCTTTCTGGACATGTTACCGGGGTGATCCAGAGGTAAGTCGCCTTGTGAGGAGGATAAAACCGTGTCCCGATGGGTTGTTTTGAGCCGCTTATCCCCGGTTTTCACAGGAGCTCTGTTCCTATGCTGCCATCCGGCTTGCTCGCAGGCCACGCCCCCTTTATTATAATTTTTAATAGTTTAACTTTATGTGAAGTTACACTTATTAAATAGATGGCACTGCAGTTGAACAGTACAGTATAATGCTAGCCATTATTATGCCCAACCACCTCTGCACAGTGTAAAATACTCATCTGCAAAGACTGCAATAACCCAATACCCAAATACCATATATACCAACCTTATAAGACAAATGAATGTGCTGTCTCTTTAAATGATGATCATACCTCCCACCATTAATAAATTATTAAGCTAGACTATACAGAGTAAACCAATCAATTGTGCAATATAAATACAAATAAATTAAAAAATATGAGTAAAAGAAATAGTAAATCAATTCATTTGGGCCTTTTGACAAAACAGAAAAATATACCAATTCATAAAAACATATAAAATGAAATAAATATGAATAAATAAATACATTTCATACACCATACAAAGATGAATAAAGTGCAATACTGCATAAACCAATAAATAGTTAAAAATCCAACAGAAATGTATTAAATGTCCCAAACTGGTGCTGTGAAAAATGCAACCAGTAGAAAAGTGTCTCTCCAAGTGCTCCACCACCTTCAAGTGTGTAGAACTCCTTACCAGAAAAGACAGACCTCTATCTATCCTATAGGAGGTCAATCTTGCATGGATGAAATAGACCCAAGAAATCAGTAGCATCAGCCTGGGGTAAATCACTGTCTCCTTGTACCACTAGATTTCTCCAGCACACTCTCAAAGGACTCCGGCAATCCACCACCTTGATCTCTTATATGATACTCAGGACACAAACTCTAGATAATGTGTTGTCCTTCTCTCGTTTGACAACATCCATTGTAAATGCCAACTTAAATTCATTTTTATTGAGTCTCTCAAGGAAAATCTTGGGTATGTCCTCTGGACCATCCCATATCATGAAGAGGTCATTAATGTATCAGTACCATAACATGATGTGGTCTGTATACATCGATAGCTGCTTGTCAGCCAATACCATATGTTCCTACTACACCAGGTACAGGTTGGCATATGATGGGGCACAACAAGTCCCCATCGCTACCCCCTGCTCCTGGAGGTAGTGGGATCCGTCAGAAGTAAAGATATTATTTTTGAGTACAAACTCCAATGATTGTAGTATAAAATCATTGAAGAAAATATAAAGGAAAGGGAGGGCAGGGGGACAATTGGGACTATATATGAAGCACACAGTCCAAGGAAAAACAGCTATCAATATAAATATAAATATAAGTATATTTATTAGGTACAATTGGACCATAGATACATGATAAAAACAATAATTGATAGTGTTGATATATATCCCATAAAATTTCATATATATACTAATGCATGTATATTGTTAGCATATTGCAGTAATAACTACAATGGTAGAAATTACCTCCAAACTCCCTGATCTGTATGGGTGTGGTAGGAAGGAGACTCTGGGGTGGTGGCTTCTCAATCCTATAGCCACAAAACTGTATAAGATATGACATAAATTGTAAAAAACATGTAGGTACAAGCACGGCTTCAAACTAACTTGATGCATTTCGTGGTTTGGTATTATCACTCTTCAGGAGCAGGCACGTGAGGTATATCTAAAACAGGGTACAAAAATGTCCATAAATAATTAGCATATAGCTTAGGGAAAGATGCACATATATTAGGATGAAACCAATCCCATAGTAATACTTACAGACAGGTCTGCTGTGTAAGGAGGCACGGCGTGGCTCGTTGAACCAAGAGGCCCACCGGTAGTGTCAGCCGTGGGAACTAAGGGAGTGTGTACCAAGACCGCAACCCACCACAGAGCCCCCCAAAACGTGGACATACATCCATATTCGCTAAGTCCCAAAGGGGATGGAGATATGTGCATAGCGACATCTACTGACGGCTTCTGTAAAAATAATAGCAAATGTATAAAACTCCATAATACACAGAGTATGCCGTATTCATGGTGAGGATACGGAATTGTGGTGTATAGATAGGTATAACAGAGCCCTCATGGCAATGGAATGTGAAAGCCCAGGTGGGATAATTTTACCTTATAGAAGAGCATAGATGTCAAAATCCATAGGAGTATACTGTATGTACAGTAAGGGACTGCGAACAGAACATGAGGCCAGCAAGGAACAGGCCTATAAAGGCACGGTCAAGGCACACACCCCCAACGTCACACTGCGTGCTTATGGGTAGGGAGGCGCCACCACCTGAGCGTCAAAGACATCCGGCGGTTGGCGCCACATTCAACCTCTCATTCTGCACCCAGATCGAAAGAGACCACCACGTGTGGAAGAATGGGCGTGACATCGATGTGCAGCGCATGGCACCCACCCACCCCAACGTCAGAGAGGAGAGAGGGTGACCAGCAGTGATATATATATATGGGATATATATCAGCACTATCAGTTATTGTTTTTATCATGTATCCAATGATCCAATTGTACCTAATAAATATACTTATATGTATATTTGTATTGATAGCTGTTTTTCCTTAGACTGTGTGCTTCATATAAAGTCCCAATTATCCCCCTGCCCTCCTTTTCTCTTATATTTTTTACTAGTTAGGGGTGGAGGTACATGACTCCCATTGGTCATGATCTCATACAAAGTCCCAAATAGTTTTTTTTTTTTTCTTGTTTCCAAAATCATTGAAGGCCCATCCCCTTTGGGCTAGGACATGCCTAATGGCAGCCAGGCCCAGCTCATGGGGAATGGAACTACACAGGGCTTCAACGTCAATAGTGAATAAAACCGCCTTCATGACAACCTTAAATGTTGTCAATGATTAGTAGAAAGTGTATGGTATCTTTTAGGAGGGAAGGCCTAGTATGTGGGGTCTTAGGTGTTCATCGATAAGACGACTCATATTTTCAGTGAGGGCACCATTCCTTGGGATGATAGGTCTCCCAGGTGGATTCCTTTAATTCCTATGTATCTTAGGGAGTAAATAGAATGCTGGAGTCTTGGAGAAATTGGTGCGAACAAAGTCTCAAGTGTTTTTGGTTATGGTGCCATCCCTGAAAGCTGTGTCAACCAGATCATTAAATTGTTTGTTAAATGTATCGATCAGTCATGGAGAGTACTCCTTTTTCTATATTGTTTCGAGATGTGTAATCTCCCTACCATTTTTAAAGTATATAGTACCCCTACCGATTCGTCAAAATAGTGTCAAAAAGTAATAAAAACACAAAGACTGTTTTTAACAATTCCTTTATTAAAAATTAAAAATAAAATGTCATCCGATGTATATTTAATCATGACACCACCGCACCGCCAGACCCAAAGAAAGAAAAAAAAATTCTCCGCCTAAACTAAGGCAAACTGCCGAATGCTTGCCTTGCAATTTGACAGTTCTTTTATAGGTCACCTGGTTGCACTGCCCCCCTTGTGACACCCACCAATGCATTCTGGGTCTGTGATGTCAAAAGGGGGTGGTGACACCAGGTGACGTTGCCAGCTGGCCCCACCCTTAACTATATAAAAACTGTTTTAAAGAAAGAAATTGCGCTAGGTGCATAAAAATAGTGATTAAGTAAAAAAGGGGTACAAAGGTCCTGCTGCTGTGCACTATAACCCCGATATAAGGGTACCAGAAGACTAGATATAATGTGAAGAGTGCAGCGCTGGACATGTGAAGTGAATGGTGAAATGTTATTAAACCATGTACTAAATTTAAATCAACAATAATGACTTATAAAGGTAATGGATTACTAATGACCATAAACATATAGTAAAAATGGTGGATTACCTATAACCATAGGCATATGACATTACAAAAAAACTCCTGAAAATAGAACTTTTAAAAGTGCATATAAGTCCAAAGCAATAATTTATCGTGCAATGTGAGTAAACATATGAAATTACAAAAAGCCTTGAAATTAATGCTTTTAAAGTGGAAAAAAAGTCCAAAACAGTAAATTTCCGTGCGATGTGTATTTCAAGGGTGCATCTTCGATAATCGGTGTTGCCCACCACCAAATAGGTGAATAGATAAGAGGCTTACCAGAAAGCCTGTGACCGCCCTTATTCAGGGGGGTCAGAACAGGCTTAGTAGATATGGGAGGACCACCACACGGATACTCCGTTTGATAGATGGATCAATGGGCCAGGGCTCCTTGCCAGGTAATTCTCCAGCCGACAACCACTGTGAATACTCTCCCAGCTCCCGTCCTCTCCTGGGGCAGACTTGAAGCTTCCGCAGATTCAATAAAGGAAGATGTGATATGTAGTGCCAAAAAAAGATAAAGAAAGAAAAGCTCCGCTGGTGCAGATAACTTCGAGTTTCTTTTATTGGCAAAAAATTGCGATATCAGACATTAAAAAACAAAAAAAACGAGCAGAGTAAAAAAACGACACTACCGCCGTTTGTTTAAAAATCGCGCATGCGCGGTGCGTGCAATGTTGTGACCCTACGGCCGTTTCGTCACAACTGACGTCATCAGGGGTATGCACCGACGCACGCGCATGCGCATTAAATACACAGGCGTCTAGACGGAGGACGCTATGATTGGTTCATACTAGGCTGTGCTTCATATAGGAAATCAGCTATAAAGAAACCTGCCATAGAAATGAACCTCTCTAACCACTTAAGCGAAGGGAACGTCAAGCTGTTAAATTACATCTTAATAAAACAACAGCATGTAAACACTCAACCGGTGCCATCTAGTGGTTTTTTTTGGGAATTACACCAAAAATCCAACACATAACCATGCTACATTATAAAAATTGTTAAAGTGGATTGATTAGTTAATTAAAAATAATAAAAAATTATAAAAACCTATATATAAATTGATTGTAATACCCGCAGACATCTATGATGTTATACGGCTAAAAATAATCCAAACAAAAAACATAATATAATAGAAGCGACAATAGATGATGTCACCTCCAGTTTCATTTGATAGGGTATTAGAAAATTATGATACCCAAGTTGATGTCAACCCTAATATTTACAATTAATTGAAATCAGGTAACATTAAACCTCTATATATGAAGTGGATTTATATAATATATTAGGGAAAAAAAGGAAGGAAATAGAACTGAAGCTTGTTAATGCCCATTATGAAAACAATGACATAGCCTACTCCTTACAATAATTCTAGAATAATAATAAGGTAAAAATAAAAATAAAAAAAATATAAAAATACTATCCCTATTCAAAATGGGAGTTAAATTAGTATATAGAAAATAGATATACCTGAGTGGGACATCAACTTCTCCACCAACCTCAACTTTCAACTGTTGTTGATAAAACAGTTGATGTCCCACTCTATATTTAAACCATTCGGGGCATGGGAACCAAGCCTAAAGATCCAGTTGGTTTCTGATCTTGATATGGTTCGCTTCCCATTGCTGCCTCGCCAGTGTGGAACATATTTTTCTATCCCTATGAAGGTAGTACCACTAGGGTCTCTATTGTGCACTTCGTCATAGTGTCTAGAGACACTATGTTTATCGAACCCTTGTTTGATATTAGTGATATGCTCCCCCAACCTTACACTGAGTTTCCTGGTGGTGCGTCCCACGTACTCCAAACCACAGGGGCACCTGAGGAGGTACACCACACACTTGGAGGCGCATGTTATAAGAGAGTTAATAGGGTAAGTGACTCCTGTGCCTGCTGATGTGAATTCTGTGAGCCTTCTCTGGCATACCACGTTCACTTTACAAACCCTACATCTTCTACAGGGAGAAAAGCCCTTTAGGTCGCCAAAGAAGGTCGAACGCTGAGGTGGGTCGGGGACATTAGGTGCCAGAGTGTGCCTTAAATTCATAGCCCCTCTAAATAGGATACGGGGATTGTTAGGTAGTAAAGGGCCAAGGACACGGTCGTTTTTAATGACTGGCCAGTGTCTTTTAATGATTCTCTTAATGGCCCAGTGTTGGCTGGAATAAGTGGTGAGAAAAGCCAAATTAAAGTCCTCACCGTTGTTAACCTGAGGGGGTTTATCTCTTAGAAGTTCCGTACGCTCTCTATTTCCGACTTCCGCAATTAAAGTCTCTAGCATAGTTGCCTCATAGCCTTTATCCAGGAACTTCAATTTAAGGGATGAAGCCTCTCTAAAATACTCATCCAGATTCGAACAGTTCCGCCTCAAGCGTAAAAATTGGCCCTTAGGGACAGCGGATAGCCACGATTGATGATGGCAAGAGTTAAGGGGAATAAAACTGTTCCTATCGGTAGATTTGAAGAAAGTGGATGTAGTAATTCTCCCATCCACTATAGTGATTAATAGATCCAAAAAATAGATCTGTGCCGAGCTAGCCTCATGAGTCAAAACTATACCTCTATCATTTCCATTCAAGGAGAGGAGGAAGTTGGACAAAGATTCAGAGTCGCCGTCCCAAATAAATAGGACGTCGTCGTCGGCGATGAGGCCCACTATGAATATGATGGTGGGCATTACCACCACAACCAGAGAGTCCATCGAGGTAGACAGAGATATGGTGAAGGAACAGCTGAACGGGAACAACAAGGTCAGGAAAGGGGAATTAGCAATAGATTTTCCCCTCTGGCACGGACTATGGAGGGATCCATTTCTAGTCCAAATGGCAATCAAAATATCTTTGGTCCTCCTCAAAGCCAACAAGAAAATAACCGCTTTAGACGGGATTTTCAGGTGGTAGGCAGAGGAAGAACCAAACGAAACGGCGACGCAAGAGAGGGTGCAGAGGGGGGAGGAAACTTCATCTCAAAAAGAAGGAGGCTATAGACACGAATGGGATTATAAATCTAAGTACCAAAGAACTTTCCAAACAAGAACTCTCCACCCTAAATAAAGGTTTAAAATTTGTGCCACCGCGGAATTTGAATAAATTCCAGACATTCATAGATGTGCAGAAATATACTCGTAAACTCAACATTAAACGGTATATTCTAAGTAATCCATCTAGACAACTAGCCAGAGAGGCTTCCACAGTGGTGCATTCGGGTTTGTCGAATGCATCACTGTTTAACCCTCCTGGAAATTCAGCACCGAATGTCGCCATATTTAGGGATTTAGTACTAAAGGATTTAACCAACCTAAGAATGAGAACAGTACAACCTGAATATGACGTTAGAATTGGAATTGAGGCTCTATGCAGAAGGAAAGACATCATTATACGCCCCGCCGACAAAGGCGGAGCCATTGTCATTTTGGACAAAGACTCCTACAATAATGAGATGCAAAGAATCCTTTCTGATGCAGACACCTACTTACCCCTGCAATCTGACCCAACTCTCAGCTTTAAACGGGAGTTGAAAGGTTTGATTGACAAGGGGTACAATATGGGGATTCTCAATAAAAAAGAGAGGGAACATCTTATTCCTCTGGCCCCCAGATTGCCAGTCATGTATATCTTGCCAAAGATTCATAAGACTCTGGTTAACCCTCCGGGAAGGCCCATCATCAGTGGTATAGATTCCATCACTTCACGAGTTGGTAAATATATTGATTTTTATCTGCAGCCACTGGTGATGGGCACCCCCGCTTTCCTTAAGGATACCAAACATGTCCTTAATATATTGGGTAGCATAGAGTGGAAAGATACTTATATGCTAGTGACGGCGGATGTCGCGTCGCTTTATACATCCATATCCCATCGATTGGGTCATGAGGCGGTGCGACATTTTCTGTATCGTGACTCCAACATCTCCATCACACAATGTAATTTTGTGATGGAGCTGTTGGATTTTTCGATGGCACACAATCATTTCTGGCATAACAACAAGCATTACCTACAAACAAGGGGAGTGGCCATGGGAGCGAAATTCGCTCCATCTATGGCTAACCTCTTTATGGCCAAATGGGA
The DNA here is from genome assembly GCA_037952925.1 of Lithobates clamitans. Classification (NCBI taxonomy): domain Eukaryota; kingdom Metazoa; phylum Chordata; class Amphibia; order Anura; family Ranidae; genus Lithobates; species Lithobates clamitans. The sequence goes on along the minus strand of JBBGZY010001644.1, from coordinate 521,168 downwards.
AGAGGACGTGGTTTTCTGTGATAAACCTTCCCAGCTGGTTATATGGAGAAGATTCATTGACGACGTCCTATTTATTTGGGACGGCGACTCTGAATCTTTGTCCAACTTCCTCCTCTCCTTGAATGGAAATGATAGAGGTATAGTTTTGACTCATGAGGCTAGCTCGGCACAGATCCATTTTTTGGATCTATTAATCACTATAGTGGATGGGAGAATTACTACATCCACTTTCTTCAAATCTACCGATAGGAACAGTTTTATTCCCCTTAACTCTTGCCATCATCAATCGTGGCTATCCGCTGTCCCTAAGGGCCAATTTTTACGCTTGAGGCGGAACTGTTCGAATCTGGATGAGTATTTTAGAGAGGCTTCATCCCTTAAATTGAAGTTCCTGGATAAAGGCTATGAGGCAACTATGCTAGAGACTTTAATTGCGGAAGTCGGAAATAGAGAGCGTACGGAACTTCTAAGAGATAAACCCCCTCAGGTTAACAACGGTGAGGACTTTAATTTGGCTTTTCTCACCACTTATTCCAGCCAACACTGGGCCATTAAGAGAATCATTAAAAGACACTGGCCAGTCATTAAAAACGACCGTGTCCTTGGCCCTTTACTACCTAACAATCCCCGTATCCTATTTAGAGGGGCTATGAATTTAAGGCACACTCTGGCACCTAATGTCCCCGACCCACCTCAGCGTTCGACCTTCTTTGGCGACCTAAAGGGCTTTTCTCCCTGTAGAAGATGTAGGGTTTGTAAAGTGAACGTGGTATGCCAGAGAAGGCTCACAGAATTCACATCAGCAGGCACAGGAGTCACTTACCCTATTAACTCTCTTATAACATGCGCCTCCAAGTGTGTGGTGTACCTCCTCAGGTGCCCCTGTGGTTTGGAGTACGTGGGACGCACCACCAGGAAACTCAGTGTAAGGTTGGGGGAGCATATCACTAATATCAAACAAGGGTTCGATAAACATAGTGTCTCTAGACACTATGACGAAGTGCACAATAGAGACCCTAGTGGTACTACCTTCATAGGGATAGAAAAATATGTTCCACACTGGCGAGGCAGCAATGGGAAGCGAACCATATCAAGATCAGAAACCAACTGGATCTTTAGGCTTGGTTCCCATGCCCTGAATGGTTTAAATATAGAGTGGGACATCAACTGTTTTATCAACAACAGTTGAAAGTTGAGGTTGGTGGAGAAGTTGATGTCCCACTCAGGTATATCTATTTTCTATATACTAATTTAACTCCCATTTTGAATAGGGATAGTATTTTTATATTTTTTTTATTTTTATTTTTACCTTATTATTATTCTAGAATTATTGTAAGGAGTAGGCTATGTCATTGTTTTCATAATGGGCATTAACAAGCTTCAGTTCTATTTCCTTCCTTTTTTTCCCTAATATATTATATAAATCCACTTCATATATAGAGGTTTAATGTTACCTGATTTCAATTAATTGTAAATATTAGGGTTGACATCAACTTGGGTATCATAATTTTCTAATACCCTATCAAATGAAACTGGAGGTGACATCATCTATTGTCGCTTCTATTATATTATGTTTTTTGTTTGGATTATTTTTAGCCGTATAACATCATAGATGTCTGCGGGTATTACAATCAATTTATATATAGGTTTTTATAATTTTTTATTATTTTTAATTAACTAATCAATCCACTTTAACAATTTTTATAATGTAGCATGGTTATGTGTTGGATTTTTGGTGTAATTCCCAAAAAAAACCACTAGATGGCACCGGTTGAGTGTTTACATGCTGTTGTTTTATTAAGATGTAATTTAACAGCTTGACGTTCCCTTCGCTTAAGTGGTTAGAGAGGTTCATTTCTATGGCAGGTTTCTTTATAGCTGATTTCCTATATGAAGCACAGCCTAGTATGAACCAATCATAGCGTCCTCCGTCTAGACGCCTGTGTATTTAATGCGCTGTTAGGAGATTACGGCTTCTAAGACCACCCAGATAGGTTCAGGTAATGCAGGAAGACCTCCGTTGACCCCCAGGCCTGGAGATATCAATAAAGTGACACAGGAGACAGGTTTGCTTAGCCACTTAATGACATCTAATTTGAGTTTCAGAAATACAGCATTTATGTCTTTTGAGGGATGGGAGGAGTTTTACTAACCTTATACATGTCATTGAAATGAAAATAGGTTCCGTTAATATTTAACTATTAGCTGGTGTTATAAGACAAAATCTTGCATCATTTCTACTAGAATATTCATTAACAGGTGAAGGACGCACTTTATCTTATCAAGAACAAACATGAGCTAGGCCAAACTCCATATTCTAGCTAAAATGTATAGGTAACCTTGAGAAGGTTTTCTATAGATAACAGCTTAAAGATAATATTGGTTTCAGTTAAAACTCACATTTGAGTTTTCTCAATTTTCCTGTAAAACTAAAATGGTGTCTTAAAACTAAAATGGAGTCCCTCATGATATGTGCTATGTTCTTTACAATCCCCTCTTTGAGACATTATTTATATGGCTCACTATCTTTCACAGTTATGTAAATTTTCTTCTATCATAATACATACTCAGATAAATCCTATTCGCAGCAGCAGGATCAGGGGTTCGGGGTGCCTTAACAATTATGCACATTATAAGCTTATAACAGGCATATAGGAACAAAACAAAAAGAGCAATCATAATTATAGTTATGGCAGCACTCTTTATCCATGCCAAAATTCCTATCCCAGAACTTAGGTTTGCAAAAGGATCCCATGTCTTAGCAATGTTTCTAGCTTCATCTTGTAATTTGTTTACTTCTTTCCGGTGTTGTGCAATTATATCATAATAATCTGGTACCTCCATACTTGTGTTATGAAACCAGGTACAACACTCATAATCTTCTGTGTTTTCACATAACCCAGTTAAGGCAGCACTCATGCTTTCTATGGCTAACTCGTGTAGTTCTAATTGTTTTCTAATTGCCCTAGTTTCTATATTTAATTTAGTAATATCATCAGAATTCTTTTCCATTATTTCATCAATGATTCCAGTGTAATTATTCAACCTTTTCATTAAGTCTATTCCCCACCCAGTCCATGAGGGGAACCAAGCCCATGCCTTATCCTTTGTAAGAAATAACTCCCTTTTATTGCGGTGTTTGAGGGGGTACCTAGGATGCATGCTAGCTTCAAGGAGGTGTCCTCCCTTACTATCTCCTACTACGCCCATGATGGGGACTAGGGATGCAAGATAACACCATCCTTGGGGTTCGGTGGGGATCCAAGGGTGACAGATTTTTCCACAACAGATATAAATACTGTTTCCTAGAGCTAAGGATCGTTTGTTGAATATTGTCATCATTTCATCAGAAAAACTGGAAAAAGTTAAACTCGACAATAATTGTCCTACTGTGGAAGTGGAACTGGAGTTAAGAAAGTTTATTAGAGTGGTGTTTAGGGCAGGTTCTGAAGTATGAAAGAAAGGGCTTTCAATTGAAGTCATTGAAAAGTTAATATTAGCTTGTTGGCAAACTTCAGCTCCATTTGTGGAGTTTCCCAGCCTAAAACACCAGTCTGGGGAATGACTTCTACCAGTAATTTGGAAAGTAAGGGTATTATTTGAAAGTGTTCTTATGACTTCTGTAAGGACGACAGGAGGTGTGCCATTAAGGAGTGGGGTGAAGTTTAGAGGTACTGCCATTAAGGGGATTCTAGCAGTGCTAGGATGGAGTTTACTACATATCCAACATTTTTCAAATCCAGATTTCTGGGCGTAGCTATATTTAAACTTCAACAATAACATTTTATCTGTAAAACTTTCTGAGTTTTCATTTCTCTTGTGTCTGTCATGTGTATTATTCTGTTGTAGAGTGTTAGAGGCCCCACAAATACCCTTTATGAGTCCCAAATCTTCAGAATAATAAATACAGTTAGTTATCAGCCAAGTTGGCAGGAACACAATCAGGGCAGCCCAGCATAGGAGGCACAAGGCTTTCCCAGAAGTCCGTGGTGAAATAAGCGACGTCATCTTGTTCAGAGTCTTGACCACCTGCTTCACTCTGTTTTCGAGGATTTATATCACCTGCTTCACCTCTCTGTGCTTTATCTTTGCCTTGCTTCTTAGGGTCCTGGTTGACCTTCTTTACGCGACTTGCATGAATCCAGGCCTGTTGTCCTTCTACCAAAATAGCTGTGCGGGTGACTGCGATCACTGTGGTTGGGGGTCCGAAGGGAAACTCTTGTTTCTTGGTGCGGTTCAATCTCTGGACCACCACGGTGTCACCCACCTGGAAAGGGTGTGTAGGTTCCTGTGAAGAAGAAGGAGAGGTGCGAGCAACATTCCTTTCAACTTTATCCAAAGTTTCAATAAGTTTTTTTACATATTCTTCCTGAATAAGATCTAGGTCCCCTCTTTCTAACATAAGTGGCTGTCTGGCCCATGGGGTGGGGAATGGCCTACCCATTAAGACTTCAAAAGGAGAGTATCCTGTCTTTTTAGAGGGTGTCATTCTTACCTCGGCTAGTACAGCTGGTAGGACCTTCTTCCAATTTGCATACGTACCTCCAGTGGCCTTCCTGATCTTATCTTTGATGGTTCTGTTCATCCTTTCCACTATACCTGAACTCTGGGGGTGGTAAGGAATATGAAACTTCCATTCTATTTTCAGTGTTTTTACCAGGTCTTGACAAACTTTGGCCACAAATGCAGGACCATTGTCAGAGTTGATCTGTAGTGGGCAACCCCACCTTGGGATAATTTCTTGTATCAGAATCCTCACTACTGTTTGTGCATCTTCCTTTGTAGTTACAAACAATTCTATCCATCTTGAGAACATGTCCACTATTATTAGCAAATATTCCTGTCTTTTACCTAGTTTGGGCATGTGTGTAAAATCTATCTGCAGATGAGTGAATGATGTAGATGGATATATCAGATGTTCGTGTTTTGCTTTGTGAGGGTTGCTAGGGTTATTCCGAATGCATGTGATGCATCTGGAAACATATGCCTTAACGAGAGAGGGAAGACCTGGAATGTAAAAATCCTTATCCAAAAGTTCACATGTGACTTTCCACCCTCTGTGACCTATCCCATGGTATTGTGAAATAAAAATGGGTGCACTGGCTACAGGGATACATGGTCTCCCCTCTTGGCAGACAAGGTCAGTTTCTGGGTTTGTCTGCACACCTATTGAGTTCCATTGCTGGATGTCTTGGTCTGTGGCATATGCTTGGAGATCACGCAATGTGTGATCCAAAAGAGGAATTTCTGGTGAGAGTAATGGCATTTGTATGTTTGCAGGCTGTGTGGATGCTGCTTCTTTTGCTGCTTTGTCAGCTAAGGCGTTGCCTTTGGCTATGTCATCCTGTTGCCCTGTATGTGCCCTACAGTGTAGTATAGCTATGGACCTTGGTAATTGTATAGCTTCTAACAGACTTGTGACAAGCGTGGAATGTGAGATGGATTTACCGTCTGCTGCTATATAGCCCCGCCTTTTCCATATGACTCCAAAATCATGCGCGACACCGTACGCGTACTTGGAGTCTGTGTAAATGTTTACATCCTGCCCTTCAAAAAGCTGACAAGCTCGAGTAAGGGCTATAAGTTCTGCAGCTTGTGCTGATTGGAATGGGACAGGGTTTGCTTCCAGTATTTTATCAGGCAGCTGAACAACAGCATACCCTGCATGGTATGTGTTATCATTTGGTCTTGAACAAGACCCATCCACAAAGACATTCTGTGCTCCAGGGAGAGCAGTTGAAGACATGTCTGGTCTCGGGGATGTGTCTTGGTGGATGAGGTCCATGCATTCATGTTGAGGCACTACCTCATCTTCTTCACCTTTCAAGCCTAGCAAGGCATTCAGGATTGGAGCTGGGCCAGAAGTGGGAGAGGCATATTTGATCTCAAGTTTTGGGTTAGAAAGTAAAATTACTTCATAACCGCTCAGCCTCTGGGCTGACATGTGCTGGGTATGGATGTTCTTTAGTAGAATGGATACATTGTGAGTGGTGTGTAGTGTGGTGGCATGCCCTAGAGTGAATGATGTAGCCATTTCCACCACCATCGCACAGGATGCCAGAGCTCTGAGACACGCCGGCATGCCCTGTACTGGCATCGGCACAACTTTTGAAAAAAACGCAATTGGGCGGAGTTTCCCCCCATGCTCCTGAGCCAGGACCCCCGCCATTGTTTTACAGTTGTCCCTTGCAAACAAGTGAAACATTTTACCATATTCAGGTAGTCCAAGTCCAGGAGATGTGACCATTGCAGTTTTAAGATACACAAAAGCATTGTACATTTCATCATTCCATTTCACACAATCTGGCATGTCAGTACCTGTGGCTTGCCTCAGGAGATTATCATAGTAGGAACAATCAGGTATCCATTGGCGGCAGTAACCAATCATTCCAAGAAAGGATAGCATGTCCTTCTTAGTAAGTGGGCGGGGCAGACCCATGAGAGCCGCAGCTCTCTTGTGACTGATTTTCCTTTCTCCTTTGGAGAGTACAAAACCAAGGTATTCAACAGTTTCCTGACACCATTGTAGCTTTTTCTTAGAAACCTTGTGACCATTGTCTGCTAACCAATGTAACAGATCTAAACCATCATTTTTACATGCTTTCTGGCTTGGACTACACAACAACAAATCATCAACATATTGAAGTAGGACGGAACCATGGCGGGGTGTCCAAGACCGCAGGGTTGCCTGGAGGGCCACTGTGTACACTACAGGGGAGTCTACATAGCCCTGGGGTAATCTACACCACGTCATCTGGCGGTTTCTGAAATTGAATGCAAAGATAGGCTGTGTCTCTTCGTCAACAGAAACTGAAAAAAATGCATTACAAAGGTCAATGACCGAAAAATACTCTGCATCGCATGGTATGGAGGTTAAGAGTGATGGCACGTCAGGCACTATGGGAGCGATGGGTATCACTAGGTTGTTTATAGCTCTGAGGTCTTGTACAAACCTGTAAGAGCCGTCTGGCTTCATTACTGGGTTAATGGGGGTGTTGTAGGGTGACAGTGTCTCTTTAAGAATTCCTAGCTGCAGGAACCTTTCCACCATTGGGGCCACTCCTTCCTCTTTTTCTTTTGAAATTGGGTATTGTTTGTGATAAACCGGCTGTGCCCATGATTTTAAAGCTGCCTTGTATGGGGTACAAGAAATAAGACCTACATCCAAGGAGCTTTTTGACCATACCGGATCATCTGGTGGAGGGAGATCACTATCCTCAGTGTAATATATTGGTATTACCTTGGAGTGTACGAAGACCCCTCCTTCAGTAGTCATTTTCAGTGTTATACCCAATCTTCCCATCAAATCTCTACCCAAGAGATTCACAGGACAATTTGGTATAATCCTGAAACAATGATGCAAGACTGTTGCACCTCCCCGTTCAACATCACTTACTGGTAAAGGTGGTGTTTTGTATGTTTTGGTAAGTATCCCATTAATTCCCATAGAAGGTTCAGCAATTTTAGTCTCACCTCTGTAGTAGTCCTCACTGAGGGTGCTCCGAGTTGCCCCTGAATCGGTTAAAAACGGAACAGGCCTATGTTTGACATATAGGGTCACAATTGGTTGTTCATTGTAAGAGTGTGAGATCAAAGGAAATGCTGGGATACTACCTTCCGGACAGCTTCATTTTAGTTGCTGTTGATTCCACTGTATAGGGAATCGGGGACCCTGTTGCTTTGGGGCAACTTGATTTGGTTGGCTAGATTGGGGTCCCTGTGTATGCATTTGATCTTGATCTTGAGTATTTGGGTTATTCCATTCATAAGGACATTGATTTCTCCAGTGACCCTGTTGTCCACAGTTAAAACAACATGTGCGGGACTGCTGGGGTGGTCTGGAAAAACCATGCCCTCTCCCTTTTGTTCTTCCTCTTCCTCTGCCTCTGTTTCCACTGCCCCATTGTCCACCATTATCTTGGGGAGGCTGAGTTCGCACTCCACCCTGATAAAGGCTACTCACTGCTTTCTCTTTTATTACATCAAAACACCCTGCTGCTTCTTTCTGTATTAAGGTTTCCTGAAATTGGTCAATCGTCTGTGTGGTCCATTCAGATATCATCTGTTTCACCACCAAGGCGAACTGGGGTTTTAGATTATTCATAAAAGTTTGAATAAACAAAGCTCCCACATCAGTAGTTGTAGCTAATCCAGCTTCTGTTGTCCAATTTTCATGAAACCTTTTCCAGAATTCAACCACAGTTTCTCCTGACTTTTGTTTGCATGCTATGGCAGTAGGGAGGGAACTTTTATTTTTAAATACTCTCATCATTTCAGTCTCTAATTCTGTCCACATGGTGTTCCTACCTGGTACTGTGTTTAACCCATATGCTCCCGCGTTTCCAGTGTCAATAGTGTTTATACTTGGAACATTTGTCCAGTTCCAGGAACTGGTGTGTCCTATGATACCATCAATGATAAGACGCATGTCTTCCTGTGTGTAATTTCTACCCTTACAGGCCTTTTTTAAGTAAATTAAAGTGCCACCTGCAGAGGCGGTGGGTTTGGGGCAATGTTTTACTATCCTGTCAATGTCCTCAATGTCTATTACCTTTTTTAATAATTCATTTCCAATGGTCATGAAAGGTGTTTGAAGGTTAGTGTTACTATATACAGTTCCACTCTTTGTTTTAGGGGGACTAAGTATTCTATCCCCTTTAACGTCTTCTTCCTCCTGCTCTTGGCCAGGTGGTGAAACTACCCCTCCTATAGCTCCCTGATCATCTTCTGGTTCCCCTACCTCGACTCGGGCCCTCTGTGGGTGCTGTCTATCTTGTTGTGGAGCGGGAGGCATCTGCTGTTGTGGTTGTGGAGCGGGGGGGACCTGCCGTTGTCTGGTTGCATAATGTCCAGCCAGAAGATCAATATCTTCCTTTCTTAAACTTGGATAGACATGTACATATGCGGGTGGAGGATGACTGACTATTGGCAGGGGTGAGGCTATTGGGTCAGGGACAAATCTCTTTTTATCGGCTTCTTCTCTATGTTTCTGGTCATAATCTTCCTTACTTAAACATTTGGTGGGCTTTTTCTGTTTCTTATTATCCCTCTGAAACCAATATGGGGCGTATTTTAACCAGTTCTCTCCTCCCTTTTCCATATAATCCATATCCCATTGAGGATCCCCGGGGTACCAAGGGAAAGCTCTCTTATCTCCTAAACACAATCCTTTTATCATATCTATGTGAAATTCATCATTAGCGCCATCCCGGGGAAAAGGGTCTACACTGTGTATGGCTTCGGTCCATCCCGCTAAATTTGAAACCCATGGGACTATGAATTCATAATTAGTACCACAAATTCTGGCTACAAAATCCTTACACGTTTCTCCTGGATTGGGAAGAGGGGGAGGATCTTCTTTACCTTGTTTCTGACCCATATTGACAGTGGGAGTCGACTGTTCTTACCACCCAGTCTTCTGACCCACACACACACAACAGATTATCTTATAACTTCTAATGCGATAGATAAGAAAAAGCAAAGGATTTTGGGGTCACCGGAGTCTATTTCCTCATTAACCACTTCATATCCCTTCCCAAAAGGAATGTCTCTATATATGTGTATGCAGTACTGCTTATCTTTGTGGGTTTCCCAAAAACCCTCCAATATTAACCTCTGGCGTGGTTCTTATCCCCTACTAATTTACGGGTCTAAAAAGCTTTAATCAGAGCTGAGGCAAGAAATATTTCGTCAATAAAGACAAAATGAAGACTTACCTTCAGATATGATTTTATTTGGCTTTTTTTCCCGGCGAGCCCCCAGATCTGTTAGGAGATTACGGCTTCTAAGACCACCCAGATAGGTTCAGGTAATGCAGGAAGACCTCCGTTGACCCCCAGGCCTGGAGATATCAATAAAGTGACACAGGAGACAGGTTTGCTTAGCCACTTAATGACATCTAATTTGAGTTTCAGAAATACAGCATTTATGTCTTTTGAGGGATGGGAGGAGTTTTACTAACCTTATACATGTCATTGAAATGAAAATAGGTTCAGTTAATATTTAACTATTAGCTGGTGTTATAAGACAAAATCTTGCATCATTTCTACTAGAATATTCATTAACAGGTGAAGGACGCACTTTATCTTATCAAGAACAAACATGAGCTAGGCCAAACTCCATATTCTAGCTAAAATGTATAGGTAACCTTGAGAAGGTTTTCTATAGATAACAGCTTAAAGATAATATTGGTTTCAGTTAAAACTCACATTTGAGTTTTCTCAATTTTCCTGTAAAACTAAAATGGTGTCTTAAAACTAAAATGGAGTCCCTCATGATATGTGCTATGTTCTTTACATGCGCATGCGCGTGCGTCGGTGCGTACCCCTGATGACGTCAGTTGTGACGAAACGGCCGTAGGGTCACAACATTGCACGCACCGCGCATGCGCGATTTTTAAACAAACGGCGGTAGTGTCGTTTTTTTACTCTGCTCGTTTTTTTTGTTTTTTAATGTCTGATATCGCAATTTTTTGCCAATAAAAGAAACTCGAAGTTATCTGCACCAGCGGAGCTTTTCTTTCTTTATCTTTTTTTGGCACTACATATCACATCTTCCTTTATTGAATCTGCGGAAGCTTCAAGTCTGCCCCAGGAGAGGACGGGAGCTGGGAGAGTATTCACAGTGGTTGTCGGCTGGAGAATTACCTGGCAAGGAGCCCTGGCCCATTGATCCATCTATCAAACGGAGTATCCGTGTGGTGGTCCTCCCATATCTACTAAGCCTGTTCTGACCCCCCTGAATAAGGGCGGTCACAGGCTTTCTGGTAAGCCTCTTATCTATTCACCTATTTGGTGGTGGGCAACACCGATTATCGAAGATGCACCCTTGAAATACACATCGCACGGAAATTTACTGTTTTGGACTTTTTTTCCACTTTAAAAGCATTAATTTCAAGGCTTTTTGTAATTTCATATGTTTACTCACATTGCACGATAAATTATTGCTTTGGACTTATATGCACTTTTAAAAGTTCTATTTTCAGGAGTTTTTTTGTAATGTCATATGCCTATGGTTATAGGTAATCCACCATTTTTACTATATGTTTATGGTCATTAGTAATCCATTACCTTTATAAGTCATTATTGTTGATTTAAATTTAGTACATGGTTTAATAACATTTCACCATTCACTTCACATGTCCAGCGCTGCACTCTTCACATTATATATAAAAACTGTCAAACGGCAAGCCAGGCATTCAGGGGTTTGGCCTAGTTGACGGCGGAGTGTTTTTTCTTTTTAGGGTTCGGCGGTGCGGCGGGCATTGTGATTCACCATGAATCTAAATCGGGGACACTTTTTTTTTAAATAAAGAAATTGTCAAAAACTGTCTGTGTTTTTATTACTTTTTGATGCTTTTTTGTTGAATGGGTAGGGGTACTATGTCCTATTCACATGGGGGGACTGGGATCTGGGGGCCTCCTTGTTAAAGGGGGCTTTCAGATTCTGATAAGCTCCCTACTTGCAGATTTCCACAACCACCGCCCAGGGTTGTTGGGAAGAAGCCCTTGTCACCATCAACACGTTGAGGGCATGCTGCCTGGTATGGTTCAGGAGGGGAGGGGCGCTCGCTCGTCCCGCCCTTTTCCTGACCTGCTGGGCTGCATGCTTGGATAAGAGTCTTCCATGGATTTTGGAGGGGGCCCACACCATTTTTTTTTTCAATTTCGGCATGGGGTTCCCCTTAAAATCCCTATCTAGACCCCCCACGCCTTTTTTTTTACATTTTGTTATTGCCAGCAATGGTATTGTATTTGCAGCAATTTAAATTTCATTCATTTTTTCTCTTTAGAAATGTCAGTTTTGCTGCAGTAGGTTCTATCCATGGTACAGATGCGCCACCTTACAGGCAAAAAAAGGGGAGCCCCCAGAGACTATATTTAAAGGAATTTTTCATTTTTATTGCTGCACTTTAAGCATCATTAAAATCACTACTCCTGTAAAAACTATATTAGAAAAAAAAAATTGCGTTGGTACATGTCCCCCAGGGCAAAACCCGCACCCCCATACCCTTTTTATGGCCATTAACTTTCATATAAGCCTATAGAGAAAATTGAGTACTGTCCGTGATACTTTTTTTATTTGCACTAACATATCAATTTTTAAGGATGAGCTTTCTGGGTGTTTCCCCTTCTTCAAGGTCCATGCAGTACTGATTCACAAAAGTTTTAGCAGAAGGTAAAATGTTAAAACAAAACAAAAAGATCTCTAAGGGAAAGGAAAAAGAAAAACAAACACCTACAAATCAATAGTATGGCAATGGTAATAAAGCTATCAGCAAGTGAGATAAGACAGAGTGAAAGCTATAGACTGGAGGGGGGGGGGGGGGGGGGAGATGATAGTCACAGAGGGGGTCATAAAACTGTAGTATAGTGGGTGAGGAAACCAATATCTAAATTTAGGCCATTGTTTTTTGTGTCAAAAAGAAGTATGATTCTTAGCTCAAACGTTTTCCTTTCCTGGATAGTTCTGAAATCCCCTTTAAGAACTAAAACATTGCAGTCTTCTGGTCCGGTTGTGAAAAATGATGTCCCACAGGTGTGCAGAAACTCGTCCATGAAAAATGATACGTTAGTGCAAATAAAAAAAGTATCACGGACAGTACTCAATTTTCTCTGTCACAATTGCACAGCTACAATCACCTCAAGTATACATACCTGCCAACTTTTTGATATGGGAATGAGGGACACCTATCAGCAAAAGTATGCAGGCATAGGACACACCCCTTGCCACGCCCCCTTAAAGAAGAATTGTACAAAAAAACAAGATTGGTTAAACCCACAATTGTTTTTTTTTTTACCACTACTATTCCTTTATATTGGCTTCTGGAATTTACAAATGCAGCAATTTAGAAATCAGATGAAAGGTTTAGCACTGGGAAACATTTTTTGATAGGTAAAAAGTACATTTTATATACATTTATATAGACCAAAATGAGGGACAAATGAGGAGGAATGAGGGACAGAGGAACATTACTCCAAATCAGGGACAGTCCCTTGAAATCAGGGACAGTTGGGAGCTATGAGTATATAAGCCTATTAAATGGGACTTTTGATTTTTCAAGTTCGGGTCCCCTAGACTTTAATAGGATTCACCGTTCAGGTCAGAACTTTCAGTTCAGAAGTTCTGGTGTGAAAAAAACAGGGGGATGTTCAGCCCATCTCTACTGGAGAGTTTAATAAAAAGACGACATCGATGAATTCTTGCTGGAAAAAAGTATTTTAACCACTTAAGGACCGGGCCTCTTTCTGAGATTTGTTGTTTACAAGTTAAAAACTGTATTTTTTTGCTAGAAAATTACTTAGAACCCCCAAACATTATACATTTTTTTCTAACACCCTAGAGAATAAAATGGCGGTTGTTGTAACACTTTCTGTCACACCGTATTTGTGCAGCGGTCTTACAAGCGCATTTATTTTGGAAAAAATACAGTTTTTTTAATTAAAAAACAAGACAACAGTAAAGTTAGCCCAATTCTTTTTTTTTTTTTTTTTTTTTTTTTTATAATAGATTTTATTGAAAGAAATTGCAATACAGGGTATCACATTAGTTGGTATACAACATTTTTAAACATTTTACATATATAATTTTGAACATTTTACATATTTTATATATATATATATATATATATATATATATATATATATAAATACCAGTAGTCTATGCACATTTATATATAGGTGTAGAACCAAAATAACCAGGGTGGGATATATGGTGTGACTTTTAGATGGATATATCATGACGATATAACTGGATGGATCAACAGGGTGGGTCCTGCGGGAGCTACTGGTATCAAAAACAGAAATAAAAAAAGGGGGGGGGGAGATGGATAGAATGGGGGGGGGGGGGTGGAAGCATACATCAGTCGGTTGAAGTATTAAGTAGCTATAGAGTTACAGGAAGAAGAGAGAACGGGAGTGTCTTCCTCCTCAGGAGTGGTAATGGAAGTGTCATAGTAAGCGAAAGAAGTATTTTCGAAGTTTTGTAGTTCCTCTTGAGACAGAGTTGATTGCATGAAGGCCCACCATCTTGAGTAAAAACGTGTGTGGGGGAGTTCTTTTTTGAAGTCGGTATTGAGTTTGTCCCTGTGAAGCAAGGTTAGAAGCTCCCTTTTAAGTTGCGAGATCTGTGGGCAAAGAGAGGAGGTCCAGTTTTGTAGAATTAGTCTTCTAGCCAGTAAGAGACTGATCAAGGCCCAGTCCTTATATGTAGGGTGGGTGACTGGGGACCACGGGAGCAGTTGGTCATCCCAGTATCCGAAGATGAGGAGTAGGGGGTCTTTAGGTATTTTTAGCAGCGTAATTTTGAAGATGTAGGAGATGATTTGGTCCCAGAAAGTGGAGATAAAGGGGCATGACCAGAAACGGTGGGAAAGTGATGGTTTTGGCTGTCGACACATGGGGCAATTTGCTGCACCTTGGACAGTCTTGTCCGAGATGAAGGGTATGTAGGCGCGGTGCATAATCTTTAATTGAGTTTCTCTCCATACCTCATTGGGGGTCAGCTGAAGCGTTTTCTGGTACCCCTGAAGAACCTTTTCCACTATGTCTGAGTCAGGGAAGTCCTTTCCCCAGTTTGCTACCGATGAGGAGGCAAGTGGGGGAGTAGTCCTTATCAAGAAAGGTTTATAGATATCCGAGATTTTATAGGAGTCACTGTGGAGTAGTAAGTCTGTGATGGATGTCTGAAATCTCTTACTTTCCTCTCTGCATGAGTCTTTAATAAAGCTGACGCATTGTGCGTAGTGTAAAGTATGAGATGTGGGGAGAGAGAAAGTTTCTGCGATGACAGAGAAGTTATGAGGGCGTCCTGTTTCCAGATCACATAGGGTGGAAAAATGTGTGAGGCCTTTTTGTTGCCAAATAGTGAAGGGTTTGTATTCCAAACCCGGTGGGAAGCTGGGGTTTCCTTGAATCGGGAGATGTCTGGACATAAAGGGTGAAAGTTTCAGTGCTTTCCGTATTTCCCTCCAAGCTATGGCTGTGTCTCTAAGGAGAAGATTGTGTTGTATAGGTGGGGGAGTTGATTTCCACCTGCAATGAAGTAGTGCCACCAGGGAGTACGGTTGGGCCATTGAAGCTTCCATGGAGTAATTAGAGCAGCGAGAAAGTTGCGATATCCAGTCTAGGCTTATCCTGAGTAGGCAAGAGAGGTTATATGTTCTGATATTTGGGAGACTAATCCCTCCTTCGCGTCTGGGAAGATACAGTTTAGCAAGGGCTATACGTGGTCTTTTGTTCCGCCAGAGAAATTTGGAGATGGCTTTGTTTAAGTTTTTGATATCTGCATGTTTAAGAAGTAATGGTATCGTTTGGAGAGGGTAAAGTAATCGAGCGAAACTGACCATTTTTATTAGGTGACATCTTCCCAGGAGCGAAAGGGGCAGATCCATCCAGTTATCCAATTCTTGAGAAATTTTTTTCAACAGTGGGGGATAGTTTAGATGGTATATAGAATGGGGCAGTCTTCCTATTTTAATGCCTAGATATGTTATGTGTGACTTGGCTACTGGAAAGGGTGAGTGTTGTGCCCAGCGGGGGACAGATAAAGTGCCTATGGGGAGAATTTCGCTTTTGCTGTAATTTATGCGGAGACCCGAGCAGAGTTTAAATTCATCAAAGATTGTTTTGATGGTGGACATGTCAGAGGAGGGGTTGGTTGAGAAAATTAGGATGTCATCGGCGAAGAGTGACATGCGGAGTTCTTGGGATCCTATTTTGATGCCGTGTAATGGGGCCTCTAGAGTAAGGTATCTAGAGAGGGGTTCTAAGGCGATGTTAAAGAGGAGTGGGGATAGGGGGCAACCTTGTCTCGTGCCCTTGTAAAGGCGGAATTCATCTGAGAGAAGGCCTGCCGCCACCAATCTGGCCGCGGGGGAGGCATACATGGCCTGTACAAGGTGTTGGAAAGGGCCCGTAAAACCCATTTTTGATAGGGCCAGCGATAGCCATTCGAAGCTAACATTATCGAAGGCTTTTTCCGCGTCCAGAGTGATGATGGCATGGTCTCCCCCTGGGCTGATTTTGGCTTGTTCCAGAGCCATCATTACCTTACGAATGTTCATAGTGGCTGTTCTCCCCTTCACAAAACCTGATTGGGCTGGGTGAATCAGAGAGGGAATGATGGTGGCAAGTCTGGAAGCTACTATTTTTGAGAGAATTTTAACGTCTAAATTTAGGAGTGAGATGGGTCGGTACGAACCCGGTTCTTGGGGGTCTTTGTCTTTTTTTGAAAGTAGTTTGACTATGGCCTGATTCCCAGTCGGTAAGTAGGGGCCGCCAGTCCATATACCATTATAGACGGCGAAGAGAGCGGGTTCGGTAATAGTTTGTAGGGCCTTATAGAATTCTCCTGTAAACCCATCTGGGCCTGGGGCTTTAGAGGGAGCTAGGTTCCGGATGACATTAGATATTTCTTGTAAGGAGATAGGTGCGTTAAGGACTTCAAGTTGGGAGGGAGAGATCGTGGGTAGAGACAGCCTGTCTAGGAAGTGTTTGGCTGTGTTCGTGTTGATAGGGTCGGTGGCATATAGCGAGGAGTAGTATTGTAACATTATTTTGTTAATGTCCTGTTGTGAGGTTTTTATGTCACCTGCGGTGTCCCGAAGGGAGGTGATGTGTGTCGGGCGGAAAGGGCCTTTGCAGAGTCTTGCTAACAGTTTGCCAGCTTTGTTGCCAAATTTATGAAGGGTGGCTGTCATATGTGCCCTGTATGTCCGCTCAAGGGTATCTGCCCAGGTATCAAAATCCCTTTTTGCTACCTGCCAGTGTAGCCTGTTATCAGGGGAGTCCCTAGTATAGAGAGAGCGTTGTGCCGAGCGCAGGTTGGCACTGGCCCTCTTATAGTTTGCCAAAGTGTTTCTCTTGTGAGAGGCAGCGTACGATATGATTCGGCCTCTGAGAAAGGCCTTACCAGCTTCCCAGAAAAGGTTTGGGTTGTCCGCATGTGGGGAATTAGTCTCGGAGAATTCAGACCAAGCTTTCTCCATGTAGTGTTGAAAGTCTGAGTTATTTTGGAGATAAGCGGGGAAACGCCAAAGTTTAGGAGTAGGATGTAAGTCAGGGGTATCCAGCGAGATTGAGATGGGGGCGTGGTCTGATATGGCTATGTCATGGATATCAGAATTCGAGATCATGGAGATAAGACTGTCAGTGCAGAAGAGGTAATCGATTCCAGTGAAAATGTTGTGAGGGTTAGAGTAAAATGTGTATTCTCTATCTGCTGGGTGGAAAAGCCGCCAGATGTCATGTAGGTGGAGAGATTCCATGGTGGATGCGAAGTGTGTGAGATCAGACTGAGTGGCAATTGGACGCGTTCGTTTGGAAGAGGATCTGTCATCGATTGGGTGCATGATGTAGTTAAAATCTCCCCCAATTGTATGTGGAAGGTGCGGAGAGCGTAGAATCCAGGAGGACATTTCATTAAGAAATTTTTTGCCGGGATTATTTGGGGCATATATGTTAGAGATCACTAGAGTGCTGTTACCCAGTTTTATGTGTGTGGAGAGGAAACGACCCTGGATGTCTGTTTCCACGGACAGTATCTCGCAGGGAAGGTTTTTGTGGATTAATATGATAACCCCTGCTTTGCGATTGAGTGCACTTGAGCCGAGGACAGTACCCACCCAAAGTTTTTTCATTCGGTGGAGGTCAGAGGAGGTTAGGTGGGTTTCCTGGAGCAGGGCGATATCTGTTTTTAGTCTCTTGAGGTGGCGAAGAATTTTAAGTCTCTTAACGGGGGACCTAAGCCCTTTCACGTTCCAAGAGGTGACTTTCATGTGGGTAAGATCGAAGGTAGGTTATGTGCTGGTAAATTGTTAACAATATATGTAGACCTGAGGAGAGGTATTGAACTGGTAGTGTTAGCTAGGGTGAACTGGCTATGAGGAAGGAGTTGTGGCTGAGAGTCTAGTGGCAGATGGATGTTGCTGGGGACAAATAATGGGGAGGGATAAGGAGGGGTAGGAGCAAGAAATAATAACATCTCATAACAATAGAAGAACTTCTCTTTTTTCCGCATAGAGTCACTGTGCAGGCCAGCTCCCCTAACGATCCAATCGCTGTAATGGGTGCGCGCCCTGAATGGTTCAGTGTCAGTGGCTGCGACGGAGGACCTCTCATGGGTGCAGGATCAGGAGGAGGCCATACAAAGTGAGGCTATAAGAGGTGAAGTAGTATAAAAGGAAAAGAAAACTGTGCCATAATAAAAAGAGAACAGTCAAACTTAAACTAGCCATATACCTGAGTGTCCAGACATTGGAGTCTTTAATACCGAGGAGCAGGCAGAACATATGTTCCTAAAGAAAATATGGTGGGGTAGCAAATCTTCTCATCAGCGGGGGGTGTTACGGTGGGTAGGTCCGGAGGATCTGAAGCGTTTTGGGGAATCTTTCCTCGGGCTTCGCTGGTCCAGAGGGCGATTGTTTGGAGAGGCCCTGAGCGGGGAATCGGAGTGAGATTCAGTGCGCAGTGAACGCAAGAAGGCTTCCGCCTCAGAGGTGTCCTGAAAGGAAAGCTGGTCTCCGTTAGGACCTTTGATGCGGAGAGTTGCGGGGAAGGCCAAGGTGAACTTCATCTGTCGCTGGTGTAGCTCTGTGCAGATGTGTTGGAATGCTTTCCTCTTTTTTGAAACTTCTATGGAATAGTCCGCGAAGATCAGGATTTTGATCCCATCAATTTCCAGAGATCTGTTTTGCCGAAACTTTTGTAGGATGACAGTCTTGTCGTTGTAGTTTAGGTACTTCGCTATGATTGGGCGAGGGGACTTGCGATC
Organism: Lithobates clamitans; assembly: GCA_037952925.1. NCBI lineage: Eukaryota > Metazoa > Chordata > Amphibia > Anura > Ranidae > Lithobates > Lithobates clamitans. The sequence continues at coordinate 502,397 of JBBGZY010001644.1, read as the reverse complement.
AGGGGCGAATGTTCCCACTCGGTGGGCCCGTTCTACCGTAAAAGGGCCGGGGAGGCCTAATGCCTCCGGGACGCGTCTGGCGCAGAATTCTGCAATAGCTGAGGACTGTAGTGATTCCGGTACCCCCACGAAATGCAGATTGCTCCTTCTAGATCTGTTTTCTAGATCGTCCAGCTTTTGTAGTATGTACTGATTGGATTTCTCTTGTGCTTGTTCGATAGCTTGTGCCTGATAAACTTCTTTTTCCAGGCTTGAGAGGCGGTGTTCTACCTCGTGAAGTCTAGTTGAATGTTCTCCTAGTTGTGCCTTGACTTGCCTCATTCCCGCATCCACCGCCTTTTCCACTGAGGCGGTTATCATAGGGGATAGGAGGGCTGCGACGGCTTGAGCTATACGATCTGTATCATTATCTCCCTGGTATGGGGAGGGGGAGGCAGGGTGCAGGGAGAGAGGAGGGTGGAGTGAGGAGGGAGGGTGCTGTGGGATCGTTCACCTCCATGCCTGGGTCGTCGGGCGCGGAATTCGGGAGGACCGGGGTCTCGGGTTGCGTCCGGGCCGGTTGCATCGTTGCGGCCGCGTAAGAGCGCGCGCCAGTTTTCTCCACGAATCGGTCCATATGGTGACTCGTGTGGGCTTTGGTGTGACTTCTGGCAGCAGGAGGGGGGTGTGCACTCGATATTGAAGGCCTAGACCGGGGCTTCAATTTGCAGCTGGGCCAGGCGAGTGTAGGTTGTTCTTTTGAGTGCCAGCAGTCGGTCCTTAAGGGAGTGTGGGGACCCCTATGAGGTGTCAGGCGACAGGGGGGAGGTCAGGCGGCTGTATTTGAACCTTTTCTTGTCCTGCTAAGGCCGCGTAGGCCGAGGTTGGGGCCTCAAAATAGGGCTGGGCTGGGGGAATCTGGCTTGGATCCGAGCCGTTCCTTTGATTAGTGGATGAGGGGTCCCTGATGAGGATGCAGGCGGCAGGAGGGGGGTCGGGCAGTTGTTTCAGGGCCCAGATTCGTGACGTGAAGGCAGTGTAGGCCGAGACCGGGGCCTCGATTTGCGGCCGGGCCGGGTGAGATCGTCGCGGCCTAGTAGGATGCCGGTACCTTGGTGTTCTGGAGATCGTAGGGGAGTGAGGGGTCCCCGAGTAGGTTGCAGGCAGCAGGAGGGGGGGTCAGGCGGTTGTTTTATAGCCCTAGATTGCAGCGTGAAGGCCGCGTAGGCCGAGACCGGGGCCTCGATTTGCGGCCGGGCCGGGTGAAGTCGTCGCGGCCTCGTAGGAGGCCGGTACCTGGCGGTCTGGAGATCCTAGGGGAGTAGGGGGTCCCCGATTAGGTTGCAGGCAGCAGGAGGGGGGGTCGGGCGGTTGTTTTATAGCCCTTGTTCGTGGCGTGGATGCCGCATAGGCCGAGACCGGGGCCTCGATTTACGGCCGGGCCGGGAGAGGTCGTCGAGGCCTATTAGGAAGCCGGTTTCTGGATCTCTGAAGGTCGGCAAGAGAGCGGGGAACACCCGCGGAGATGTGCCGGCGTCAAGGGGGGATTGGGCAAGTATTTATAAGCTGATTCTTGGATCGTGGTGTGGGAGCTGTGAGGAGGCTCAGCTACTCCATACGGCGCCGGAACCGGAAGTATCAGCCCAATTCTTTTTTATATTGTGAAAGAAAATTATACAGAGTAAATTTATACCCAACATGTCACGCTTCAAAATTGCGCCCGGTCGTGGAATAGCGACAAGCTTTTACCCTTAAAAATCTCCATGGGCGACGTTTAAAAAATTCTACAGGTTTCATGTTTTGAGTTACAGAGAAGGTCTAGGGCTAGAATTGTGGTTTGAACAACGTTTTCATATGCTGGCGCTACTCACGTGTGCGTTCGCTTCTGTACTTGAGCTCGGCAGGACAGGGCGCGTTTAAAATTTATTTTAACTTTTATTTTTTATTTTTACACTGTTCTTTTTTTTTTTAAATTGTGTCACTTTTATTCCTATTACAAGGAATGTAAACATTTCTTGTAATAGAAATAAAGCATGACAGGACCTCTTAAATATGAGATCTGGGGTCAAAAAGACCTCAGATTTCATATTTACACTAAAATGCAATAAAAAAATAAAAAATTAAATGTTGTCATTTGAAAAAAAATAAAAAAATGGCCCTTTAAGAGCTATGGGCGGAAGTGACGTTTTGACGTTGCTTCCTCCCTGCAATGGTATGGAGATGGGTGGGGGCCATCTTCCCCTCACTCATCTCCATACCCAGGAAGGAGAAGGATCCAATCGCCTCCGCCGCTACCAACAGCTCTGGTAAGCGTCAGAGGGCACTGGAGAGTGGCGGGAGGGGAGCCCCCTCTTCCGCCTCTGATAAAAGTGATCTTGCGTCGAATCCGCCGCAGAGACCACTATTATCTTAAACCGCTGAAGAAAAGGATACCAAGGGTTATGATAGCTAACTGCTGCCATAACAAAGATATCCCTTTTCAAAGTCAGGGCGTATATCGGCGTGCAGAGGTCCTGAAGTGGTTAAAGCAGTTGTATACCCGCTGAAATTTGTTTTTTTTACCCCTGTAAAGCAAAAGGCATAATGAGCTAGTATGCACCGCATACTAGCTCATTATGAAATACTTACCTTAGAACAAGGCGTCGGTATCTTACCTGGTCCATGCCGAGGAAGCTGTCATGTTGCCTCGGCGTGTCTTCCGGGTATCGCGGTTTCAGCGCTGTGAGTGGCTGGAGCCACGATGTCATCATTCCCGCGCATGCGCGCGAGAGATTTCTTACCCGGCAAGGTCCGCAGCCTTCAGCCGAGAATCCCCTGTGCGCATGCGCCGCTGCAGTCAGCGGCTCATAGCAAGGGGAATATCTCCTAAACCGTACAGGTTTAGGAGATATTTTTTTTACCTACAGGTAAGCCTTATTATAGGCTTACCTGTAGGTAAAAGTTAAAAAAAAGACTATACAACCACTTTAAGCAACAGACAGGATGGATCCATAAAAGACAGAAGTTGTCAGACAAATCTGATTTCTTTTTATGAGGAGGTAAGTAAAATCTTGGACAGAAGGGTGGTTGTGGACTCGGTCTACCTGGATTTTACAAAAGCGTTTGACACAGTTCCCCACACACAGCTGATGTGTAGGTAAAGTCTACAGGTCTGGAAAAATCAGTTTGTAAATGGATAGAAAACTGTCTAAAAAAATGTATTCAGAGAGTAGTGGTTATTGATTCTTACTCTGAATGGTCTAAGGTTATCAGTGGTGTAACCCACGGTTCAGTGTTGGGACCCTTACTTTTTAATATATTTATAAATCATATAGGATCTGGGATTAAAAGTGCCATTTGAGTCTTTGCAGATGACACTAATCTATGTGGTGAAACAACGTCCTTACAAGATGTCTCCTACTTACAATCTGACCTCCATGCATTGTTTCATCTGGCAAATAGATGGCAAATGAGATTTAATGTTGATAAATGTAAAGTTTTGCACTTGGGGGCTAAGAATATTCATGCATTATACATACTAGGGGGAGTACAACTGGGGGAATCAATGGTGGAGAAGGATCAGCGGGTTTTGGTAGAATATAGTCTTAATAATAGCATGTAATGCCAAGCTGCAGTTTCAAAAGGTAGCAAAGTCCTTTCTTGTATTAAGAGAGGTATGAACTCCAGAGAGAGAGATATCATTTTGCCCTTATACAAATCATTAGTAAGACCTCATCTGGAATATGCAGTTCAGTTTTGGGCACCAGTTCTCAAAAAAGGATATTGGGGAACTGGAGAAAGAGCAGAGAAGAAACTGATAAGAGGTGTAGCACCCTGGTATTAGGCAGGGTTGCTAACAAATTTAGTTATACTAGGCGATAACTAGCCTGGCTAATTGGTAGTTGTATCCACAGACATATTTGTTCTAAGCCTAATTCTGGTGCATTTCTCTCTTCTGTCAATAGGGGGCATTAGAATGACAAGACCACAGTGAGTTCAGGTTGTGAATAGACATAATTTCTCAGCCAATCAGAGTAGCTACTTGGCATGCTGGGATAGACTATTTAAGGGGAATGAGTCAGGTGGTCAGGGTTCTTTTAGCCCCAGGCTGAGGCCTGGGGGCTGTATGTGAAGCAGCAGCTAAAGGTTAGGCCTAAGCCTAAGGCCTAGCCACGTGTGTGGAGGCTCAGCCGGAGGGGAGCCTGATCGTTATAGAGGTTCAGCCAGACGGTAAACCGAGTGTTGCCAGAGGTGAAGAAAAAGCAGTTGCCACATGGGACGACCACACTCCTGTTACAAGCGGGTGGTAAGAACCAGAGGTCAGAGTCAGAGATAAAGGGGACAACGTCGCCAGTAAGGGACAACTACTCCTATTATCAGAGGCCAGGTTTGTGAAGTCTGAAGAAGTACCAGAGCAGCCTTTTTCCCTAGCCGGGGATGGTGAACAAGTTGGGAAAGCTTCAGCGTTCAAGTCAGGGACCCAGCAGGTGAGTGTGGGTGACGCTTGGAGTGCACAGCGGGTTAGCTGTCGAAGAGCTCAGGGGATCCAGTGGGCGGCTGGGATCTGAAGGTCTGCTGAGAAGACTGGGAGCTCAGTGAGAAAAGCTACAGCGGGAGGCTGTGAGATGGAAGCCAGGTCCTGCACATACCAAGTCTGGTATGTGTACAGATCTGTGTTGAAGTCAACCTACAAGTTCAGTTGCTATATAGCTGTCTGCCTATTTTGTCTCTGAGTCTGCCAATTGCTATTGCATCTGCCTAAGGATGTTCAGGCCATAACCCTCTCTTCCACAGTTCTTGTTAGGAGACAATAATTATTTGCATTTGCAATTTATTTGCATTTAAAAAGTGACTGGCGCCGATCATTCTATCTTGCATTGCACCCACTATTCCTAGTAACCCACTCTGCAAAGAAGGATGTCAGCTCTCCCTGACTCTGGAGGTAATCATTAGGCCTCTAGGGGTCGAGGCCATTGCCACAGAGGCATGGATAAGCTCAGCTATGAGGAAAGATCAGAGGAACTGAATTTATTCTCTCTTGAGAAGAGGAGATTAAGGGGGATATGATCCACATGTACAAATACAGTGGTCCATATAGTGAACTTGGTGTTGAGTTATTCCTTTTAACCACTTGCCTACTGGGCACTCTCACCCCCTTCCCGCCCAGGCCAATTTTCAGCTTTCAGCACTCTCACACTTTAAATGACAATTGCGCGTTCCTGCAACACTGTACCCAAATAAAATTTTTATATTTTTTTCACACAAATAAAGCTTTCTTTTGGTGGGATTTAAACACTGCTGGGTTTTTTATTTTTTACTAAAGAAAAAAGATCGAAAATGTTGAAGTTTTTCTTTCTGTCAGTAAATTTTGTAAAATAGTAATTTTTCTCCTTCACTGATGTGAACTGATGAGGCGGCCCTGATGGGCACCGATAGGCTGCACTGATAAGTACTGATGAGGTGGCACTTATAGGCACTGATAAGGCAGCACTGAAGAGTACTGATTAGGTGGCACTGATGAGAAGGCACTAATATGCCACACTGAGGGGCGCTTGATAGGCAGCACTGATGAGCACTGATAGACGGCATTGATAAGTGGCACTGCTGGGCACTGATAGGTGGGCACTCTCACCCCCTTCCCGCCCAGGCCAATTTTCAGCTTTCAGCACTCTTACACTTTAAATGACAATTGCGCGTTCCTGCAACACTGTACCCAAATAAAATTTTTATATTTTTTTCACACAAATAAAGCTTTCTTTTGGTGGGATTTAATCACTGCTGGGTTTTTTATTTTTTACTAAAGAAAAAAGATCGAAAATGTTGAAGTTTTTCTTTCTGTCAGTAAATTTTGTAAAATAGTAATTTTTCTCCTTCACTGATGTGAACTGATGAGGCGGCCCTGATGGGCACCGATAGGCTGCACTGATAAGCACTGATGAGGTGGCACTTATAGGCACTGATAAGGCAGCACTGAAGAGTACTGATTAGGTGGCACTGATGAGAAGGCACTAATATGCCACACTGATGGGCACTTGATAGGCAGCACTGATGAGCACTGATAGACGGCATTGATAAGTGGCACTGCTGGGCACTGATAGGTGGCACAGATAGGCAGCACTGATGGACACTGATGGACAGCACTGATGGATGGCACTGATGGGCACTGATAGGAACTGACGGTCTGCACTGATAGTCATTGATAGGCGGCACTGATGAGCAGACACTAAAAGGCAGCACTGACTGGAATCACTAATGGGCACTGATTGATGTCATTGATGGGCACTTATTGGTGTAACTGATGGGCACTGCTGGGGCTTTACTGTAATCAGGACACTGATGAGCAGTGCCCTGATTACCTGTCCTGGTCTCCCCTGTGAGGAGATGCCACTGATCAGCTCTCCTCACCACTAGGGATGAGCCAAACACCCCCCAGTTCAGTTTGCGGCAGATTATGTGAACTGACAAAAAGTTTGTGCGAACACGCAAACATCATTAAAGTCTATGGGACCCGAATGTGAAGAATCAAAAGTGCTCATTTTAAAGGCCAATATGCAAGTTAATGTCATAAAAAGTGTTTGGGGACCCGGATCCTGCCCCAGGTGACATGTATCAAAGCAAAAAAAAGTTTTTTAAAATGAGCGGGAGATGCAGGTCAGGCAAGCTGGGTCAAACACTGGCGGGAACGTTAGGAGCAGAAGTGGAGGCAGGAGCGTAGTCTGGATGCAGGCAGGGTCGGCAACGGGCTGGCAGCATGGTAGTAGAAGGAGCAGGCAGATGCGGAGTCAGAACAAGCTGGGTCAGATGCAGGCAGCAGGTAGCAGAGTCAGAGGCAAGCCGGGTAGGTAAACAGGTGCAGGTATCATGGGTAAAGCAGGCAGGAACACACGGGAACGCTGTAGAACGGACAGCACTGAATGAAAACACAGACCAAGTTTAAATAGCCTCTTGGTAATGTGCACACAGGTGCACCGAAGATGTTCTGGCAGAGGCTGAGGTCACAGGTCAACTTCTCCGTCGGCCATCTTGAGTACTGGCTGGTCTTCCCTGACAGGCTGAGGTCACAGGTCGACTTCTCCTTCGGCCATCTTGAGTACTGGCTGGTCTTCCCTGACAGGCTGAGGTCACAGGTCGACTTCTCCTTCGGCCATCTTGAGTACTGGCTGGTCTTCCCTGACATTGCCTCCCTCTAACGGGCAGCCTCCGGATGCCCAATCTGGCTACTTTGTTAGGATAGGTACTCTTAAAGGTTTGGATCAGTTCTTGAGCATGAATGTTGGTTTCAGGTTCCCACGAGTTGTCTTCAGGACCGTAACCCCTCCACTTAATAAGGTATTGAACTTGACCTCTCCTTCTCCTGCAATCTAAAATCGCCTCTATTTCAAATTCCTCTTCGCCATCTACCACCACAGGTTTGGGTGGCTCTGTATTCCGATCCGGAAAAGAGTTGGGGATGGCGGGCTTCAGCAAGGTTATATGAAACACAGGGTGGATCCTGAAGGTCTCCGGTAACTCCAGCTCATAGGCAACATCGTTAATTTGTCTCTTTACAGGAAACGGTCCCACGAATCTGGGGCCTAATTTCCTTGAGGGACAGGTTAGTTTCAGATTTGTTGTGGCTAACCAGAGTTGGTCACCCGGGTTCAGTATCAGGTCCCCTCTTCTCTTCTTATCGAAGATGTGTTTGTTATAAGCTTGAGTCTTGGCCATCGTTTCTTGTAGCAGCTTGTTGTTGGATCTAAAGAAATCCAATGTTTCAAGTACAGCGGGTACTGTGCATTCCGGAATGTTATTAAACAGAAAGGATGGGTGAAAACCGTAGTTTGCGAAGAAGGGAGATGTTTCGTGGCTAAATGAGAAGAATTATTGTAGGCAAACTCGGCTAAGGGAAGTAAGGACACCCAATCGTCTTGTGAAAAGGAGGAGAAGCAGCGCAGGTATTGTTCCAGTGTCTGGTTGGTCCTTTCTGTCTGACCATTAGTCTGCGGATGATAGGCTGAAGAGAATGAAAGTTCAATACCCAAGGATTCACACAAGGATCTCCAGAATCTGGAGGTGAACTGGTCCCCTCTGTCTGAGACGATGTTAGCCAGAACCCCATGGAGTCTTATAACCTCTCTGATGAAGATCCGTGCCGTCTCTTGTGCAGAAGGGATGCCCTTCATGGGCCATCTTGGACAATCGATCAACGATTACAAAGATAGTACTGTATCCCTCGAATGGGGGCAATTCCACAATGAAGTCAATTGAAATCATTCTCCATGGTCTGTTCGGGACAGGTAATGGCTTCAACAGACCCCAGGCCCTGGATTTGCTGTTCTTATTACGGATGCAGGTGGTGCACGATTCCACATATCTCCTACAGTCTCTTGCCACCCCCGGCCACCAGAAGGTTCGCTGCACCAATTCAGCAGTCTTGCTGACCCCAAAGTGTCCTGCCAGCGCGTAGTCGTGGCACATGCTCAACGTGGCAGTTCGCAGATCCTCCAGCACGAAGATCTTATCCTCTTATCCCTTGTAGGAGAAGGAAATTTCCAGAGGACAGGATCGTATCCGGGGGAGAGATGTCTTGGGATTTGCTAAACATGCGTGATAGCGCATCCGGCTTTATGTTCTTGGATCCAGGTCTGTATGTCAGATGGAAGGTAAATCTCGAAAAGAAAAGTGCCCACCTGGCCTGGCGAGGTCTCAATCTCTTTGCTGTTCTTAGATATTCGAGATTCTTGTGATCTGTGTAGATTAAGATTGGATGTGCTGCTCCCTCGAGAAGGTATCTCCATTCTTCTAATGCTGCCTTTTTTTTAAATATACGTTTTTATTAATTTTCAAAAAAACAGACAACAAACAAAAATAAATATTTGCAGCAATTAAAGAAACTATATACAGATAAAACAATATAAAATATATATAAAAAGTATATATATATATATATATATATATATATATATATATATATATATATATATATATATATATATATAAAACAAAACACAAAAAAACAAACCCCACATACATACATACATACATACATACATACATACATTGGTCATACCTGGTTCCTATGCCAGTTTAATTTTAGAGAAAGGTGTCATCCCATGTTACATATGTACACCTAGAGCCCAATAACTAATGGAGAGATTGCAAAGAGTCATATTCCTCTAGGAGGCTATTGAGGCTGTAGAGGGGTCCGTGAGCCATTTGGACCAAACCTTTTCATATTTGAGGAGACAACCCCTATTTATATATGTTTCTTTGTATAATGGTAAGCTATTATTAATGAGTTGTTTCCACAAAGTCAGCGATGGGGGGGTGGTTTTCTTCCAGCTGAGAGCTATGGCTTTACGAGCATAGAACAAAAGCAGGCCCACCAAAGTGCGCCCTGCTGTGGTAGGAATAAATTGCTCTATCAGACCTAAAATACATATTGGCATTGATCGTTGCAGTGGGATATATGTTATTTTGAATATAAAAGCTAGTATTTCTTCCCAATACCTTACGATAGCTGGACAAGTCCAGAATATATGGGAAAAGTCTCCAGGTATCTCCCCACATCGCCAACAGCCAGGAGCAGAGTCTGAATTAATTTTATTTAATATATGGGGGGTGTAATATGCCCTGTGGACTATCTTAAACTGAATAAGTCTGTCTCTCAAGGAGAAGAGAGAGTTGAAGGGAGAGTCCCATATATTATCCCAATCATCCTCATTAAGTTCAGGGATATCCTTAGACCATTTTGATCTTAACTTCTCTAAATCAGGGAGAGAGGCAGTTGTTAAGTGAAGATACAATTTAGATGCGGCATTCTTTGTGCAATCCAACCTAAGAAGCTTCTCTAAGGCAGATTGGACTAGTTGTAGAGGAGAATTGACAGCTGAAGGAATGGGAGAGTTGAAGGAAACGAAAAGAATACGACTGAGGGATATTGAAATCAGAGATTAATTGGGAAAAAGAAATCGAAGATTTATCCAAAATGATCTGTGTCACTGTTTTTATCTTAAAATTAGTCCAAACATAGGGGTCGGGTAGTGAATAGAAATGCTCCAGAGTGGGATTTAACCAGAGGGGAGCATTAGGTGATATTGCCTGTAGGGGATATCGTTCAATTTTGAGGCCCTCTCCCCATACACGTAGCGTGGTAAGCATAGATGGTGTCAATGAATATGGAGCACGAGGGCCCCGAAAGATCAAAAATTTCAGCGCCTCTAGGGATCCCAGCACTGCTGCTTCTACCTGAGTAGCGGAATTTGAGGTATCTGGGTTAAGCCACCAGGCCGTAGTTACTAGCTGAGAAGCCAAGTAATATTTATGGAAATCTGGACATGACAGGCCACCTTGGGAGGTCGGGCGTACCAATGTTGCCCAGCTATACCTAGGGGGCTTTGATCTCGATATGAATGCTGAGAAAATACGATGTAGCCTTGCAAAGAAAGATTTAGGGATCCACTGGGGAGAGTGTCGAAATAAATATGTGAATTTAGGTAATACATTCATTTTTATTAAATTTATGCGTCCTAACAATGAAAGGGGTAATGACTCCCATGCCTTCAGCCGTTGTTGAGTCTCCTGTATCACAGGTGTTAAATTTAAGGATATATAGTCTGAAACCTGTCTGGAAACCACCACCCCTAGATATTTAAAATTCTCCACCCATCTTAGGGGGGTATCCATATCAGCAGTAGCACGAGCCGCAGAGTCTATAGGAAATAGAAGTGACTTTTCCCAGTTTACTTTAAGGCCTGTGACTGCGGAGAAAGAATTGAGGACCTGTAGGGCCCCCCTAAGTGATGGTCCTGCGTCATTAAGAAAGAGGAGTAGGTCGTCCGCATACAAGGCGACCCTTTCCTCCAGCCAGACAACGCGCAATCCCTTAACATGAAGGGAAGTACGGAGAGCCTCCGCCAGCGGTTCCATCGCTATGGTGAAAAGGGCTGGAGAGAGCGGGCAGCCCTGTCGAGTACCCCTTGATAGAGAAAAAGACTGTGATAAGCTACCTCCCAACTTGATAGCTGAGGTGGGGTTTTGATAAATTATCTGTAACCATTTAATAAAGATCAGGGGGAACCCCATCCTTCTAAGGACCTCCCAAAGAAAAGGCCATTCGATAGTATCAAAGGCCTTTTCAATATCTAAGGAGGCCACCACCCTAGTGCCTTCATTCAAATGCTTTGCATGTATATTAGTAAACAAACGTCTCAAATTTACATCGGTTGACCTGTTGGCCATGAAGCCAGTTTGATCAATATCTACAACAGATGGTAATAGTGGCTGTAGTCTGATGGTAAGTAATTTAGTCAAAGTTTTAAAATCTGTATTAAGTAGGGTAATTGGCCTATAGGAGGTACACAATGAGGGATCTTTTAGATCTTTATGAATTAATATAACATGGGCATGGCTCATAGAAGTTGGAAGGGCTCCATCTGTCAGGGATTGAGAATAAAGTCGTGCTAGCTTGGGAGCTAATATATTCCCATGTGTCTTATCTAATGCTGCCTTAATTGCTAAAAGTTCACGATCCCCAACTTCGTAATTCTTCTCCATGCTAGACAGTTTACGCGAGAAGAACGCGACTGGGTGCAACAGGGCCTTGGGGCCCTGTCTTTGGGACAAGATAGCTCCCACCACAGTTTCCGAGGCGTCCACTTCTAAGACATACGGTAAGGTCGAGTCTAGGTGCTTCAAGACGGGTGCGGATGTGAAAAACCTCTTCAGCGTTTCAAAGGTCGACTGAGCCTCTGGAGACCAGCAGAATCGGGACCCCTGTTTGGTAAGCTGTATAATGGGGGCAATGATTGCTGAAAACCCCCGAATAAATTTTCGATAAAAGTTTGCAAAGCCTATGAAACGTTGAATACCTTTCTTGTCACATGGAGTAGGCCAGTCCAGGATAGCCGTTACCTTCTGGGGATCCATACGGATACCTTCGGTGGAAATGATCAGCCCCAGAAATTGGATACTCTGGCGTTCAAACTCGCACTTCTCGGGTTTGGCATATAATCCGTGTTGTCGAAGGCGGGTTAACATGTGTCTGCGGTGGTGTTCTAGGGAGGAAGAAAAAAGTAGCATATCATCAAGGTATACAATGACAAATAAGTCCAGGAAGTCTCTGAGAACATCATTAATGAAATGCTGAAAGGCAGCCGGAGAGTTGCAGAGCCCGAAGGGCATCACGAGATACTCGTAATGCCCAAATCGTGTGCGGAAGGCAGTCTTCCATTCGTCTCCCTCCCGAATTCGCACCAAATTATAGGCGCCCCAAAGATCCAATTTGTTTAATATGGTAGCGGAAACAAGTCTTTAAAAAAGTTCGGGAACTAATGGAAGTGGGTAACGGTTCCTCACCGTCACCTTGTTAAGTTCACGGTAGTCCACACAGGGCCTTAACGACTGATCCTTCTTCTGGACAAAGAAAATCCCTGCCCCAGCTGGAGACGTGGAAGGGCGGATGAAGCCTTTCCTGAGATTGTCATTGATATAGTCCTTCAGTGCCACCAGCTCGCTTTCAGACAAAGGGAAAATCCTCCCAAAGGGAACTTCGGCTCCGGGGAGTAGCTCTATAGGGCAGTCATAGGGCCAATGAGGTGGGAGGATCTCTGCCCCCTTCTTACTAAACACGTCTAGGAAGCTGTGGTAGGCTGTAGGCACAAGCTGACTGCTTTCAGAGTCCGTATCTAGACACAGCAGAGCGGGAACATCACAGGAGGTCTGTAGGCAGTGCTGGGTGCAGTAAGAGGAGACGAAGTTAATGCTTCCTTTAGATCAGTCGATATGGGGATCGTGGGCCTTCAGCCAAGGTTTACCGAGGATAACCGGGAACAGAGGGGAAGCAATGGCGTCTAGTCGTAGCAGTTCTCGGTGGTCCTGGGACATGATGGTCAGCAGAGGAATGGTTTCATGAGTGACTGCTCCGGATTTAAAGGTGGAACCATCGGCCAAGTGAACCGAGAATTTCTGTGCTTTAGGCTGCAGGGGGATATGATGTTGGGCAGCAAAGGACAAGTCCACAAAGCAGCTGCAGGCTCCGGAATCAATTATGGCGGTAGTCTGAAGAGTCCTTCCTGGCAGCTGTAGAGAAATGTGAATAGTAAAGTGAGCAGAGTTGTTAAGCGAGCTTGGGGTTAGCGAGGCAGAAGTAGTGAAGAGAGACTTACGAGGTTTGTGATGGAATTATTGGATATCATATTTATATCAATGAGATTCAAGTGGACCATTGCAAGGACTCCAATTTAAACTGCCTTGCCCCATAGGATGTGTATGTGTATGTATGTATGTATATATATATATATATATATATATATATATATATATATATAATCTACGTGTATATGTGGGTATCTATGTGTGGGTATATATATATATTTTATATATGGGAATATGTTTCTTAATATCATGATAGAACAAAGCTCACCTTAGGAATGTAGTTACCTTGATGTGAACCCGAGAAGCCCTAGAGGTGTTGATTAGATCAAAGGGTATTGACAGACCTTAAGGCATTCATTCTTCAGGGGGCCATTAACATGCTTCCAATACACTGATGGGAATCAGGAAAGGTCCCCTAGGTGGTAATCAACTCACCAGGGGCCATTAACATACCACTGTCGGGACTGTTTGGGCTGGGAGATCAAAGGAGATTGTTCATTAATTCATAGACTGGTAGGCACCGAGGGGGTCGCACTGTAACAGCAATGTCCGAGCATGAATTTTGAGACATCTCTTTCATTTGTGGCATCTTCTGATTGGTGGAGAATGCATATAAAAGGAAGTGGGCTAAATGGTTACAGGCAGTCCAGCCCGAGAACATCTGAGGGACATGCTGTCTGTGTAAAGTATCTATGTCTATCTTTCTTTCTAACCTTTTTTTAATCCTAGGATTTATCTTATGACTTTGTATATCTTGTATATGTCCATTGAAAACATTTATGAGTTTATGCCTGATTTAACTTTGAATTAACTTTGCAGCCTAGAGCCAACACTATAGAGATATATGATAAATTCTAATCATTCTAACCTTCTTTTTCTGTGTAAATAAATGTAATTTTTATCTTTTTTCCCTGTTATCACTCGTTTTTATTTTTATATAGACAAAGGTTTAATCACTTATATTTGTATCGTTAATCGTTTAAGTGAGGTATAAATATTTCCGTAACAGGTTTCACTGGGCAGGACCTCACATAATGTCCGGATCCCCCGCATTATAGGCATAAGTTCTGTTGGCGGCGGCGTTGTTGTTCTTCAACAGTAAGAGAGGGCCGCAGCAGGCCGAGTTGCATAGGTTCCGGGGCGTCAGGAGCCGGAGTGGCTGGAGCAGGTGGAGCGGGATAGGACGAGCTGGGTACCCGAGGTAACATCCACACTGGACGGGATGGAGTGGACGCTCTCTCTAGTCTTTGTTCTCTCAGCCGGCGATCGATCTGGATGGATAGATCAATCAGAGTTTCTAAGGTAGGGGGTACCCCTACCCGCGCTAACTCACCTTTGAGGGGTTCGGAGAGGCCCATACGAAATTGGTATCGTAGGGCGGCGTCGTTCCAGTTCGTGTCAAATGCCCATCGTCGAAATTCAGAGACGTAGTCTTCCACCGCCCTACGACCCTGTTAAAGTGCATGAACGGCCGCTTCGGCTGAAGCTGTCTGCTGAGGATCTTCGTACAGCTGGGCCATGGCACTGAAGAAAGAGGTTCCAGAAGGTGGTGGGCCCAGGACTGTGACTCCCCTTGTAGCAGGGAGATTACATAGCCGACCTTGGTGGCTTCTAAGGAGAATGTGCGGGGTTGAAGGGCAAAATACAGTTCACATGCGTTCCGAAACGCTCTAAACTTGCTGCGTTCACCCAGGAACCGATCTGGGGTAGGTACCCTGGGCTCAGGTGGGAGCATGACCACGGAAGGAGCAGGAGAAGATCCCTGAGAGGAGGCTGACGCTAAAGGTGGACCCTGCGGAGTTGCAGCGCCCATCAGGGTCTGTAGGCGTCCCTCTAGCTGAGTGTAGCCCTGCTGTAGGTCTTTGACGGCTTGTGCCAAGCCAGCCAGGTGCTGGCAAAGTTCATTCATAGGAAAAGGTCCTTGCGCAGGCTCAGACATGGCTGTCCGTTACTGTCACGTACCTGACGGTGGAGCCTGATATGCAGGGAATGGCCTCTCTTGCTCCTCTGATTCTGGCCCCCTGATAGAGTAGACAGGAGGAACAGAAGTGCAGAGTCGCACAAGTGCCAAACAGTTCACCTTCACTGTAATGTAGAACAGCGGCAGGTGGCACGGTGCTGGAGCAGGGTTCTCCAATGAGCGGGAGATGCAGGTCAGGCAAGCCGGGTCAAACACTGGCGAGAACGTCAGGAGCAGAAGCGGAGGCAGGAGCGTAGTCTGGATGTAGGCAGGGTCGGCAATGGGCTGGCAGCGTGGTAGTAGAAGGAGCAGGCAGATGCGGAGTCAGAACAAGCCAGGTCAGATGCAGGCAGCAGGTAGCAGAGTCAGAGGCAAGGTAGGAAAACAGGTGCAGGTATCACGGGTAAAGCAGGCAGGAACACACGGGAACGCACAGACCAAGTTTAAATAGCCTCTTGGTAATGTGCACACAGGTGAACCGAAGGGCTTCTGGCAGAGGCTGAGGTCACAGGTCGACTTCTCCATCAGCCATCTTGAGTACTGGCTGGTCTTCCCTGACAGGCTGAGGTCACAGGACGACTTCTCCTTCGGCCATCTTGAGTACTGGCTGGTCTTCCCTGACAGAGGGGGATGAGCGCCGCCGGAATTCACAGAGCCGCCATTTCCTGTTTACCCGGTTCTCACTCGGCTCTCACGTCACACACACAGTCCTGCTTCCGCCACCTGCTTCGGATCAGTGTTCTGTCAATCACAGGAGCTGGTCCAATGCCAATGGTGGAGGCGGGACTTTGTGTGTGACTGCCGACTGAGAGCCGAGTAAACAGGAGATGACGACTCTGTGATTTCCTGCACTGCATTGATGAGAGATGGTGAGGCTGCCGATGGGCATTAATCAGGCTGCATTTATGGGAGATGGGCTGCATATGGGCACAAATCAGTCTGCATTGAGGCTGCAGATGGGCATTAATCAGGCTGCAATGAGGCTGCAGATGAGCACTAATTAGGCTGCATTGAGGCTGCAGATGGACACTAATAAGGCTGCATGGAGGCTGCAGTTGGGCACTAATCAGGCGCACTGACTGTTATTGTGCTGCTATTTTGTTTTTTAATTAAAAAATAGATTTTTTTCCTGAAACTTCCCTCTTAAATTGAAGGTGCGTGTTATACACTGATAAATACGGTTATGTGTTTTTTTCTATTTTTGTTCTTTTGTTTCTCAAATCTTTATCTTTTATAATAATTTTGCGCTGACACATTTTTTTGTGGTTATCAACAATATAATACATTTTATGTATTATTTCATTTTTCTAATTGTTTTCCTTTTTTATATGTGTCCTGTTTATCTTTGGAATTTATATGTAGTGCTTATATTGCCAGTAGGGACGTGCGATGGGATGCTCATTTTTCTTTTTCTTTTGGTCCCTTCCACATTCTTTTTCCTCCTTTTTGACTGGTCGTTACGTCTGGATAATGGAATCACATGGGATCAATCAGACCTTAAGCTACTACATGCTGAGAGCAATAAAACAAAGAACAAAACACAGACATGCAGTAGCTTAAGGTCTGATTGATCCCATGTGATTCCATTATTTCAACAAGGTGCATAGCTGAGAGTGTTTTCAGATGTTCTGCTGGCGTCATCCTCACCTGTGTGTTTACATGAGAGGGGAGTCCTATTTAGGGGATATGAGTGTAACATGTAGGGATGGGCCGAACACCCCACCCTGTTCGGTTCACATCCAGAACATGCGAAAAGGCAAAAAATTTGATGGAACATGCGAACACCGTTAAAGTCTATGGGATATGAACATGAATAATCTAAAATGCTAATTTTAAAGGTTAATATGCAAGTTATTGTCATAAAAAGTGTTTGGGGACCTGGGTCCTGCCCCAGGGGACATGTATCAATGCAAAAAAAAGTTTTAAAAAGGGACGTTTTTTCAGGAGCAGTGATTTTAATAATGATTAAAGTGAAACAATAAAAGTGAAATATTCCTTTAAATTTCGTACCTGGGGGTGTCTATAGTATGCCTGTAAAGTGGTGCATGTTTCCCGTGTTTATAACAGTCCGAGAGCAAAATGACATTTCTAAAGAAAAAAAAAGTCATTTAAAAGTGCTAGCACTAGTGCCGGCTATTAATGAACTGTCGGTCCCAACAATACACATAAAAGTCATCAGTGCCGCTGATCAGTGCTGCCTATCGGTGTCATCTACCAGCGCCTACCAGTGCCCATCAGTGCCACCTATCAGTGCCACCTATCAGTGCCCTTCAGTGCTGCCCATTAGTGCCAACCATCAGTGCCACCCATCATTGACACCCATCAGTGCCACTTCTCAGTGCCACCTCATCAGTGCCCATCAGTGCCGCCTTATCAGTGCAGCCTATCAGTGCACATCAGTGCAGCCACATCCGCGCACATCAATGAAGAAAAAAAATTACATGTTTTCAAAATTTTGTAACCAACTATAAAAGTTTTTCTTTTAATTTCGCTATTTTTTCATTTTTTTTTAGCAACAAATAAAAAACCCAGCAGTGATTAAATACCACCAAAATAAAGCTCTATTTGTGTGAAAAAAATGATAAAGATTCCATTTGGGTACAGCATTGCATGACCGCACAATTATCATTCAAAGTGTGACAGCGCTGAAAGCTGAAAATTGGCCTGGTCAGGAAGGGGGTTTAAGTGGCCAGTAATCAAGTGGTTAATGAAAGATAGTGCATTCTATATACAACTATATAGATCAGACCAAAATCAGGGATAAATGAGGAGGAAAGAGGGACAGAGGGACTTTGTTCCAAATCAGGGACAGCATAGTTGCCAACATTGTAAAAAAATGTATAGGGACACTTTTTTGTCTGTGGGCGGAGTCTTATTATAATTAGGGGCAGGGCATTCATTTATAGGTGTGATGTAGCGGGTTAAAGAAAAAAAATTGTTGTGCGCCACAGTGAAAAATGGGTGTGTTTTAAGCTAAATATTGGACGTGGCTTAAATGGGGCGTGGCCAAAAAGGGATGTGGTTAGAGTCTGAGATGAATGAGAGATGGAAGGAGAAACAATGGGAGAAAGAGAGAAAAAAAGGAAAGAAAGAGGGAAGGAGGCACAGCAGGCCCAGGTCCTACACCACAATAGAAATATGTGTATTTCAGAAAGTTTAACAATCAGCAGATAAAGATACTCCAAACACCTGGTGTTAGCACTTCAATCATCCTGGCACCATGGTTGCTATGGTGTCAGGATGATTAAAGCATATTATTACTATTATTGCATTGTAATATAAAATGAAATAGTTCAACTCACCATAATGTAGAATCAGTGGGAGCCCTGAGCGTGTCACTTGCCACATCTCCTGCCACCAGATGCCATCAGGTGTCCCCAGCAGAGTCCCTCTTTACACCAGGCATTACCAGTAGAGTTCCTCCATACACTAGGCATTCCCAGCAGAGTCCCTCCATACACTAGGCATTCCCAGCAGAGTCCCTCCATACACCAAGCATTCCCAGCAGAGTCCCTCTTTACATCAGGTGATCCCAGCGGAGTCCCTCCTTACATCAGGTGTCCCCAGCGGAGTCCCTCCATACATCAGGTGACCCCAGCGGAGTCCCTCCTTACATCAGGTGTCCCCAGTGGAGTCCCTCCTTACATCAGGTGACCCCAATGGAGTCCCCCTTACTTTAGGTGTCCCCCAGTGGGCCCCCTGGCTGAGTGGAACAAAATAGAAGCAGAGCCAGCTGGGTGGTTGCCAATAGAAATTGAGCTGCGGCACCGCCCACCCTGTGGCCTTTCCCACAACAGGTCACAGACAGACCGGCAGTGGGGTGGGGCGTGGGCAGCAGCTCAGTTTCTATTGTCAGCCACCCGGCCAGCTCCACTTCCTCTTTCTCCTCGGCGTTACTTCTGGTCTTCTGTAAAATGGAGGCCAGAGGAGACATTGTCTCCGCTGGCCGTGGACCTCTTGTGGCGATGGCGAAAAATTGGGAAAACACAGATTTCCTGGGACATCTCCCAGGAAACACTAAAATCAGGAAAAACGTCTAAAAATGTCCTGGGAAATTCGGGACAGTTGGCAAGTATGGGACAGTCTCTGGAAATCAGGGACAGTTGGAAGCTATGGGATTGTAAAGCTCTGTATTTGACTCAGCAGTGATACCCTAAAGACCTCTGCAGACAGACCACTGCTTCCACACAGAGAACAATGTTTTTTCTCAGCAACCTGTGGACAACAGTTCTACTCAGGGTGCTGCTGATTTCTAAAGAAAGCCAATTTAGCACACTTTTTATTTTGATGAAAATTGGGAATATCTTTAGCTAGTCTAAACTGAAGGCCTACAAAATGTTTTCTTTTTTATTCATTTGATCCATTTTCAATATATTTAGGGCTGATAAGGAAGGTACGAGGCAATACGCCTATGTTGCTGTTTTCTCCAAACAAGAATGTGACAGTCTCTCTTCCAATAACAACAATCTCCGAATCTTGCAAAATGAAGATGCCGCTGGAATTACTGATGCCTTAAATAATGAGCAGGAAATCTATGAAGGAAGACAAATGGTTTTGGCAACTTATGGAGACTGTGGCTTTCATTCTGAATATCGTCTGCTGTTTCCACCAAATGGATCCGATGTCTCCGCTGTCCAGAAATTGGTGAATACTAATCCTAATGCAGCCTGCGCCATCTTCCACAGTCTTAACACCCCATGTGTGGGCATATGCGCCAACACAGCGAACGACAGGAATATTATCCAGGAACTTCTGGTGTTTAATAAATATAACAACAACAAAGCATTTGTATACAGATTAATATTTGTTAAGGATATCTTAAACAAAAAAATAGGAAAAGAGAAAATTTGGGATGGTTTGACGCAAATTAATAACAACATGGATGTGTATCGCTGCTTTGACAGCAAATGCCGCAAATGCTTTGAAATTGAGAATAACAAGCTGAAGAATAAAGGTCACTGTCTTAATTAGATGAGCAGGAATCCAAGTCCAGCTCATTGTTTATCATGGCTTTAAATTATTTGTTTGGGTGAAGCTGGCCCAAATGAACTGTTTCCTTTATTAACAGCAGTAGGGCAGGGACTTTCCATCCCATTCCCAGAACAATATTGGGTTGGCTCGGCCATTCACAGGACTTTTTGTATTTTATGAATGAGTACATTCCAGTCCACCTCATTTTATGAATGAGGTGGAGAGGTAGGCGGACGATATCCTGATCTCCACCTCGGCCAATCAGAGGAAACCTTGTATTCTATTATAATACAAAGTTCTTGTATATGGCCGAGCAGTACTTAGCCCAAATGGACTTTGTTACAGAAAAGGGAAGGGAAATGCCAATACTGCTTCCAAAACACACTGCTGTATACTGTATGTAGTTGATGCAATGTAAGGTTTATACAGCGCTCCCTGCAGGTATATCTGTTATTCAAGGAAATAGCTCATTTAGACTAGCTTGGCCCAAACAAACTATTTGAAGTCACGGTAAATATGTCGTTAGGCTTTATAGAACTACGCTTACTGCTACCCTAAGGAATTATTCTCTCGCATCTCTGAAAGCCCAGCTTCATTCAAAACTATTTATAATATATTATATATATAATTTTAAAGTGGTTGTAAACTCTTATGCCCCGTACATACGATCGGACTTTCCGACAACAAAACTGTGGAATTTTGTTAGAAGGTTGTTGGCTCCAACTTGTCTTGCATACACACGGTCACACAAATGTTGGCCAACAATTACGAACGTGGGAACGCGTTGACGTACAAGATGTACGATGAGCCAAGAAAAAAGAAGTTCAATAGCCAGTGCGGCTTCTTCTGCTTGATTCAGAGCATGCGTGAACTTTTGTGCGTCAACTTGTGTACACACGATCGGAATATCCGACAACAAAGTTTTGTTGGCGGAAAATTTGAGAACCTGCTAGCCAACATTTGTTGGCAGAAAGTCTGACAACAAATGTTCTATGGAGCATACACACGGTCGGACTTTCAGCCAACAAGCTCACATCCAACATTTGTTGTCGTAAAATCCAATCATGTGTACGGGGCATAAGGAATTATTCTCATGCATCTCTGAAAGCCCAGCTTCATTCAAAACTATTTTAAGTTTAAAGTGGTTGTAAACTCTTACATATACCCAGAGAAGTGACTAGTCTCAGGTGATACACAGAGATGAAACAAAGTCTCCTACAAGCTGTACCTGTTTATCTGGAGTATTCTCTTCTCTACATCCTTTCAAAGTCCAGAATTGTTAATAGACATGTGCACTGACAAAAAAATTGTTCGTTTTCGTTTCATTCGTTTTTTTGGAAATTCAAAAATTCAGAATTCGGAAATCCGAAAATTCAGATTTCCAAATTTCCGAATTACGAATTTCCAAAATACAAATTTCCAAATTTCCAAAATACGAATTTCCAAATTTCCAAAATACGAATTTCCGAAATACGAATTTCCGAAATGTGTGAACGTAACGAGTACAAATTTATCTGCAGTTACGAATTATCCGAAATAACGAATGCCGCATCTAAACAAATGAAATGGAACAAATTGATAATAAATAATAATAATAAAAAGGTTTTATTATTATTATTATTGTTATTTATTATTATTAGATTGTTCTGTTCCATTCGTTTAGATGCGGCATTATTATTATTGTTATTTTGGATAATTCATACTCGTTACGTTCACAGCCAAATTTGAAAGGAAATATCTATACCCATAATTTTCTTTCTTTTTTTCAGATTTTTAGATTTCCAAATTCCGAAAATTCATAATTCGGAAATTCGAAAATTCGTAATTTCGGAAATTAAAAAATTCGAAATTAACGAATTTGTCAAAATTTGCTAAAAAACAAATTCGGAACTAAACAAATTGCACATGTCTAATTGTTAATGCTTGTCTGAGTTGTCAGAAAACAGGGTGCGGGGAGCTGAAGTTACACACTGCAGAGCTCAGTGAGAGCTGATTTGAGGGAAGAAGTGATACACTCCCTTCATACAGGACAGAGCTGAGGCTGTCAAGTACAGGCGGTGTGCTGGAGCTCCCTCCTCTGTGACCTTTTTACCTCTTGATTTCAGGAAAACTTGTCAGAAGTGACTCATGCGGATAGCAGAGGAACGAGACAGCAGACAGAAATGTCACTCTAGATTGAGACAAGTACACACTATAGAGGGATATGCTTTGTTCAAATTTCATCCCTGAGGTTTACAACCACTTTAAGATACAGAGGGGAAGGGCTAAAGCCTCTGTCTGGTTTATTATTGCTGTCTATTAGGGATGAGCCGAACACCCCCCTGTTTGGTTCGCACCAGAACATGCGAACTGGAAAAAAGTTCGCTCGAACATGCGAACACCGTTAAAGTCTATGGGACACGAACATGAATAATCAAAAGTGCTAATTTTAAAGGCTTATATGCAAGTTATTGTCATAAAAAGTGTTTGGGGACCTGGGTCCTGCCCCAGGGGACATGGATCAATGCAAAAAAAAGTTTTAAAAACGGCCGTTTTTTCAGGAGCAGTGATTTTAATAATGCTTAAAGTCAAACAATAAAAGTGTAATATCCCTTTAAATTTCGTACCTGGGGGGTGTCTATAGTATGCCTGTAAAGGGGCGCATGTTTCCCGTGTTTAGAACAGCCTGACAGCAAAATGACATTTCGAAGGAAAAAAAGCCATTTAAAACTACCCGCGGCTATTGCATTGCCGACAATACACATAGAAGTTCATTGATAAAAACGGCATGGGAATTCCCCACAGGGAAACCCCGAACCAAAATTAAAAAAAAAAAAAATGAAGTGGGAGTCCCCCTAAATTCCATACCAGGCCCTTCAGGTCTGGTATGGATATTAAGGGGAACCCCGGCCAAAATTTAAAAAAAAAATGACGTGGGGTTCCCCCTAAATTCCATACCAGACCCTTCAGGTCTGGTATGGATTTTAAGGGGAACCCCGCGCCAAAAAAAAAAAAAAAACTGGCGTGGGGTTCCCCCAAAGATTCATACCAGACCCTTATCCGAGCACGCAACCTGGCAGGCCGCAGGAAAAGAGGGGGGGACGAGAGTGCGGCCCCCCCCTCCTGAACCGTACCAGGCCACATGCCCTCAACATTGGGAGGGTGCTTTGGGGTAGCCCCCCAAAACACCTTGTCCCCATGTTGATGAGGACAAGGGCCTCATCCCCACAACCGTGGCCGGTGGTTGTGGGGGTCTGCGGGCGGGGGGCTTATCGGAATCTGGAAGCCCCCTTTAACAAGGGGACCCCCAGATCCCGGCCCCCCCCTGTGTGAAATGGTAAGGGGGTACTTACCCCTACCATTTCACTAAAAAAGTGTCAAAATAGTTAAAAATGACAAGAGACAGTTTTTGACAATTCCTTTATTTAAATGCTTCTTCTTTCTTCTATCTTCCTTCATCCTCTTCTTTTTCTGGTTCTTCTGGCTCTTCTGGTTCTTCCTCCGGCGTTCACGTCCAGCATCTTCTCTGCGGCGTCTTCTATCTTCTTCTCCTCGGGCCGCTCCGCACCCATGGCATGGGGGGAGGCTCCCGCTCTTCTCTTCATCTTCATCTTCATCCTCTTCTCTTCTTCATCTTCTTCATCTTCATCTTCTCTTCTTCTCTTCTTAATTTTCTTCTCCGGGCTGCTCCGCATCCGTGCATGGAGGGAGGCTCCCGCTGTGTGATGGCGTCTCCTCGTCTGACGGTTCTTAAATAACGGGGGGCGGGGCCACCCGGTGACCCCGCCCCCCTCTGACGCACGGTGACTTGACGGGACTTCCCTGTGACATCACGGGGAATGCCACAGGGAAGTCCCGTCATGTCCCATGCATCAGAGGGGGGCAGGGTCACCGGGTGGCCCCGCCCCCCGTTATTTAAGAACCGTCAGACGAGGAGACGCCGTCACACAGCGGGAGCCTCCCTCCATGCATGGATGTGGAGCGGCCCGGAGAAGAAAATTAAGAAGAGAAGAAGAGAAGAAAATGAAGAAGAGAAGAGGATGAAGAAGAAGATGAAGAGAAGAGCGGGAGCCTCCCCCCATGCCATGGGTGCGGAGCGGCCCGAGGAGAAGAAGATAGAAGATGCCGCAGAGAAGATGCTGGACGAGAACGCCGCAGGAAGAACCAGAAGAGCCAGAAGAACCAGAAAAAGAAGAAGATGAAGGAAGATAGAAGAAAGAAGAAGCATTTAAATAAAGGAATTGTCAAAAACTGTCTCTTGTCATTTTTAACTATTTTGACACTTTTTTAGTGAAATGGTAAGGGTAAGTACCCCCTTACCATTTCACACAGGGGGGGCCGGGATCTGGGGGTCCCCTTGTTAAAGGGGGCTTCCAGATTCTGATAAGCCCCCCGCCCGCAGACCCCCACAACCACCGGCCACGGTTGTGGGGATGAGGCCCTTGTCCTCATCAACATGGGGACAAGGTGTTTTGGGGGGCTACCCCAAAGCACCCTCCCAATGTTGAGGGCATGTGGCCTGGTACGGTTCAGGAGGGGGGGGCCGCACTCTCGTCCCCCCCTCTTTTCCTGCGGCCTGCCAGGTTGCGTGCTCAGATAAGGGTCTGGTATGGATTTTTGGGGGAACCCCACGCCGTTTTTTTTTTTTTTGGGCGCGGGGTTCCCCTTAAAATCCATACCAGACCTGAAGGGTCTGGTATGGAATTTAGGGGGAACCCCACGTCATTTTTTTTTAAAATTTTGGCCGGGGTTCCCCTTAATATCCATACCAGACCTGAAGGGCCTGGTATGGAATTTAGGGGGACCCCCCCCACATCATTTTTTTTTTTTTAATTTTGGTTCGGGGTTTCCCTGTGGGGAATTCCCATGCCGTTTTTATCAATGAACTGTGTATTGTCGGACCGGCAATTCATTAATAGCCGCGAGTAGTTTTAAATGAGTTTTTTCCTTCGAAATGTCATTTTGCTGTCAGACTGTTCTAAACACGGGAAACATGCGCCCCTTTACAGGCATACTATAGACACCCCCCAGGTACGAAATTTAAAGGGATATTACACTTTTATTGTTTGACTTTAAGCATTATTTAAATCACTGCTCCTGAAAAAACGTCCGTTTTTAAAACTTTTTTTTGCATTGATACATGTCCCCTGGGGCAGGACCCGGGTCCCCAAACACTTTTTATGACAATAACTTGCATATAAGCCTTTAAAATTAGCACTTTTGATTTCTCCCATAGACTTTTAAAGGGTGTTCCGCGGCATTCGAATTTGCCGCGAACACCCCAAATTGTTCGGTGTTCGGCAAACTTGCGAACAGCCAATGTTCGAGTCGAACATGAGTTCGACTCGAACTCGAAGCTCATCCCTACTGTCTATGTCCCTATCTGGGAGATTTCCTTTCACTTCCTTTTTTTTAAAACTTATGAAAGAGGAAGCAAGAGATAAATCTCCACCCTGAGAACAAAAAACAATAAAAAAACAATTAAAAAAAACTGCTTCTGTATCCTGGTTAAGGGAAATGTCCTCTCACTTCCTGTTCAGTCTTCACCCATCAACCAGTCAGGAAGTGAGGGGAAATCTCCCCATTGAGGACAAGGATATTTGCATAGCCCTTTATATGTCTCACATTTCCTCTTTGTTTTTCCTGTATAAAAATAAAAGTGTAATCACTGCATAGCAAAAGATGGGCTGAGATTCTCTTATTTCTGTGTAATATATGGCTGGACAGCAAAATAAATAACAAGCTTCCTGGGTTTCTAATCATTACAGTAAAAGTGGCAATAAACTCAAAACCAAAAAAAATGATTATATTACCAATTTTTTTTTTGCCCTTTTTGCTTTCCTCTGGTATTCTGCCAGGTAAGTCTGCTATTTTCCAGCCTCCTGCAGCACACTGTCTTAAACAGGGACTACTACCCACATTTCGTTTTTCACTGTGTGGCAGTCATTCTAGACTGATTTGTACAGTTTTTCACTTGGTCTTTCCCTAAATTCCGTGGGGTTGTGACTTCTCACTGTTGCCAGTAGATACCACTGGTAAGTGAGATTTCATAACAAGACTGAATTCTGAATATTTATATTTCTTTTTGCCAACCCAGTAGGGGAATCATGGCCACTGGTGCATGATGGGGGAGGGAATCCAGTAAATATCTGAAACAGGCCTTATATTATTATTTCGCACTTCTTCCAGGCTTAGGCCTGGGAAGGGTCTGTAGGACCTAACTATGCTATTAGGCCCAAGAGCCTTTGTGGGGCCTTCCATTTGCTCTGGAGATAGGCCTGAAGTGGTCCTGGAACTGTCCTGCCTGATGATGGAAGATACCAATGATCGAGATCCAGGGGTGAACCTTGTTGTTACAAGGCTTACTGACTCACTTGGAGAAGGATGTACTAAAACCTAAGAAACAGAACAGAGGGCACTAGAACCAGCAAGAGAGGAAAGTTGGTGAACCAGCTAGGATGCTACCTACAGTGTCGCCAGGTCAAATTAAAGGTGCTGACACTTTTGGACAATGAGACGTCAGTTAGAGTTAGAAAATTAAAACAAGGGTAGGGACTGGGGGTGGGGCAGGAGGGACAATTGCTCCTGGCACAGTGGTTTATTGTGCGGAAAAGGGGTGCTGTGTGACGAAGTCCCTCTGCTACAGGCTGACAAGCACAGTGACAGCTGCATCATTACTCCTTTTACCCAAGTTCTGGAAGTGGGAACTAGGAGGACGTGTTGGCTGTGCTCTCTCTTCCCTTCCGTCTCCTCCTTCCTGCTAGTGAAGCTCCATTTCATACTATCTCCTCCCTAGACTGCTCCTGTCCTGGCAGCAGAAAATGTGGGTAGGCAAATCCTGTAACCTGTATTAACATGGTGGTGGTGCTGTCTTGATCTGAGGACACTCCTCTCCATCTCCAACTTGCACAGCAGCAGCCTCTGGGGATCACTGGTATAAATGGATTTGACTATCTTCTGACCCATTGCTTATGCAAGGTGACCAAAAACATTCATATGAATGTAGAAAGCTGAAGTGAGGACAATAGTGACCTATCAGTCCAGTGTAGTCATTCCTTGTCAAAAGAAGTTTATTGAGTATACAATATTATAAAGATACATAAAGTAAGTTTACAAGGATCTATAAAGTAAGCTCATTGTTTTACAGTAGGGTTTATATAGGTAAATATCATGACATTTCAAATATTAAACATTGGGTTCACGTAAACCTAAATTAAAGATATATATCATTTCCTTAGTTACTTTTGTAGGTATTTAAATGATTTATACCTACTATACATATTGTTTACAAGTAGAGTGTATATAGGTCAAATAAATTCTGATAATGAGCTTTAATCGTAAGGTGGAGAAAAGGAAAGAGAAAGAAGAAAAAGGGTTGAAAGGTAGAGGTATGGTCCACAAGGTTGTCCCGCTCGTCAGTTTATTATTCTTTTTAGTTCTCTTTGAAGCCTTAGAATGGGTGTCTCTGTAAGTCATTTAATCTGTTACCATGGCAACAGGACAGAGTCATTAAAGTTTGACAGGAACTGTTGTTTTATCCAAGGGTGCCAAAGTTTTTCAAATTTTGGAATTTGATTTTGATCGATGGCTACCATCTTAGCATGGGACATTGTATTATTCATTCTGTGAATTGTTTCTGCTAGTACCAATGTAGGAGATTTCCATGCCTTGGCCACTGTTTGTTTTGCAGCCGTTATTAGTTGGATCATAAGTTTGAATTGAGAGAGTGTTAACCATTCCGGTTTTAGATTAAGTAAGGTTAAATATGGATCTGGTTGTATTATTTTTTTAAATATTTTAGATGCAATCACGAAGACTTCCTTCCAGAAGGTTTGGATTACTGGGCACGTCCACCTTATGTGTAAATATGTGCCTATTTCTGGGCATCCTCGAAAACAAAGAGCTGAGGTATTAGGTGAATATTTTGCCACTCTAGCGGGTACAAGGTACCAGCGAGTTAGGACTTTATAATTTGTCTCCAGTGCTAAGATGTTGGGTGAAGATGACTTAGATGTGAGCCATATGTTAGACCAGTCCGTGTCTTCTAAAGTTCGTCCCAGGTCCTCCTCCCACCTCTGAACGTAAGAGGGTCTATTAAGATTTGCTACTCCATATAATTGATTATAAAGTGATGAAATTGTACCTTTAGCAAATGGATATTTTGTACAGATTGATTCAAAAATGGATAATTGGGATAATGGTGTATCCCCCTTTAGGAATGGTGTATAGAAATTTTTGATTTGGAGATATCTAAATATCTCAGAGTTTGGTAGATCATATTTTTCTCTAAGCGATGGGAATGAAAGGAATGATTTAGATGCTATGAAGTCATTTAGTGTCTGAATGCCTGATGTTGTCCAAGCTTTAAAAGAATTTGGGTAGATCCATGCCGGATAAAAGGCCGGATTTCTGATAAAAGAAAGGAGAGGATTGTGTGGAGATTGTAACTGATATTTGGTTTTTAGTTTATCCCAGAGAGATAAGAAGTGTTTAGTTATGGGATTATGAATTTTAAAGCGGTCTTTAGGATCAAGCCATAATAAATTTGATATTAATAGAGGGTCATTTTCTGAAGCCTCTATAAATACCCATAATGGGATTTCCTGTTTTGCATGGTATTTGGACAGACTGGCCAAATGTGCTGCTCTGTAGTAGTTAGTAAAATTAGGGTATCCCAGGCCTCCTTTATTTTTGGGAAGATGTAGTGTGTGTATAGGTATACGTGGTTTAGAACAGCCCCATATAAACGAAGTTGCTCTTTTTTGTACTATTCTCAAAAAATAGGAAGGAATTGGAATAGGGAGGACTCTGAATAGATAAAGCAATTTGGGTAGAATAGTCATTTTGATTGCATTCATCTTCCCTATCCAGGATAAAGGAAGTTGCGACCATTGTTTTATTAGATTTGTGATCTGTCTTAATACAGGAGGATAATTGGTTGAGAATAAGTCAGAATGAGATGCTGTTAAATGAATTCCAAGATATGGGATTGATTTTTCTGCCCATGTGAATGGGAGTGCAGCCCTAGCCGGGATCAATTCCATGTTTGTGAGCGAAATATTAAGCACTAGGCATTTCTTAGGATTAATCATAAGGCCGGATAGGGCTGCAAATCCATCAAGAGCTGGTATTAAGTTAGGACCAGAGACCTGTGGTGATGATAGAAAAAGTAATATATCGTCTGCAAATATACATAATTTGTGTGTAATACCTCCTACTTCAATGCCAGTTATAGTTTGGTTTGTTCTGATGTATTGGGCCATGGGTTCGAGTATAAGGGCAAATAATAAGGGAGATAATGGGCAACCCTGTCGGGTACCTCTTTCGATATTAAAGGCTTCAGATTTGTATCCAGCATATTTTATATAGGCTTTGGGTTTATTATATAATGCTTTGATCCATGTTAAAAAATGGGATCCAAAACCCCATTTTTGTAATGAATATTGCATATATTGCCAGGATACTGTGTCAAATGCCCTCTTAATATCGAGAGATAGAAAACATAATGGGATTTTCCGTTTTTTAGCAATATGTACCAATAACACTGCCCTTTGTATATTATCGCCTGCCTGTTTAAAAGAAATTTAAAAGAACATGTAATTACATGCATGGACATATATGATAATTAACTAAATAGTTATAAACTTATCTATACATCTTTATCTATCTATCTGTCTATCTAGAATAGATATACTATATTACCAAAAGTATTGTGACACCTGCCTTTACACGCACATGAACTGTAATGGCATCCCAGTCTTAGTCTGTATGGTTCAATATTGAGTTGACCCACCCTTTGCAGCTATAACAGCTTCAACTCTTCTGGGAAGGCTGTCCACAAGGTTTAGGAGAGTGTCTATGGGAATAATTGACCATTCTTCCAGAAGCGCGTTTGTGAGTTCAGGCACTGATGTTCTATTCTAATTCCAAGGTGTTTTATCGTGTTAAGGTCAGGACTCTGTGCAGGCCAGTCAAGTTCCTTCACCCCAAACTCACTCATCTATCTCTTTATGGACCTTGCTTTGTGCACTGGTCCAAATCATTTGGTGGAGGGGGGATTATGGTGTGGGGTTGTTTTTCAGGGGTTGAGCTTGGCCCCTTAGATCCAGTGAAGAAAACTCTTAAAGGGGTTGTACACCTTTGTGTTTTTTCACCTTAATGCATCCTATACATTAAGGTGAAAAAACACCTGTCAGTGACCGGTACCCCAGCCCCCCCATTTTACTTACCTGAACCCTCGAACTTGACCTGGCGGGGACGCGCTGTCTCTCTGCCTGGGGTTCTCGGCTCTTGATTGGATAGATTGATTGACTCAGGAGCGTGCCCACAAAGTAACCCCCTCGGGGAAGAGCTTCTCCAAGGGGGTTATCAGATGTGGGGGGGAGCCGTGAGAGCCGCCGGGGGACCCCAGAAAAGCAGGTTCGGGGCCACTCTGTGCAAAACGAGCTGCACAGTGGAGGTAAGTATGATATGCTTGTTATTTTTTTACCTTTACAATCACTTTAAGGTGTCAACATGCCAAGACATTTTGAACAATTTCATGCTCCCAATTGTGCGGGAACAGTTTGGGGATGGCCCCTTCTTGTTCCAAGACCAGAGCACAAACAAGGTCCATAAAGACATGGATGAGCGAGTTTGGGGTGGAAGAACTTGACTGGCCTGCACATAGTCCTGAGCTCAACCCGATAGAACACTTTTGGGATGTATTATAAACTTTTTTTATAATACATTTTCATAACCTTATTATTTTAAAGGGGTTCACATAATCCATAAACATTTTACTTTACACAATATATAATAATAAAGTGTTCTGTCCTTATTTTGAAACAAATTTATATACCACAAATATGCTCTTCTATATGTAAACTGCAATAGTGCGTCTTTGTGCCAAAATACAGAACATTTAAAAGAAGTTTTACTTCATCTTTAGAGCTTCCAACCTCAATTAATCCACTTCTTCTACACCAGGGGTCTGCAAACTTTCTAAACAAAGGGCTGGTTGACTTTCCTTCAAACTTTAGGAGGGGCCGGAGTAGCCAGTGGGAATAGAAAATGCCTCAGTGTCAGCGGGAGTAAAAAAAATTACATAGTGTTCATGGTCGGTAGAAGGTGAAATAGTGCCCCATCACTGGTATTAATTGGAGGAATAGTGCCTAATTGTTTATATCAGTGGGAGGAATTATGCCCTATTGCTGGTGTCAGTGGGAGGGATAGTGCCCCATCATTGGTGTCAGTGGAAGGAATAGTGTCCCATCAATGGTGTCAGTGGAAGGAATAGTGCCCCATCAATGGTGTCAGTGGAAGGAAAATTGCCCCACTGTTGGTGTCAGTGGGCAGGAATGGTACCTTCTTGTTGGTGTCAGAGGGAGGAATAGTGCCCTAAGAGCCATATAAAAGCAAGCAAAGGGCCACATTCGGCCCATGGGCCGCAGTTTGGAGACCTCTGTTCTACACTTTCCACTTCCTTAAACTTTTTCATTCAAGCCTTATATGCTTACAAACTACCTAAAACGTGTTTACCTTCTGAGTTGGATCTCTTATTTATAGGAAAGTCTATATGTGCTTTTTCCCCTTCAGGGGTTAAATGTACCATCCAAGCTTCTTTTTACCATAAGTTCCATGAGTATTTAACTGCTTGCCGACCGCTGCATGCACATATACGTTGACACAATGGCACGACAGGCAAATGGGTGTACAGGTACATCCCTTTAAATTTGCCGCCGTGCCATCGCCGCAAGTGTGATCACGGGTCCTGCAGACTCGATGTCCACGGGGATACCCGCGATCGTCTCACGGACAGAAAGAATGGGGAAATGCCGATGTAAACAAACATTTCCCCGTTCTGTCTAGTAATAGGACACTGATCACAGCTTCCTGTAATCGGGAGAGATGATCAGTGTCGTGTAGCACATAGCCCCTCCCCAGTTAGAATCACTCCCTAGGACACACTTAACCCCTACAGCGCCACCTAGTGTTAACCCCATTCACAGCCAGTCACATTCACACAGTAATCAATGCATTTTTAATCGCACTGATCGCTGTATAAATGTGAAGGGTCCCAAAATAGCGTCAAAAGTGTCCAATGTGTCCGTCATAATGTCGCAGTCACAATAAAAATCGCTGATCGCCACCATTACTAGTAAAAAAAAAAAATTATAAAAAAAAATGCCATAAAACTATCCCCTATTTTGTAGACGCTATAACTTTTGTGCAAACCAATCAATAAGCGCTTATTGCGATTTTTTTACCAAAAATATATAGAATACGTATCGGCCTAAACTGAGGAATTTTTTTTTTTTTTTTTATATATATTTTTTTTGGGATATTTATTATAGCAAAAAAGTAAAAAATAATGTTTTTTTTCAAAACTGTCACTATTTTTTTGTTTGTAGCGCAAAAAATAAAAAACGCAGAGGTGATCAAATATCACCAAAAGAATTCTCTATTTGTGAGGAAAAAAGGACATCAATTTTGTTTGGGTGCCACGTCACACGACCGCGCAAATGTCAGTTAAAGTGACGCAGTGCCGAATCGCAAAAAGTGCTCTGGTCTTTGGCCAGCCAAATGGTCCGGGGCTTAAGTGGTTAACTCAAAACAAAGCACATGCTTAGATTGCACACAGGTGGACATCATTTCACTAATTATGTGACTTCTGAAGGTAATTGGTTGCACCAGAGCTTTTTATGGGCTTCATAACAAAGGGGGTAAATACATACACACATGCCAATTATCAGTTTTTTATTTCTGAAAAATAGTTTTATGTATAGATTTTTCTAATGTAATATGTAATTTACAGAAAGTCCCTGATCTGCACGTGAATGCAGCACCCCAGATTTTGCCCAAATTATGCTTTACTGGAAGCTCATATCAAACCAAAATTATGTATTTACACAATTTACACTAGTTGCATTAAAAAAAAAACTGTATCACATCTGAAAAGTGCTTTACAGCTTTCAATTGGAAATACAAACTTATCTTAAAAAATTTGGAAATTTAATGGTTTTTTTTTCTGCAGATGTGACAGTTATTTTCTCCACTTTCTTATGACTCAAGACATAACGAAAGCTGTTGTTTGTGATATGACCTATGCCACGATGCAGTTTTTTCATATTTTTTTTAGTATACATGTGAAAGAAGTAAGCTGAATATAAATAAAATTATTCGTTTTTTTTTGTACATTGTTTATAATTATATATGGTTACAGGAGAGAACATAAGTGCTCTTTGCATATGTAGGGTTGACATCTTGCTTTGTAGCACTACACAATGGTTGCACTGCAAATATATTGGTTGGCCAAATCAGTTAAAGTATAATTCTAGGTAAATCTCATTTTAAATATTTTTTTGGGGCCAAGCTGGCCTAAACAAATTCTGTTACGTTATATGGCCACTGAGTATACAGTACTGTAATGGACTGTGGCCATTATCCACAGTGGGTATAGCAAAGAGTCAACATTTTGTTGCTTTGCAGCCTGAAATGAAGGCAGACACTGTTTTTGTTTTATTCAGCTGTATTTACTTATTGCAACTTATAACATCCAAGCAAAAGATATAACATCAACATGTCAGAATGTTTTGTTTCTGTAATTCAAAAACAGACTCACTGAGTTGGCAAAGGGATCACTCCTTGTGTCAGTGTTTTGTTGAACAACCTTTTGCTTTAATTCCAGCTTTTAATCTGTTGGGATATGTTTCTACCAACTTTTCACATCTAGAATTTCCAATATTTCCCCACTCTATTTTGCAGAACTGCTAAAGTTCAGTTAAATTTGTGGACTGCAGTCTTCAAGTCATTCCACAGATTTTTAATGGGGTTTAAGTCTGGGCTCTGATTAGGCCATGCAAGGACATTCACCTTTTTCTCCTTCATTAACTGTGTGGTCATTTTAGCTGTGTGCTTTGGGTCATTGTCATGTTGGAAGGTAAACCTTCTTCCCATTGACAAATTTCTGGCAGAAGGCAACAGATTTTACTCAAAAATTTGATGGTATTTTGGCCCATACATTTTTCCTTCTATCCTAACAAGTGCTCCAGTCCCTGCTGCAGGGAAACATCCCATGACAGGATATTGCTACCTCCATGCTTTGCTGTAGGAATGGTGATATTTGGGTGGTGAGTTGTTTTGGATTTCCACCAGACAAATCATTTGGTGTTAAGGCCAAATAGTTGAATTTTAGTCTCATCTGACCATAACACTTTTTCCATGTGGCCTCAGAATCTTCAAGGTGCGTTTTGACAAAGCTCAGTTGTGACTGCATGTGGCCATTCTTGAGGAGTGGCTTTTTTCTTGCAATCCTCCCATACAAGCCACATTTGTGGAGAATTTGTGATATGGTTGTCACAAGCACACAATGACCACTCTTTGTCCTAAATTCCTGCAATTGTCTAAGAGTTGCTGTAGGCCTCTTTGTAGTCTCTCTGATCAGTTTTCTCCTGGCTCTTTTATCCAGTTTGCAGTGACGTCCTGATTCAGGGAGGGTCTTTGTTGTACCAAATACCGTCCACTTCTTAATAATAGACTTCACCTCCTGAATCCATTTTCTGACTTGTGCCTGTCCACAACATTATCCTGGAGTTCTTTTGACAGTGCTTTGCCAGTTACCACCCATAGTGTATTGTTTGCTTCAGTTGCACTTCCAAGGACTAAAATGCTCCAGGAACGCTCTTTCTCATGCTGAGATAATCAAAATGACCATGGCTGATCACAACTGAAAGTCAAATGAAGGGATGGATGAACTGTTCAGGTCGAGTATTGGTTCAGCCCCGAACAGTGCCCGTTCGTAAGTTTTGGTGCGCTCGGCGGGATATTCACCCACTAAGCACACAGTGAATACTATAGATTGTTAAGGAGTGGGCTGAGAAGCTGGCCATCGCTAACCTAACTATGGATAAGTTGTCAACTGTCAGCGGCTTCCCCACAGACAGCTGAATTTAAAAAAAACATTGTCGGCAATACAAAATTGTCAATAAAATGGCGTGGGGGTCTCCCCCAAAACATACCAGCCCAGTTAGGGTCTGGTATGAATTTTAAGGGGAACCCCAAGTCAAAATTAAAATAAAAAATGGTGTGGGGTCCCTCCCAAAATTCAATAGCAGACCCTTAGGTCTGTTATGGATATTGAGGTGAATCCCCACGTCAAAATTAAAAAAAAGGTGGCGTGGGGTCCCCCCAAAATCTATACCATACCCTTATCTGAAAATGCAGCCTGACAGGCCAAGAAAGGAGGGGTAAGGCAAATACCTCCCCTCCTGAACCACACTAGGCCACATGCCCTCAACATGGGGGGTACTTTGGGGCAGGGAGGGCTCTGCCCCCCCACCTGATCTGTCAGGCTTACACACTTACACATCTTAATGGACCTCAGCTCCCGGGATAGACTTCTATGGCGGCCCTTCATTTTGCTGGTATCACTTGGGTGGAAATTTGTACCGTACATAAGTGTGTTTTTTGGGGTTTCCTTCTTTTCCTTTTGGGTTGGCTAACGTTATTCCTCCTGATCCCCCCATTTTTTTCTTCCCTTCTTTGTGGGTGCAAATTTAGACCATAATAGTGTTCATTTATACTTTCTACAGTTATGTTTGGCACAAAACGCAACAAGCTTTCTATGAATGCAGCCCTGTTCCAACATGTGGCTTCAACTATATATGCAATAGTTTTTACTTTAATATACGATTCTATTATAGTATATATAGTCTATTTCTGTCACTACTGGTGATTTGGAGACTCCTTCTAGAAAAAGTTAGGTTGACTCATGTAGTTGGATATGTGATTGCCATCATCCCATATAATATTTTAAAAAATATGAACAAACCTCTATTTTGGGATTTTTTAAGGCAATGAAAAAATTAGATTATGGATAAAATTAATTCATTGCAAATATAGATAGAAAAATGTTTTAATTATACTTCAACATGTTGTAAACAGAACATAGTATTTTAAAATCACATTGCATATTTGAAAAAGATTGAAAGTGTTACAGCTTACTACAAGGTACAATAACCACCAATACAAAAAGGTGGCGTCAAGTAGCAGGAAACCAACGCGTTTCAACAAATGTTAGTCAAAAAGTCTTCATCAGGGAAATTGTATCACAATCTACAGAGAATCAAAATAACTATGTTATAGACTACATATGGGTATCACATTTTGCATAGATAGACAACAATATCTATCATTGTGTCCACCAAACAACTTACATTTTTCTTATGCATTCAATGAATAACAGCTGATGCATTCCCAGTGTCAGAGTAGGAAAGGTTCAAGTCCTCCATTCACCAAAACTGCCGCTTATCCTCTACAGGGTGGCTGGATGCTATGCAGATCCCAATAATGGCATTCCAAAAAACGTAGCTTGGTGGCTGTTTAAAACATATATATAATATGGGATAGTAAAAAAAAAAACCATTTGCTCCAAATAGTACCCCCACTAGTGCCCGGTTATTCCTCAAAAAGGGGAGGCCAGAGACTTACTTTGTACAGGGTTGGGTGCAGGAGCTCCTCCAAAGCCATAGTGGACCATAAGGTGAAGAACTTCCACAGGATTATAACCCACTTCGGCTAAGCACCAGGGGGAGGAATGACGCCATATGCCGTCCCTGGCATCCCTTTATATGGTATGGGCGGTGGAAAATGATACGCCATGCCCACCATGGTGACGTGGCACGTCCCGCCGTCAATGACGGCCAACACGTGATGCATTATTTGGCCAGGACGTGGTGCAGCATCATCCCCTTTCTTTCAGATGTAAACATCTGGAATAACAGGACAACCGCCATGTTGGAAAAAAGGCGGTGTACAACGCCGCGCTACAGCACCCATTCATACTTCAAATCTTGCAACATAACCATATGGCCATAACTTCCACCACCTCCAATAAATGGAGCCGGTGGAGAAACAGCAAGTGGGGACTAAAAACCACTGACACATTAAGTCCCCCGGCGTGAACAAAATTCAAGCCCTGAGGTAAGGGATGCCGCATTGTCCACAAAGGTACTACGGTCCCCCTGTGTCAGGTAGGAATGAATAGGCAAAAGTAATGAAGTTCCCCAAGTCCTACCAGCAGAGAACCGGAAGACAGAAAAACAACC
Organism: Lithobates clamitans; assembly: GCA_037952925.1. Lineage (NCBI taxonomy): Eukaryota > Metazoa > Chordata > Amphibia > Anura > Ranidae > Lithobates > Lithobates clamitans. Next base: position 465,308 of record JBBGZY010001644.1, on the reverse strand, counting down.
CAACTCTTGACACTGGGAATCCTCTTAGTCATACATACAATTCGGACCTTAATATAAATTGTTTTCTCCTACGGGTAATTTTGGTCCTAGATACCTAATTATGCAGAGAAATGACAATAAAAAAAACCCACTCTAAAAACATTAAAGAGGAAGTAAACCCTGATGGGTTTACTTCCTCTTTGTTTCCCTGCAAAGGTAAAGCATAATGGGCTACTATGCATCGCATAGTAGCCCATTTTGTGTCACTTACCTGACACAGGAGCCTGCGATGTCACCGCTGTCCCCTCTGCTATGGAGCGTCCAACTTCTTTCCAGGTATCGTGGCTCCGGCGCTGTGATTGGCCAGAGCCGCAATGACGTCACTCCCGCGCATGCGCACGGGAGCCGCCACTAACGGCATATCGTCGTTAGCAGCGACATGCTCAGTGTGCCTGCGTGCCGCTGTCTACGGCGCAGACAGCGGCGCCTGTCTTTTTGCAAATATCTCCTAAACCGTGTAAGTTTAGGAGATATTTCTTGGACATACAGGTAAGCCTTAATCTAGGCTTACCTGTAGGTCAAAGTGGTCTGTAAGGGTTTAAAACCACTTTAAATATACCCTCAAAGAAGTGCATCTCATATTCAGTGCATCCCCAATGGTCCAGGGGCCCAAGGGGGACACCCCAAATCCAAAAATGGAAAAAAGAAGAGAAGAAAAGTGCCTAGAATGAAACATCTTATCCAGAAGACACTAGTCTAGATTATATAGTACCATGTCTGCATTGATTCCACCAATTCAATCCTCTCAAAAATCATTGAGGCCTTTTGAAATAACCTCCACCATCAAGTTCCTAGTGACATAGAAAATTTTGAAATATTAAATCCCTTTTCTAGTCCATCTTTCCCGAACTAAAACCATCCAAAAAAGGTCTGAAGCTCTTTGTTTAGGCCAGGGGGAGTTGTAGCCTTAAGGTATCTGATCCAGCGCATTTCACGCTGGAGCAGAACCTTATTCCAATCACCCCCCTGATGGGTATGGAGCCTATCCAAAACTGAAAAGTTCACTTTCGGTAACCTGTAATTATGTTGTCTAGCAATGTGTCTTCCCAAAGGTAAAAGTAGATTGCCTATACACATGCTATGCATGTGTTTCTCCACTCGCTTGCCAAACTCTTGCCGGGTCTTGCCCACATAGAAGGCACCGCACTGGCACTGCATAAGATAGATGACGCCTTGTATCCTACAGTTGGCAAAATGTTGCAGACAGAACGTCTCCCCATTTGGCAGTGCCAATGCGGTCCTCCTCCCTATACCCATACATCTGGTGGTCATTTCATCTGACTCTCGTTGAAAATCCTCATTAGTACTACAGTTCCTTCTGATCCAGAGAAACTGACTGAAAGGGATTGATCTCCTAAGGGAGTCAGGGTGGAAACTATCCGCATGTAGCAATGTGTTGCCAGCATTTTCTTTCCTGTATAGCCTGCTTGTAGGTCCTCCAACATGATCTTTCGAGATGTTGATGTCCAGAAAGTTGACCTCATGGGAATCATGTTTCATCGTAAAGAAAAGATTAAAGTTGTTCTGATTCATGAGATTCAGACAGTCTTTGAATTCCCTTTCTGGACCATCCCACATAACCAATATGTCATCTATGTATCTCTGCCACATTAAAATGTGTTGAGTATACATAGATGGCACCTCTCCTAACAGAAAATCTTTCTCCCACTCCCCCACGTACAGATTGGCATACGAGGGTGCACAGCACGTCCCCATAGCCACTCCCTGCACCTGGAGGTAGTGGGATCCCTTAAACAAAAAATCGTTGTGCCTTAAAATAAAGTCCAACATTTAAAGGACGAAGGCATTGAATTTCCGTTCCATAGTGGCCCGTTGTCTAAGGACACGTTCAAAAGCTGCAATGCCTAGGTCGTGTGGGAGACTGTTATATAGTGATTCCATATCCACTGTGGCCAATATTGCTGAATTGGGGACCACCAGATTGTCGAGAATTTGTAATAAATGGATCGTATCCCTCGTATATGAGGGTGAGTCCATAACATGAGGCCTTAGGCGTTGATCTATTATTTGAATTATACCTTCAGTAATGGAACCATTTCCTGAAATGATAGGTCTTCCCGGAGGATCATCTAGATCTTTATGCACCTTCGGAAAGGCATAAAACGTAGGCAAGTGGGGGTGCCTTTTTCGTATAAAGTCCCATGTGTCTCATGTGATGACACCCTCATTGAGGGATTCATCAACAAGGGAGAAAAATTCCTAATTGAATTTATCTACCAAAGCCAGGGAGAATTTCCTATAGCATTTGGTGTTATTAAGTATGTTCTGGCACATCCTTTCATAGTTACTATTGTCCATAAGGACAAAATTCCCCCCTTTATCTGATGCTTTAATTGTAATATCCATGTTGTTCTTTAGAATTTTAAGTGCATGTCTATGTTCCAGACTAAGGTTATTGATAGTGGTATGTTCTCCCTGTTCCTCAATTTCTTTAGTGGTTTGTCTCACAAACAAAGCTATTGCTGGATTTGGGTTAAGAGGTTAAGAGGTGGAAACTTATGCAATTTCTTTTTAAATCTTTTGACTATATTGTCCGCAGTCTCCTCCTGCTCCTCCTCACTTCCTCCACGCTCATCCTCTACAGTTGTCCTGTAGAGGATAAGCGGCAATTTTGGTGAATGGAGGACTTGAACCTTTCCTACTCTGACACTGGGAATCAGCTGTTATTCATTGAATGCATAAGAAAAATGTAAGTTGTTTGGTGGACTCAATGATAGATATTGTTGTCTAGCTACACAATATCACACAATGCAATACCCATATGTAGTCTATAACATTGTTTTTTTGATTCTCTGTAGATTGTGATACAATTTCCCCGATGAAGACTTTTTGAATAACATTTGTATAAACGCGCTGGATTCCTGCTACTTGACACCACTTTTTTGTATTGGTGGTTATTGTATCTTGTAGTAAGCTTTATCACTCTCAATCTTTTTAAATATGCAATGTGATTTTAAAATACTATGTATTGTTTATAAAATGTTGAAGTATAATTAATTAATTTTTCTATCTATATTTACAATAAATTAATTTTATCCATAATCTAGTTTTTTCATTGCCTTAAAAAATCCCAAAATAGAGGTTTGTTCATATTTTTGGGTACTCCTTCTTGCTCTTTTTCTCAAGCCTTGGCCACATCCAAGGAAAGCTCAATAACCACCACGAATGTCAAAGGTGAGGTACGCACAGCTCCTATTTTTTTATTCCCACAGACACCTATGGATACTGACGCAGTGTCAATGAATTTTAAGTAAGTGTATTTTGTCTATGTTGAAGGCCTACTCTGGGGGTAGTGTTGTATATACCTTTACTAATTATTTTGTATTCTGTAATCCCTCAGATGTAATTTCCTCTGTATGAACCCTGATGAAGGAAAAAAATTTCTGAAACACGTCGGTTCAGAGAGATCCACTTACCTTCATTGACGGTTTCTTTGTATCCATACTTATGTTTACATGTAACAGTATTATTTATATTTGTGTGTTTTTTTGTCATGAATTATTTTTTTGTCAATAAAATTTATACTTTTTTACATTGTGGTAGTGCCTTAAAAATCCAGTATTTTTGGGGAATTCCTCCTCTTCTCTTTTTGATCTAATTGGGATGTGGCACACCCATGGATAGTCCTCCCTGTCAGATCCCTTTGTCTATTCCCACAGACACCGGATCTCAAAAAGATCACTAATGGTGAAACACCGGACTCCAAGATGCCCCCAAGTCAGACAAATTCCAAGTGATAAATCTGTCTTCATATCCCTTAACAAATGATCAGGTTCAAGCCCTTAGCCTAGGATTAACTTTCTGTCCAACTCAAAAAATTGATCGTTTTGAGTTAATAAAAGATGTGCCTCTATTTGCTCGCAAATTAAAATACAAAGTTATCTATGATAAAAATTATCAATCTTCTGGATTTCACTCCTTAGAGAATGACATTTGAAAAGAATTTGCCATGGAAGATATGAAGTCCCTGAATGAGTTGATGGAGCTTTGGGAGGAAAGTAATACCTTCCATGAACCAGTATCCAACCGTCTGGATGAAATTGGTGTGTCCTCCATCACCGAAACACCCAAGAGTATCTGCTTCCCTCCTCCTCAACTTTACAAGCCGAAATCACAAGCATTCCCCCTAATACAGGCCATCCTGAACATTTGAGCATTTACCCAACAGGTGACCAAGGAAATAGAGAAAACCTAGATGGAAAGATTTCAATACTTGAAACTTGGATCTAGCATTGTCTCATGCTGTCTCTGGTTTGAAAAAGAATCAACAAATAGTGATAAATCAGTCAGACAAAGGTGGGAAAATAGTTATTATGGATAGCAAACAATATGAACGAATGATCATGGACCTTCTGAACAATAAGGAGTGGTATAGGCCAATATCTGGACTTTTTCTTGAAAGAATGATAACAAAATTGAGAAATCTCGTTACCCATGCTCATTTAAATAATATCATTGATGATAACACATTGGAATTTTTGAATGTCAAAACCCCAAGAACCCCTACCCTATATGCTTTGCCTAAAAATCCATGAGTCTGATTCAACCACCAGGCAGACCTATTGTCTCTGGCAATGGCTGCTTGACGGAACCAGCAAGTAAACTGATTGATAATTACTTACATTCCCCATGTTTTTGCTCTCATGTCTCATATTCAAGATACCAGCGACCTCATCCGGGCCCTGGACAATGTCCATGTACCGGCGGGTGCATGGCTGGTTGCAGTGGATGTAAAGGCCCCCATGACAAGGTACCACAGCAGGCCCTTACAATGGGTTCATTTTGGACCTACTCAGATTTGTTCTTATAAACAATGTATTTTTGTTTGGGCACTCCCACTAACACCAGGTGCCCCATCGTATGCAAACCTGTACCTGGGGGGGTGGGAGCGAGACCTTTTTTGCAGAGATGATTTGCAGGACCTCCTTGGTAGTGTCATGATCTGGAGAGGATTCCTTGATGATGTATTTATCATTTGGACTGGGACATTTAATGTCAGAGTCTTGCTATGCCTCATGGGACATGTAGTTCGGCAAAAGCTGGAGGTCCGCTAATTGCATATCCCTGCTCTGTAGAAAGCCATCCTCAGGGAATACAATTCTTCAAGCCACTAGCTCCCACCCAACCTCATTCATATCCAGTATTCCCTACAGCCAATGGGCTAAATAGCCCAAGGTCGAACTCTAGAGGCACATTGGACAGTACTAAGTATAGAAAATATTAATGACAATACATAGTGCACACACAGCAAAAAAAAGAATAAAGAATTAAACACATATAATACACTCTAAGCATAATACATGACATGGAAAAACATGCATTACATACATAAACAGTGAGCCCCTGTGCATCAACGCGTTTCGCTGTTTAGCTTTGTCAGGACACATTCAGGGCTTGTTGGGAAAAAACAGGTCTCACTATCTAAAATGAAACATATAGGTAAGAGTTTATATAACAGCACACATTTAAAATGGATCATTGTCATATCTGAGTGACATCCACAGCACATACAAAGGTACCTTGCAAAGAAGTCCATAGAAGATAATCTCCCCGCTAAGCATCAGGTATCACCATATATAGTATTCAGATACTTGGATATTTATGACCAGTAGTAAGCTGGAAAAATTGTTTATAACAATTATGCCGCGTACACACGAGCGGACTTTTCAGCATCAAAGGTCCGACGGTCTTTCCGACGGACTTTGGACAGAGTTACTACGAACTTTCGAATGACCGGACTTGCCAACACATGAACGGACTAAAGTCCGTTCGAAAGTCTGTTGGTTTGAACGTGATGAAGTACGAAGGGACTAGAATAAGGAAGTTCATAGCCAGTAGCCAATAGCTGCCCTTGCGTCGTTTTTTTGTCCGTCGGACTAGTATACAGGGGATTTTTTGACCGGACTTGAGTCAGTCAGAAAGATTTGAAACATGTTCTAAATCTAAAGTCCGTCTGATTTTTCGACAGCAAAGGTCCGATGAAGCCCACACACAATCGAATTGTCCGGCGGATTCGTTCCGTTGGACCTTTGCTGTCGAAAAGTCCGCTCGTATGTACATGGCATAAGAGTTATTCTCATAACAAAAACATACCTCAAATTTGAATAGAGAAAAAATATATAATAAATATATTCACTGGCTCAAAATATTATATACCACGTATATTAGTAATATTAACGGGTAGAGAAAAACCAAAAATGGGGGGGGGGGTGTTATGGACACAGCCAATGGGACTACAACAATGATAGTATAAATACTTGACCAAACATAACCCCATATATATAGGTACTAAACAGAAGCCCAGATTGCCAGCAGCAACTGGTAATGGGACTATAGCAGGTTCAATTGTCCCACAGAGCCACCTGAAAAAAAAAGAGGAATAGTATACTATCAGCTTAATATGAGCAAACAACAAAGTCTATGAAGCTGCATATACTATTTCAAACACCACTACTTGTACTTAGCAAGTCCTGCAATACATTCAGCGTCCACCCCAAACAGAAACAAAGCGCACGTCCACCAAAGTAGGATGTGTCAGGGGGAGGCTATTTTTTTAGCCCTCTCGATACAGTTTAGACCCAGCCACATTGCATTACACGTGGCATGGGTCATACACCAGGCGACGGCGCCACCAAATGATGTCACCCAATTGTGCGGCGGCCGGGACGCCCCCCCGCCTGACGTCAGCAGACTCAAGACTAGAGCCCAGCTGCCCTTAGGAAGCGCTGAATAGATCGAGTGCAATGTAGGAAAGGATACCCACTCTCAAAACATCCCACTGAGACACAACACACATGAGGGAAGGGGAGGAAACAAGGCAGATACAAACTGAGCCAACAGCACAGCTTATTCACAAAGCAACATTAGCAGAGCTAATGAGCGTGCTGTGGTATGAAAACACAAATGTACACAGATTCACAAGTGTAGAATAGTTGTGTGTCTACTCAAAGATCAAGGGCCATTAATAGCTCATTTGATTAACGAGTAACAAGTATATACAAGCTGCGATGTAATAGAGTGTCACCCATATAGAAGGTAATACAAGGTAAAAAGATGCGCCCCACATGTCACACAAATAAGCAAATCGATCCAGAGAAAAGGTTGCATTGCTCGGATATCATCATAGCTATACTGTCAACCAAGATTTGACCAAGTATAGTAATTTCTGCCAATACATATTAGTTGCAGAACAAATTACTCTGCCCAATGGTCAAATATGTAGCGGGGACACATTTTCGATGTAACTTGATGCTAATGTTATATCTTATCCTCTGTGCCATCTAGAGGCCAAAGTACAAAAGGACTGTATCTTTAAACTTTCTTTTTGTTATTGTTTACATGTTGACCTGGAAGTCTTTTGTTTGTTTACATCTGAACATTAACTTAACCCACCCAGAATGCACAGTGACTCCCACAAGTCTCAGGTGACAGAACTGCATTGTGGGAAGCCTATAAAAGGGCTGGGAGCTGCCCTTGGACACGCATGGCCAGCCTGGAAGGATCTGTGTGAGGTCTCCAGCACAGCGCAGCCTACCTCCACAGAGCAGCGATCCAAGCAGTGGCATTGTGACATTCCACAGAGCTGGACTGATGACGGGGCAAGACTGGGAAGGAGCCAGAGGAGCCTGTTGTAGTCAGCTGGGAGTTCCGGAGCGTCTTGTGGAACAGGAGCGGAGCATCGCAGCAGTGCCGGCCGGCCGGAGACAGAACCCTGCACAGCAGAACAGAGTCTTTTGACAGCACTGTCCTGGTTGGGTGAGAGGGCTGTTGCCCACAAGTTTCTTGACGCACTTTCATACCTCAGTTTACACAAGACAGAGTTGCTGGGACCCATAGTCCCACAAGTAGAGTCAAGAGGATTCAATACTAAGTCACTGCATCAAAGTTAGTTACAGTGCTGCTGCACTAGAACTTTGTCTTATATCTCAGGTTACTTTGACCAGGAGTTCATTAACCCTTTGGATTACAAAACCTACTTTGTCTTACTAGCGAAGAAAAAGAAGATAAAGAAGGACTGTTAAGTAACACATAAGGCCTTGGGTTATTTTACTACATCAGGGTGGTGTGATATTAAAGGGGGGAGCTCCCTAGTGTTGTATTGTACTTAATCAAAGTCAGAATCTGGTTTTAGTATAGCCTTAAGCGCGCAGGAAACAGGATAGTGCTCAGAGTGAGATACTCTCACTCGGGAGGTTATCCTATTTACTTTGTGATATCTCTCAAATATCATTTCAGATGTTATACACCTGTATTGTACCTTTGTAAAGTTTAGTTGTCTGTCAGACTATGTTGGTCTGATAGCACAACCATTGTAGTTTAACCCTTCTAATACAATTACAGTAAATACGGTTATTATTTAAGTATAACTGTGTGAGTGCTGTTTTACTCTTCATCACCAGCCAAGTGGAGGGTAAGGTAACTACAGACAGGTATGCTATATTGAGTATTGTGAACTTGCCTTTGTGATTTTGGTTCTAACTGCACACTATTACACCACAGCTGTGTCAGGGAGACTGAGATATTCAAGGGGTTATAAAGCAGAGTACAGGCCCAAATAACTTAGCAGCTCCTTCGGGGGTCAGTACTACAAATATATAGACCAAGATTTTTCCATAAATTGTCAATCTATAGGAATTGTTTAATATATGAGATGTGACTGCGGTATTTTCTACGTTGGTAAGACAAAACGACCGTTCTTCCATCGTATCCGTGATCATGTCTCATTGATAAACAAAATAAATGGAGACCCCCATTAGTTGCCATTCAAGTCTATATCATAATTTTAACGCATCTAAAATGACATTTTTTGCCTTAGGGCACATCCCCCAACATGAAAGGGGTGGGGATATTGGCAAATCACTATTGCAACGTGACACTAAATGGATTTATAATTTATCAGCTACTAGGAATCCTGGGCTAAATGAAGCCATTAGTTTCAGACCATCCCTTTAAGATGCCGTTCCCCCAATTAAAAGGCTGTAATGTTCTATATTTATGCTTTAATGCATATCATCTATGGTGGTTATTACCACTATGGATGACTATCCAAATCTACAAACATATTTCCAAATATAAAGTTATTCTTTATTCTGCTTGAAATGTATTGGTTTTTTTTTTGAATATCATATTGTATGTATCATCTGACTGTTTCTTATAGGATCATTTCCATCAGATCCAAGTGGGCTTGTCATTTTGCATTGGTGGTCATACAGACGCCCAGGGCATCATGTTGGGAGGATCCCATTGTGGTTTATCTGAGTGGCCCTCTCAGGTGGCACCATTTAGTGTGCCAATTTTTCCCTTTGTGTGATCACCTTTTGTAATAGTCTTAACCAGTGGATTGAATTGCCTAGGAAGTTAGTAAGTGGCCCTTTATTAGGATGTTTTGTCTTATTTGATTCTGTAAATCTTTAATAGTTTTTGGGACTGGTCCTTTAATGAGGATGCTTTTTGTTCCGTTGGTGCTGGGATGTCCAGTTGCTGTTGGATTGTTTTCCCATGTATTATTAAGTGTTGTTGTGGCTCTGATGCCCTCTAGCCTAATTTTAAACACTTTCCTAATGAATGTTTGATTATGGCCATTTTTCTGTATCCACTGTATTACAGATTTTCCAGAATGGCCGGCGGGACTTTCCGCATGCGTGCGATGTCATCGCATCAGCGCATGCGCAATTGGCACCATACAGCTTGCGCACTTGATTGGCAGAAGCACCTGACATCAAGGGGGAGGACCATAAATATCTCTGCATGGTGGGGAGTCCATCCGCCATGCGTTCACTCAGGAGCATTGTTTTGCCTTGCAGTTTCAGTTGAGTTGGAGTTTGGGAAGCGTGATTTCTGTGCAGATTAATGCAGCTTGATAGCCATCTCCAAACAGCCTCTGTGTCCCCTGCTTGTATAATTGCAAGATGAGAGGTTTTTTTAATCCGCTGAAAATTGAGTCACAGATTGGGAGATATAGAGGTTTTAATATAAGGTCCTCTCTTCCTTCATTATACCTACAGCTTTTTGATATTGTAACTCTCTGGCTCCCACAGGTGGTCGGAAAAAGAAATTACTATCTGGAAATTGTAATTCGTTCATTAATTCCAGTCCTGCAGTTTTATAGGTAATTACTATTTAAATATGATTTTTTTTTTTTGGAGGCAGAGAGTCACTGTGGACCTTACTGGGTGTTTTTCATATGTAGTTATTGGATGTACATGTTACAGTTTAAATATTTTAATTTTTTTAGATCTTTAAACAGGCACTTTGTCACACTGATATCATCAATATTTGGCGGGCCATTGGCCGTACTGACCTTGCTTCGGGGTAAGAGCAGTCCCAGATGATATACAATATTGCTTTGTTTTAAGATAAATGATTGAGGGCATTTTGGCCCCATTATCTGTATAGTTTCATTTTGCCTTATGTATTTTTTTATGTATTGCAGTGAATACGCCGTACACAAACAATTATGAAAAACTCCTGAAGAAGCCATATCTTGGCAAAACATGTCGAGAATAACGTTGTTGTACAGTAGATTCGATTACATCTGTATACTTTTTTTGGTCTGAATATGATTTTTTAATAAGAAGATTGTTATATCTTTTTTAACAAATGTATTTAATAACTAGAAAAGGTACAATTTCTGGGGAAATTGTGAAAGTGTTCTTGCCTCTACAACTGGAGTGGGCGGAGTAACTGTGAAAAGTGTTAAAAAGCTTAATATTTTAAAAAGTATAAATAGTAGTAAAAAAGTTCCATCATTCGCTGAAAGAGCTGAACATTTTTTTCAAAAGTAATTTTTTTTTTCAAAATGAATTTTTTTTAATCAAAAATGATTTTTTTTTCTTCAAAAATGATTTTTTTTTTCAAAAGTAATTTTTTTTTTCAAAGGTAATTTTTTTTTTCAAAAATGAATTTTTTTATTTCAAAAATAATTTTTTTTTCGAAATTATTATTTTTTTTAAAGTAATTTTTTTTTCAAAAATATTTTTTTTTTTCAAAAATATTTTTTTTTTTCAAATATATTTTTTTTTCAAAAATAATTTTTTTTTTTAAAGAAATTTTTTTTTCAAAAATAATTTTTTTTTTTTCAAAAATATTTTTTTTTTCAAAAAAATATTTTTTTTTTTTTCAAAAATGATTTTTTTTTTTCAAAAATTATTTTTTTACTTTTTTCAAAAATTATTTTTTTTTTTCAAAAATATTTTTTTTTTTACATGGGGCGGTCATAATGTTTTGGCTGATCATGGGGTGGTCATAATGTTTTGGCTGATCATGGTGTTGTCAGCTTTTGTCACTTCCCACTCTAGTTTTGAACATTTCGCCATTCATTCCTATGGGACCAATTTCGCCGCAAAAACGTCATTTCGTGGACCATTCGGCAAAACATTCCACAAAGTAATAACACACCAATCGGGAACAATCCGCTCGTTTCGGTATATTATTTGTCTCTGTAGTGTGAAAACTGTGGGAGGAGTCTACAAGCATTATCAAGTCTAGCAGATGAAGTCACATGCATTTGGAGTGTCTCAGCATCTTGTGTTTACAACCACTGTTTCCTAGCAACGCTCATGCCCTGTTTATGCTTCCCAAATACTGCTTCATCAAAACTGCCCCATCAGAATTACCCCATCAAAACTGCCCCATCATATTCCTCTATTATAAATCAGTACATGGTGTGTCTGTCCCCTCCCCCGGGCTCTGTAATCAGCTGAGATGCTCCAGCCACCTTCCCCCCTGTGTATAACAGAAGCTTTGGTAACCATGGCAACAAAACAAACACTAACAGTACACTCTGATTTATGGCTAAAATTTCCTGAAATGACCTCTAAACAAATGGCCGTATTTTAAAAACTATACATCCTACAGCGAAGATCTTTATATTGTAAGAATCACAAGACCCAGACCTAGATTTTGATGTATAGTATGTCTCTGAAATATTAAAAATGAAGGCACAGTCGCAGTTTAGAAATTGCCCTTCAAATTTGGAGGGGGCTAGAGTGTAGTTTCAATGAATGTCAATGGACGGCGTGAGTTGCAAACAAATGGTCATATTGTGAAAACTATCAGGACTATGGCTTAGCCGTGGACATGTTTAGTGGCAGCAGGGATAGCTGAACGTTTTGATATAAGATTTGTGTAGGTGGGCTTGAAAATGAGGGAGTGGCGGCAGTTTAGAAATCATGTTCTGATTTTCCAGCTTTTGTCATCTCCCACTCTAGTTTCCCCATTCATTCCTATGGGACCAATTTCGCCGCAAAAACGACGATATTTCGTGAACCATTCGGCGAAACGTTCCACAAAGTAATAGCACACTATTCGGGAACAATCCGCACGTTTCGGTATATTACTTGTCTATGTAGTGTAAAAACTGTGGGAGGAGTTAGGGTGGTAAATTTGGCTATAATAATAAGAATAATATATATGTGAGATAACAGTAAGTGGTCTTGCTATGCAAGAACACTTAATACTAGAAAAGGTACAATTTCTGGGGAAATTGTGAAAGTGTTCTTGCCTCTACAACTGGAGTGGGCGGAGTAACTGGGTGGGGTGGAGTGGCTTGAGTAACTGTGAAAAGTGTTAAAAAGCTTAATATTTTAAAAAGTATAAATAGTAGTAAAAAAGTTCCATCATTCGCTGAAAGAGCTGAACATTTTTTTCAAAAGTAATTTTTTTTTTCAAAAATGAATTTTTTTTAATCAAAAATGATTTTTTTTTCTTCAAAAATGATTTTTTTTTCAAAAGTAATTTTTTTTTTCAAAGGTAATTTTTTTTTTCAAAAATGAATTTTTTTATTTCAAAAATAATTTTTTTTTCGAAATTATTATTTTTTTTAAAGTAATTTTTTTTTCAAAAATAATTTTTTTTTTCAAAAATAATTTTTTTTTTCAAAAATATTTTTTTTTTCAAATATATATTTTTTTCAAAAATAATTTTTTTTTTAAAAGAAATTTTTTTTTCAAAAATATTTTTTTTTTTCAAAAATAATTTTTTTTTTTCAAAAATATTTTTTTTTCAAAAATATATATTTTTTTTTCAAAAATGATTTTTTTTTTTCAAAAATTATTTTTTTACTTTTTTCAAAAATTTTTTTTTTTTTCAAAAATATTTTTTTTTTACATGGGGCGGTCATAATGTTTTGGCTGATCATGGGGTGGTCATAATGTTTTGGCTGATCATGGGGTTGTCAGCTTTTGTCACTTCCCACTCTAGTTTTGAACATTTCGCCATTCATTCCTATGGGACCAATTTCGCCGCAAAAACGTCATTTCGTGGACCATTCGGCAAAACATTCCACAAAGTAATAACACACCAATCGGGAACAATCCGCTCGTTTCGGTATATTATTTGTCTCTGTAGTGTGAAAACTGTGGGAGGAGTCTACAAGCATTATCAAGTCTAGCAGATGAAGTCACATGCATTTGGAGTGTCTCAGCATCTTGTGTTTACAACCACTGTTTCCTAGCAACGCTCATGCCCTGTTTATGCTTCCCAAATACTACTTCATCAAAACTGCCCCATCAGAATTACCCCATCAAAACTGCCCCATCATATTCCTCTATTATAAATCAGTACATGGTGTGTCTGTCCCCTCCCCCGGGCTCTGTAATCAGCTGAGATGCTCCAGCCACCTTCCCCCCTGTGTATAACAGAAGCTTTGGTAACCATGGCAACAAAACAAACACTAACAGTACACTCTGATTAATGGCTAAAATTTCCTGAAATGACCTCTAAACAAATGGCCGTATTTTAAAAACTATACATCCTACAGCGAAGATCTTTATATTGTGAGAATCACAAGACCCAGACCTAGATTTTGATATATAGTATGTCTCTGAAATATTAAAAATGAAGGCACAGTCGCAGTTTAGAAATTGCCCTTCAAATTTGGAGGGGGCTAGAGTGTAGTTTCAATGAATGTCAATGGACGGCGTGAGTTGCAAACAAATGGTCATATTGTGAAAACTATCAGGACTATGGCTTAGCCGTGGACATGTTTAGTGGCAGCAGGGATAGCTGAACGTTTTGATATAAGATTTGTGTAGGTGGGCTTGAAAATGAGGGAGTGGCGGCAGTTTAGAAATCATGTTCTGATTTTCCAGCTTTTGTCATCTCCCACTCTAGTTTCCCCATTCATTCCTATGGGACCAATTTCGCCGCAAAAATGACGATATTTTGTGAACCATTCGGCGAAACGTTCCACAAAATAATAGCACACCATTCGGGAACAATCCGCACGTTTCGGTATATTACTTGTCTATGTAGTGTAAAAACTGTGGGAGGAGTTAGGGTGGTAAATTTGGCTATAATAATAAGAATAAGAACTAGAAAAGGTACAATTTCTGGGGAAATTGTGAAAGTGTTCTTGCCTCTACAACTGGAGTGGGCGGAGTAACTGGGTGGGGTGGAGTGGCTTGAGTAACTGTGAAAAGTGTTAAAAAGCTTAATATTTTAAAAAGTATAAATAATAGTAAAAAAGTTACATCATTCGCTGAAAGAGCTGAACATTTTTTTCAAAAGTAATTTTTTTTTCAAAAAATGAATTTTTTTTAATCAAAAATGATTTTTTTTTCTTCAAAAATGATTTTTTTTTCAAAAGTAATTTTTTTTTTCAAAGGTAATTTTTTTTTTCAAAAATGAATTTTTTTATTTCAAAAATAATTTTTTTTTCGAAATTATTATTTTTTTTAAAGTAATTTTTTTTTTTCAAAAATATTTTTTTTTTTCAAAAATATTTTTTTTTTTCAAATATATTTTTTTTTCAAAAATAATTTTTTTTTAAAAAAATTTTTTTTTCAAAAATATTTTTTTTTTCAAAAATAATTTTTTTTTTTTCAAAAATATTTTTTTTTAAAAATGATTTTTTTTTTCAAAAATGATTTTTTTACTTTTTAAAAAAAAAATTTTTTTTTTTCAAAAATATTTTTTTTTTTACTTGGGGCGGTCATAATGTTTTGGCTGATCATGGGGTGGTCATAATGTTTTGGCTGATCATGGGGTTGTCAGCTTTTGTCACTTCCCACTCTAGTTTTGAACATTTCGCCATTCATTCCTATGGGACCAATTTCGCCGTAAAAACGTCATTTCGTGGACCATTCGGCAAAACATTCCACAAAGTAATAACACACCAATCGGGAACAATCCGCTCGTTTCGGTATATTATTTGTCTCTGTAGTGTGAAAACTGTGGGAGGAGTCTACAAGCATTATCAAGTCTAGCAGATGAAGTCACATGCATTTGGAGTGTCTCAGCATCTTGTGTTTACAACCACTGTTTCCTAGCAACGCTCATGCCCTGTTTATGCTTCCCAAATACTACTTCATCAAAACTGCCCCATCAGAATTACCCCATCAAAACTGCCCCATCATATTCCTCTATTATAAATCAGTACATGGTGTGTCTGTCCCCTCCCCCGGGCTCTGTAATCAGCTGAGATGCTCCAGCCACCTTCCCCCCCCTGTGTATAACAGAAGCTTTGGTAACCATGGCAACAAAACAAACACTAACAGTGCACTCTGATTAATGGCTAAAATTTCCTGAAATGACCTCTAAACAAATGGCCGTATTTTAAAAACTATACATCCTACAGCGAAGATCTTTATATTGTGAGAATCACAAGACCCAGACCTAGATTTTGATGTATAGTATGTCTCTGAAATATTAAAAATGAAGGCACAGTCGCAGTTTAGAAATTGCCCTTCAAATTTGGAGGGGGCTAGAGTGTAGTTTCAATGAATGTCAATGGACGGCGTGAGTTGCAAACAAATGGTCATATTGTGAAAACTATCAGGACTATGGCTTAGCCGTGGACATGTTTAGTGGCAGCAGGGATAGCTGAACGTTTTGATATAAGATTTGTGTAGGTGGGCTTGAAAATGAGGGAGTGGCGGCAGTTTAGAAATCATGTTCTGATTTTCCAGCTTTTGTCATCTCCCACTCTAGTTTCCCCATTCATTCCTATGGGACCAATTTCGCCGCAAAAATGACGATATTTCGTGAACCATTCGGCGAAATGTTCCACAAAATAATAGCACACCATTCGGGAAAAATCCGCACGTTTCGGTATATTACTTGTCTATGTAGTGTAAAAACTGTGGGAGGAGTTAGGGTGGTAAATTTGGCTATAATAAGAATAAGAACTAGAAAAGGTACAATTTCTGGGGAAATTGTGAAAGTGTTCTTGCCTCTACAACTGGAGTGGGCGGAGTAACTGGGTGGAGTGGCTTGAGTAACTGTGAAAAGTGTTAAAAAGCTTAATATTTTAAAAAGTATAAATAGTAGTAAAAAAGTTCCATCATTCGCTGAAAGAGCTGAACATTTTTTTCAAAAGTAATTTTTTTTTTCAAAAAATGAATTTTTTTTAATCAAAAATGATTTTTTTTTCTTCAAAAATGATTTTTTTTTTCAAAAGTAATTTTTTTTTTCAAAGGTAATTTTTTTTTTCAAAAATGAATTTTTTTATTTCAAAAATAATTTTTTTTCGAAATTATTATTTTTTTTAAAGTAATTTTTTTTTCAAAAATAATTTTTTTTTTTCAAAAATATTTTTTTTTTTCAAAAATATTTTTTTTTTTCAAATATATTTTTTTTTCAAAAATAATTTTTTTTTTAAAAGTAATTTTTTTTTCAAAAATATTTTTTTTTTCAAAAATAATTTTTTTTTTTCAAAAATATTTTTTTTTTCAAAAATATTTTTTTTTTTTTCAAAAATGATTTTTTTTTTTCAAAAATTATTTTTTTACTTTTTTCAAAAATTATTTTTTTTTTTCAAAAATATTTTTTTTTTTACATGGGGCGGTCATAATGTTTTGGCTGATCATGGGGTGGTCATAATGTTTTGGCTGATCATGGGGTTGTCAGCTTTTGTCACTTCCCACTCTAGTTTTGAACATTTCGCCATTCATTCCTATGGGACCAATTTCGCCGCAAAAACGTCATTTCGTGGACCATTCGGCAAAACATTCCACAAAGTAATAACACACCAATCGGGAACAATCCGCACGTTTCGGTATATTATTTGTCTCTGTAGTGTGAAAACTGTGGGAGGAGTCTACAAGCATTATCAAGTCTAGCAGATGAAGTCACATGCATTTGGAGTGTCTCAGCATCTTGTGTTTACAACCACTGTTTCCTAGCAACGCTCATGCCCTGTTTATGCTTCCCAAATACTACTTCATCAAAACTGCCCCATCAGAATTACCCCATCAAAACTGCCCCATCATATTCCTCTATTATAAATCAGTACATGGTGTGTCTGTCCCCTCCCCCGGGCTCTGTAATCAGCTGAGATGCTCCAGCCACCTTCCCCCCTGTGTATAACAGAAGCTTTGGTAACCATGGCAACAAAACAAACACTAAGAGTACACTCTGATTAATGGCTAAAATTTCCTGAAATGACCTCTAAACAAATGGCCGTATTTTAAAAACTATACATCCTACAGCGAAGATCTTTATATTGTGAGAATCACAAGACCCAGACCTAGATTTTGATGTATAGTATGTCTCTGAAATATTAAAAATGAAGGCACAGTCGCAGTTTAGAAATTGCCCTTCAAATTTGGAGGGGGCTAGAGTGTAGTTTCAATGAATGTCAATGGACGGCGTGAGTTGCAAACAAATGGTCATATTGTGAAAACTATCAGGACTATGGCTTAGCCGTGGACATGTTTAGTGGCAGCAGGGATAGCTGAACGTTTTGATATAAGATTTGTGTAGGTGGGCTTGAAAATGAGGGAGTGGCGGCAGTTTAGAAATCATGTTCTGATTTTCCAGCTTTTGTCATCTCCCACTCTAGTTTCCCCATTCATTCCTATGGGACCAATTTCGCCGCAAAAATGACGATATTTCGTGAACCATTCGGCGAAATGTTCCACAAAATAATAGCACACCATTCGGGAAAAATCCGCACGTTTCGGTATATTACATGTCTATGTAGTGTAAAAACTGTGGGAGGAGTTAGGGTGGTAAATTTGGCTATAATAATAAGAATAAGAACTAGAAAAGGTACAATTTCTGGGGAAATTGTGAAAGTGTTCTTGCCTCTACAACTGGAGTGGGCGGAGTAACTGGGTGGGGTGGGGTGGCTTGAGTAACTGTGAAAAGTGTTAAAAAGCTTAATATTTTAAAAAGTATAAATAGTAGTAAAAAAGTTCCATCATTCGCTGAAAGAGCTGAACATTTTTTTCAAAAGTAATTTTTTTTTTCAAAATGAATTTTTTTTAATCAAAAATGATTTTTTTTTCTTCAAAAATGATTTTTTTTTTCAAAAGTAATTTTTTTTTTCAAAGGTAATTTTTTTTTTCAAAAATGAATTTTTTTATTTCAAAAATAATTTTTTTTTCGAAATTATTATTTTTTTTAAAGTAATTTTTTTTTCAAAAATATTTTTTTTTTTCAAAAATATTTTTTTTTTTCAAATATATTTTTTTTTCAAAAATAATTTTTTTTTTTAAAGAAATTTTTTTTTCAAAAATAATTTTTTTTTTTTCAAAAATATTTTTTTTTTCAAAAAAATATTTTTTTTTTTTTCAAAAATGATTTTTTTTTTTCAAAAATTATTTTTTTACTTTTTTCAAAAATTATTTTTTTTTTTCAAAAATATTTTTTTTTTTACATGGGGCGGTCATAATGTTTTGGCTGATCATGGGGTGGTCATAATGTTTTGGCTGATCATGGTGTTGTCAGCTTTTGTCACTTCCCACTCTAGTTTTGAACATTTCGCCATTCATTCCTATGGGACCAATTTCGCCGCAAAAACGTCATTTCGTGGACCATTCGGCAAAACATTCCACAAAGTAATAACACACCAATCGGGAACAATCCGCTCGTTTCGGTATATTATTTGTCTCTGTAGTGTGAAAACTGTGGGAGGAGTCTACAAGCATTATCAAGTCTAGCAGATGAAGTCACATGCATTTGGAGTGTCTCAGCATCTTGTGTTTACAACCACTGTTTCCTAGCAACGCTCATGCCCTGTTTATGCTTCCCAAATACTGCTTCATCAAAACTGCCCCATCAGAATTACCCCATCAAAACTGCCCCATCATATTCCTCTATTATAAATCAGTACATGGTGTGTCTGTCCCCTCCCCCGGGCTCTGTAATCAGCTGAGATGCTCCAGCCACCTTCCCCCCTGTGTATAACAGAAGCTTTGGTAACCATGGCAACAAAACAAACACTAACAGTACACTCTGATTTATGGCTAAAATTTCCTGAAATGACCTCTAAACAAATGGCCGTATTTTAAAAACTATACATCCTACAGCGAAGATCTTTATATTGTAAGAATCACAA
Source organism: Lithobates clamitans (assembly GCA_037952925.1). Lineage (NCBI taxonomy): Eukaryota > Metazoa > Chordata > Amphibia > Anura > Ranidae > Lithobates > Lithobates clamitans. The sequence continues at coordinate 445,966 of JBBGZY010001644.1, read as the reverse complement.
GACCCAGACCTAGATTTTGATGTATAGTATGTCTCTGAAATATTAAAAATGAAGGCACAGTCGCAGTTTAGAAATTGCCCTTCAAATTTGGAGGGGGCTAGAGTGTAGTTTCAATGAATGTCAATGGACGGCGTGAGTTGCAAACAAATGGTCATATTGTGAAAACTATCAGGACTATGGCTTAGCCGTGGACATGTTTAGTGGCAGCAGGGATAGCTGAACGTTTTGATATAAGATTTGTGTAGGTGGGCTTGAAAATGAGGGAGTGGCGGCAGTTTAGAAATCATGTTCTGATTTTCCAGCTTTTGTCATCTCCCACTCTAGTTTCCCCATTCATTCCTATGGGACCAATTTCGCCGCAAAAACGACGATATTTCGTGAACCATTCGGCGAAACGTTCCACAAAGTAATAGCACACTATTCGGGAACAATCCGCACGTTTCGGTATATTACTTGTCTATGTAGTGTAAAAACTGTGGGAGGAGTTAGGGTGGTAAATTTGGCTATAATAATAAGAATAATATATATGTGAGATAACAGTAAGTGGTCTTGCTATGCAAGAACACTTAATACTAGAAAAGGTACAATTTCTGGGGAAATTGTGAAAGTGTTCTTGCCTCTACAACTGGAGTGGGCGGAGTAACTGGGTGGGGTGGAGTGGCTTGAGTAACTGTGAAAAGTGTTAAAAAGCTTAATATTTTAAAAAGTATAAATAGTAGTAAAAAAGTTCCATCATTCGCTGAAAGAGCTGAACATTTTTTTCAAAAGTAATTTTTTTTTTCAAAAATGAATTTTTTTTAATCAAAAATGATTTTTTTTTCTTCAAAAATGATTTTTTTTTTCAAAAGTAATTTTTTTTTTCAAAGGTAATTTTTTTTTTCAAAAATGAATTTTTTTATTTCAAAAATAATTTTTTTTTCGAAATTATTATTTTTTTTAAAGTAATTTTTTTTTCAAAAATAATTTTTTTTTTCAAAAATAATTTTTTTTTTCAAAAATATTTTTTTTTTCAAATATATATTTTTTTCAAAAATAATTTTTTTTTAAAAGAAATTTTTTTTTCAAAAATATTTTTTTTTTTCAAAAATAATTTTTTTTTTTCAAAAATATTTTTTTTTCAAAAATATATATTTTTTTTTCAAAAATGATTTTTTTTTTTCAAAAATTATTTTTTTACTTTTTTCAAAAATTTTTTTTTTTTTCAAAAATATTTTTTTTTTACATGGGGCGGTCATAATGTTTTGGCTGATCATGGGGTGGTCATAATGTTTTGGCTGATCATGGGGTTGTCAGCTTTTGTCACTTCCCACTCTAGTTTTGAACATTTCGCCATTCATTCCTATGGGACCAATTTCGCCGCAAAAACGTCATTTCGTGGACCATTCGGCAAAACATTCCACAAAGTAATAACACACCAATCGGGAACAATCCGCTCGTTTCGGTATATTATTTGTCTCTGTAGTGTGAAAACTGTGGGAGGAGTCTACAAGCATTATCAAGTCTAGCAGATGAAGTCACATGCATTTGGAGTGTCTCAGCATCTTGTGTTTACAACCACTGTTTCCTAGCAACGCTCATGCCCTGTTTATGCTTCCCAAATACTACTTCATCAAAACTGCCCCATCAGAATTACCCCATCAAAACTGCCCCATCATATTCCTCTATTATAAATCAGTACATGGTGTGTCTGTCCCCTCCCCCGGGCTCTGTAATCAGCTGAGATGCTCCAGCCACCTTCCCCCCTGTGTATAACAGAAGCTTTGGTAACCATGGCAACAAAACAAACACTAACAGTACACTCTGATTAATGGCTAAAATTTCCTGAAATGACCTCTAAACAAATGGCCGTATTTTAAAAACTATACATCCTACAGCGAAGATCTTTATATTGTGAGAATCACAAGACCCAGACCTAGATTTTGATATATAGTATGTCTCTGAAATATTAAAAATGAAGGCACAGTCGCAGTTTAGAAATTGCCCTTCAAATTTGGAGGGGGCTAGAGTGTAGTTTCAATGAATGTCAATGGACGGCGTGAGTTGCAAACAAATGGTCATATTGTGAAAACTATCAGGACTATGGCTTAGCCGTGGACATGTTTAGTGGCAGCAGGGATAGCTGAACGTTTTGATATAAGATTTGTGTAGGTGGGCTTGAAAATGAGGGAGTGGCGGCAGTTTAGAAATCATGTTCTGATTTTCCAGCTTTTGTCATCTCCCACTCTAGTTTCCCCATTCATTCCTATGGGACCAATTTCGCCGCAAAAATGACGATATTTTGTGAACCATTCGGCGAAACGTTCCACAAAATAATAGCACACCATTCGGGAACAATCCGCACGTTTCGGTATATTACTTGTCTATGTAGTGTAAAAACTGTGGGAGGAGTTAGGGTGGTAAATTTGGCTATAATAATAAGAATAAGAACTAGAAAAGGTACAATTTCTGGGGAAATTGTGAAAGTGTTCTTGCCTCTACAACTGGAGTGGGCGGAGTAACTGGGTGGGGTGGAGTGGCTTGAGTAACTGTGAAAAGTGTTAAAAAGCTTAATATTTTAAAAAGTATAAATAATAGTAAAAAAGTTACATCATTCGCTGAAAGAGCTGAACATTTTTTTCAAAAGTAATTTTTTTTTCAAAAAATGAATTTTTTTTAATCAAAAATGATTTTTTTTTCTTCAAAAATGATTTTTTTTTCAAAAGTAATTTTTTTTTTCAAAGGTAATTTTTTTTTTCAAAAATGAATTTTTTTATTTCAAAAATAATTTTTTTTTCGAAATTATTATTTTTTTTAAAGTAATTTTTTTTTTTCAAAAATATTTTTTTTTTTCAAAAATATTTTTTTTTTTCAAATATATTTTTTTTTCAAAAATAATTTTTTTTTAAAAAAATTTTTTTTTCAAAAATATTTTTTTTTTCAAAAATAATTTTTTTTTTTTCAAAAATATTTTTTTTTAAAAATGATTTTTTTTTTCAAAAATGATTTTTTTACTTTTTAAAAAAAAAATTTTTTTTTTTCAAAAATATTTTTTTTTTTACTTGGGGCGGTCATAATGTTTTGGCTGATCATGGGGTGGTCATAATGTTTTGGCTGATCATGGGGTTGTCAGCTTTTGTCACTTCCCACTCTAGTTTTGAACATTTCGCCATTCATTCCTATGGGACCAATTTCGCCGTAAAAACGTCATTTCGTGGACCATTCGGCAAAACATTCCACAAAGTAATAACACACCAATCGGGAACAATCCGCTCGTTTCGGTATATTATTTGTCTCTGTAGTGTGAAAACTGTGGGAGGAGTCTACAAGCATTATCAAGTCTAGCAGATGAAGTCACATGCATTTGGAGTGTCTCAGCATCTTGTGTTTACAACCACTGTTTCCTAGCAACGCTCATGCCCTGTTTATGCTTCCCAAATACTACTTCATCAAAACTGCCCCATCAGAATTACCCCATCAAAACTGCCCCATCATATTCCTCTATTATAAATCAGTACATGGTGTGTCTGTCCCCTCCCCCGGGCTCTGTAATCAGCTGAGATGCTCCAGCCACCTTCCCCCCCCTGTGTATAACAGAAGCTTTGGTAACCATGGCAACAAAACAAACACTAACAGTGCACTCTGATTAATGGCTAAAATTTCCTGAAATGACCTCTAAACAAATGGCCGTATTTTAAAAACTATACATCCTACAGCGAAGATCTTTATATTGTGAGAATCACAAGACCCAGACCTAGATTTTGATGTATAGTATGTCTCTGAAATATTAAAAATGAAGGCACAGTCGCAGTTTAGAAATTGCCCTTCAAATTTGGAGGGGGCTAGAGTGTAGTTTCAATGAATGTCAATGGACGGCGTGAGTTGCAAACAAATGGTCATATTGTGAAAACTATCAGGACTATGGCTTAGCCGTGGACATGTTTAGTGGCAGCAGGGATAGCTGAACGTTTTGATATAAGATTTGTGTAGGTGGGCTTGAAAATGAGGGAGTGGCGGCAGTTTAGAAATCATGTTCTGATTTTCCAGCTTTTGTCATCTCCCACTCTAGTTTCCCCATTCATTCCTATGGGACCAATTTCGCCGCAAAAATGACGATATTTCGTGAACCATTCGGCGAAATGTTCCACAAAATAATAGCACACCATTCGGGAAAAATCCGCACGTTTCGGTATATTACTTGTCTATGTAGTGTAAAAACTGTGGGAGGAGTTAGGGTGGTAAATTTGGCTATAATAAGAATAAGAACTAGAAAAGGTACAATTTCTGGGGAAATTGTGAAAGTGTTCTTGCCTCTACAACTGGAGTGGGCGGAGTAACTGGGTGGAGTGGCTTGAGTAACTGTGAAAAGTGTTAAAAAGCTTAATATTTTAAAAAGTATAAATAGTAGTAAAAAAGTTCCATCATTCGCTGAAAGAGCTGAACATTTTTTTCAAAAGTAATTTTTTTTTTCAAAAAATGAATTTTTTTTAATCAAAAATGATTTTTTTTTCTTCAAAAATGATTTTTTTTTTCAAAAGTAATTTTTTTTTTCAAAGGTAATTTTTTTTTTCAAAAATGAATTTTTTTATTTCAAAAATAATTTTTTTTCGAAATTATTATTTTTTTTAAAGTAATTTTTTTTTCAAAAATAATTTTTTTTTTTCAAAAATATTTTTTTTTTTCAAAAATATTTTTTTTTTTCAAATATATTTTTTTTTCAAAAATAATTTTTTTTTTAAAAGTAATTTTTTTTTCAAAAATATTTTTTTTTTCAAAAATAATTTTTTTTTTTCAAAAATATTTTTTTTTTCAAAAATATTTTTTTTTTTTTCAAAAATGATTTTTTTTTTTCAAAAATTATTTTTTTACTTTTTTCAAAAATTATTTTTTTTTTTCAAAAATATTTTTTTTTTTACATGGGGCGGTCATAATGTTTTGGCTGATCATGGGGTGGTCATAATGTTTTGGCTGATCATGGGGTTGTCAGCTTTTGTCACTTCCCACTCTAGTTTTGAACATTTCGCCATTCATTCCTATGGGACCAATTTCGCCGCAAAAACGTCATTTCGTGGACCATTCGGCAAAACATTCCACAAAGTAATAACACACCAATCGGGAACAATCCGCACGTTTCGGTATATTATTTGTCTCTGTAGTGTGAAAACTGTGGGAGGAGTCTACAAGCATTATCAAGTCTAGCAGATGAAGTCACATGCATTTGGAGTGTCTCAGCATCTTGTGTTTACAACCACTGTTTCCTAGCAACGCTCATGCCCTGTTTATGCTTCCCAAATACTACTTCATCAAAACTGCCCCATCAGAATTACCCCATCAAAACTGCCCCATCATATTCCTCTATTATAAATCAGTACATGGTGTGTCTGTCCCCTCCCCCGGGCTCTGTAATCAGCTGAGATGCTCCAGCCACCTTCCCCCCTGTGTATAACAGAAGCTTTGGTAACCATGGCAACAAAACAAACACTAAGAGTACACTCTGATTAATGGCTAAAATTTCCTGAAATGACCTCTAAACAAATGGCCGTATTTTAAAAACTATACATCCTACAGCGAAGATCTTTATATTGTGAGAATCACAAGACCCAGACCTAGATTTTGATGTATAGTATGTCTCTGAAATATTAAAAATGAAGGCACAGTCGCAGTTTAGAAATTGCCCTTCAAATTTGGAGGGGGCTAGAGTGTAGTTTCAATGAATGTCAATGGACGGCGTGAGTTGCAAACAAATGGTCATATTGTGAAAACTATCAGGACTATGGCTTAGCCGTGGACATGTTTAGTGGCAGCAGGGATAGCTGAACGTTTTGATATAAGATTTGTGTAGGTGGGCTTGAAAATGAGGGAGTGGCGGCAGTTTAGAAATCATGTTCTGATTTTCCAGCTTTTGTCATCTCCCACTCTAGTTTCCCCATTCATTCCTATGGGACCAATTTCGCCGCAAAAATGACGATATTTCGTGAACCATTCGGCGAAATGTTCCACAAAATAATAGCACACCATTCGGGAAAAATCCGCACGTTTCGGTATATTACATGTCTATGTAGTGTAAAAACTGTGGGAGGAGTTAGGGTGGTAAATTTGGCTATAATAATAAGAATAAGAACTAGAAAAGGTACAATTTCTGGGGAAATTGTGAAAGTGTTCTTGCCTCTACAACTGGAGTGGGCGGAGTAACTGGGTGGGGTGGGGTGGCTTGAGTAACTGTGAAAAGTGTTAAAAAGCTTAATATTTTAAAAAGTATAAATAGTAGTAAAAAAGTTCCATCATTCGCTGAAAGAGCTGAACATTTTTTTCAAAAGTAATTTTTTTTTTCAAAAATGATTTTTTTTTAATCAAAAATGATTTTTTTTTCTTCAAAAATGATTTTTTTTTCAAAAGTAATTTTTTTTTTCAAAGGTAATTTTTTTTTTCAAAAATGAATTTTTTTATTTCAAAAATAATTTTTTTTTTAAAGTAATTTTTTTTTCAAAAATAATTTTTTTTTTCAAAAATATTTTTTTTTTCAAATATATTTTTTTTTCAAAAATATTTTTTTTTTTCAAAAATAATTTTTTTTTTCAAAAATATTTTTTTTTTTCAAAAATATTTTTTTTTTTCAAATATATATTTTTTTTCAAAAATAATTTTTTTTAAAAAAAATTTTTTTTTCAAAAATATTTTTTTTTTCAAAAATAATTTTTTTTTTTTCAAAAATATTTTTTTTTTCAAAAATGATTTTTTTTTTCAAAAATTATTTTTTTACTTTTTAAAAAAAAATTTTTTTTTTTTCAAAAATATTTTTTTTTTTACTTGGGGCGGTCATAATGTTTTGGCTGATCATGGGGTGGTCATAATGTTTTGGCTGATCATGGGGTTGTCAGCTTTTGTCACTTCCCACTCTAGTTTTGAACATTTCGCCATTCATTCCTATGGGACCAATTTCGCCGTAAAAACGTCATTTCATGGACCATTCGGCAAAACATTCCACAAAGTAATAACACACCAATCGGGAACAATCCGCTCGTTTCGGTATATTATTTGTCTCTGTAGTGTGAAAACTGTGGGAGGAGTCTACAAGCATTATCAAGTCTAGCAGATGAAGTCACATGCATTTGGAGTGTCTCAGCATCTTGTGTTTACAACCACTGTTTCCTAGCAACGCTCATGCCCTGTTTATGCTTCCCAAATACTACTTCATCAAAACTGCCCCATCAGAATTACCCCATCAAAACTGCCCCATCATATTCCTCTATTATAAATCAGTACATGGTGTGTCTGTCCCCTCCCCCGGGCTCTGTAATCAGCTGAGATGCTCCAGCCACCTTCCCCCCTGTGTATAACAGAAGCTTTGGTAACCATGGCAACAAAACAAACACTAACAGTGCACTCTGATTAATGGCTAAAATTTCCTGAAATGACCTCTAAACAAATGGCCGTATTTTAAAAACTATACATCCTACAGCGAAGATCTTTATATTGTGAAAATCACAAGACCCAGACCTAGATTTTGATGTATAGTATGTCTCTGAAATATTAAAAATGAAGGCACAGTCGCAGTTTAGAAATTGCCCTTCAAATTTGGAGGGGGCTAGAGTGTAGTTTCAATGAATGTCAATGGACGGCGTGAGTTGCAAACAAATGGTCATATTGTGAAAACTATCAGGACTATGGCTTAGCCGTGGACATGTTTAGTGGCAGCAGGGATAGCTGAACGTTTTGATATAAGATTTGTGTAGGTGGGCTTGAAAATGAGGGAGTGGCGGCAGTTTAGAAATCATGTTCTGATTTTCCAGCTTTTGTCATCTCCCACTCTAGTTTCCCCATTCATTCCTATGGGACCAATTTTGCCGCAAAAATGACGATATTTCGTGAACCATTCGGCGAAATGTTCCACAAAATAATAGCACACCATTCGGGAAAAATCCGCACGTTTCGGTATATTACTTGTCTATGTAGTGTAAAAACTGTGGGAGGAGTTAGGGTGGTAAATTTGGCTATAATAAGAATAAGAACTAGAAAAGGTACAATTTCTGGGGAAATTGTGAAAGTGTTCTTGCCTCTACAACTGGAGTGGGCGGAGTAACTGGGTGGGGTGGCTTGAGTAACTGTGAAAAGTGTTAAAAAGCTTAATATTTTAAAAAGTATAAATAGTAGTAAAAAAGTTCCATCATTCGCTGAAAGAGCTGAACATTTTTTTCAAAAGTAATTTTTTTTTTCAAAAATGAATTTTTTTTAATCAAAAATGATTTTTTTTTCTTCAAAAATGATTTTTTTTTCAAAAGTAATTTTTTTTTTCAAAGGTAATTTTTTTTTTCAAAAATGAATTTTTTTATTTCAAAAATAATTTTTTTTTCGAAATTATTATTTTTTTTAAAGTAATTTTTTTTTCAAAAATAATTTTTTTTTTCAAAAATATTTTTTTTTTCAAATATATTTTTTTTTCAAAAATAATTTTTTTTTTAAAAGAAATTTTTTTTTCAAAAATATTTTTTTTTTTTCAAAAATAATTTTTTTTTTTTCAAAAATATATATTTTTTTTTCAAAAATGATTTTTTTTTTCAAAAATTATTTTTTTACTTTTTTCAAAAATTTTTTTTTTTTTTCAAAAATATTTTTTTTTTACATGGGGCGGTCATAATGTTTTGGCTGATCATGGGGTGGTCATAATGTTTTGGCTGATCATGGGGTTGTCAGCTTTTGTCACTTCCCACTCTAGTTTTGAACATTTCGCCATTCATTCCTATGGGACCAATTTCGCCGCAAAAACGTCATTTCGTGGACCATTCGGCAAAACATTCCACAAAGTAATAACACACCAATCGGGAACAATCCGCTCGTTTCGGTATATTATTTGTCTCTGTAGTGTGAAAACTGTGGGAGGAGTCTACAAGCATTATCAAGTCTAGCAGATGAAGTCACATGCATTTGGAGTGTCTCAGCATCTTGTGTTTACAACCACTGTTTCCTAGCAACGCTCATGCCCTGTTTATGCTTCCCAAATACTGCTTCATCAAAACTGCCCCATCAGAATTACCCCATCAAAACTGCCCCATCATATTCCTCTATTATAAATCAGTACATGGTGTGTCTGTCCCCTCCCCCGGGCTCTGTAATCAGAGCTAACATGCTCCAGCCACCTCCCCCCCTGTGTATAACAGAAGCTTTGGTAACCATGGCAACAAAACAAACACAGTACATGATTAATGGCTAAAATTTCCTGAAATGACCTCTAAACAAATGGCCGTATTTTAAAAACTATACATCCTACAGCGAAGATCTTTATATTGTGAGAATCACAAGACCCAGACCTAGATTTTGATGTATAGTATGTCTCTGAAATATTAAAATTGAAGGCACGGTCGCAGTTTAGAAATTGCCCTTCAAATTTGAAGGGGCTAGAGTGTAGTTTCAATGAATGTCAATGGACGGTGTGAGTTGCAAACAAATGGTCATATTGTGAAAACTATCAGGACTATGGCTTAGCTGTGGACATGTTTAGTGGCAGCAGGGATAGCTGAACGTTTTGATATAAGATTCGTGTAGGTGGGCTTGAAAATGAGGGAGTGGCGGCAGTTTAGAAATCATGTTCTGATTTTCCAGCTTTTGTCATCTCCCACTCTAGCTTCCCCATTCATTCCTATGGGACCAATTTCGCCGCAAAAATGACGATATTTCGTGAACCATTCGGCGAAACGTTCCACAAAGTAATAGCACACCATTCGGGAACAATCCGCACGTTTCGGTATATTACTTGTCTATGTAGTGTAAAAACTGTGGGAGGAGTTAGGGTGGTAAATTTGGCTATAATAAGAATAATAATATATATGTGAGATAACAGTAAGTGGTCTTGCTATGCAAGAACACTTAATAACTAGAAAAGGTACAATTTCTGGGGAAATTGTGAAAGTGTTCTTGCTTCTACAACTGGAGTGGGCGGAGTAACTGGGTGGGGTGGAGTGGCTTGAGTAACTGTGAAAAGTGTTAAAAAGCTTAATATTTTAAAAAGTATAAATAGTAGTAAAAAAGTTCCATCATTCGCTGAAAGAGCTGAACATTTTTTTCAAAAGTAATTTTTTTTTTCAAAAAATGAATTTTTTTTAATCAAAAATGATTTTTTTTTCTTCAAAAATGATTTTTTTTTTCAAAAGTAATTTTTTTTTTCAAAAGGTAATTTTTTTTTTCAAAAATGAATTTTTTTATTTCAAAAATAATTTTTTTTTCGAAATTATTATTTTTTTTAAAGTAATTTTTTTTTCAAAAATAATTTTTTTTTTTCAAAAATATTTTTTTTTTTCAAATATATTTTTTTTTCAAAAATAATTTTTTTTAAAAGAAATTTTTTTTTCAAAAATATTTTTTTTTTTCAAAAATAATTTTTTTTTTTTCAAAAATAATTTTTTTTTCAAAAATATATTTTTTTTTTTCAAAAATGATTTTTTTTTTTCAAAAATTATTTTTTTACTTTTTTCAAAAATTATTTTTTTACTTTTTTCAAAAATTTTTTTTTTTTTTCAAAAATATATTTTTTTTTACATGGGGCGGTCATAATGTTTTGGCTGATCATGGGGTGGTCATAATGTTTTGGCTGATCATGGGGTTGTCAGCTTTTGTCACTTCCCACTCTAGTTTTGAACATTTCGCCATTCATTCCTATGGGACCAATTTCGCCGCAAAAACGTCATTTCGTGGACCATTCGGCAAAACATTCCACAAAGTAATAACACACCAATCGGGAACAATCCGCTCGTTTCGGTATATTATTTGTCTCTGTAGTGTGAAAACTGTGGGAGGAGTCTACAAGCATTATCAAGTCTAGCAGATGAAGTCACATGCATTTGGAGTGTCTCAGCATCTTGTGTTTACAACCACTGTTTCCTAGCAACGCTCATGCCCTGTTTATGCTTCCCAAATACTGCTTCATCAAAACTGCCCCATCAGAATTACCCCATCAAAACTGCCCCATCATATTCCTCTATTATAAATCAGTACATGGTGTGTCTGTCCCCTCCCCCGGGCTCTGTAATCAGCTGAGATGCTCCAGCCACCTTCCCCCCTGTGTATAACAGAAGCTTTGGTAACCATGGCAACAAAACAAACACTAACAGTAGACTCTGATTAATGGCTAAAATTTCCTGAAATGACCTCTAAACAAATGGCCGTATTTTAAAAACTATACATCCTACAGCGAAGATCTTTATATTGTGAGAATCACAAGACCCAGACCTAGATTTTGATGTATAGTATGTCTCTGAAATATTAAAAATGAAGGCACAGTCGCAGTTTAGAAATTGCCCTTCAAATTTGGAGGGGGCTAGAGTGTAGTTTCAATGAATGTCAATGGACGGCGTGAGTTGCAAACAAATGGTCATATTGTGAAAAATATCAGGACTATGGCTTAGCCGTGGACATGTTTAGTGGCAGCAGGGATAGCTGAACGTTTTGATATAAGATTTGTGTAGGTGGGCTTGAAAATGAGGGAGTGGCGGCAGTTTAGAAATCATGTTCTGATTTTCCAGCTTTTGTCATCTCCCACTCTAGTTTCCCCATTCATTCCTATGGGACCAATTTCGCCGCAAAAATGACGATATTTCGTGAACCATTCGGCGAAATGTTCCACAAAATAATAGCACACCATTCGGGAAAAATCCGCACGTTTCGGTATATTACTTGTCTATGTAGTGTAAAAACTGTGGGAGGAGTTAGGGTGGTAAATTTGGCTATAATAAGAATAATAATATATATGTGAGATAACAGTAAGTGGTCTTGCTATGCAAGAACACTTAATAATATATATGTGAGATAACAGTAAGTGGTCTTGCTATGCAAGAACACTTAACTAGAAAAGGTACAATTTCTGGGGAAATTGTGAAAGTGTTCTTGCCTCTACAACTGGAGTGGGCGGAGTAACTGGGTGGGGTGGCTTGAGTAACTGTGAAAAGTGTTAAAAAGCTTAATATTTTAAAAAGTATAAATAGTAGTAAAAAAGTTCCATCATTCGCTGAAAGAGCTGAACATTTTTTTCAAAAGTAATTTTTTTTTTTCAAAAATGAATTTTTTTTAATCAAAAATTATTTTTTTTTCTTCAAAAATGATTTTTCTTTCAAAAGTAATTTTTTTTTTCAAAAATGAATTTTTTTATTTCAAAAATAATTTTTTTTTCGAAATTATTATTTTTTTTAAAGTAATTTTTTTTTCAAAAATAATTTTTTTTTTCAAAAATATTTTTTTTTTAAATATATTTTTTTTTCAAAAATAATTTTTTTTTTTTAAAGAAATTTTTTTTTCAAAAATATTTTTTTTTTTTTCAAAAATAATTTTTTTTTTTTCAAAAATATTTTTTTTTCAAAAATATATATTTTTTTTTTCAAAAATGATTTTTTTTTTTCAAAAACTATTTTTTTACTTTTTTCAAAATTTTTTTTTTTTTTCAAAAATATTTTTTTTTTTACATGGGGCGGTCATAATGTTTTGGCTGATCATGGGGTGGTCATAATGTTTTGGCTGATCATGGGGTTGTCAGCTTTTGTCACTTCCCACTCTAGTTTTGAACATTTCGCCATTCATTCCTATGGGACCAATTTTGCCGCAAAAACGTCATTTCGTGGACCATTCGGCAAAACATTCCACAAAGTAATAACACACCAATCGGGAACAATCCGCTCGTTTCGGTATATTATTTGTCTCTGTAGTGTGAAAACTGTGGGAGGAGTCTACAAGCATTATCAAGTCTAGCAGATGAAGTCACATGCATTTGGAGTGTCTCAGCATCTTGTGTTTACAACCACTGTTTCCTAGCAACGCTCATGCCCTGTTTATGCTTCCCAAATACTGCTTCATCAAAACTGCCCCATCAGAATTACCCCATCAAAACTGCCCCATCATATTCCTCTATTATAAATCAGTACATGGTGTGTCTGTCCCCTCCCCCGGGCTCTGTAATCAGCTGAGATGCTCCAGCCACCTTCCCCCCTGTGTATAACAGAAGCTTTGGTAACCATGGCAACAAAACAAACACTAGCAGTACACTCTGATTAATGGCTAAAATTTCCTGAAATGACCTCTAAACAAATGGCCGTATTTTAAAAACTATACATCCTACAGCGAAGATCTTTATATTGTGAGAATCACAAGACCCAGACCTAGATTTTGATACATAGTATGTCTCTGAAATATTAAAAATGAAGGCACAGTCGCAGTTTAGAAATTGCCCTTCAAATTTGGAGGGGGCTAGAGTGTAGTTTCAATGAATGTCAATGGACGGCGTGAGTTGCAAACAAATGGTCATATTGTGAAAACTATCAGGACTATGGCTTAGCCGTGGACATGTTTAGTGGCAGCAGGGATAGCTGAACGTTTTGATATAAGATTTGTGTAGGTGGGCTTGAAAATGAGGGAGTGGCGGCAGTTTAGAAATCATGTTCTGATTTTCCAGCTTTTGTCATCTCCCACTCTAGTTTCCCCATTCATTCCTATGGGACCAATTTCGCCGCAAAAATGACGATATTTTGTGAACCATTCGGCGAAACGTTCCACAAAATAATAGCACACCATTCGGGAACAATCCGCACGTTTCGGTATATTACTTGTCTATGTAGTGTAAAAACTGTGGGAGGAGTTAGGGTGGTAAATTTGGCTATAATAAGAATAAGAATAACTAGAAAAGGTACAATTTCTGGGGAAATTGTGAAAGTGTTCTTGCCTCTACAACTGGAGTGGGCGGAGTAACTGGGTGGAGTGGCTTGAGTAACTGTTGTGTGGTTGGAGTGGCTGGAGTAACTGTGAAAAGTGTTAAAAAGCTTAATATTTTAAAAAGTATAACTAGTAGTAAGAAGTCTCATCATTAGCTGAAAGAGCTGAACATTTTTTTCAAAAATTATGATTTTTTTTTCAAAAATTATTATTTTTTTTTTCAAAAATAATTTTTTTTTTCAAAAATATTTTTTTTTTTTTCAAAAATATTTTTTTTTTTTTCAAAAATATTTTTTTTTTTTTCAAAAATATTTTTTTTTTCAAAAATGATTTTATTTTTATTTTTTTCAAAAATTATTATTTTTTTTTTCAAAAATTATTTTTTTTCAAAAATATTTTTTTTTTTTTACATGGGGCGGTCATAATGTTTTGGCTGATCATGGGGTAGTCATAATGTTTTGGCTGATCATGGGGTAGTCATAATGTTTTGGCTGATCATGGGGTTGTCAGCTTTTGTCACCTCCCACTCTAGTTTTGAACATTTCACCATTCATTCCTAAGGGACCAATTTCGCCGCAAAAATGACATTTCGTGGACCGTTCGGCGAAACGTTCCACAAAGTAATAACACACCAATCGGGAACAATCCGCTCGTTTCGGTATATTATTTGTCTCTGTAGTGTAAAAACTGTGGGAGGAGTCTACAAGCATTATCAAGTCAAGCAGATGAAGTCACATGCATTTGGGGTGTCTCAGCATCTTGTGTTTACAACCACTGTTTCCTAGCAACGCTCATGCCCTGTTTATGCTTCCCAAATACTGCTTCATCAAAACTGCCCCATCAGAATTACCCCATCAAAACTGCCCCATCATATTCCTCTATTATAAATCAGTACATGGTGTGTCTGTCCCCTCCCCCGGGCTCTGTAATCAGAGCTGAGATGCTCCAGCCACCTTCCCCCCTGTGTATAACAGAAGCTTTGGTAACCATGGCAACAAAACAAACACTAACTACACTCTGATTAATGGCTAAAATTTCCTGAAATGACCTCTAAACAAATGGCCGTATTTTAAAAACTATACATCCTACAGCGAAGATCTTTATATTGTGAGAATCACAAGACCCAGACCTAGATTTTGATACATAGTATGTCTCTGAAATATTAAAATTGAAGGCACGGTCGCAGTTTAGAAATTGCCCTTCAAATTTGGAGGGGGCTAGAGTGTAGTTTCAATGAATGTCAATGGACAGCGTGAGTTGCAAACAAATGGTCATATTGTGAAAACTATCAGGACTATGGCTTAGCCGTGGACATGTTTAGTGGCAGCAGGGATAGCTGAACGTTTTGATATAAGATTTGTGTAGGTGGGCTTGAAAATGAGGGAGTGGCGGCAGTTTAGAAATCATGTTCTGATTTTCCAGCTTTTGTCATCTCCCACTCTAGTTTCCCCATTCATTCCTATGGGACCAATTTCGCCGCAAAAATGACGATATTTTGTGAACCATTCGGCGAAACGTTCCACAAAATAATAGCACACCATTCGGGAACAATCCGCACGTTTCGGTATATTACTTGTCTATGTAGTGTAAAAACTGTGGGAGGAGTTAGGGTGGTAAATTTGGCTATAATAATAAGAATAAGAACTAGAAAAGGTACAATTTCTGGGGAAATTGTGGAAGTGTTCTTGCCTCTACAACTGGAGTGGGCGGAGTAACTGGGTGGGGTGGACTGGCTTGAGTAACTGTGAAAAGTGTTAAAAAGCTTAATATTTTAAAAAGTATAAATAGTAGTAAAAAAGTTCCATCATTCGCTGAAAGAGCTGAACATTTTTTTCAAAAGTAATTTTTTTTTTCAAAAATGAATTTTTTTTAATCAAAAATGATTTTTTTTTCTTCAAAAATGATTTTTTTTTTCAAAAGTAATTTTTTTTTTCAAAGGTAATTTTTTTTTTCAAAAATGAATTTTTTTATTTCAAAAATAATTTTTTTTTCGAAATTATTATTTTTTTTAAAGTAATTTTTTTTTCAAAAATAATTTTTTTTTTTCAAAAATATTTTTTTTTTTCAAATATATTTTTTTTTCAAAAATAATTTTTTTTTTTAAAAGAAATTTTTTTTTCAAAAATATTTTTTTTTTTCAAAAATAATTTTTTTTTTTCAAAAATATTTTTTTTTTTCAAAAATATATATATATTTTTTTTCAAAAATGATTTTTTTTTTCCAAAAATTATTTTTTTACTTTTTTCAAAAATTTTTTTTTTTTTTCAAAAATATTTTTTTTTTTACATGGGGCGGTCATAATGTTTTGGCTGATCATGGGGTGGTCATAATGTTTTGGCTGATCATGGGGTTGTCAGCTTTTGTCACTTCCCACTCTAGTTTTGAACATTTCGCCATTCATTCCTATGGGACCAATTTCGCCGCAAAAACGTCATTTCGTGGACCATTCGGCAAAACATTCCACAAAGTAATAACACACCAATCGGGAACAATCCGCTCGTTTCGGTATATTATTTGTCTCTGTAGTGTGAAAACTGTGGGAGGAGTCTACAAGCATTATCAAGTCTAGCAGATGAAGTCACATGCATTTGGAGTGTCTCAGCATCTTGTGTTTACAACCACTGTTTCCTAGCAACGCTCATGCCCTGTTTATGCTTCCCAAATACTACTTCATCAAAACTGCCCCATCAGAATTACCCCATCAAAACTGCCCCATCATATTCCTCTATTATAAATCAGTACATGGTGTGTCTGTCCCCTCCCCCGGGCTCTGTAATCAGCTGAGATGCTCCAGCCACCTTCCCCCCTGTGTATAACAGAAGCTTTGGTAACCATGGCAACAAAACAAACACTAACAGTGCACTCTGATTAATGGCTAAAATTTCCTGAAATGACCTCTAAACAAATGGCCGTATTTTAAAAACTATACATCCTACAGCGAAGATCTTTATATTGTGAGAATCACAAGACCCAGACCTAGATTTTGATGTATAGTATGTCTCTGAAATATTAAAAATGAAGGCACAGTCGCAGTTTAGAAATTGCCCTTCAAATTTGGAGGGGGCTAGAGTGTAGTTTCAATGAATGTCAATGGACGGCGTGAGTTGCAAACAAATGGTCATATTGTGAAAACTATCAGGACTATGACTTAGCCGTGGACATGTTTAGTGGCAGCAGGGATAGCTGAACGTTTTGATATAAGATTTGTGTAGGTGGGCTTGAAAATGAGGGAGTGGCGGCAGTTTAGAAATCATGTTCTGATTTTCCAGCTTTTGTCATCTCCCACTCTAGTTTCCCCATTCATTCCTATGGGACCAATTTCGCCGCAAAAATGACGATATTTTGTGAACCATTCGGCGAAACGTTCCACAAAATAATAGCACACCATTCGGGAACAATCCGCACGTTTCGGTATATTACTTGTCTATGTAGTGTAAAAACTGTGGGAGGAGTTAGGGTGGTAAATTTGGCTATAATAAGAATAAGAATAATAATATATATGTGAGATAACAGTAAGTGGTCTTGCTATGCAAGAACACTTAATAATATATATGTGAGATAACAGTAAGTGGTCTTGCTATGCAAGAACACTTAATAACTAGAAAAGGTACAATTTCTGGGGAAATTGTGAAAGTGTTCTTGCCTCTACAACTGGAGTGGGCGGAGTAACTGGGTGGGGTGGAGTGGCTTGAGTAACTGTGAAAAGTGTTAAAAAGCTTAATATTTTAAAAAGTATAAATAGTAGTAAAAAAGTTCCATCATTCGCTGAAAGAGCTGAACATTTTTTTCAAAAGTAATTTTTTTTTTCAAAAAATGAATTTTTTTTAATCAAAAATGATTTTTTTTTTCTTCAAAAATGATTTTTTTTTTCAAAAGTAATTTTTTTTTTCAAAGGTAATTTTTTTTTTCAAAAATGAATTTTTTTATTTCAAAAACAATTTTTTTTCGAAATTATTATTTTTTTTTAAGTAATTTTTTTTTCAAAAATAATTTTTTTTTTTCAAAAATATTTTTTTTTTTCAAATATATTTTTTTTTCAAAAATATTTTTTTTTTCAAAAATATATATTTTTTTTTTTTCAAAAATATTTTTTTTTTTTCAAAAATATTTTTTTTTTCAAATATTTTTTTTCAAAAATAATTTTTTTTTTAAAAGAAATTTTTTTTTCAAAAATATTTTTTTTTTTAAAAATTTTTTTTTTTTCAAAAATATTTTTTTTTTCAAAAATATATATTTTTTTTTTCAAAAATGATTTTTTTTTTTCAAAAATTATTTTTTTACTTTTTTCAAAAATTATTTTTTTTTTTCAAAAATATTTTTTTTTTACATGGGGCGGTCATAATGTTTTGGCTGATCATGGGGTGGTCATAATGTTTTGGCTGATCATGGGGTTGTCAGCTTTTGTCACTTCCCACTCTAGTTTTGAACATTTCGCCATTCATTCCTATGGGACCAATTTCGCCGCAAAAACGTCATTTCGTGGACCATTCGGCAAAACATTCCACAAAGTAATAGCACACCAATCAGGAACAATCCGCTCGTTTCGGTATATTATTTGTCTCTGTAGTGTGAAAACTGTGGGAGGAGTCTACAAGCATTATCAAGTCTAGCAGATGAAGTCACATGCATTTGGAGTGTCTCAGCATCTTGTGTTTACAACCACTGTTTCCTAGCAACGCTCATGCCCTGTTTATGCTTCCCAAATACTACTTCATCAAAACTGCCCCATCAGAATTACCCCATCAAAACTGCCCCATCATATTCCTCTATTATAAATCAGTACATGGTGTGTCTGTCCCCTCCCCCGGGCTCTGTAATCAGCTGAGATGCTCCAGCCACCTTCCCCCCTGTGTATAACAGAAGCTTTGGTAACCATGGCAACAAAACAAACACAGTACACGCTGATTAATGGCTAAAATTTCCTGAAATGACCTCTAAACAAATGGCCGTATTTTAAAAACTATACATCCTACAGCGAAGATCTTTATATTGTGAGAATCACAAGACCCAGACCTAGATTTTGATACATAGTATGTCTCTGAAATATTAAAAATGAAGGCACAGTCGCAGTTTAGAAATTGCCCTTCAAATTTGGAGGGGGCTAGAGTGTAGTTTCAATGAATGTCAATGGACAGCGTGAGTTGCAAACAAATGGTCATATTGTGAAAACTATCAGGACTATGGCTTAGCCGTGGACATGTTTAGTGACAGCAGGGATAGCTGAACGTTTTGATATAAGATTTGTGTAGGTGGGCTTGAAAATGAGGGAGTGGCGGCAGTTTAGAAATCATGTTCTGATTTTCCAACTTTTGTCATCTCCCACTCTAGTTTCCCCATTCATTCCTATGGGACCAATTTCGCCGCAAAAATGACGATATTTTGTGAACCATTCGGCGAAACGTTCCACAAAATAATAGCACACCATTCGGGAACAATCCGCACGTTTCGGTATATTACTTGTCTATGTAGTGTAAAAACTGTGGGAGGAGTTAGGGTGGTAAATTTGGCTATAATAAGAATAAGAATAACTAGAAAAGGTACAATTTCTGGGGAAATTGTGAAAGTGTTCTTGCCTCTACAACTGGAGTGGGCGGAGTAACTGGGTGGGGTGGAGTGGCTTGAGTAACTGTGAAAAGTGTTAAAAAGCTTAATATTTTAAAAAGTATAAATAGTAGTAAAAAAGTTCCATCATTCGCTGAAAGAGCTGAACATTTTTTTCAAAAGTAATTTTTTTTTTCAAAAAATGAATTTTTTTTAATCAAAAATGATTTTTTTTTCTTCAAAAATGATTTTTTTTTTCAAAAGTAATTTTTTTTTTCAAAGGTAATTTTTTTTTTCAAAAATGAATTTTTTTATTTCAAAAATAATTTTTTTTTCAAAATTATTATTTTTTTTAAAGTAATTTTTTTTTCAAAAATAATTTTTTTTTTTCAAAAATATTTTTTTTTCAAATATATTTTTTTTTCAAAAATAATTTTTTTTAAAAAAAATTTTTTTTTCAAAAATATTTTTTTTTTCAAAAATAATTTTTTTTTTTCAAAAATATTTTTTTTTTCAAAAATTATTTTTTTACTTTTTCAAAAATTTTTTTTTTTTTTTCAAAAA
The DNA here is from genome assembly GCA_037952925.1 of Lithobates clamitans. Lineage (NCBI taxonomy): Eukaryota > Metazoa > Chordata > Amphibia > Anura > Ranidae > Lithobates > Lithobates clamitans. Next base: position 426,199 of record JBBGZY010001644.1, on the reverse strand, counting down.
TATTTTTTTTTTTACTTGGGGCGGTCATAATGTTTTGGCTGATCATGGGATGGTCATAATGTTTTGGCTGATCATGGGGTTGTCAGCTTTTGTCACTTCCCACTCTAGTTTTGAACATTTCGCCATTCATTCCTATGGGACCAATTTCGCCGTAAAAACGTCATTTCGTGGACCATTCGGCAAAACATTCCACAAGGTAATAACACACCAATCGGGAACAATCCGCTCGTTTCGGTATATTATTTGTCTCTGTAGTGTGAAAACTGTGGGAGGAGTCTACAAGCATTATCAAGTCTAGCAGATGAAGTCACATGCATTTGGAGTGTCTCAGCATCTTGTGTTTACAACCACTGTTTCCTAGCAACGCTCATGCCCTGTTTATGCTTCCCAAATACTACTTCATCAAAACTGCCCCATCAGAATTACCCCATCAAAACTGCCCCATCATATTCCTCTATTATAAATCAGTACATGGTGTGTCTGTCCCCTCCCCCGGGCTCTGTAATCAGCTGAGATGCTCCAGCCACCTTCCCCCCTGTGTATAACAGAAGCTTTGGTAACCATGGCAACAAAACAAACACTAACAGTGCACTCTGATTAATGGCTAAAATTTCCTGAAATGACCTCTAAACAAATGGCCGTATTTTAAAAACTATACATCCTACAGCGAAGATCTTTATATTGTGAGAATCACAAGACCCAGACCTAGATTTTGATGTATAGTATGTCTCTGAAATATTAAAAATGAAGGCACAGTCACAGTTTAGAAATTGCCCTTCAAATTTGGAGGGGGCTAGAGTGTAGTTTCAATGAATGTCAATGGACGGCGTGAGTTGCAAACAAATGGTCATATTGTGAAAACTATCAGGACTATGGCTTAGCCGTGGACATGTTTAGTGGCAGCAAGGATAGCTGAACGTTTTGATATAAGATTTGTGTAGGTGGGCTTGAAAATGAGGGAGTGGCGGCAGTTTAGAAATCATGTTCTGATTTTCCAGCTTTTGTCATCTCCCACTCTAGTTTCCCCATTCATTCCTATGGGACCAATTTCGCCGCAAAAATGACGATATTTCGTGAACCATTCGGCGAAATGTTCCACAAAATAATAGCACACCATTCGGGAACAATCCGCACGTTTCGGTATATTACTTGTCTATGTAGTGTAAAAACTGTGGGAGGAGTTAGGGTGGTAAATTTGGCTATAATAAGAATAATAATATATATGTGAGATAACAGTAAGTGGTCTTGCTATGCAAGAACACTTAATAATATATATGTGAGATAACAGTAAGTGGTCTTGCTATGCAAGAACACTTAATAATATATATGTGAGATAACAGTAAGTGGTCTTGCTATGCAAGAACACTTAACTAGAAAAGGTACAATTTCTGGGGAAATTGTGAAAGTGTTCTTGCCTCTACAACTGGAGTGGGCGGAGTAACTGGGTGGGGTGGAGTGGCTTGAGTAACTGTGAAAAGTGTTAAAAAGCTTAATATTTTAAAAAGTATAAATAGTAGTAAAAAAGTTCGATCATTCGCTGAAAGAGCTGAACATTTTTTTCAAAAGTAATTTTTTTTTTCAAAAAATGAATTTTTTTTAATCAAAAATGATTTTTTTTTCTTCAAAAATGATTTTTTTTTTCAAAAGTAATTTTTTTTTTCAAAGGTAATTTTTTTTTTCAAAAATGAATTTTTTTATTTCAAAAATAATTTTTTTTTCGAAATTATTATTTTTTTTAAAGTAATTTTTTTTTCAAAAATAATTTTTTTTTTTCAAAAATATTTTTTTTTTTCAAATATATTTTTTTTTCAAAAATAATTTTTTTTAAAAAAAATTTTTTTTTCAAAAATATTTTTTTTTTCAAAAATAATTTTTTTTTTCAAAAATATTTTTTTTTTCAAAAATGATTTTTTTTTTCAAAAATTATTTTTTTACTTTTTAAAAAAAATTTTTTTTTTTTTCAAAAATATTTTTTTTTTTACTTGGGGCGGTCATAATGTTTTGGCTGATCATGGGGTGGTCATAATGTTTTGGCTGATCATGGGGTTGTCAGCTTTTGTCACTTCCCACTCTAGTTTTGAACATTTCGCCATTCATTCCTATGGGACCAATTTCGCCGTAAAAACGTCATTTCGTGGACCATTCGGCAAAACATTCCACAAAGTAATAACACACCAATCGGGAACAATCCGCTCGTTTCGGTATATTATTTGTCTCTGTAGTGTGAAAACTGTGGGAGGAGTCTACAAGCATTATCAAGTCTAGCAGATGAAGTCACATGCATTTGGAGTGTCTCAGCATCTTGTGTTTACAACCACTGTTTCCTAGCAACGCTCATGCCCTGTTTATGCTTCCCAAATACTACTTCATCAAAACTGCCCCATCAGAATTACCCCATCAAAACTGCCCCATCATATTCCTCTATTATAAATCAGTACATGGTGTGTCTGTCCCCTCCCCCGGGCTCTGTAATCAGCTGAGATGCTCCAGCCACCTTCCCCCCTGTGTATAACAGAAGCTTTGGTAACCATGGCAACAAAACAAACACTAACAGTACACTCTGATTAATGGCTAAAATTTCCTGAAATGACCTCTAAACAAATGGCCGTATTTTAAAAACTATACATCCTACAGCGAAGATCTTTATATTGTGAGAATCACAAGACCCAGACCTAGATTTTGATGTATAGTATGTCTCTGAAATATTAAAAATGAAGGCACAGTCGCAGTTTAGAAATTGCCCTTCAAATTTGGAGGGGGCTAGAGTGTAGTTTCAATGAATGTCAATGGACGGCGTGAGTTGCAAACAAATGGTCATATTGTGAAAACTATCAGGACTATGGCTTAGCCGTGGACATGTTTAGTGGCAGCAGGGATAGCTGAACGTTTTGATATAAGATTTGTGTAGGTGGGCTTGAAAATGAGGGAGTGGCGGCAGTTTAGAAATCATGTTCTGATTTTCCAGCTTTTGTCATCTCCCACTCTAGTTTCCCCATTCATTCCTATGGGACCAATTTCGCCGCAAAAATTACGATATTTCGTGAACCATTCGGCGAAATGTTCCACAAAATAATAGCACACCATTCGGGAAAAATCCGCACGTTTCGGTATATTACTTGTCTATGTAGTGTAAAAACTGTGGGAGGAGTTAGGGTGGTAAATTTGGCTATAATAATAAGAATAAGAACTAGAAAAGGTACAATTTCTGGGGAAATTGTGAAAGTGTTCTTGCCTCTACAACTGGAGTGGGCGGAGTAACTGGGTGGGGTGGAGTGGCTTGAGTAACTGTGAAAAGTGTTAAAAAGCTTAATATTTTAAAAAGTATAAATAGTAGTAAAAAAGTTCCATCATTCGCTGAAAGAGCTGAACATTTTTTTCAAAAGTAATTTTTTTTTTCAAAAATGAATTTTTTTTAATCAAAAATGATTTTTTTTTTCTTCAAAAATGATTTTTTTTTTTCAAAAGTAATTTTTTTTTTCAAAGGTAATTTTTTTTTTCAAAAATGAATTTTTTTATTTCAAAAATAATTTTTTTTTCGAAATTATTATTTTTTTTTAAAGCAATTTTTTTTTCAAAAATTTTTTTTTTTCAAAAATATTTTTTTTTTTCAAATATATTTTTTTTTCAAAAATAATTTTTTTATTAAAAGAAATTTTTTTTTCAAAAATATTTTTTTTTTTCAAAAATAATTTTTTTTTTTTCAAAAATAATTTTTTTTTCAAAAATATATTTTTTTTTTCAAAAATTATTTTTTTACTTTTTTCAAAAATTATTTTTTTACTTTTTTCAAAAAATTTTTTTTTTTTTCAAAAATATATTTTTTTTTACATGGGGCGGTCATAATGTTTTGGCTGATCATGGGGTGGTCATAATGTTTTGGCTGATCATGGGGTTGTCAGCTTTTGTCACTTCCCACTCTAGTTTTGAACATTTCGCCATTCATTCCTATGGGACCAATTTCGCCGCAAAAACGTCATTTCGTGGACCATTCGGCAAAACATTCCACAAAGTAATAACACACCAATCGGGAACAATCCGCTCGTTTCGGTATATTATTTGTCTCTGTAGTGTGAAAACTGTGGGAGGAGTCTACAAGCATTATCAAGTCTAGCAGATGAAGTCACATGCATTTGGAGTGTCTCAGCATCTTGTGTTTACAACCACTGTTTCCTAGCAACGCTCATGCCCTGTTTATGCTTCCCAAATACTGCTTCATCAAAACTGCCCCATCAGAATTACCCCATCAAAACTGCCCCATCATATTCCTCTATTATAAATCAGTACATGGTGTGTCTGTCCCCTCCCCCGGGCTCTGTAATCAGCTGAGATGCTCCAGCCACCTTCCCCCCTGTGTATAACAGAAGCTTTGGTAACCATGGCAACAAAACAAACACTAACAGTAGACTCTGATTAATGGCTAAAATTTCCTGAAATGACCTCTAAACAAATGGCCGTATTTTAAAAACTATACATCCTACAGCGAAGATCTTTATATTGTGAGAATCACAAGACCCAGACCTAGATTTTGATGTATAGTATGTCTCTGAAATATTAAAAATGAAGGCACAGTCGCAGTTTAGAAATTGCCCTTCAAATTTGGAGGGGGCTAGAGTGTAGTTTCAATGAATGTCAATGGACGGCGTGAGTTGCAAACAAATGGTCATATTGTGAAAACTATCAGGACTATGGCTTAGCCGTGGACATGTTTAGTGGCAGCAGGGATAGCTGAACGTTTTGATATAAGATTTGTGTAGGTGGGCTTGAAAATGAGGGAGTGGCGGCAGTTTAGAAATCATGTTCTGATTTTCCAGCTTTTGTCATCTCCCACTCTAGTTTCCCCATTCATTCCTATGGGACCAATTTCGCCGCAAAAATGACGATATTTCGTGAACCATTCGGCGAAATGTTCCACAAAATAATAGCACACCATTCGGGAAAAATCCGCACGTTTCGGTATATTACTTGTCTATGTAGTGTAAAAACTGTGGGAGGAGTTAGGGTGGTAAATTTGGCTATAATAAGAATAAGAATAACTAGAAAAGGTACAATTTCTGGGGAAATTGTGAAAGTGTTCTTGCCTCTACAACTGGAGTGGGCGGAGTAACTGGGTGGGGTGGCTTGAGTAACTGTGAAAAGTGTTAAAAAGCTTAATATTTTAAAAAGTATAAATAGTAGTAAAAAAGTTCCATCATTCGCTGAAAGAGCTGAACATTTTTTTCAAAAGTAATTTTTTTTTTCAAAAATGAATTTTTTTTAATCAAAAATGATTTTTTTTTCTTCAAAAATGATTTTTTTTTCAAAAGTAATTTTTTTTTTCAAAGGTAATTTTTTTTTTTCAAAAATGAATTTTTTTATTTCAAAAATAATTTTTTTTTCGAAATTATTATTTTTTTTAAAGTAATTTTTTTTTCAAAAATAATTTTTTTTTTCAAATATATTTTTTTTTCAAAAATAATTTTTTTTTTTTTTAAATTTTTTTTCAAAAATATTTTTTTTTTTTCAAAAATAATTTTTTTTTTTCAAAAATATTTTTTTTTTTCAAATATATTTTTTTTTCAAAAATAATTTTTTTTTTTAAAAGAAATTTTTTTTTCAAAAATATTTTTTTTTTTCAAAAATAATTTTTTTTTTTCAAAAATATTTTTTTTTTCAAAAATATATATATATTTTTTTTCAAAAATGATTTTTTTTTTCCAAAAATTATTTTTTTACTTTTTTCAAAAATTTTTTTTTTTTTTCAAAAATATTTTTTTTTTTACATGGGGCGGTCATAATGTTTTGGCTGATCATGGGGTGGTCATAATGTTTTGGCTGATCATGGGGTTGTCAGCTTTTGTCACTTCCCACTCTAGTTTTGAACATTTCGCCATTCATTCCTATGGGACCAATTTCGCCGCAAAAACGTCATTTCGTGGACCATTCGGCAAAACATTCCACAAAGTAATAACACACCAATCGGGAACAATCCGCTCGTTTCGGTATATTATTTGTCTCTGTAGTGTGAAAACTGTGGGAGGAGTCTACAAGCATTATCAAGTCTAGCAGATGAAGTCACATGCATTTGGAGTGTCTCAGCATCTTGTGTTTACAACCACTGTTTCCTAGCAACGCTCATGCCCTGTTTATGCTTCCCAAATACTACTTCATCAAAACTGCCCCATCAGAATTACCCCATCAAAACTGCCCCATCATATTCCTCTATTATAAATCAGTACATGGTGTGTCTGTCCCCTCCCCCGGGCTCTGTAATCAGCTGAGATGCTCCAGCCACCTTCCCCCCTGTGTATAACAGAAGCTTTGGTAACCATGGCAACAAAACAAACACTAACAGTGCACTCTGATTAATGGCTAAAATTTCCTGAAATGACCTCTAAACAAATGGCCGTATTTTAAAAACTATACATCCTACAGCGAAGATCTTTATATTGTGAGAATCACAAGACCCAGACCTAGATTTTGATGTATAGTATGTCTCTGAAATATTAAAAATGAAGGCACAGTCGCAGTTTAGAAATTGCCCTTCAAATTTGGAGGGGGCTAGAGTGTAGTTTCAATGAATGTCAATGGACGGCGTGAGTTGCAAACAAATGGTCATATTGTGAAAACTATCAGGACTATGACTTAGCCGTGGACATGTTTAGTGGCAGCAGGGATAGCTGAACGTTTTGATATAAGATTTGTGTAGGTGGGCTTGAAAATGAGGGAGTGGCGGCAGTTTAGAAATCATGTTCTGATTTTCCAGCTTTTGTCATCTCCCACTCTAGTTTCCCCATTCATTCCTATGGGACCAATTTCGCCGCAAAAACGACGATATTTCGTGAACCATTCGGCGAAACGTTCCACAAAGTAATAGCACACCATTCGGGAACAATCCGCACGTTTCGGTATATTACTTGTCTATGTAGTGTAAAAACTGTGGGAGGAGTTAGGGTGGTAAATTTGGCTATAATAAGAATAATAATATATATGTGAGATAACAGTAAGTGGTCTTGCTATGCAAGAACACTTAACTAGAAAAGGTACAATTTCTGGGGAAATTGTGAAAGTGTTCTTGCCTCTACAACTGGAGTGGGCAGAGTAACTGGGTGGGGTGGAGTGGCTTGAGTAACTGTGAAAAGTGTTAAAAAGCTTAATATTTTAAAAAGTATAAATAGTAGTAAAAAAGTTCCATCATTCGCTGAAAGAGCTGAACATTTTTTTCAAAAGTAATTTTTTTTTTCAAAAAATGAATTTTTTTTAATCAAAAATGATTTTTTTTTCTTCAAAAATGATTTTTTTTTTCAAAAGTAATTTTTTTTTTCAAAGGTAATTTTTTTTTTCAAAAATGAATTTTTTTATTTCAAAAATAATTTTTTTTTCGAAATTATTATTTTTTTTAAAGTAATTTTTTTTTCAAAAATAATTTTTTTTTTCAAAAATATTTTTTTTTTCAAAAATATTTTTTTTTTTCAAATATATTTTTTTTTCAAAAATATTTTTTTTTAAAAAAAAAAAAATTTTTTTCAAAAATATTTTTTTTTTTCAAAAATAATTTTTTTTTTTTTCAAAAATATTTTTTTTTTCAAAAATGATTTTTTTTTTCAAAAATTATTTTTTTACTTTTTAAAAAAATTTTTTTTTTTTTTCAAAAATATTTTTTTTTTTACTTGGGGCGGTCATAATGTTTTGGCTGATCATGGGGTGGTCATAATGTTTTGGCTGATCATGGGGTTGTCAGCTTTTGTCACTTCCCACTCTAGTTTTGAACATTTCGCCATTCATTCCTATGGGACCAATTTCGCCGTAAAAACGTCATTTCGTGGACCATTCGGCAAAACATTCCACAAGGTAATAACACACCAATCAGGAACAATCCGCTCGTTTCGGTATATTATTTGTCTCTGTAGTGTGAAAACTGTGGGAGGAGTCTACAAGCATTATCAAGTCTAGCAGATGAAGTCACATGCATTTGGAGTGTCTCAGCATCTTGTGTTTACAACCACTGTTTCCTAGCAACGCTCATGCCCTGTTTATGCTTCCCAAATACTACTTCATCAAAACTGCCCCATCAGAATTACCCCATCAAAACTGCCCCATCATATTCCTCTATTATAAATCAGTACATGGTGTGTCTGTCCCCTCCCCCGGGCTCTGTAATCAGCTGAGATGCTCCAGCCACCTCCCCCCCTGTGTATAACAGAAGCTTTGGTAACCATGGCAACAAAACAAACACTAACAGTGCACTCTGATTAATGGCTAAAATTTCCTGAAATGACCTCTAAACAAATGGCCGTATTTTAAAAACTATACATCCTACAGCGAAGATCTTTATATTGTGAGAATCACAAGACCCAGACCTAGATTTTGATGTATAGTATGTCTCTGAAATATTAAAAATGAAGGCACAGTCGCAGTTTAGAAATTGCCCTTCAAATTTGGAGGGGGCTAGAGTGTAGTTTCAATGAATGTCAATGGACGGCGTGAGTTGCAAACAAATGGTCATATTGTGAAAACTATCAGGACTATGGCTTAGCCGTGGACATGTTTAGTGGCAGCAGGGATAGCTGAACGTTTTGATATAAGATTTGTGTAGGTGGGCTTGAAAATGAGGGAGTGGCGGCAGTTTAGAAATCATGTTCTGATTTTCCAGCTTTTGTCATCTCCCACTCTAGTTTCCCCATTCATTCCTATGGGACCAATTTCGCCGCAAAAATGACGATATTTCGTGAACCATTCGGCGAAATGTTCCACAAAATAATAGCACACCATTCGGGAAAAATCCGCACGTTTCGGTATATTACTTGTCTATGTAGTGTAAAAACTGTGGGAGGAGTTAGGGTGGTAAATTTGGCTATAATAAGAATAATAATATATATGTGAGATAACAGTAAGTGGTCTTGCTATGCAAGAACACTTAATAATATATATGTGAGATAACAGTAAGTGGTCTTGCTATGCAAGAACACTTAATAACTAGAAAAGGTACAATTTCTGGGGAAATTGTGAAAGTGTTCTTGCCTCTACAACTGGAGTGGGCGGAGTAACTGGGTGGGGTGGAGTGGCTTGAGTAACTGTGAAAAGTGTTAAAAAGCTTAATATTTTAAAAAGTATAAATAGTAGTAAAAAAGTTCCATCATTCGCTGAAAGAGCTGAACATTTTTTTCAAAAGTAATTTTTTTTTTCAAAAATGAATTTTTTTTAATCAAAAATGATTTTTTTTTCTTCAAAAATGATTTTTTTTTTCAAAAGTAATTTTTTTTTTCAAAGGTAATTTTTTTTTTCAAAAATGAATTTTTTTTATTTAAAAAAAATAATAATTTCGAAAAAAAAATTATTTTTGAAATAAAAAAAATTCATTTTTGAAAAAAAAAATTACCTTTGAAAAAAAAAATTACTTTTGAAAAAAAAAAATCATTTTTGAAGAAAAAAAATCATTTTTGATTAAAAAAAATTCATTTTTGAAAAAAAAAATTACTTTTGAAAAAATAATAATTTCGAAAAAAAAATTATTTTTGAAAGTAATTTTTTTTTCAAAAATAATTTTTTTTTTTCAAAAATATTTTTTTTTTTCAAATATATTTTTTTTTCAAAAATAATTTTTTTTTTAAAAGAAATTTTTTTTTCAAAAATATTTTTTTTTTTTCAAAAATAATTTTTTTTTTTTTCAAAAATATTTTTTTTTTTCAAAAATTATTTTTTTACTTTTTTCAAAAATTTTTTTTTTTTCAAAAATAATTTTTTTTTAAAAGAAATTTTTTTTTTAAAAATATTTTTTTTTTCAAAAATATTTTTTTTTTTTCAAAAATAATTTTTTTACTTTTTTCAAAAATTTTTTTTTTTTTTCAAAAATATTTTTTTTTTTACATGGGGCGGTCATAATGTTTTGGCTGATCATGGGGTGGTCATAATGTTTTGGCTGATCATGGGGTTGTCAGCTTTTGTCACTTCCCACTCTAGTTTTGAACATTTCGCCATTCATTCCTATGGGACCAATTTCGCCGCAAAAACGTCATTTCGTGGACCATTCGGCAAAACATTCCACAAAAGTAATAACACACCAATCGGGAACAATCCGCTCGTTTCGGTATATTATTTGTCTCTGTAGTGTGAAAACTGTGGGAGGAGTCTACAAGCATTATCAAGTCTAGCAGATGAAGTCACATGCATTTGGGGTGTCTCAGCATCTTGTGTTTACAACCACGGTTTCCTAGCAACGCTCATGCCCTGTTTATGCTTCCCAAATACTGCTTTATCAAAACTGCCCCATCAGAATTACCCCATCAAAACTGCCCCATCATATTCCTCTATTATAAATCAGTACATGGTGTGTCTGTCCCCTCCCCCGGGCTCTGTAATCAGCTGAGATGCTCCAGCCACCTCCCCCCCCTGTGTATAACAGAAGCTTTGGTAACCATGGCAACAAAACAAACACTAACAGTACACTCTGATTAATGGCTAAAATTTCCTGAAATGACCTCTAAACAAATGGCCGTATTTTAAAAACTATACATCCTACAGCGAAGATCTTTATATTGTGAGAATCACAAGACCCAGACCTAGATTTTGATGTATAGTATGTCTCTGAAATATTAAAAATGAAGGCACAGTCGCAGTTTAGAAATTGCCCTTCAAATTTGGAGGGGGCTAGAGTGTAGTTTCAATGAATGTCAATGGACGGCGTGAGTTGCAAACAAATGGTCATATTGTGAAAACTATCAGGACTATGGCTTAGCCGTGGACATGTTTAGTGGCAGCAGGGATAGCTGAACGTTTTGATATAAGATTTGTGTAGGTGGGCTTGAAAATGAGGGAGTGGCGGCAGTTTAGAAATCATGTTCTGATTTTCCAGCTTTTGTCATCTCCCACTCTAGTTTCCCCATTCATTCCTATGGGACCAATTTCGCCGCAAAAACGACGATATTTCGTGAACCATTCGGCGAAACGTTCTACAAAGTAATAGCACACCATTCGGGAACAATCCGCACGTTTCGGTATATTACTTGTCTATGTAGTGTAAAAACTGTGGGAGGAGTTAGGGTGGTAAATTTGGCTATAATAATAAGAATAACTAGAAAAGGTACAATTTCTGGGGAAATTGTGAAAGTGTTCTTGCCTCTACAACTGGAGTGGGCGGAGTAACTGGGTGGGGTGGGGTGGCTTGAGTAACTGTGAAAAGTGTTAAAAAGCTTAATATTTTAAAAAGTATAAATAGTAGTAAAAAAGTTCCATCATTCGCTGAAAGAGCTGAACATTTTTTTCAAAAGTAATTTTTTTTTTCAAAAATGATTTTTTTTTAATCAAAAATGATTTTTTTTTCTTCAAAAATGATTTTTTTTTCAAAAGTAATTTTTTTTTTCAAAGGTAATTTTTTTTTTCAAAAATGAATTTTTTTATTTCAAAAATAATTTTTTTTTTAAAGTAATTTTTTTTTCAAAAATAATTTTTTTTTCAAAAATATTTTTTTTTTCAAATATATTTTTTTTTCAAAAATATTTTTTTTTTTCAAAAATAATTTTTTTTTTCAAAAATATTTTTTTTTTTCAAAAATATTTTTTTTTTTCAAATATATATTTTTTTTCAAAAATAATTTTTTTTTAAAAAAATTTTTTTTTCAAAAATATTTTTTTTTTCAAAAATAATTTTTTTTTTTTCAAAAATATTTTTTTTTTCAAAAATGATTTTTTTTTTCAAAAATTATTTTTTTACTTTTTAAAAAAAAATTTTTTTTTTTTCAAAAATATTTTTTTTTTTACTTGGGGCGGTCATAATGTTTTGGCTGATCATGGGGTGGTCATAATGTTTTGGCTGATCATGGGGTTGTCAGCTTTTGTCACTTCCCACTCTAGTTTTGAACATTTCGCCATTCATTCCTATGGGACCAATTTCGCCGTAAAAACGTCATTTCGTGGACCATTCGGCAAAACATTCCACAAAGTAATAACACACCAATCGGGAACAATCCGCTCGTTTCGGTATATTATTTGTCTCTGTAGTGTGAAAACTGTGGGAGGAGTCTACAAGCATTATCAAGTCTAGCAGATGAAGTCACATGCATTTGGAGTGTCTCAGCATCTTGTGTTTACAACCACTGTTTCCTAGCAACGCTCATGCCCTGTTTATGCTTCCCAAATACTACTTCATCAAAACTGCCCCATCAGAATTACCCCATCAAAACTGCCCCATCATATTCCTCTATTATAAATCAGTACATGGTGTGTCTGTCCCCTCCCCCGGGCTCTGTAATCAGCTGAGATGCTCCAGCCACCTTCCCCCCTGTGTATAACAGAAGCTTTGGTAACCATGGCAACAAAACAAACACTAACAGTGCACTCTGATTAATGGCTAAAATTTCCTGAAATGACCTCTAAACAAATGGCCGTATTTTAAAAACTATACATCCTACAGCGAAGATCTTTATATTGTGAAAATCACAAGACCCAGACCTAGATTTTGATGTATAGTATGTCTCTGAAATATTAAAAATGAAGGCACAGTCGCAGTTTAGAAATTGCCCTTCAAATTTGGAGGGGGCTAGAGTGTAGTTTCAATGAATGTCAATGGACGGCGTGAGTTGCAAACAAATGGTCATATTGTGAAAACTATCAGGACTATGGCTTAGCCGTGGACATGTTTAGTGGCAGCAGGGATAGCTGAACGTTTTGATATAAGATTTGTGTAGGTGGGCTTGAAAATGAGGGAGTGGCGGCAGTTTAGAAATCATGTTCTGATTTTCCAGCTTTTGTCATCTCCCACTCTAGTTTCCCCATTCATTCCTATGGGACCAATTTTGCCGCAAAAATGACGATATTTCGTGAACCATTCGGCGAAATGTTCCACAAAATAATAGCACACCATTCGGGAAAAATCCGCACGTTTCGGTATATTACTTGTCTATGTAGTGTAAAAACTGTGGGAGGAGTTAGGGTGGTAAATTTGGCTATAATAAGAATAAGAACTAGAAAAGGTACAATTTCTGGGGAAATTGTGAAAGTGTTCTTGCCTCTACAACTGGAGTGGGCGGAGTAACTGGGTGGGGTGGCTTGAGTAACTGTGAAAAGTGTTAAAAAGCTTAATATTTTAAAAAGTATAAATAGTAGTAAAAAAGTTCCATCATTCGCTGAAAGAGCTGAACATTTTTTTCAAAAGTAATTTTTTTTTTCAAAAATGAATTTTTTTTAATCAAAAATGATTTTTTTTTCTTCAAAAATGATTTTTTTTTCAAAAGTAATTTTTTTTTTCAAAGGTAATTTTTTTTTTCAAAAATGAATTTTTTTATTTCAAAAATAATTTTTTTTTCGAAATTATTATTTTTTTTAAAGTAATTTTTTTTTCAAAAATAATTTTTTTTTTCAAAAATATTTTTTTTTTCAAATATATTTTTTTTTCAAAAATAATTTTTTTTTTAAAAGAAATTTTTTTTTCAAAAATATTTTTTTTTTTTCAAAAATAATTTTTTTTTTTTCAAAAATATATATTTTTTTTTCAAAAATGATTTTTTTTTTCAAAAATTATTTTTTTACTTTTTTCAAAAATTTTTTTTTTTTTTCAAAAATATTTTTTTTTTACATGGGGCGGTCATAATGTTTTGGCTGATCATGGGGTGGTCATAATGTTTTGGCTGATCATGGGGTTGTCAGCTTTTGTCACTTCCCACTCTAGTTTTGAACATTTCGCCATTCATTCCTATGGGACCAATTTCGCCGCAAAAACGTCATTTCGTGGACCATTCGGCAAAACATTCCACAAAGTAATAACACACCAATCGGGAACAATCCGCTCGTTTCGGTATATTATTTGTCTCTGTAGTGTGAAAACTGTGGGAGGAGTCTACAAGCATTATCAAGTCTAGCAGATGAAGTCACATGCATTTGGAGTGTCTCAGCATCTTGTGTTTACAACCACTGTTTCCTAGCAACGCTCATGCCCTGTTTATGCTTCCCAAATACTGCTTCATCAAAACTGCCCCATCAGAATTACCCCATCAAAACTGCCCCATCATATTCCTCTATTATAAATCAGTACATGGTGTGTCTGTCCCCTCCCCCGGGCTCTGTAATCAGAGCTAACATGCTCCAGCCACCTCCCCCCCTGTGTATAACAGAAGCTTTGGTAACCATGGCAACAAAACAAACACAGTACATGATTAATGGCTAAAATTTCCTGAAATGACCTCTAAACAAATGGCCGTATTTTAAAAACTATACATCCTACAGCGAAGATCTTTATATTGTGAGAATCACAAGACCCAGACCTAGATTTTGATGTATAGTATGTCTCTGAAATATTAAAATTGAAGGCACGGTCGCAGTTTAGAAATTGCCCTTCAAATTTGAAGGGGCTAGAGTGTAGTTTCAATGAATGTCAATGGACGGTGTGAGTTGCAAACAAATGGTCATATTGTGAAAACTATCAGGACTATGGCTTAGCTGTGGACATGTTTAGTGGCAGCAGGGATAGCTGAACGTTTTGATATAAGATTCGTGTAGGTGGGCTTGAAAATGAGGGAGTGGCGGCAGTTTAGAAATCATGTTCTGATTTTCCAGCTTTTGTCATCTCCCACTCTAGCTTCCCCATTCATTCCTATGGGACCAATTTCGCCGCAAAAATGACGATATTTCGTGAACCATTCGGCGAAACGTTCCACAAAGTAATAGCACACCATTCGGGAACAATCCGCACGTTTCGGTATATTACTTGTCTATGTAGTGTAAAAACTGTGGGAGGAGTTAGGGTGGTAAATTTGGCTATAATAAGAATAATAATATATATGTGAGATAACAGTAAGTGGTCTTGCTATGCAAGAACACTTAATAACTAGAAAAGGTACAATTTCTGGGGAAATTGTGAAAGTGTTCTTGCTTCTACAACTGGAGTGGGCGGAGTAACTGGGTGGGGTGGAGTGGCTTGAGTAACTGTGAAAAGTGTTAAAAAGCTTAATATTTTAAAAAGTATAAATAGTAGTAAAAAAGTTCCATCATTCGCTGAAAGAGCTGAACATTTTTTTCAAAAGTAATTTTTTTTTTCAAAAAATGAATTTTTTTTAATCAAAAATGATTTTTTTTTCTTCAAAAATGATTTTTTTTTTCAAAAGTAATTTTTTTTTTCAAAAGGTAATTTTTTTTTTCAAAAATGAATTTTTTTATTTCAAAAATAATTTTTTTTTCGAAATTATTATTTTTTTTAAAGTAATTTTTTTTTCAAAAATAATTTTTTTTTTTCAAAAATATTTTTTTTTTTCAAATATATTTTTTTTTCAAAAATAATTTTTTTTAAAAGAAATTTTTTTTTCAAAAATATTTTTTTTTTTCAAAAATAATTTTTTTTTTTTCAAAAATAATTTTTTTTTCAAAAATATATTTTTTTTTTTCAAAAATGATTTTTTTTTTTCAAAAATTATTTTTTTACTTTTTTCAAAAATTATTTTTTTACTTTTTTCAAAAATTTTTTTTTTTTTTCAAAAATATATTTTTTTTTACATGGGGCGGTCATAATGTTTTGGCTGATCATGGGGTGGTCATAATGTTTTGGCTGATCATGGGGTTGTCAGCTTTTGTCACTTCCCACTCTAGTTTTGAACATTTCGCCATTCATTCCTATGGGACCAATTTCGCCGCAAAAACGTCATTTCGTGGACCATTCGGCAAAACATTCCACAAAGTAATAACACACCAATCGGGAACAATCCGCTCGTTTCGGTATATTATTTGTCTCTGTAGTGTGAAAACTGTGGGAGGAGTCTACAAGCATTATCAAGTCTAGCAGATGAAGTCACATGCATTTGGAGTGTCTCAGCATCTTGTGTTTACAACCACTGTTTCCTAGCAACGCTCATGCCCTGTTTATGCTTCCCAAATACTGCTTCATCAAAACTGCCCCATCAGAATTACCCCATCAAAACTGCCCCATCATATTCCTCTATTATAAATCAGTACATGGTGTGTCTGTCCCCTCCCCCGGGCTCTGTAATCAGCTGAGATGCTCCAGCCACCTTCCCCCCTGTGTATAACAGAAGCTTTGGTAACCATGGCAACAAAACAAACACTAACAGTAGACTCTGATTAATGGCTAAAATTTCCTGAAATGACCTCTAAACAAATGGCCGTATTTTAAAAACTATACATCCTACAGCGAAGATCTTTATATTGTGAGAATCACAAGACCCAGACCTAGATTTTGATGTATAGTATGTCTCTGAAATATTAAAAATGAAGGCACAGTCGCAGTTTAGAAATTGCCCTTCAAATTTGGAGGGGGCTAGAGTGTAGTTTCAATGAATGTCAATGGACGGCGTGAGTTGCAAACAAATGGTCATATTGTGAAAAATATCAGGACTATGGCTTAGCCGTGGACATGTTTAGTGGCAGCAGGGATAGCTGAACGTTTTGATATAAGATTTGTGTAGGTGGGCTTGAAAATGAGGGAGTGGCGGCAGTTTAGAAATCATGTTCTGATTTTCCAGCTTTTGTCATCTCCCACTCTAGTTTCCCCATTCATTCCTATGGGACCAATTTCGCCGCAAAAATGACGATATTTCGTGAACCATTCGGCGAAATGTTCCACAAAATAATAGCACACCATTCGGGAAAAATCCGCACGTTTCGGTATATTACTTGTCTATGTAGTGTAAAAACTGTGGGAGGAGTTAGGGTGGTAAATTTGGCTATAATAAGAATAATAATATATATGTGAGATAACAGTAAGTGGTCTTGCTATGCAAGAACACTTAATAATATATATGTGAGATAACAGTAAGTGGTCTTGCTATGCAAGAACACTTAATAATATATATGTGAGATAACAGTAAGTGGTCTTGCTATGCAAGAACACTTAATAACTAGAAAAGGTACAATTTCTGGGGAAATTGTGAAAAGTGTTCTTGCCTCTACAACTGGAGTGGGCGGAGTAACTGGGTGGAGTGGAGTGGCTTGAGTAACTGTGAAAAGTGTTAAAAAGCTTAATATTTTAAAAAGTATAAATAGTAGTAAAAAAGTTCCATCATTCGCTGAAAGAGCTGAACATTTTTTTCAAAAGTAATTTTTTTTTTCAAAAAATGATTTTTTTTTAATCAAAAATGATTTTTTTTTCTTCAAAAATGATTTTTTTTTTCAAAAGTAATTTTTTTTTTCAAAGGTAATTTTTTTTTTCAAAAATGAATTTTTTTATTTCAAAAATAATTTTTTTTTCGAAATTATTATTTTTTTTAAAGTAATTTTTTTTTCAAAAATATTTTTTTTTTTCAAAAATATTTTTTTTTTCAAATATATTTTTTTTTCAAAAAATATTTTTTTACTTTTTAAAAAAAAATTTTTTTTTTTTCAAAAATATTTTTTTTTTTACTTGGGGCGGTCATAATGTTTTGGCTGATCATGGGGTGGTCATAATGTTTTGGCTGATCATGGGGTTGTCAGCTTTTGTCACTTCCCACTCTAGTTTTGAACATTTCGCCATTCATTCCTATGGGACCAATTTCGCCGTAAAAACGTCATTTCGTGGACCATTCGGCAAAACATTCCACAAAGTAATAACACACCAATCGGGAACAATCCGCTCGTTTCGGTATATTATTTGTCTCTGTAGTGTGAAAACTGTGGGAGGATTCTACAAGCATTATCAAGTCTAGCAGATGAAGTCACATGCATTTGGAGTGTCTCAGCATCTTGTGTTTACAACCACTGTTTCCTAGCAACGCTCATGCCCTGTTTATGCTTCCCAAATACTACTTCATCAAAACTGCCCCATCAGAATTACCCCATCAAAACTGCCCCATCATATTCCTCTATTATAAATCAGTACATGGTGTGTCTGTCCCCTCCCCCGGGCTCTGTAATCAGCTGAGATGCTCCAGCCACCTTCCCCCCTGTGTATAACAGAAGCTTTGGTAACCATGGCAACAAAACAAACACTAACAGTGCACTCTGATTAATGGCTAAAATTTCCTGAAATGACCTCTAAACAAATGGCCGTATTTTAAAAACTATACATCCTACAGCGAAGATCTTTATATTGTGAGAATCACAAGACCCAGACCTAGATTTTGATACATAGTATGTCTCTGAAATATTAAAAATGAAGGCACAGTCGCAGTTTAGAAATTGCCCTTCAAATTTGGAGGGGGCTAGAGTGTAGTTTCAATGAATGTCAATGGACAGCGTGAGTTGCAAACAAATGGTCATATTGTGAAAACTATCAGGACTATGGCTTAGCCGTGGACATGTTTAGTGACAGCAGGGATAGCTGAACGTTTTGATATAAGATTTGTGTAGGTGGGCTTGAAAATGAGGGAGTGGCGGCAGTTTAGAAATCATGTTCTGATTTTCCAACTTTTGTCATCTCCCACTCTAGTTTCCCCATTCATTCCTATGGGACCAATTTCGCCGCAAAAATGACGATATTTTGTGAACCATTCGGCGAAACGTTCCACAAAATAATAGCACACCATTCGGGAACAATCCGCACGTTTCGGTATATTACTTGTCTATGTAGTGTAAAAACTGTGGGAGGAGTTAGGGTGGTAAATTTGGCTATAATAATAAGAATAACTAGAAAAGGTACAATTTCTGGGGAAATTGTGAAAGTGTTCTTGCCTCTACAACTGGAGTGGGCGGAGTAACTGGGTGGGGTGGAGTGGCTTGAGTAACTGTGAAAAGTGTTAAAGAGCTTAATATTTTAAAAAGTATAAATAGTAGTAAAAAAGTTCCATCATTCGCTGAAAGAGCTGAACATTTTTTTCAAAAGTAATTTTTTTTTTCAAAAATGAATTTTTTTTAATCAAAAATGATTTTTTTTTCTTCAAAAATGATTTTTTTTTTCAAAAGTAATTTTTTTTTTTCAAAAATGAATTTTTTTATTTCAAAAATAATTTTTTTTTCGAAATTATTATTTTTTTTAAAGTAATTTTTTTTTCAAAAATAATTTTTTTTTTTTTTAAATATTTTTTTTTTTCAATATTTTTTTTTCAAAAATATTTTTTTTTTTTAAAAGAAGTTTTTTTTTCAAAAATATTTTTTTTTTTCAAAAATATTTTTTTTTTTCAAAAATATTTTTTTTTTTCAAAAATATTTTTTTTTTTACATGGGGCGGTCATAATGTTTTGGCTGATCATGGGGTGGTCATAATGTTTTGGCCGATCATGGGGTTGTCAGCTTTTGTCACTTCCCACTCTAGTTTTGAACATTTCGCCATTCATTCCTATGGGACCAATTTCGCCGCAAAAACGTCATTTCGTGGACCATTCGGCAAAACATTCCACAAAGTAATAACACACCAATCGGGAACAATCCGCTCGTTTCGGTATATTATTTGTCTCTGTAGTGTGAAAACTGTGGGAGGAGTCTACAAGCATTATCAAGTCTAGCAGATGAAGTCACATGCATTTGGGGTGTCTCAGCATCTTGTGTTTACAACCACTGTTTCCTAGCAACGCTCATGCCCTGTTTATGCTTCCCAAATACTGCTTCATCAAAACTGCCCCATCAGAATTACCCCATTAAAACTGCTCCATCATATTCCTCTATTATAAATCAGTACATGGTGTGTCTGTCCCCTCCCCCGGGCTCTGTAATCAGAGCTGACATGCTCCAGCCACCTCCCCCCCTGTGTATAACAGAAGCTTTGGTAACCATGGCAACAAAACAAACACAGTACATGATTAATGGCTAAAATTTCCTGAAATGACCTCTAAACAAATGGCCGTATTTTAAAAACTATACATCCTACAGCGAAGATCTTTATATTGTGAGAATCACAAGACCCAGACCTAGATTTTGATGTATAGTATGTCTCTGAAATATTAAAATTGAAGGCACGGTCGCAGTTTAGAAATTGCCCTTCAAATTTGAAGGGGCTAGAGTGTAGTTTCAATGAATGTCAATGGACGGTGTGAGTTGCAAACAAATGGTCATATTGTGAAAACTATCAGGACTATGGCTTAGCCGTGGACATGTTTAGTGGCAGCAGGGATAGCTGAACGTTTTGATATAAGATTCGTGTAGGTGGGCTTGAAAATGAGGGAGTGGCGGCAGTTTAGAAATCATGTTCTGATTTTCCAGCTTTTGTCATCTCCCACTCTAGCTTCCCCATTCATTCCTATGGGACCAATTTCGCCGCAAAAATGACGATATTTCGTGAACCATTCGGCGAAACGTTCCACAAAGTAATAGCACACCATTCGGGAACAATCCGCACGTTTCGGTATATTACTTGTCTCTGTAGTGTAGAAACTGTGGGAGGAGTTAGGGTGGTAAATTTGGCTATAATAATAAGAATAACTAGAAAAGGTACAATTTCTGGGGAAATTGTGAAAGTGTTCTTGCCTCTACAACTGGAGTGGGCGGAGTAACTGGGTGGAGTGGCTTGAGTAACTGTGAAAAGTGTTAAAAAGCTTAATATTTTAAAAAGTATAAATAGTAGTAAAAAAGTTCCATCATTCGCTGAAAGAGCTGAACATTTTTTTCAAAAGTAATTTTTTTTTTCAAAAAATGAATTTTTTTTAATCAAAAATGATTTTTTTTTCTTCAAAAATGATTTTTTTTTTCAAAAGTAATTTTTTTTTTCAAAGGTAATTTTTTTTTTCAAAAATGAATTTTTTTATTTCAAAAATAATTTTTTTTTCGAAATTATTATTTTTTTTAAAGTAATTTTTTTTTCAAAAATAATTTTTTTTTTTCAAAAATATTTTTTTTTTTCAAAAATATTTTTTTTTTTCAAATATATTTTTTTTTCAAAAATAATTTTTTTTTTAAAAGTAATTTTTTTTTCAAAAATATTTTTTTTTTCAAAAATAATTTTTTTTTTTCAAAAATATTTTTTTTTTCAAAAATATTTTTTTTTTTTTCAAAAATGATTTTTTTTTTTCAAAAATTATTTTTTTACTTTTTTCAAAAATTATTTTTTTTTTTCAAAAATATTTTTTTTTTTACATGGGGCGGTCATAATGTTTTGGCTGATCATGGGGTGGTCATAATGTTTTGGCTGATCATGGGGTTGTCAGCTTTTGTCACTTCCCACTCTAGTTTTGAACATTTCGCCATTCATTCCTATGGGACCAATTTCGCCGTAAAAACGTCATTTCGTGGACCATTCGGCAAAACATTCCACAAGGTAATAACACACCAATCGGGAACAATCCGCTCGTTTCGGTATATTATTTGTCTCTGTAGTGTGAAAACTGTGGGAGGAGTCTACAAGCATTATCAAGTCTAGCAGATGAAGTCACATGCATTTGGAGTGTCTCAGCATCTTGTGTTTACAACCACTGTTTCCTAGCAACGCTCATGCCCTGTTTATGCTTCCCAAATACTACTTCATCAAAACTGCCCCATCAGAATTACCCCATCAAAACTGCCCCATCATATTCCTCTATTATAAATCAGTACATGGTGTGTCTGTCCCCTCCCCCGGGCTCTGTAATCAGCTGAGATGCTCCAGCCACCTTCCCCCCTGTGTATAACAGAAGCTTTGGTAACCATGGCAACAAAACAAACACTAAGAGTACACTCTGATTAATGGCTAAAATTTCCTGAAATGACCTCTAAACAAATGGCCGTATTTTAAAAACTATACATCCTACAGCGAAGATCTTTATATTGTGAGAATCACAAGACCCAGACCTAGATTTTGATGTATAGTATGTCTCTGAAATATTAAAAATGAAGGCACAGTCGCAGTTTAGAAATTGCCCTTCAAATTTGGAGGGGGCTAGAGTGTAGTTTCAATGAATGTCAATGGACGGCGTGAGTTGCAAACAAATGGTCATATTGTGAAAACTATCAGGACTATGGCTTAGCCGTGGACATGTTTAGTGGCAGCAGGGATAGCTGAACGTTTTGATATAAGATTTGTGTAGGTGGGCTTGAAAATGAGGGAGTGGCGGCAGTTTAGAAATCATGTTCTGATTTTCCAGCTTTTGTCATCTCCCACTCTAGTTTCCCCATTCATTCCTATGGGACCAATTTCGCCGCAAAAATGACGATATTTCGTGAACCATTCGGCGAAATGTTCCACAAAATAATAGCACACCATTCGGGAAAAATCCGCACGTTTCGGTATATTACATGTCTATGTAGTGTAAAAACTGTGGGAGGAGTTAGGGTGGTAAATTTGGCTATAATAATAAGAATAAGAATAACTAGAAAAGGTACAATTTCTGGGGAAATTGTGAAAGTGTTCTTGCCTCTACAACTGGAGTGGGCGGAGTAACTGGGTGGGGTGGAGTGGCTTGAGTAACTGTGAAAAGTGTTAAAAAGCTTAATATTTTAAAAAGTATAAATAGTAGTAAAAAAGTTCCATCATTCGCTGAAAGAGCTGAACATTTTTTTCAAAAGTAATTTTTTTTTTCAAAAAATGAATTTTTTTTAATCAAAAATGATTTTTTTTTCTTCAAAAATGATTTTTTTTTTCAAAAGTAATTTTTTTTTTCAAAGGTAATTTTTTTTTTCAAAAATGAATTTTTTTATTTCAAAAATAATTTTTTTTTCAAAATTATTATTTTTTTTAAAGTAATTTTTTTTTCAAAAATAATTTTTTTTTTTCAAAAATATTTTTTTTTCAAATATATATTTTTTTCAAAAATAATTTTTTTTAAAAAAAAATTTTTTTTCAAAAATATTTTTTTTTTCAAAAATAATTTTTTTTTTTCAAAAATATTTTTTTTTTCAAAAATTATTTTTTTACTTTTTAAAAATTTTTTTTTTTTTTTCAAAAATATTTTTTTTTTTACTTGGGGCGGTCATAATGTTTTGGCTGATCATGGGGTGGTCATAATGTTTTGGCTGATCATGGGGTTGTCAGCTTTTGTCACTTCCCACTCTAGTTTTGAACATTTCGCCATTCATTCCTATGGGACCAATTTCGCCGTAAAAACGTCATTTCGTGGACCATTCGGCAAAACATTCCACAAGGTAATAACACACCAATCGGGAACAATCCGCTCGTTTCGGTATATTATTTGTCTCTGTAGTGTGAAAACTGTGGGAGGAGTCTACAAGCATTATCAAGTCTAGCAGATGAAGTCACATGCATTTGGAGTGTCTCAGCATCTTGTGTTTACAACCACTGTTTCCTAGCAACGCTCATGCCCTGTTTATGCTTCCCAAATACTACTTCATCAAAACTGCCCCATCAGAATTACCCCATCAAAACTGCCCCATCATATTCCTCTATTATAAATCAGTACATGGTGTGTCTGTCCCCTCCCCCGGGCTCTGTAATCAGCTGAGATGCTCCAGCCACCTTCCCCCCTGTGTATAACAGAAGCTTTGGTAACCATGGCAACAAAACAAACACTAACAGTGCACTCTGATTAATGGCTAAAATTTCCTGAAATGACCTCTAAACAAATGGCCGTATTTTAAAAACTATACATCCTACAGCGAAGATCTTTATATTGTGAGAATCACAAGACCCAGACCTAGATTTTGATGTATAGTATGTCTCTGAAATATTAAAAATGAAGGCACAGTCACAGTTTAGAAATTGCCCTTCAAATTTGGAGGGGGCTAGAGTGTAGTTTCAATGAATGTCAATGGACGGCGTGAGTTGCAAACAAATGGTCATATTGTGAAAACTATCAGGACTATGGCTTAGCCGTGGACATGTTTAGTGGCAGCAAGGATAGCTGAACGTTTTGATATAAGATTTGTGTAGGTGGGCTTGAAAATGAGGGAGTGGCGGCAGTTTAGAAATCATGTTCTGATTTTCCAGCTTTTGTCATCTCCCACTCTAGTTTCCCCATTCATTCCTATGGGACCAATTTCGCCGCAAAAATGACGATATTTCGTGAACCATTCGGCGAAATGTTCCACAAAATAATAGCACACCATTCGGGAAAAATCCGCACGTTTCGGTATATTACTTGTCTATGTAGTGTAAAAACTGTGGGAGGAGTTAGGGTGGTAAATTTGGCTATAATAAGAATAAGAATAATAATATATATGTGAGATAACAGTAAGTGGTCTTGCTATGCAAGAACACTTAATAACTAGAAAAGGTACAATTTCTGGGGAAATTGTGAAAGTGTTCTTGCCTCTACAACTGAAGTGGGCGGAGTAACTGGGTGGGGTGGAGTGGCTTGAGTAACTGTGAAAAGTGTTAAAAAGCTTAATATTTTAAAAAGTATAAATAGTAGTAAAAAAGTTCCATCATTCGCTGAAAGAGCTGAACATTTTTTTCAAAAGTAATTTTTTTTTCAAAAATGATTTTTTTTTAATCAAAAATGATTTTTTTTTCTTCAAAAATGATTTTTTTTTTCAAAAGTAATTTTTTTTTTCAAAGGTAATTTTTTTTTTCAAAAATGAATTTTTTTATTTCAAAAATAATTTTTTTTTCGAAATTATTATTTTTTTTAAAGTAATTTTTTTTTTCAAAAATAATTTTTTTTTTTCAAAAATAATTTTTTTTCAAAAATAATTTTTTTTTTCAAATATATTTTTTTTTCAAAAATTTTTTTTTTTTAAAGAAATTTTTTTTTCAAAAATATTTTTTTTTTTTCAAAAATAATTTTTTTTTTTTTTCAAAAATAATTTTTTTTTTTCAAAAATATATATTTTTTTTTTCAAAAATGATTTTTTTTTTTCAAAAATTATTTTTTTACTTTTTTCAAAATTTTTTTTTTTTTTTCAAAAATATTTTTTTTTTTACATGGGACGGTCATAATGTTTTGGCTGATCATGGGGTGGTCATAATGTTTTGGCTGATCATGGGGTTGTCAGCTTTTGTCACTTCCCACTCTAGTTTTGAACATTTCGCCATTCATTCCTATGGGACCAATTTCGCCGCAAAAACGTCATTTCGTGGACCATTCGGCAAAACATTCCACAAAGTAATAACACACCAATCGGGAAAAATCCACTCGTTTCAGTATATTATTTGTCTCTGTAGTGTGAAAACTGTGGGAGGAGTCTACAAGCATTATCAAGTCTAGCAGATGAAGTCACATGCATTTGGAGTGTCTCAGCATCTTGTGTTTACAACCACTGTTTCCTAGCAACGCTCATGCCCTGTTTATGCTTCCCAAATACTACTTCATCAAAACTGCCCCATCAGAATTACCCCATCAAAACTGCCCCATCATATTCCTCTATTATAAATCAGTACATGGTGTGTCTGTCCCCTCCCCCGGGCTCTGTAATAAGCTGAGATGCTCCAGCCACCTTCCCCCCTGTGTATAACAGAAGCTTTGGTAACCATGGCAACAAAACAAACACTAGCAGTACACTCTGATTAATGGCTAAAATTTCCTGAAATGACCTCTAAACAAATGGCCGTATTTTAAAAACTATACATCCTACAGCGAAGATCTTTATATTGTGAGAATCACAAGACCCAGACCTAGATTTTGATACATAGTATGTCTCTGAAATATTAAAAATGAAGGCACAGTCGCAGTTTAGAAATTGCCCTTCAAATTTGGAGGGGGCTAGAGTGTAGTTTCAATGAATGTCAATGGACGGCGTGAGTTGCAAACAAATGGTCATATTGTGAAAAATATCAGGACTATGGCTTAGCCGTGGACATGTTTAGTGGCAGCAGGGATAGCTGAACGTTTTGATATAAGATTTGTGTAGGTGGGCTTGAAAATGAGGGAGTGGCGGCAGTTTAGAAATCATGTTCTGATTTTCCAGCTTTTGTCATCTCCCACTCTAGTTTCCCCATTCATTCCTATGGGACCAATTTCGCCGCAAAAATGACGATATTTCGTGAACCATTCGGCGAAATGTTCCACAAAATAATAGCACACCATTCGGGAACAATCCGCACGTTTCGGTATATTACTTGTCTATGTAGTGTAAAAACTGTGGGAGGAGTTAGGGTGGTAAATTTGGCTATAATAAGAATAAGAATAATAATATATATGTGAGATAACAGTAAGTGGTCTTGCTATGCAAGAACACTTAATAATAATATATATGTGAGATAACAGTAAGTGGTCTTGCTATGCAAGAACACTTAACTAGAAAAGGTACAATTTCTGGGGAAATTGTGAAAGTGTTCTTGCCTCTACAACTGGAGTGGGCGGAGTAACTGGGTGGGGTGGAGTGGCTTGAGTAACTGTGAAAAGTGTTAAAAAGCTTAATATTTTAAAAAGTATAAATAGTAGTAAAAAAGTTCCATCATTCGCTGAAAGAGCTGAACATTTTTTTCAAAAGTAATTTTTTTTTTCAAAAATGAATTTTTTTTAATCAAAAATGATTTTTTTTTCTTCAAAAATGATTTTTTTTTCAAAAGTAATTTTTTTTTTCAAAGGTAATTTTTTTTTTCAAAAATGAATTTTTTTATTTCAAAAATAATTTTTTTTTCGAAATTATTATTTTTTTTAAAGTAATTTTTTTTTCAAAAATAATTTTTTTTTTCAAAAATATTTTTTTTTTCAAATATATTTTTTTTTCAAAAATAATTTTTTTTTTAAAAGAAATTTTTTTTTCAAAAATATTTTTTTTTTTCAAAAATATTTTTTTTTCAAAAATATTTTTTTTTCAAAAATATTTTTTTTCAAAAATATATATTTTTTTTTCAAAAATGATTTTTTTTTTTCAAAAATTATTTTTTTACTTTTTTCAAAAATTTTTTTTTTTTTCAAAAATATTTTTTTTTTACATGGGGCGGTCATAATGTTTTGGCTGATCATGGGGTGGTCATAATGTTTTGGCTGATCATGGGGTTGTCAGCTTTTGTCACTTCCCACTCTAGTTTTGAACATTTCGCCATTCATTCCTATGGGACCAATTTCGCCGCAAAAACGTCATTTCGTGGACCATTCGGCAAAACATTCCACAAAGTAATAACACACCAATCGGGAACAATCCGCTCGTTTCGGTATATTATTTGTCTCTGTAGTGTGAAAACTGTGGGAGGAGTCTACAAGCATTATCAAGTCTAGCAGATGAAGTCACATGCATTTGGAGTGTCTCAGCATCTTGTGTTTACAACCACTGTTTCCTAGCAACGCTCATGCCCTGTTTATGCTTCCCAAATACTACTTCATCAAAACTGCCCCATCAGAATTACCCCATCAAAACTGCCCCATCATATTCCTGTATTATAAATCAGTACATGGTGTGTCTGTCCCCTCCCCCGGGCTCTGTAATCAGCTGAGATGCTCCAGCCACCTTCCCCCCTGTGTATAACAGAAGCTTTGGTAACCATGGCAACAAAACAAACACTAACAGTACACTCTGATTAATGGCTAAAATTTCCTGAAATGACCTCTAAACAAATGGCCGTATTTTAAAAACTATACATCCTACAGCGAAGATCTTTATATTGTGAGAATCACAAGACCCAGACCTAGATTTTGATACATAGTATGTCTCTGAAATATTAAAAATGAAGGCACAGTCGCAGTTTAGAAATTGCCCTTCAAATTTGGAGGGGGCTAGAGTGTAGTTTCAATGAATGTCAATGGACGGCGTGAGTTGCAAACAAATGGTCATATTGTGAAAACTATCAGGACTATGGCTTAGCCGTGGACATGTTTAGTGGCAGCAGGGATAGCTGAACGTTTTGATATAAGATTTGTGTAGGTGGGCTTGAAAATGAGGGAGTGGCGGCAGTTTAGAAATCATGTTCTGATTTTCCAGCTTTTGTCATCTCCCACTCTAGTTTCCCCATTCATTCCTATGGGACCAATTTCGCCGCAAAAATGACGATATTTTGTGAACCATTCGGCGAAACGTTCCACAAAATAATAGCACACCATTCGGGAACAATCCGCACGTTTCGGTATATTACTTGTCTATGTAGTGTAAAAACTGTGGGAGGAGTTAGGGTGGTAAATTTGGCTATAATAATAAGAATAATAATATATATGTGAGATAACAGTAAGTGGTCTTGCTATGCAAGAACACTTAATAACTAGAAAAGGTACAATTTCTGGGGAAATTGTGAAAGTGTTCTTGCCTCTACAACTGGAGTGGGCGGAGTAACTGGGTGGGGTGGAGTGGCTTGAGTAACTGTGAAAAGTGTTAAAAAGCTTAATATTTTAAAAAGTATAAATAGTAGTAAAAAAGTTCCATCATTCGCTGAAAGAGCTGAACATTTTTTTCAAAAGTAATTTTTTTTTTCAAAAATGAATTTTTTTTAATCAAAAATGATTTTTTTTAAATCAAAAATGATTTTTTTTTCTTCAAAAATGATTTTTTTTTTCAAAGGTAATTTTTTTTTTCAAAAATGAATTTTTTTATTTCAAAAATAATTTTTTTTTCGAAATTATTATTTTTTTTAAAGTAATTTTTTTTTCAAAAATAATTTTTTTTTTTCAAAAATATTTTTTTTTTCAAATATATTTTTTTTTTTCAAAAATAATTTTTTTTTTAAAAGTAATTTTTTTTTCAAAAATATTTTTTTTTTCAAAAATAATTTTTTTTTTTTCAAAAATATTTTTTTTTTCAAAAATATATTTTTTTTTTTCAAAAATGATTTTTTTACTTTTTACAAAAATTAATTTTTTTACTTTATTCAAAAATTATTTTTTTTTTCAAAAATATTTTTTTTTTTACATGGGGCGGTCATAATGTTTTGGCTGATCATGGGGTGGTCATAATGTTTTGGCTGATCATGGGGTTGTCAGCTTTTGTCACTTCCCACTCTAGTTTTGAACATTTCGCCATTCATTCCTATGGGACCAATTTCGCCGCAAAAACGTCATTTCGTGGACCATTCGGCAAAACATTCCACAAAGTAATAACACGCCAATCGGGAACAATCCGCTTGTTTCGGTATATTATTTGTCTCTGTAGTGTGAAAACTGTGGGAGGAGTCTACAAGCATTATCAAGTCTAGCAGATGAAGTCACATGCATTTGGAGTGTCTCAGCATCTTGTGTTTACAACCACTGTTTCCTAGCAACGCTCATGCCCTGTTTATGCTTCCCAAATACTGCTTCATCAAAACTGCCCCATCAGAATTACCCCATCAAAACTGCCCCATCATATTCCTCTATTATAAATCAGTACATGGTGTGTCTGTCCCCTCCCCCGGGCTCTGTAATCAGCTGAGATGCTCCAGCCACCTTCCCCCCCTGTGTATAACAGAAGCTTTGGTAACCATGGCAACAAAACAAACACTAACAGTACACTCTGATTAATGGCTAAAATTTCCTGAAATGACCTCTAAACAAATGGCCGTATTTTAAAAACTATACATCCTACAGCGAAGATCTTTATATTGTGAGAATCACAAGACCCAGACCTAGATTTTGATACATAGTATGTCTCTGAAATATTAAAAATGAAGGCACAGTCGCAGTTTAGAAATTGCCCTTCAAATTTGGAGGGGGCTAGAGTGTAGTTTCAATGAATGTCAATGGACAGCGTGAGTTGCAAACAAATGGTCATATTGTGAAAACTATCAGGACTATGGCTTAGCCGTGGACATGTTTAGTGACAGCAGGGATAGCTGAACGTTTTGATATAAGATTTGTGTAGGTGGGCTTGAAAATGAGGGAGTGGCGGCAGTTTAGAAATCATGTTCTGATTTTCCAACTTTTGTCATCTCCCACTCTAGTTTCCCCATTCATTCCTATGGGACCAATTTCGCCGCAAAAATGACGATATTTTGTGAACCATTCGGCGAAACGTTCCACAAAATAATAGCACACCATTCGGGAACAATCCGCACGTTTCGGTATATTACTTGTCTATGTAGTGTAAAAACTGTGGGAGGAGTTAGGGTGGTAAATTTGGCTATAATAATAAGAATAATAATATATATGTGAGATAACAGTAAGTGGTCTTGCTATGCAAGAACACTTAACTAGAAAAGGTACAATTTCTGGGGAAATTGTGAAAGTGTTCTTGCCTCTACAACTGGAGTGGGCGGAGTAACTGGGTGGGGTGGAGTGGCTTGAGTAACTGTGAAAAGTGTTAAAAAGCTTAATATTTTAAAAAGTATAAATAGTAGTAAAAAAGTTCCATCATTCGCTGAAAGAGCTGAACATTTTTTTCAAAAGTAATTTTTTTTTCAAAAATGAATTTTTTTTAATCAAAAATGATTTTTTTTTCTTCAAAAATGATTTTTTTTTTCAAAAGTAATTTTTTTTTTCAAAGGTAATTTTTTTTTTCAAAAATGAATTTTTTTATTTCAAAAATAATTTTTTTTTAGAAATTATTATTTTTTTTAAAGTAATTTTTTTTTTCAAAAATAATTTTTTTTTTTCAAAAATAATTTTTTTTTTTCAAAAATAATTTTTTTTTTTCAAAAATATTTTTTTTTTTCAAATATTTTTTTTCAAAAATAATTTTTTTTTTAAAAGAAATTTTTTTTTCA
This sequence comes from Lithobates clamitans, assembly GCA_037952925.1. NCBI lineage: Eukaryota > Metazoa > Chordata > Amphibia > Anura > Ranidae > Lithobates > Lithobates clamitans. Next base: position 395,959 of record JBBGZY010001644.1, on the reverse strand, counting down.
AAAATATTTTTTTTTTTCAAAAATAATTTTTTTTTTTCAAAAATATTTTTTTTTTCAAAAATATATATTTTTTTTTTCAAAAATGATTTTTTTTTTTCAAAAATTATTTTTTTACTTTTTTCAAAAATTATTTTTTTTTTTCAAAAATATTTTTTTTTTACATGGGGCGGTCATAATGTTTTGGCTGATCATGGGGTGGTCATAATGTTTTGGCTGATCATGGGGTTGTCAGCTTTTGTCACTTCCCACTCTAGTTCTGAACATTTCGCCATTCATTCCTATGGGACCAATTTCGCCGCAAAAACGTCATTTCGTGGACCATTCGGCAAAACATTCCACAAAGTAATAGCACACCAATCAGGAACAATCCGCTCATTTCGGTATATTATTTGTCTCTGTAGTGTGAAAACTGTGGGAGGAGTCTACAAGCATTATCAAGTCTAGCAGATGAAGTCACATGCATTTGGGGTGTCTCAGCATCTTGTGTTTACAACCACTGTTTCCTAGCAACGCTCATGCCCTGTTTATGCTTCCCAAATACTACTTCATCAAAACTGCCCCATCAGAATTACCCCATCAAAACTGCCCCATCATATTCCTCTATTATAAATCAGTACATGGTGTGTCTGTCCCCTCCCCCGGGCTCTGTAATCAGCTGAGATGCTCCAGCCACCTTCCCCCCTGTGTATAACAGAAGCTTTGGTAACCATGGCAACAAAACAAACACAGTACACGCTGATTAATGGCTAAAATTTCCTGAAATGACCTCTAAACAAATGGCCGTATTTTAAAAACTATACATCCTACAGCGAAGATCTTTATATTGTGAGAATCACAAGACCCAGACCTAGATTTTGATACATAGTATGTCTCTGAAATATTAAAAATGAAGGCACAGTCGCAGTTTAGAAATTGCCCTTCAAATTTGGAGGGGGCTAGAGTGTAGTTTCAATGAATGTCAATGGACAGCGTGAGTTGCAAACAAATGGTCATATTGTGAAAACTATCAGGACTATGGCTTAGCCGTGGACATGTTTAGTGACAGCAGGGATAGCTGAACGTTTTGATATAAGATTTGTGTAGGTGGGCTTGAAAATGAGGGAGTGGCGGCAGTTTAGAAATCATGTTCTGATTTTCCAACTTTTGTCATCTCCCACTCTAGTTTCCCCATTCATTCCTATGGGACCAATTTCGCCGCAAAAATGACGATATTTTGTGAACCATTTGGCGAAACGTTCCACAAAATAATAGCACACCATTCGGGAATAATCCGCACGTTTCGGTATATTACTTGTCTATGTAGTGTAAAAACTGTGGGAGGAGTTAGGGTGGTAAATTTGGCTATAATAATAAGAATAATAATATATATGTGAGATAACAGTAAGTGGTCTTGCTATGCAAGAACACTTAATAATATATATGTGAGATAACAGTAAGTGGTCTTGCTATGCAAGAACACTTAATAACTAGAAAAGGTACAATTTCTGGGGAAATTGTGAAAAGTGTTCTTGCCTCTACATCTGGAGTGAGCAGAGTAACTGGGGGGAGTGCCTGGAGTAACTGTTGTGTGGTTGGAGTAACTGTGGAAAGGTTGAACTGGGCAGATGGGCAGAGTAACTGTGTGGAGTGTTTGTAGTGAGTAAAGATAGTAAACATTACACTAACCAATTGATTGATCAAATTTAAAAAGTGCACAAGTGCTAATGATGTAAAAGGTAGAAATATCGGTAAATGACTTTGTCGGACACAGACTTAAGGGTTACCAGGATTTATTCCGCCCCAGCCAAAGCATAGCACCTGACGGACTCGCGTCCCAAAATCAAGTGTGTCAAAAACAGTTTACACAGTGTACATATAATTTCAATATATTGCATCACAAGCGAACTGGCGGTATATTTCCGTTATACATTAACATTAACATTAACATTTTGAACAGTCAACTTTTTGAACTTTTTGGATACAAGGCAATTCATTAAAGCATATACTTTAAACCCTTACAAATTTTCAGTTTCTCTGCAGTTTTGCTCCTTGCTGTTTCTTTGTCTTACTAATCAGCAAGCAGGCTATAGCACAGGAAGGAGAGGGTGAGTGTGATGAGGACAGTGTGATAGGGCGAGCTGACGTGCTGCATCTACCGTCTGTAGGACGGGTGATCGTTTTAGCCAGCCGGCTTCTTATGCTTATTTGAATCTGCTACACTGTAAGTGTTATTTTAATTCTTTTAATAAACCTCAAAACCAGGATTACGCTATGTTGTTTCCCTCTCTTTTCCCGGGGTACCCCTAAATGAGAACAACCCCCCAGCTAGGAGTCTTTTATTAATCTCCATGATAAGAGTGATTTCCTGTGACTTGGTGGACTAGTGGTATCATCACCCTTTGGCTGTATGAAGTGGCATGTCGTTTCCTAGAAGCCCATCCAATGAAAGGCCCTGACCGGGTTAAGGTCGCAAGCCCCCTTGTGTTTGCCGTTTGGTAAGCGCGCATTTTATTTTCAGCTACCACCGTGGTGCGGTGGAGGAATTTTTTCTATTTTACATTTCCTGCTTTAAAAAAATGGGGTCTGAGCCTATGTATTTTCACAACATTTATTTGGACTTTATTCACTGTGTTAGGACTGTCCAGTGAACACTTATTGATTTAGGTTTCAAGAACTGTGTTAGTTATTTAATTTGGGTTCTAACCAATTAGTCCTATTCAACACTGGTACTAGTATTTACTCCTATTTACAGCGCTGCTATATTTGTTATATTGTTGTATTAGTGTGTGTATCTCACATAGAGTGGCTGCTTTTGTTATTATGTAGGTTTTTTTTTTTTGGTTTTTTTTTCACTAAGTTATTTTCATCACTATTTTGGTTATCCCCTATTTGGTCATTCACAATATTTCACGAACAGGTACCCTTTTTGGGTGCACTACAGCGCGGTATTCCTCTTACTATATGATGAGGAGAGATGTCTGTGATGGATGGGGGGGAGTAAGTGAGTTCAGTGTCTAACAAGTACACCGAACATGAAATATAGAAAATGATTTTTAGCTAATTGTAAATGGTCCCACATAACTATGGCCACATAAACTGACCCTCATTGCCACTTTATTATCTGTTTGATGACCACTGTCTCACAACCACTGTTTCCTGGCAACACTCATGCCCTGTTTATGCAGGCTCTAAGCATGTTCACAACCACTGCTCAAAACACAATACACAGGATAATGGTAGCTGTAATAACTGTGCAGTACTCCTGACTGGAGACACTGCTGCACCCTGGAGATGTAAATGTGATCCAACAGTGTGTTTTTTTCTGTGGTGGCTGCCCAGACCAGTTGAGTATATCCTCTTGAGTGAAGAAGGTCAGATATTGGCTTCTTTTCTCTGCACAGAAAATCTTCATTGAAATCTCCACAGAGTATTATAGGTTGGCAATCCATTATTTCCAAAGATTCCAAGAGGCCCAGCAGGTTAGTAAGGAATTGGCCAATACTGTAATCCGGTGGCCTGTAAATGACAGCGATCAAAGCTTGTACAGGGGACTCCAGTTTGACAACCAAGAACTCCAAGTCAGTCACATTGTGATGATACTGCTTTTCATAGGCCTTGAAATGGTTTCTGACATACAAGGCGACACCTCCGCCACTTTTACTTGCAATGTCAGGAAGGTTTGTGTACGAGAGGTGTCTGTTGCGTTTGAACAGGTTGTAGCCCTCCAGCTGGAGACTTTCAGCAACAGAAGAGCCTGAGAGATGAGTTTCAGTGAAACATAAAACATCTCCAAGTGTCAACTCATGGTGAGATTTGATATCTTCAATGTGAGCTGGTAATCCTTCCGTGTTGTGATGGATAATTGTTAATGTTTGCTGTTTGTCTGTTGTCTGTAGAAACTTTAAGAGGGGCATAACACTTTCCAGTGATGCTTTCTTCATTGAATCCAGGGAAGCTGTGATTTCAGGATCAGCAAATGAATGAATGAATGAATGAATGAATGATTTGTAAAGCGCTGCAATTGCGAACTGAATCGCCTCAAGGCGCTAGATGTATTCTCTGTAGCCAGCTTCTAGAAAAGGAAGGTCTTTAGTTTTTTCCTGAAGGCCTGGTGGTTTTCTTCCATGCGGAGGTTGGTTGGGAGAGCATTCCATAGGCGAGGTCCTTGGACTGCAAATCTACGTTCTCCCTTTGCTTTGTAGCGGTATTTGGGAATGAGGAGGAGGTTTTGGTTAGCTGATCGAAGACTGCGAATCGGTGTGTAGTGTTTTATTTTTTCCCTGAGATCTTCTTCTCATCAAAGTCGGTTATGTACAGTCCTTGTAGTGTAGTCGTTCTACTCAGAGCAACATAGGCCATTCCCGGTTGGAAGACCCGTTTCAATGAGACCACTGCCGACTGTATTGACATCCCCTGACACTTATGAATCGTACATCCAAAAGCCAACTTCAGGGGGAACTGCCTGCGAACAACTCCTTTCTGTCTCAGGTTTTCCTCTACCCTTTCTATGTACACCAAGTTGTCAGCATCACAAGACGACTTGTTACGGTATCTCTGTCCTGCATTTGGATTGTCCAGCACAAGCCCAAGCTTGTTTACCGTAGTAGCACCATTCTCAGTCTGGATGATTATTCTTGCAATCTTGCCAAATGTCCCGTTAACAAGCCCGTCTTCTACATCAATGTTTCTTGTGATCATGATACGGGCACCTTCAGCTGCTTGCAGTGTGTCAATCAGATTGTCTTTGTGTCCTTTGAAAGGTTGGTGTTGCCTCAGCATCACTCCTGTCTTAGGGTCTTTTCTGTAATCGTCGGCATCTATGTTGGTGATGTTTGAATGGAGAACAGACACAGTTGCAGCATTATGTTTGTGAACCTCTTTGTTGGTGGCAAATATGTGTAGCACATCATTAGGGCAGTGGGTGGGATCTGTAAAAGCCTGAGCAAGCAGAGCTTTGTCATCATTGCTTAAGGTGACAGTCTTCTGCTTGACTCTGATTCTATTCAAAAGCTCAGCAAATGAAATGTCATCCTTCTGTCGCATGATCTCTGTCAGCGTGATCATCTGAAAGTTGTCTTTCCAGACGTCATTGGTATTTTCCTCAAACACGCAGAGTGGCTTACTTTTTCCCAGCGGGGGGACCTGGTAAAAGTCTCCTACTGCTAGTACTGACATACCACCAAAAGGTTTCTTACTGCCTTTGATTTGCTGTAATCTCCAGTTGATGTAGGCAAACAGAGGCTTTGAAATCATTGACACCTCGTCAATAACAATGATCTCCGCATTTGACAGCTGTGCCCTCACTTCATCTATTAGATTTCCAAGTCCTTGGTAGGGTGGCTTCAAGCTTCTTGGCAACTTCAGCAGAGAATGCAAAGTGTTGCCTGAAATGTTGAAAGCTGCTGTTCCTGTAAATGCAGTTAGTAAAACACTGGGCATGGATATGTCTGCTTCCTCACGTAGTCTGGTAAGTTTACAGAGTATCTTTGTCGCCTCAGCATAGATGCACTTTATCAGGTGTGATTTGCCTGTCCCTGCACCACCAGTGACAAAGTAATAGAATGGGTCAGGATTTAGGCCACGCACACGGTTAGTGCACCAGTCACAAACTGAGTAGAATGTCTGAGCTTGTGTCCGGTTAAGGTTTCTGTACATTTTCCGAAGGAAATCAGGGCACATTTGTGGAGCCTTCACAGTAAGCGCAATTCCACCTGTTTGTTTGTGACGTGTATACTCCGAAACATCATCTTGTTCATTCTCATGAAGTGGCTCCCCTTCTTTGCGTTCCTCTATACATTCCAACCTATCCAACTCAGCTTCTGGGGCAAAGGTGTTCCAAGCATCTTCAACAGGGCCGTTTTTTACAAAGTCATCCAAGACTTGTTCCACAATTTTGTTGTGTTGTTCGAACTTCTTTTGGTTGCTGGTAACAATTGCAGACACTGCTCGGATTGCTTCTTCTCCTGGTAAGCTCGCACAGGCGCCTTTGTAAAAATCCTGGTGTGTTGGGAACCTTACAGTTTTTAGTGATGACTCTGAACGGTGGGGGAGGTAGAGTTTAAGCAGTCTGCCGTAGTAGTTCTCAGGGTCCTTCTTCTCTGAGAAGCGTGCGTACCTGATGATTGCAGGCTTCCCTCTCGTGCGTTTTTGAATCATTCCCATTTCATTCAATAGGCTGACACGCTTGCTGTCTTCCTTTTGCTTGCCATCTTCCTTCTGCTTGCCATAGACAACCCTGTAATGGGATGCAAAGTCTGCCAGACACATGGACTCAAACTCTGGTGTTTCGGGTCTGGCTCTGTATTTGTCGACAAAACTCGTCATCCACACATTAAGAGAATCGGCTGGTTTGTTCTGCAATGCACTGAGCGGGAGACTCATTTTCAGTGCGTTGTCCCCAGTTGGCAGAAAAACAACCTCACGTGAGCAAGACTTCATTTTCAAGCTGCACGTACGGGCCACAGACTCCTGGGCGCTGACCTCTCTGTGTTTTGAATAAGCCTGAAGAACCTCTTTCATTTCTTCTCGTTCTGTCGCTGTTTCTGGGCTCATTTCTTTGACTATTGTTTTGAGATAGTCACTCAGCTCCCGTTCTGGCTTGGATATGTAGGACAACATGTACATGATGCAACCATACTCATCAAGAATGTACTGGATGTCCATGTTGGCGTTCCAGGCCGTCAGTAAATGTGGATTGTAGTTGTTCACCCAGCAGTCCTTGACATCACGCTTCATTAGAATCACGCTTGAGGAGGTCAATGCCTGAATGTACGAGTTGTACTGATTCAAAGTCATATCACACTGTGCCAGTAGCTGTGACATGTCTTCAAGCTGCACTTTTGGGTTATTAAGCAAATCCCAGACTGGTTTCAGTTTGTTTTTGGCTGCTTGTGGTTTCATTGCACAATCTCCTTGTTCTTCTGGCATCGGGTAAGTTATCCTCGTTTTTCTAATAGGTGGCTTTGGAAATCCAAATCTGCATACTCTGTTACCTTTCTTGCATGATTTTGAATGAGATCTGCTGTGCATTTGAAGTTCTGTTACAAATCTGTGAAGTAAGGCCTGTTTGGCTTCATCAGGCAGCTGGCATGAGATGTTATGATCTATAAAGGCACACACCTTGTCATCACTGTCTTGTCCAAATATAGGAGCTCCTGCTACCCAACAGAGACAATGTATATGAGGGCTCCCTCTCGCCTGAAATTCAACCCGGTAAAAGTAATCGATAACTTCACCAATTGGCTGTGCAGGACCCAACAGCAGCTCTCGCATCAGAGCATCAACCCGTTTGTCAAACATGCGCATGGTGGTCACTGGGTTGCCTCGAAGAATGTCACACTTTTCAGCCCAGTCTAGCCCCGCAAAATCCACCTTTTGACCTTGTTGTGCCTTTATTGCCGTTATTACCTCTGGCCATCTGAATTCTGCAGCAGAGAAGGTAAGAAAAAATGTTGGCTTACCCAATTGTCTGACCATGGCTAGCAAATTCTTCAGATTTTTATCCCAGTAAGCTGGACTCCCTCTCAGTGGTTGCATGAACCTTGTGGCATCTCGGTTTCGCACCAACCTCTCAACCTCACACTTGTCCTGTAGCAGCTTGTTGGATATTTTCCGTCCATCCCTGGTATTGGGTTTTCCTTTCCTTAACTGGATGGACATGCTGCTTTTGGCCATGTGTGTTTCTGTGACAAACTGCGCAAAGAAGAGGTAGCTTGTGTCTCTTGCAAAACGAGTATCAACACAAAAAAGCCTTGCATTGAAATACATGCTCGGGGACAGTTTGACTTGTCTTGCCTGGTCCAATGTATTCTGTCCAGTAGGGAACTGAACAGGGAAAGCCATTGCCTCAAGCCTAGGAACTTTAAAGAAGCTGACAGGTGTGTTTCCTTGTGCAGGTGCAATGCTGAATATTCCATCACCGTGTGTCAGTGCTTCCTCTCCAAGGTCAGATGGCTGCAAACAACTGTCTAGGCCAATTCCAGGTCTTAGTGTATCCTTCTCATCCTCTGCATTGGGAGGTTGTTGGTCATGGCCTTCCTGTTGCTCAGAAGCAGCCGGTAAACATGCAGACTGTACCTCTGATGGATCACAATTTTCGATGCGTTCAAGTATCTCCATCATTTCAGTTTCGTCACAACTGTCGAGTTCCATCCCATCATCATTATCATCATCATCAGCGATTGTCTCATCCACCCTTCTTCAGTATTTGATCAAGATCACCCTTTCTCACATCATCAAGCTCACTGTGGTATGCCAAAAATGTCAGAGCCATGCATGTACACTGTTTGTTCCTTAACCTTCCATAGCCATGATGACCCTGATGAAATGATGCCTGCACAGAAATCTCACTTGGTACACATGGTTCTTGCATGCCATGGTTTTCAGAAGTGCCCATCACACTGTCACTGTGCTCTTGAACTTGACACTGAGTTGAACATGAAAATGACACCACAGGTTCACTATGTACCTCCTGGGCACATTCACTATCACAAACCTCCATATCCACTATGCTGCTGTGGGGCTCCGGATCCAGTTTAGTCCAGCGTATCTTTTCAGCTTTAGATCTCTTTCCTTTAGATGGCATGATGATATTTGTGGAAGGAGCTATAATTCTCCTCAGAGCTTTGTTCGAAGAGCTATAATTCCCCTCAGAGTTGTGTTGGAGGAGGAGCTATAATTCGCCTCAGAGCTGTGTGGGAGGAGCTATAACTCCCCTCTGAGCTGTGTGGGAGGAGCAATAATGCTATAATTCCCCTCAGAGCTGTGTGGGAGGAGATACAATTCCCCTTAGTGTTGTGTGGGAGGAGCTATAATTCCCCTTAGAGCTGTGTGGGAGAAGCTATATTTCCCCTCAGAGCTGTGTGGGAGAAGCTACAAATCCCATCAGAGTTGTGTGGGAGAAGCTATAATTCCCCTCAGAGCTGTTTAAAAGGAGCTATAATTCCCCTCACAGCGGTGTGGAAGAAACTATAATTCCTCTCAGAGTTGTGTGGGAGGAGCTCTAATTCTCCTCAGCTGTGTGGGAGGAGCTATAATGCTAAGCTGTAATTCCCCTCAGAGCTGTGTAGGAGGAGCTATAATTCCCCTCACAGCGGTGTGGGAGAAACTATAATTCCCCTCAGAGTTGTGTGGGAGGAGCTATAATGCTAAGCTATAATGCTATAATTCCCCTTTGAGCTGTGTGGGAGGAGCTATAATTCCCCTCAAAGCTGTATTGGAGGAGCTATAACTTTCCCTCCAAGCTGTGTGGGAGGAGCTATAATGCTATAATTGTCCTTAGAGCTGTGTGAGAGGAGCTATAATTCCCCTCAGAGCTTTGTGATTTTTTTTTTTCAAAAATGATTTTGTTTTTTTGTTTTTTCAAAAATGATTTTGTTTTTTTGTTTTTTCAAAAATGATTTTTTTAAATGATTTTTTTTTTGACCGCCCCATTTTTTTTCAAAAATGAATTTTGTTTTTTTCAAAAATTATTTTTTTTTTAATTTTTTTTTTTCAAAAGTAATTTTTTTTTCAAAAATATTTTTTTCAAAAATATTTTTTTTTTCAAAAATATTTTTTTTTTCAAAAATTAATTTTTATTTTTTTCAAAAATATTTTTTTTTTTACATGGGGCGGTCATAATGTTTCGGCTGATCATGGGGTGGTCATAATGTTTTGGCTGATCATGGGGTGGTCATAATGTTTTGGCTGATCATGGGGTTGTCAGCTTTTGTCACCTCCCACTCTAGTTTTGAACATTTCGCCATTCATTCCTATGGGACCAATTTTGCCGCAAAAACGACGATATTTCGTGGACCATTCGGCGAAACGTTCCACAAAGTAATAGCACACCAATCGGGAAAAATCCGCACGTTTCGGTATATTACTTGTCTCTGTAGTGTAGAAAATGTGGGAGGAGTCTACAAGCATTATCAAGTCTAGCAGATGAAGTCACATGCATTTGGGGTGTCTCAGCATCTTGTGTTTACAACCACTGTTTCCTAGCAACATTTCCTTTTGAACATTTTGCCATTCATTCCTATGGGACCAATTTCGCCGCAAAAACGACGATATTTCGTGGACCATTCGGCGAAACGTTCCACAAAGTGATAGCACACCAATCGGGAACAATCCGCACGTTTCGGTATATTACTTGTCTCTGTAGTGTAAAAACTGTGGGAGGAGTCTACAAGCATTATCAAGTCTAGCAGATGAAGTCACATGCATTTGGGGTGTCTCAGCATCTTGTGTTTACAACCACTGTTTCCTAGCAACGTTTATTCCCTGTTTATGCTTCCAAAATACTACTTCATCAAAACTGCCCCATCAGAATTACCCCATCAAAACTGCCCCATCATATTCCTCTATTATAAATCAGTACATGGTGTGTCTGTCCCCTCCCCCAGGCTCTGTAATCAGCTGAGATGCTCCAGCCACCTTCCCCCCTGTGTATAACAGAAGCTTTGGTAACCATGGCAACAAAACAAACACTAACAGTACACTCTGATTAATGGCTAAAATTTCCTGAAATGACCTCTAAACAAATGGCCGTATTTTAAAAACTATACATCCTACAGCGAAGATCTTTATATTGTGAGAATCACAAGACCCAGACCTAGATTTTGATGTATAGTATGTCTGTGAAATATTAAAAATGAAGGCACGGTCGCAGTTTAGAAATTGCCCTTCAAATTTGGAGGGGGCTAGAGTGTAGTTTCAATGAATGTCAATGGACGGCGTGAGTTACAAACAAATGGTCATATTGTGAAAACTATCAGGACTATGGCTTAGCCGTGGACATGTTTAGTGGCAGCAGGGATAGCTGAACATTTTGATATAAGATTTGTGTAGGTGGGCTTGAAAATGAGGGAGTGGCGGCAGTTTAGAAATCATGTTCTGATTTTTCAGCTTTTGTCATCTCCCACTCTAGTTTCCCCATTCATTCCTATGGGACCAATTTCGCCGCAAAAATGACGATATTTTGTGAACCATTCGGCGAAACGTTCCACAAAGTAATAGCACACCATTCGGGAACAATCCGCACGTTTCGGTATATTACTTGTCTATGTAGTGTAAAAACTGTGGGAGGAGTTAGGGTGGTAAATTTGGCTATAATAATAAGAATAATATATATGTGAGATAACAGTAAGTGGTCTTGCTATGCAAGAACACTTAATAATATATATGTGAGATAACAGTAAGTGGTCTTGCTATGCAAGAACACTTAATAATAATATATATGTGAGATAACAGTAAGTGGTCTTGCTATGCAAGAACACTTAAATATATATGTGAGATAACAGTAAGTGGTCTTGCTATGCAAGAACACTTAAAAATGTGTTATATTTTATAAAATGATATAGTCCATTACTTTTTTAAGGCACCTTAAAAGTCCCCCTTCCTACTTTTCCATATAATTCAAATTTTTTGGGGATGTGGTGCCTTGCTCCACTTATCCTTGGCTGATTTATCTATTACACACAGTATATATAGCCTCATTACTTCATTCACCCTATGATACTATTTTACATTTTCTACTATATGACCAAATGCAATGTGTTACTATATACATATGCTAATGTCTACCTAGTGATGTACTCTATATGTCTGAGACATTTTTATACATGTATGTATCCATTGCAAAGGTTTTCCATTGTTGATGACAATAAACATGACAACCTATTTTCATTTTGTTAATTTTTTCTTTCTTCTTGCCTCATATAAAGTCCCAAATTCCCCCACTTCATCTTAAATGATTAGGGATGGACGCACAATTTTACATGCACTTCATATAAAGTCCCAACATGCCCTTTCTCTTTGTTAGTCTAGTTGTATACAGTGCCTTGCAAAAGTATTCACCCCCCCCCCCTTTTTTCCTGTTTTGTTGCCTCACGACCTGGAATTAACATGGATTATTTGAGGATTTGCATCATTTAATTTTCAGAACATGCCCACAACTTTGACGATATATTTTTTTTATTGTGAAGCAAACAACAAATAGGACAAAATAACATAAAAAGTCAATGTGCATAACTATTCACCCCCCTAAAGTCAATACTTTGTAGTGCCACCTTTTGCGGCTATCACAGCTCCAAGTCGCTTTGGATAAGTCTCTATGAGCTTGCCACATCTTACCACTGAGATTTTTGTCCATTCATCCTTGCAAAACTGCTCCAGCTCCTTCAAGTTGGATGGTTGGCGCTTGTGAACAGCAATCTTTAAGTCTGACCACAGATTTTCTTTTGGATTGAGGTCTGGACTTTGACTAGGCCATTCTAACACATTTACATGTTTCCCCTTAAACCACTCAAGTGTTGCTTTAGCAGTGTGTTTGGGGTCATTGTCCTGCTGGAAGGTGAACCTCCATCCTATAGCCTCAAATCACACACAGAGTGGTACAGGTTTTGCTCAAGAATATCCCTGTATTTAGCACCATCCATCTTTCCCTCAACTCTGACCAGTTTCTCAGTCCCGACTGCTGAAAAACATTACCCCACATGATGCTGCCACCACCATGTTTCCCTGTGGGGATACATACATTTTGGGAGTCTCCCACATGCCTTTTCGCAAACTCAAAACGTGCCATTTTGATTTTTGCTGAAAGTAATGGCACATGCCCAGACCTGTGTCAGTCATACAGAGACACACTCATAGCCACTTGCCAGAGGTGACGATCCGGAAAGATTTCAAGATCGACGGTCAGATAGGGGAGAAGGGACAGGAAGACAAACTGTCCTACACAAACCTCCTACATCAGATTGACCTGGGACTTCAAAGAGGATATCTGGAATCTGAAATTGTAGAGGCTATAATCAACACCATTAGTCCAGGCCTAAGTATAAGGGGCATGCTAGAAATGAAAAATGGACTGACTTTAGTACAACTCAGGAGGATACTAAAAGAGCTATTACAAAGAGGAAGATGCTGCTGAACTGTATCATCAACTGATAAATATGGCACAGAGTAGTCAAGAGACTCCCCAGAATTTCCTATTCAGAGCCATCGAATTAAAAGACCGCCTGAGAGATCAACATTTTGGGGCTGAACTGATCCAGAAGAAATTCCTGAGGTCGATGGCTACAGGACTGAGGAGTGACTATGTCAAGTTCCAGTTAAGGCAGTACTTGGATGATCCCTCCATTCCAGATGAGGTGGTCATTGAAGAGACTAATGAAGCAGCCAAGATGGAGATGGAAAGGGACAAGAAACAAAGGAAAATCCAGTCTAACAGAACAACCAGAGCCAAAGGACACCAGCCTGATGTTCTACAGGGCACTCGAGAACTCAGTGTCCTGACGGTGAACACTGATAAAATGTCTTGGTCCTTACCTGCACAAAATCTGTCAACATGCAAGTCTGAACTAGGAAAATTGCTTCAGATGCAGAAGGAGATGTTAGAAATGATAGTACTGTTGACTGCCAACCTGGTCAAACCATAGTGAAATGAAGTCTCGTTACCCAAGACCCTGATGGGTCCTGCAGCAACTCAGACAGAGAAACCAGTAAAGAAAAAAATCTGTTTCAACTGCGGGGGAGTTGGACATTATCGTCAAGTATATCCGAGCCCAGCAAAGCCTGAAACAAAACGCCAAAAGCCGGCGGAAAACTTCAGAGGGCCCCAGTGAAGAAGTCAATTGGGCGCCCTATTACAGCAGCCAACTCCAAACAAGCCCATACATACCAGGCCCCTGGGGTCACATTTAGGCCAAAGCCGGATAAGAATCCACGAAAGCAAGGCATAAAAGTTCAAACTACCAAATAGATTAAACCTGTCACTCCCCATGGATTCCCTCCCAAACTAGTGGGACCTTCTCCAATTGTCCCTATCCAAGTGGGAGGGATCTACACCAAAGCCCTTTTGGATACTGGAGCCCAAGTGACTCTTCTTTACAGAGACTTTTATGAGAAACATCTCAAACACTTGCCACTGCAGAAGCTGGAGGAGTTAGAAATATGGGGCCTAGCGACCCAGAATTTCCCTTATGACGGCTACCTACCCATTAACTTTCGACCCGAGTGTGGCGGGAAAGGCCGAGACCTTCGATACCTTGGCAGTGTTGTGTCCTTGCCCACCAGGAGCTGATAGAAGTTCCCTCATCAATGGGACCAATACTGACCTGGTCCAAAGACTTTTGACGCCAATTGTCCAAGCGAAGAGCACTCCAGCCACAAGTGTACACCCTATGCTGGCACAAGTGTACCAGAATCTAGTGCAGGAGCAGAAAGCCCCATCAGAAGGAGTGGGAAAAATCTGGCGCCTAGACAGGAGTGAGAAGGTTGTGCAACCGGGTGAAGTAGTCTGCCTAAAAGCTTCTATCAAACTGAGTTGGAGACAACCTGGCCCTTTTGTCGTCCTTGAGACGGACCGATAGAAGGAAGATAAGGGGCTGGAAATAATCCCAGAAGTGTTGTCGACCAAGGCACTTCAGAGAAGTCGAGGGAAGGTCTCAGTCAGTGTCTGAAACACAACAGCCTCACCTGTGAAGATGCCAGCTAGAGTGCTGCTGGCGCAGGTGAATCAAGCAACCCCAGTCTCAATTTATGGTATCGTGGGAGGACAAGAGGGAGAGATTCCTATGGAAGAATTCTACCTGAAAAACACTCCCCTTACACCTGCTTGGATGGAGAGAGCAAAAACCCAGCTCTTAAGATGGAGAACTGCCTTTTCAAAAAGTGAGTTCGATGTGGGGCTTGCAAAAAGTGCTGAACATAAGATCCGATTGGAGGAAGATAAACCCTTCCGAAAGAGGGTCAGACGGATTCCACTGGGAGACTTGGAAGACCTGCAGGAACAGCTGGCTGAGTCTCAGAGTCCATTTGCTTCCCCAATAGTGGTAGTGCGAAAGAAGAATGGGTCATTACGGATGTGTATTGACTATAGGACATTGAACCGAAGGACCATTCCGACCAATACACCACACCCCGAATAGAAGATGCCTTACAGAGCCTGTCAGGGGCGAAGTGGTTCAGCATGCTGGATTTTAAAAGTTGGTATTACCAGATCCCCATGCACCCCGAAAATAGGGAGAAGACCACTTTCATTACCCCTGTAGGATTCTTCTAATTCAACCGCATGCCACAAGGTCTGTCTGGAGCCCCAGCCACTTTCCAGAGATTGATGGGGAAGACTGTGGACAACATGAACTTGAATGATGTGCTGGTATTTTTGGATGATGTCATATTGTTTGGCAGAACATTGGAAAAGCACAAAGAGCGCTTGGAGAAAGTCCTGAAGAGACTCCGTGATGAAGGCCTGAAGCTCTCTATGGAAAAGTGCCAATTCTATCAACCTTCAGTGAATTACCTGGGCCACATCGTGTCCGCCGAAGGAGTGGCCACAGACCCTCAGAAGCTGTCACCTTGGCCCAGACCCACAAATGTGACCGAGCCTAGGTCATTCTTAGGGTTCTGTTCATACTACCAGAGGTTCGTAGAAAGGTTTGCCAAGATAGCTCACCCACTCACTGAGCTGTTGAAGAACCAAGAGGAAGCTGGTTTAGACTCAGATAAACCTGGGAAACCGAAAGAGGGACCCAGGCTGGGCGGAGTGCTTTACCAAGAACATGACGGGCACTTAAGGCCCATTGCTTATGTGAGCCGGAGTCTGGCACCTGCCGAGAAGAACTACCCCACCCACAATCTTGAATTTCTGGCCTTGAAGTGGGCTGTGGTAGACAAACTAAAAGACTAGATGGACAATTACCTTCTCATGTACTTGCTCACTACAGCAAATTTGGACACCACAGGCCATAGATGGTTGGCTGCCCTCTCGGGATTTACCTTCAGCCTGAAATATAGACCAGGAGTTGGGAACCGAGACGCAGATGCACTGTCAAGAAGGCCCCACTATTCCCAGGATCACTCAGAAGGATGGACCCAGCTTACCCCTGAAGTAGTAAGAGCCCTTTGTGAAGGGGTAGAACAACAAGTAAAAGGTGGAGCCAGGGCTGAGGAAGTCAGAGTGTCCACTGTGGGGGTGCCTAAGTGCTATTGTGATGTCACTCAAATTGTGGAGGATGGTCTGCCTAAACTATGTTGGAATGACCTCTGGAGGGACCAACAGGAAGATCCTCTCTGTAGCCTGGTGCTAAAGGCCTTGGAGAGCCAACACCCTGATCTACTTCTAAAAAGCACTCAGAAGGAAGCTCGCCTGCTACGTAAAGAGTGGGATCGGTTGCAGCTGCAACAAGGGGTGGTCTACCGAAGGGGCACCTCTGAAGATCCTGAAGAGAAGTGGCAGTTGTTTCTGCCAGAGAAACATGGAGAGAAAGTGCTGACCGCATTGCATGATCACCATGACCATCTGGGATCAGAAAGCGTCTGATGTTTGGACGAGAAACCCGACTACCGGTGGATTTGGCTTTTGGAACTTCTCTGGACCACACCTCAGAGACTTCTCATTGAGGGTATGTAGACAGATTGCGGAGGAGTCTGAAGGCCGCATATGAAAAGGCTCAGGCCACATACGACACCAGAGGAAGTAGAAACAAGAAGAACTTCGACCTCAAGGTATGGATTCAGGATCTACAACCTGGTGACTGAGTCTTGTTACGAAATCTGGGTCTACCAGGAAGACACAAGCTGGCTGATTGGTGGAAGTCACAGCCATACATCATATGCAAACAACTCCCAGGGCTGCCAGTGTATCAGATTAGACCGGAAGGACCTCTGGAGGGACCAACAGGAAGATCCTCTCTGTAGCCTGGCGCTAAAGGCCTTGGAGAGCCAACACCCTGATCTACTTCTAAAAAGCACTCAGAAGGAAGCTCAGAAGGAAGCTCGCCAGCCATACATCATATGCAAATGACTCCCAGGGCTGCCGGTGTATCATATTAGACCGGAAGGGAGCACGGGTCCATTAAAAACTTGGCATCGGAACCACCTTTTACCCCTCACAGAATCAGTCAATATAACCCCACGGCAGGAACTGCCATCTACGT
Organism: Lithobates clamitans; assembly: GCA_037952925.1. Lineage (NCBI taxonomy): Eukaryota > Metazoa > Chordata > Amphibia > Anura > Ranidae > Lithobates > Lithobates clamitans. The sequence goes on along the minus strand of JBBGZY010001644.1, from coordinate 379,061 downwards.
CTACTACTGTACCTAGACCATTAACTAGGTCTCAGTCTGGACCCCTCGCAACAGAAGATAGTGAGAAGGGTGAAATGGAAATAAGCTGGTTCTGGTCATCTGAAATGCCAGGAGATGATCTAAACTGTTCCCCCCACGCAAGAGGAAAGGATAATGGAACTCTTAGGCCAGAAGCCCCAGACTTTGTGCCACTAGATGGACACTCTGAGCAGCATTCGTCCTTCATTGACATTGAAGTGCAAGAGTCTGAAGTGGGAAAGGATAGTACTTGTCCAAAGGTGGTGACTACACCCAAAAGACAGAGAGTCAAGAGAAAGATTCATCCACCAAAAAGACTAACTTATGATGTGCTGGGTGAATGCTCCGAAAAGACTTGATTTACCGCCAAAAGAAAGTCTGAAATGCCTGGTCCCTCTACTGTCAATTCGGAAAGGGACAACCCCATCTAACCCCTTGACACATCTGTACCAGACACCATGGTGTCAGCTGTGAGTGCACAGAACAGTTTCCCATCACATGAGAACTGGTGGGAGGCTTCTCTGTTAGAATTGTGCAATTGCATAGAGGCAAAAATGTGTAATAGAGCAAAGATTTTGAATGTCTTTAGGAACCAAAGATTTAAAGCAGGGGGAGTATGTAGCGCTGGAATTTTTGCCATGCAATGTTATATAATAGGCAATGCTGCTAGATTGGTACTTGGCTCCCTCTGGTGGTATTCAATGTAAATAGACTTGTTATTTTTTACATTAAAGCTAAGCAGGAATTGACTTAATTATTTACTTTGTGAAAGGACTTACCTACCCACAATGCCCACTCACCTACCCATGAACACTAAGTGGCAGAACTGCATGCTGGGTAGGTAATAAAAGGCCCGGCACGACCATTTTCTCTCTCTTCTGGACGCGTGGCCTGCCTACAGTGATCTGTGAGGGGGTGTTCCAGATAGCCTGGCCTGCATTGTACAGAGCGGAACATCAACCACTGAAAGTGTCTTACCACAGTGTGCTGGAGAAGCTGTGTGATCGGGTCTGATGATCCAGAACACCTGATAGAGCCAGACTAGGGTCCTGGTCATCTTGCAGAGTGGTGCAGCGTGATGGTGCTGGCCCGTGGCAGGACTGAGACTACCAGAGGGAGGCATCCAACTTTCTGGGCCTGGTGTGGTGAGAGGGCTGTTGCCCAGAAGTTATATACAACACTTTACACACTAAGACTAACTTCACAGTGTTTCTGAGACCTGCAATTTCACAGCTAGGATCTAATTTAAGTGGACTGAGTCCAACCAGGCCTGAAAACTTATACTCCACTAGGTACTGACTAACGGCCTGAGTGTGCTTTCACTGGAGATAGTTACACGTGTGTTCCATAACCGGAATTGCGATCACCATTCACTTTATGCCACCTTATTATCTGTCAAACCTTTGGATTACAAACACTTCAGTACAATAGCTAGCAGAAGAAAGAAGACAAGAGACTAAATCTTTCACTGAGAGACTTTGTGTTGCAGTCACTTGCAAAGAACTGCTTTATACTCCAGGGGGAACTCATGTGCAATTATACTATACTGTGTTTAATAGCCTTGCATAGTGTGCCTAGTACGAGCGTACTGGAAGTGGGAAGGTACCCAGTGTCAAGGCTTTATCACCCTGAGCACTAGTCCCACTTGGAGACACGCCTGCAGAGATCATTCAAGAAATCTTTGAGTGCTAATAATTTACGAATACTCATTGCATTATTGTGTTAAGCTTGTGTGTTGATACAGTTATTGTAATCACTGTTTAGACTAGTCTTAGAAAACTACATTCTGGTTAAAGTACAATTGGTGTGAGGCTTGTTCATTCACCTAGACAGGTGGAACAAGTAACGACAAAAGGTACATTATATGCATATTGTTATTGTGGGATTGTTCCTTGATATTAAGTGTCATGCCAACACTGTTTCACAGCTGTATCAAGTGGATTGAGTTAATTCATTAAGGGTGGAAGAGCAGAGTACAGGCCCAAATAATTACTAGCAGCTCCTTCGGGGGTCAGCGCTACACATGCATAAGAAAGGAAATTTACTCCAAAGATAATATGATAAACCTGTCAGTTTATAAAACTCTGGCTCAGCCACATCTAAAGTATTCCATCCAGTTCTGGTCACCAGTCCTCAGGAAGCATGTGCTGGAACTAGAGAGAGTCCAAGGAAGGGCAACAAAATTAATAAGAGGACCTGTCAGGAATGAGTGGCAAGGAGACCAGACACGTAGCTACACCTAGAAACTGAGACCAAACAAACAAAGTATATATCCTTAAAGTGATGTTTATTATTAGTGAGCACACACCTATAAACATACACAGGAACCAATGAAAACATAAAACACTCCAGCAAACAAGAACAAAAATAACGAATAAACCTAACTATATACAAGATATGTACAATATAAAGGACAAAGGTAACAGGGGTGCAAGGAATGGAATTACGAATGGGTACAAGAGCAGAGAGCAGGAGCAAGGCAGAGGGGTGCAGGAAGGATCATGGTAGAGGAAGCACAAGGATCTGGTAGCAGGGCTGGACTGGGACAAACACTTGGCCCTGGACTTCCTCATGACCGGCCCACTTTAATTTTGAGTGTCCCCAACAGCATCCCCCTTTCATCATAGTGTCCCCAACAGCACCCCCCTTACATCAGAGTGTCCCCAACACCGTCCCTCTTACATCAGAGTGTCCCCAACAGCATCCCCCTTACATGAGAGTGTCCCCAACAGCAGCTCCCTTCACAGAGAGTCCCAATCAGCAGCCCCCTTCACATCAGTGTGTCCCTATCAGAGAGAGTCCTCATCAGAAGCCCCCTTCACATCAGAGAGCCCCCATCAGCAGCCCCTTCACATCAGAGTCCCCACCAGCAGCCCCCTTCACATCAGTGTGTCCCCATCAGAAGCCCCTTTAACATCAGTGTATCCCCATCAGAAGCCCCTTCACATCAGAGTCCCCACCAGCAGCCCCCTTCACATCAGAGTCCCCATCAGCAGCCCCCTTCACATCAGAGTCCTCATCAGCAGCCCCCCTCATATCAGAGTCCCCACCAGCTGCCCCCTTCATATCAGTGTATCCCCATCAGCAGCCCCCTTGATATCAGTGTGTCCCCATCAGCAGCCCCCTTCACATCAGTGTGTTCCCATCAGAAGCCCCCTTCACATCAGTGTGTCCCAATCAGAAGCCCCCTTCACATCAGTGTGTCCCAATCAGAAGCCCCCTTCACATCAGAGTCCCTACCAGCAGCCCCCTTCACATTAGAGTCCCCATCAGAGTGTCCCCATCAGCAGCCCCTTCACATCAGAGAGTCCCCATCAGAAGCCCCCTTCACATCAGTGTGTCCCCATCAGAAGCCCCCTTCACATCAGAGTCCCCATCAGCAGCCCCCTTCACATCAGAGTCCCCACCAGCAGCCCACTTCACATCAGAGTCCCCACCAGCAGCCCACTTCACATCAGAGTCCCCATCAGAGAGTCCCCACCAGCAGCTCCCTTCACATTAGTGTGTCCCCATCAAAAGCCCTTCACATCAGAGAGCCCCCATCAGCAGCCCCCTTCACATCAGAGTGTCCTCCCCCTCCCACGTGTATTCACAGTTTTGAAGGCAGCTTCTCGTTCCTCTCTCCAGTCATGTGATAACAAGTGATAAGGGGAGAGAGGAAAGAAAGTCTGCTGTTGGTCTATCTCCCCCTGCAGGCTGGAGGGAGCATAATGCCTAATGCTCTCTCCAGCATATGATGGAAGCTGCTCCTCCTGACAGGAGTAAAATTGCAATCACTCACTGTCAGAGAGGAGCGGCTCTAGGACCGCACCTGACTGGCCCACTGAGCCATCGGCCCACCGGGAATCTCCTGGTAGTCCCGATGGCCAGTACATGCCTGTCTGGTAGGAAGGGGGCAATCAAAAGGATAGTGACCAGCTGAACCCTGGTATCACTGATCATTCCAGCCTGCTGGCTCTTGGGAGACACCTGCTGGTGGACACTGGAGCTGCAGCAAACAGCCCAGAGCAGCACAGTGCCACCAGCAGGTGAACTCAATCCTAACAGGGCCTCAATTATGAGGAACAACTACAAGCACAACATTTTTTCATGCTGGAGAAGAGACGCTTGAGAGGAGATAATAGGATTTTTTATAACAGCTTACCTGTAAAATCCTTTTCTTTTGATGTACATCACGGGACACAGAGCCTCAGTAATTACTGATGGGTTATATAGGGTATCACTAGGTGATTGGACACTGACAAACCCTAAACAGGAAGTTCAACCCCCTATATAATCCCTCCCCTTACAGGGATACCTCAGTTTTGTAGCAAAGCAATATAAGTGTATTAGAAGAGGGGCGGGACCTCTGTGTCCCGTGATGTACATCAAAAGAAAAGGATTTTACAGGTAAGCTGTTATAAAAAATCCTATTTTCTTTCTCGTACATCATGGGACACAGAGCCTCAGTAATTACTGATGGGACGTCCCAGAGCAATGCTATTTGAGGGGAGGGGACCACACAACCTAGGGTGTAATCAGACCTGAGGACCTCGTACTTCTGCCTGCAGCACACTATGCCCAAAGGCGATATCCTCATGCCTTCCCACATCCACCCGATAAAATTTGGTGAAGGTATGGACTGAAGACCAGGATGCGGCCTTGCAGATTTGAGCCACAGAGGCCTGGTGATGCACCGCCCAAGAAGCACTAATAGCCCTTGTGGTGTGTGCCTTGATTTGAAAAGGTGGAATTTTCTGTTTCAAACCATAAGCTTGAATAATCATTTGTCGAATCCATTTGATATGGTAGATTTTGACGCTGCCTGTCCTTTATTGGGACCTTCTGGCAGTACGAACAAAACATCTGTTTTGCGAATTTGAGCAGTTGCTTCCAGACAGGCCTTGACTGCTCTTACTACATCCAAAGAATGTAGTGACCTTTCTTCCATAGAACAGGGATCTGGAAAAAAGGAAGGCAGAACAATATCTTGACTAAGATATAATAATGTCCAAATGTGTGGCCATGGGTCAGACAATGAAAAGTCCAAGAATAAACTGTATACAGAATGTTGCACTGGTGCAGGAATCTTCTCCTCTGTGTCTCATAGATAATACGATCATATAATGGGAATAGATGAAATACGCTTACCAGAGGAAGTGGATTCGGATGCCGGTGACACCGAATCAAACAGGCTCAGAGATCCTTGATGGACGATGGTTGTTCGCAGGAACCCTGGATCTCGAGGGGGATCTTTCCTCTGTAATCACTGTTGTGGCTGCCAATTCCAAGGACTGAGGAAGGGTCACGGCCACAGGAGAGTCTCCAGAGTATGGGTGGTTCCCAAAAATATGTAAAAAACGCCAATAGTGTAGATCAAATGACGTATGTTTATTGGGTATCACCAATAATCAACAAACAATATAAAAAGCGTGATCACGTAAAAAAGGTAAAAACAAGTGTAGGGAAGAGTAAGGCTCGCCCGACGCGTTTCGTCCTCATGGACTTCAACTGGGGCATCAAACTCCTCTCCTACACTGTATATATTTATATAAAAAACTACACAAATAGTGCGACCAATCAAACATCAATGGTAAGGTCACATGATGGGTCTGCTCTTGATAGGACAGAGAGGAGTCAGCTGACTGCCTTGTATTAACCAATGAAACCGCCCACCAATAGGGAAGAGGCATGTCATTTAGCCAATAAGAAAATAATGAACATGTTAAAAGTGTATGTAAAAAATAAATAAAGAAGGGGGGACCCATAATATCTAATAGTCTGCAGCACTATAAACATCTATGTCCGCTCAAGGAGTTCTAGGATACATCAATACATAAATCATAGTGAACAAATACAATGTCAAAATCCTATGTATAAATGTAGATGACCGGGGGGATGTGATTTAAAATCGTTGGTAGAAGCTGCACTGAGAGTTATATGATCTTATCTTGTCTGACATAGCCAGACAACCCACGTGTATACATTGCGCTGTTCAGCCAATCAGGCGAGCGCAGTAACCAGGAACAAAAAGGGGCCAGGTCATGTGATTTGTCAGCTGACAAATAGTGTCTCTGTAGTGCAAATCTGAGGCAGCACGTAACCACACAGGAAGTCACATGCTGCCAGGGAGCCAATGAAGGAATACTATGTCTCTAACCCTTCAGGACTGTAAGCAGAGAAGGAATTACCATCTCCTGTAGTGCGGAAGTGAAGGGTGAGATAACGGAGACAACCGGAAGTGTTGAGACAGCAAATATCTCCACTTCCCCCGGTGTCATGGCTCTGGAGATGAATAAAATTTTATTATGAAACTCTAGGGGTGTAAGATATGGATAATCAGAATGAATGGATGTGTGCACATATATCGTGACACAGTGCAGGAGGAAATATTATGTGAATAATATATTTAAATATAGGAAAAATAAAGGAAATATGACATAATAAAATAGTGTGGGATATTGATAATAAATAATCCCATTAGATGGATATGTGCACATGTACCGTGACCTGAAATAAAAAAGTGTTATGTAAATAATGTATTAAAAGTGTTATATAAATAATGTATTAAAAGTGTTATCTAAATATTGTATTAAAACATAGGAAAAAAGGGAGTGATGTGAAAGAATTAAATGGTATAAAAATGTCATGTGCCAGAATAACTTGAAAATAGTATGATAAAATAAATATAATGAATATCAGCTTTATGTGAGGGACCATTTACGCTTGGTTAATGAAGGAATTAATATCCCATTCGACGTTCAACCCATGGGGCGAGTAAGTGCGGAGTTCGAATATCCAATATGTTTCGAGTCTTGAAACACCCCGCACACGTGATTTGCCTCTCCAATTGGCAACGAATTTATCAATTATAAGGAACTCCGCTCTTACTCGCCCCATGGGTTGAACGTCGAATGGGATATTAATTCCTTCATTAACCAAGCGTAAATGGTCCCTCACATAAAGCTGATATTCATTATATTTATTTTATCATACTATTTTCAAGTTATTCTGGCACATGACATTTTTATACCATTTAATTCTTTCACATCACTCCCTTTTTTCCTATGTTTTAATACAATATTTAGATAACACTTTTAATACATTATTTATATAACACTTTTAATACATTATTTACATAACACTTTTTTATTTCAGGTCACGGTACATGTGCACATATCCATCTAATGGGATTATTTATTATCAATATCCCACACTATTTTATTATGTCATATTTCCTTTATTTTTCCTATATTTAAATATATTATTCACATAATATTTCCTCCTGCACTGTGTCACGATATATGTGCACACATCCATTCATTCTGATTATCCATATCTTACACCCCTAGAGTTTCATAATAAAATTTTATTCATCTCCAGAGCCATGACACCGGGGGAAGTGGAGATATTTGCTGTCTCAACACTTCCGGTTGTCTCCATTATCTCACCCTTCACTTCCGCACTACAGGGGATGGTAATTCCTTCTCTGCTTACAGTCCTGAAGGGTTAGAGACATAGTATTCCTTCATTGGCTCCCTGGCAGCATGTGACTTCCTGTGTGGTTACTAGGGATGAGCCGAACACCCCCCGGTTCGGTTCGCACCAGAACCCGCGAACGGACCGAAAGTTCGCACGAACGTTAGAACCCCATTGACGTCTATGGGACTCGAACGTTCGAAATCAAAAGTGCTCATTTTAAAGGCTAATTTGCATGGTATTGTCCTAAAAAGGGTTTGGGGACCCGGGTCCTACCCCAGGGGACATGTATCAATGCAAAGAAAAATTTTAAAAACGGCCGTTTTTTCGGGAGCAGTGATTTTAATGATGCTTAAAGTAAAAAAAAAAAAAAGTGAAATATTCCTTTAAATATCGTACCTGGGGGGTGTCTATAGTATGCCTGTAAAGTGACGCGTGTTTCCCATGTTTAGAACAGTCCCTGCACCAAATGTCATTTTTAAAGGAAAAAATCTCATTTAAAACTGCTTGCGGGTTTAATGTCATGTCGGGTCATGGCAATATGGATGAAAATCAGTGAGACAAACGGCATGGGTACCCCCCAGTCCATTACCAGGCCCTTTGGGTCTTGTATGGATATTAAGGGGAACCCTGCACCCAAATTAAAATAAGGAAAGGTGTGGGGCCACCAGGCCCTATATACTCTGAACAGCAGTATACAGGCGGTGCAAACAAGACAGGGACTGTAGGTTTGTTGTTAAGTAGAATCTGTTTGTAATTTTGAACGGGTACATTTTTAACGTGTTTAGCTCCAGCCAAAAAATCTTTTTTAAGCTTTTTGGAAAACATAGGGAAGGGTTATCACCCCTGTGACATTTGTTTTGCTGTCTTTCCTCCTCTTCAGAAGATTTCACCTCACTTTTTTGTCCCAATGAAAAATGTTTTTTGAAAATTTGGGTTTTTTTGTGGAACAAGGATTGGAAAGCATCAGTGGAAAGGAGAAATTGTTTTCCCATATTAACTCTTACAGGAGAGAATTTCCCTTCCTAGGGGTAGATTTCATCTCACTTCCTGTTGTCTCCTTCCGTTTGCAAGTAGGAGTCGTTTGTAAGTTAGATGTTTGAAAGTAGGGTCCTGCCCTATATACTCAGCAGAAATTTGGGCCTTAGGTGTTGCTGTGGCCACAACACTGTAAGCCCTCACAGGGCCCTGCTGTGAAATATTAGATCAAGAATTGTAATTACATGCCCCTGTTGAACAGGAGCTGAAAAATTAGGCCTTAGGCACTGGTGCTGGTGCCACAACACTGCAACCCCTCACAGACACTCTAGTTGGAACGCAGGAACGAGCCCTGCTGCAAAGTATTGCTTCAAAAATTGTAATTACACGCCCCTGTTAGACAGGGGCAGAAAAATTGGGCCTTAGGCACTGGTGCTGGTGCCATAACACTGCAACCCCTCACAGACACTCTAGTTGGAACGCAGGAACGAGCCCTGCTGCAAAGTATTGCATCAAAAATTGTAATTACACGCCCCTGTTAGACAGGGGCAGAAAAATTGGGCCTTAGGCACTGGTGCTGGTGCCACAACACTGCAACCCCTCACAGACACTCTAGTTGGAACGCAGGAACGAGCCCTGCTGCAAAGTATTGCATCAAAAATTGTAATTACACGCCCCTGTTAGACAGGGGCAGAAAAATTGGGCCTTAGGCACTGGTGCTGGTGCCACAACACTGCAACCCCTCACAGCCACTCTAGTTGGAATGCAGGAATGAGCCCTGCTGCAAAGTATTACATCAAAAATTGTAATTACACGCCCCTGTTAAACAGGGGCTGAAAAATTGTGCCTTAGGCACTGGTGGTGGCGCCCAGAACCAAAAATGTTCTTACAAGCTATCAGCGTGATGATTGAGGAGGAAGAGGATAATTACTCAGGGATAGTCACTCAGCATCAGCATAGGCAGTCTTTGAAGGGATCTGAGATTTCAAAAAAAATTATTTGGTTACATCAGCATCAGGTGCTTGGTAGCTGGTGGTGATCCAAGACTGATTCATTTTTATGAAGGTCAGCCGATCGACCGAGTCGGTGGACAGACGCACCCTGTGATCGGTTACCACGCCTCCAGCAGCACTGAATGTGCGTTCCGAAAGAACGCTGGATGCAGGACAGGCCAGTAGCTCAATTGCATACTGTGCAAGCTCTGGCCAGTGATCCATCCTCAAGACCCAGTAACCCAGAGGATTTTCGGTGGGAAAGGTGTCCAAGTCTGATCTTGCCCCTAGGTATTCCTGCACCATGTAAAACAGACGCTGGCGATGGTTGCTGGAACCGATCATACCTTGGGGCTGCGGACCAAAAAATTGTCTGAACGCATCGGTCAGGCGGCCACCTTCTCCACCGCTCCTTCTTTGACTGACCGAAGCCTCAGCAACACGTTGTCCAGAAACAGGAGTTTGTAACCTCCCAGTCTCTGGGAACGCGTTGCACAGACCTTTCTGCAAGGCCTCCCGAAGATGTTTCATCCTCTGCTCCCTCTGCGATGGCAAGATAAGGTCCGCAACCTTACCCTTGTAACGTGGATCAAGGAGGGTTGCCAGCCAGTATTGGTCCTTCTCCTTGATACCACGAATACGAGGATCCTTACGCAGGCTTTGCAGGATCAGGGAGGCCATGCAGCGTAGGTTTGCTGAGGCATTCGGTCCGGAGTCCTCTGGGTCACTAAGGACAACAACGTCCGCAGCCACCTCCTCCCAGCCACGTACAAGTCCATGTGTTCCTTGGGACTGATCCCTTAAAGACTGCTGCTGATGCTGAGTGCCAGGCTCCACCTCCATACTGACACAATCTTCCTCCTCCTCCTCCTCGTCCTCTTCCTGTGTGATCGGCGGGCACGCAGGAACACTGTCTGGATAAAGGGGGGCCTTGAGAGCTAAGGAAGTCCTCCTCTTCCTGCCTCTGTTCTGCCTCAAGTGCCCTGTCCATTATTCCACGCAGCATGTGCTCCAACAGGTGGACAAGGGGGACAGTGTCACTGCTGCATGAACTGTCAGTGCTCACCATCCTCGTGGCCTCCTCGAATGGTGACAGGACAGTGCATGCATCCCTGATCATGGCCCACTGGCGTGGGGAAAAAAAACCAAGCTCCCCTGACCCTGTCCTGGTGCCATAGTCGCACAGGTACTCATTGATGGCCCTCTGCTGCATGTGCAGCCGCTGCAGCATGGCCAACGTTGATTTCCACCTGGTGGGCATGTCACAGATTAGGCGGTTCTTGGGCAGGTTAAACTCCTTTTGGAGGTCCGTCAGCCGAGCACTGGCATTATATGACCAGCGGAAATGCACACAGACTTTCCTGGCCTGCCTCAGGACATCCTGTAAGCCCGGGTACCTGCCCAAGAACCGCTGCACCACCAAGTTAAGGACGTGAGCCAAACAGGGCACATGGGTCATTTGTCCCTGTCGGAGGGCAGAGAGGAGGTTGGTGCCATTGTCGCAAACCACCATTCCTGCCTTAAGTTGGCGTGGCGTCAACCACCTCTGAACCTGCCCCTGCAGAGCTGACAGAACCTCTGCCCCAGTGTGGCTCCTGTCCCCCAAGCACACCAGCTCAAGCACCGCATGGCATCTTTTGGCCTGCGTACTTGCGTAGCCCCTTGAACGCCTACGGAGCACCGCTGGTTCCGAGGAAGAGGCCATGGAGGAAGAAGAAGAGGAGGGGGTGGAGGAGAGAGGTGTGTCACAATCAGCATTTTGGAGGCGTGGTGGCGGAACAACCTCCAACACTACTGCACCTTGTCCTGCATCCTTCCCAGCTGCCAGCAGAGTCACCCAATGCGCCGTGAAACTTAGGTAACGTCCCTGTCCATGCCTGCTGGACCATGAGTCAGCGGTAATATGCACCTTACCGCTGACCGCCCTGTCCAGCGAGGTATGGACATTGCCTTCCACATGCCGGTAGAGAGCCGGAATCGCCTTCCGTGAGAAAAAGTGGTGTTTGGGTACCTGCCACTGAGGAACCGCACATTCCACAAACTCACGGAAGGGGGCAGAGTCTACCAACTGAAAAGGCAGCAGTTGAAGTGCTAGCAATTTTGCCAAGCTAGCATTCAACCGCTGGGCATGTGGATGGCTGGGAGCAAACTTCTTTCGGCGGTGCAGCAGCTGGGGCAGGGAAATTTGCCTGGTACAATCTGACGTCGGTGTACCAAAAGCAGATTGCCCACAAGTACTTGGCTGTGACACACCTAATTCTACACCTTCATTCCTCTCACTGCAGGTCTCAGAGAGGACTGAAGGTCTAGTGGGGTTGGAAATCTCAGCTGATGAGGAGCAAGGAGAGATCCTCTTTGTTCTTTGGTGTGGGTCTTTTAGATACGCTTGCCAACGAACTGCATGGCAGGTCAACATATGTCTGGTCAAGCATGTGGTACCCAAGCGGGAGATGTTTTGGCCACGCGAGATACGCTTGAGACATATGTTGCAAATAGCAGCGGTGCGATCTGATGCACTCATCTCAAAAAAGGCCCACACCAAAGAACTTTTTGAATAACGCGCAGAGACTGCATTGCCCTGCACATGTGGAGCTTTGGGGTGTGATGCAGTCAATGTGCTGCCCTTAGGCTGGCCCCTGGAGGGCATCCTGCCTCGTTGGTGATGTGCCGCCTCCTCCTCCTCCTCCTCCTCTCTCCTATCAGGCACCCACGTTGAGTCAGTGACCTCATCATCCCCTCCCTCCTCATCACTGGAGCAAACCTGGCAGTATGCTGCAGCAGGGGGAGCATGACTGCCAGATTGCTGTCCTTCTTGGGCAACCCCTCTGTCCGTGCTCATGTTACTACCTTCATCGAGCTCAGTATCATCATCAGAGCCTTCCAAACGCTGGGCATCCTCCTGGAGCATGTACCCAACACTGTGGTCAAACAGTTCGAGGGAATCCTCATGAGGACATGGTGGAGCTAGGGAAGGAGTCACTGATGACATTGAGCTGAGGGAAGAGGCCGCTGCTTTGTCAGACAAAGCACCCTGGGCATGGGTGAGAGAGGATGAGGAGGATGAGGACGGCTTGGTCATCCACTCGACCAAGTCTTCCGCATGTTGCGGCTCAACACGGCCAGCTGCAGAAAAAAAGGCCAAGCGTGTCCCATGGCCACGTGCTGATGAGGATGCACCGTCTCCACGACCAGCACTAGACACAGAGCCTGCTTGCCCTCTCTTATTGGCTTGTGACTGTCTGCCTCTCCTTCTTGGCCTTCCAGACATACTAATGGCCTGTAGCTGCACTAAGCTGGGATAGAACACCTGTAATTTTCTTCAGGTAGCTTTATATACTGTAACCAGACAAGCCTGCCTGTCAGTAGGAAGATAACAGGAACGGATCTAGCTGAACACTGTGAGCAGGATGCACTGTACTAAATGTAAATAGTCTAGCTGCCTGACCGTGGTACTAATAGGATCAAATAGAACACCTGTAATTTTCTTCAGGTAGCTTTATATACTGTAACCAGACAAGCCTGCCTGTCAGTAGGAAGATAACAGGAACGGATCTAGCTGAACACTGTGAGCAGGACGCACTGTACTAAATGTAAATAGTCTAGCTGCCTGACCGTGGTACTAATAGGATCAAATAGAACACCTGTAATTTTCTTCAGGTAGCTTTATATACTGTAACCAGACAAGCCTGCCTGTCAGTAGGAAGATAACAGGAACGGATCTAGCTGAACACTGTGAGCAGGACGCACTGTACTAAATGTAAATAGTCTAGCTGCCTGACCGTGGTACTAATAGGATCAAATAGAACACCTGTAATTTTCTTCAGGTAGCTTTATATACTGTAACCAGACAAGCCTGCCTGTCAGTAGGAAGATAACAGGAACGGATCTAGCTGAACACTGTGAGCAGAACGCACTGCACTAAATGTAAATAGTCTAGAAGATAACAGGAATGGATCTAGCTGAACACTGTGAGCAGGAAGCACTGCACTAAATGTAAATAGCAGGAACGGATCTAGCTGAACACTGTGAGCAGGACGCACTGCACTAAATGTAAATAGCAGGAACTGATCTAGCTGAACACTGTGAGCAGGACGCACTGCACTAAATGTAAATAGCAGGAACGGATCTAGCTGAACACTGTGAGCAGGACGCACTGCACTAAATGTAAATAGTCTAGAAGATAACAGGAACGGATCTAGCTGAACACTGTGAGCAGGACGCACTGCACTAAATGTAAATAGCAGGAACGGATCTAGCTGAACACTGTGAGCAGGACGCACTGCACTAAATGTAAATAGCAGGAATGGATCTAGCTGAACACTGTGAGCAGGACGCACTGCACTAAATGTAAATAGCAGGAACGGATCTAGCTGAACACTGTGAGCAGGACGCACTGCACTAAATGTAAATAGCAGGAACGGATCTAGCTGAACACTGTGAGCAGGACGCACTGCACTAAATGTAAATAGCAGGAACGGATCTAGCTGAACACTGTGAGCAGGACGCACTGCACTAAATGTAAATAGTCTAGAAGATAACAGGAACGGATCTAGCTGAACACTGTGAGCAGGACGCACTGCACTAAATGTAAATAGCAGGAACGGATCTAGCTGAACACTGTGAGCAGGACGCACTGCACTAAATGTAAATAGCAGGAACGGATCTAGCTGAACACTGTGAGCAGGACGCACTGCACTAAATGTAAATAGCAGGAACGGATCTAGCTGAACACTGTGAGCAGGACGCACTGCACTAAATGTAAATGGCAGGAACGGATCTAGCTGAACACTGTGAGCAGGACGCACTGCACTAAATGTAAATAGCAGGAACGGATCTAGCTGAACACTGTGAGCAGGACGCACTGCACTAAATGTAAATAGTCTAGAAGATAACAGGAACGGATCTAGCTGAACACTGTGAGCAGGACGCACTGCACTAAATGTAAATAGCAGGAACGGATCTAGCTGAACACTGTGAGCAGGACGCACTGCACTAAATGTAAATAGCAGGAACGGATCTAGCTGAACACTGTGAGCAGGACGCACTGCACTAAATGTAAATAGTCTAGAAGATAACAGGAACGGATCTAGCTGAACACTGTGAGCAGGACGCACTGCACTAAATGTAAATAGCAGGAATGGATCTAGCTGAACACTGTGAGCAGGACGCACTGCACTAAATGTAAATAGCAGGAACGGATCTAGCTGAACACTGTGAGCAGGACGCACTGCACTAAATGTAAATAGCAGGAACGGATCTAGCTGAACACTGTGAGTAGGATGCACTGCACTAAATGTAAATAGCAGGAACGGATCTAGCTGAACACTGTGAGCAGGACGCACTGCACTAAATGTAAATGGCAGGAACGGATCTAGCTGAACACTGTGAGCAGGACGCACTGCACTAAATGTAAATAGCAGGAACGGATCTAGCTGAACACTGTGAGCAGGACGCACTGCACTAAATGTAAATAGTCTAGAAGATAACAGGAACGGATCTAGCTGAACACTGTGAGCAGGACGCACTGCACTAAATGTAAATAGCAGGAACGGATCTAGCTGAACACTGTGAGCAGGACGCACTGCACTAAATGTAAATAGCAGGAACGGATCTAGCTGAACACTGTGAGCAGGACGCACTGCACTAAATGTAAATAGTCTAGAAGATAACAGGAACGGATCTAGCTGAACACTGTGAGCAGGACGCACTGCACTAAATGTAAATAGCAGGAACGGATCTAGCTGAACACTGTGAGCAGGACGCACTGCACTAAATGTAAATAGCAGGAACGGATCTAGCTGAACACTGTGAGCAGGGCGCACTGCACTAAATGTAAATAGCAGGAACGGATCTAGCTGAACACTGTGAGCAGGACGCACTGCACTAAATGTAAATAGCAGGAACGGATCTAGCTGAACACTGTGAGCAGGACGCACTGCACTAAATGTAAATAGCAGGAACGGATCTAGCTGAACACTGTGAGCAGGACGCACTGCACTAAATGTAAATAGCAGGAACGGATCTAGCTGAACACTGTGAGCAGGACGCACTGCACTAAATGTAAATAACAGGAACGGATCTAGCTGAACACTGTGAGCAGGACGCACTGCACTAAATGTAAATAGTCTAGATAGAAGATAACAGGAACGGATCTAGCTAAACTGAATACAGTGTATATATATATATGCAACACCTGGGATGCATATATATACACAATACACTGTAAGTGCAGCTAACTGACTGACTGTTCTGCCTAATCTATCTAACTCAAATCAAATGACACTGTCTCTCTCTCTCTCTATCTCTCAGCACACCGGAACACACACTACACAGGGCCGCCGTGCAGGCGGCCTTATATAGTGTGGGGCGTGTACTAAATCCCCTGAGCCATAATTGGCCAAAGCCATCCTGGCTTTGGCCAATTACAGCTCTCTCTACTGACGGCGCTGTGATTGGCCAAGCATGCGGGTCATAGTGCATGCTTGGCCAATCATCAGCCAGCAATGCACTGCGATGCCGCAGTGAATTATGGGCCGTGACGCGCCACACGAATTTGGCGCGAACGGCCCATATCGTTCGCAATTCGACGGACGGTCGAACAGCCGATGTTCGAGTCGAACATGGGTTCGACTCGAACACGAAGCTCATCCCTAGTGGTTACGTGCTGCCTCAGATTTGCACTACAGAGACACAATTCGTCTCCTATGATCATGTGACTATGTCAGCTGACATATCACATGACCTGGCCCCTTTTTGTTCCTGGTTACTGCGCTCGCCTGATTGGCTGAACAGCGCAATGTATACACGTGGGTTGTCTGGCTATGTCAGACAAGATAAGATCATATAACTCTCAGTGCAGCTTCTACCAACGATTTTAAATCACATCCCCCCGGTCATCTACATTTATACATAGGATTTTGACATTGTATTTGTTCACTATGATTTATGTATTGATGTATCCTAGAACTCCTTGAGCGGACATAGATGTTTATAGTGCTGCAGACTATTAGATATTATGGGTCCCCCCCTTCTTTATTTATTTTTTACATACACTTTTAACATGTTCATTATTTTCTTATTGGCTAAATGACATGCCTCTTCCCTATTGGTGGGCGGTTTCATTGGTTAATACAAGGCAGTCAGCTGACTCCTCTCTGTCCTATCAAGAGCAGACCCATCAAGTGACCTTACCATTGATGTTTGATTGGTCGCACTATTTGTGTAGTTTTTTATATAAATATATACAGTGTAGAAGAGGAGTTTGATGCCCCAGTTGAAGTCCATGTGGACGAAACGCGTCGGGCGAGCCTTACTCTTCCCTACACTTGTTTTTACCTTTTTTACGTGATCACGCTTTTTATATTGTTTGTTGATTATTGGTGATACCCAATAAACATACGTCATTTGATCTACACTATTGGCGTTTTTTACATCTTTTTGGGAACCACCCATACTCTGGAGACTCTCCTGTGGCCGTGACCCTTCCTCAGACCTTGGAATTGGCAGCCACGACAGTGATTACAGAGAAAAGATCCCCCTCAAGATTTGGGGTTCCTGCGAACAACCATCGTCCATCAAGGATCTCTGAGCCTGTTTGATTCGGTGTCACCGGCATCTGAATCCACTTCCTCTGGTAAGCGTATTTCATCTATTCCCATTATATGATCGTATTATCTATGAGACACAGAGGAGAAGATTCCTGCACCAGTGCAACATTCTGTATACAGTTTATTCTTGGACTTTTCATTGTCTGACCCATGGCCACACATTTGGACATTATTATATCTTAGTCACTATTCACCTTATACCATGTCAAGCCATGGGCCTTTACTAATGGCTACCATTACTGATGTGTTTTTTATTATTGGTTACTTTTATTAGCGCTACATTTCATTTCTATCTTCGTGTATAATATTGGTCATATTTATGTAGCTGCTTTTCTTCGGTGATTGGGTTAGCGCAGTGTTACTTTTATTTTCCTTGAGAACAATATCTTGGTTTAGATGAAAATCTGAAAACACCTTCGGTAGAAAGCTAGGATGAGGGCGCAATACCACTCTATCCTTGTGTATGATTAAATAAGGCTCTTTACAGGAAAGAGCTGCTAATTGTGATACTCTTCTAGCAGAAGAAATGGCTACCAGAAGAATTAACTTTCTTGTCAACAAGACCAAGGGAATTTGACGTATTGGTTCAAAAGGCTGTTTCTGTAAAACTGACAGAACCAAATTCAAGTCCCAGGGGTTTAGGGGCGCCTTAACCGGAGAATTAAGACACGTCACCCCCTGCATAAAGTTTCGGACCAAAGAATGTATAAGCAAGTGGCCGCTGAAATAATACTGATAAGGCCGAGACCTGGCCCTTGATGGTACTTAAGGCCAGCTTCATTTCTAATCTCATTTGTAGAAAGTCAAGAATTCTACCTATTACATATTTTCTGGGATGCCAACCCCTGCATTCACACCAGAATACATAAGCTTTCCAGACTATGATAAATCACTCTGGAAGCTGGCTTCCTTGCATTAAGGTAGAGATCACAGGACCTGAAAGCCCACGACTCTTCAGAATGTGGGTTTCAATAGCCAAACCGTCAAATTTAGCATTTGTAAGGCAGGATGGAACACTGGACCCTGAGATAACAGGTCTGGACGTGACGGTAGGGTCCACGGGAAACCCACTGTCATCCTTACTATTTCTGCATACCAGGCTCTCCTGGGCCAAGCTGGGGCCACCAGAAGTACCGACTTCTTTTCCTGCCTGATCCTGCGAAGGAGTCATGGCAGTAGCAGAACAGGAGGCAATGCATAAATCATTGAGAACCGATGCCACGGAATCACCAACACATCTGTCCCGCATGCAAGAGGATCCTTTGTTCTTGCCACAAACTTGTCGATCTTTTTGTTGAATCTGGATGCAAAGAGATCTACATCTGGAACCCCCATCTTTGGCATATGGCCCAAAAGATGTCGGGGTGAAGAGACCATTCCCCTGGGACTAACCGCTGGCGACTCAAATAGTTCGCCTGCCAGTTCTCTATCCCCGGAATGAAAACTGCCGATATGCATGGCACATGCTTTTCTGCCCAGACTAAAATCTGGTTCACTTCTCTCTGAGCTGCCCGACTCCTGGTGCCTCCTTGATGATTGATATAAGCCACTGCTGTGGCATTGTCAGACTGGATCCTGACAGGGCAACCCTGTAGCCTGAGAGTCCAGGCCTTTAGGGCTAGATATGCCGCACGGATCTCCAGAATGTTGATGGGTAAGGTCCTCTCGATTTTGGACCATTCCCCTCGGACTGCAGACTGTTCCAGAACTGCTCCCCAACCCGAAAGACTGGCATCCGTTGTTACCACCGTCCAGGTAACTGGTAAAAAGGATTTCCCTTTCTGCAGGCTTTCGGGTATTAACCACCAACTGAGGCTCTGACGCACTGCACGAGACAGGTGCATCGGAAAATCTAATGCCTGAACCTTCTAGTTCCAGGCAGACAGGATACTGTGTTGCAGCAGTCTTGAATGAAACTGAGCATAGGGAACTGCTTCGAGTGAAGCCACCATCTTTATCAGCAGCCTCATACAAAGACGGACAGAAGGACCCTTTTTGGTCCTGACTACCAGAATCAGCTCTCTTAAGGCAGTGATCTTTGCCTGAGGTAAAAATACCTTCTCTTGGTTTGTATCTATGACCAGGCCCAAATATTCTAGTCTTCTTACTGGTTTTAAGAAAGACTTTTCTAGGTTGAGAATCCAACCTAGGTGTTCCAGGTAGTTGACTGTGGTCATCAAGTTCCCGCTCAAACAGGCTACTGACCGGTCTATCAAGAGCAGGTCGTCTAGGTGTGCTATGACAGTTATACCCTGAGCCCTTAATCTGGCCAGAGGAGGAGCCAAGATCTTTGTAAACACTCGAGGTACAGTGGCTACCCCGAAAGGCAGGGCCACAAACTGAAAATGGCGTCCTTCTATTTCGAAGTGCAAGTACTTTTGATGAGCAGGAAAAATGGGTACATGCAGATACGCATCTTTGATGTCTATTGATGCCAGAAATTCTCCTCCCTGTAGGATGGAGACTACTGACTGGATTGATTCCATGCGAAAGGATCGAATCCTTAGGAATCAATTTAGATCCTTTAGATCCAGGATGGGTCTGACATCTCCATTTGGTTTTTGAAGTGTAAAAAGGTTGGAATAAAATCCCAATCCTTGATCTTTCGTGGGAACCACCACGGTGACCTTTTGCGACAGTGGTCGCTCTAATGCTAAAAGGAGCGGCTGCTTTTTCTCTGGATCTCTGGGGACATTTGATCTGAGGAAACGAGGAGAGGGGAATTCTTGAAACTCTAGTTTGTAACCTAGAGTTACCGTGGAGATTACCCATCTGTCCTGGAAATCCTCCTGCCAGAGCTTTGAGAACCATAGCAGTCTTCCCCCCACCTGAGCGAGCTGGGGCGCTCCTTCATAAGGAGGCTTTAGCGTCTTGTCTAGTAGGCTTCTTCTCCCAGGACTTCTTTTGTCCCTGGGGTCGACTCTGAAATTTATTTCTAGACCCTGACGGAGGAGGCCGTCGTGACTGCCTGGAGGCTGATGCTCCTGGCACTGGGGAAAGAGCTCGTTTGAAAGAGGGACGCTTACTCCTTTTTTTAACAGGTAAGAGAGTGCTTTTCCCACTAGAGATCTTTTGGATATAATTGTCCAAATCCTCTCCAAACAGCCTTGCACCACGAAATGGAAATCTAGCCAGAAGCTTCTTACATAGTGCTTCAGCTGACCAATTTTTCAACCATAAGATTCTACTCATATGCACCAACCCAAGTGAAAGACGAGAGGTTTGGATGATAGAATCTCTGATGGTGTCAACAGCAAAACATAAGGCCGCTGGAAGGTTAGCCAACCCCTGGGCCTGCTGTTCAGGTAGAACTTTGAGGACCTGTTTAACATGGTCTCTTAAGTATTGACAGACTCCGATCGCTGCCACTGCAGGTTGAGCTATTGAACCTGCTAAGGAGAAAATATCTTTCAACAGGGATTCCATTTTTTTATCAACAGGATCCCTGAGCATCTTGAGCATTGTCTACAGGACAAGTCAGACTCTTATTTACGGACGAAATGGCGGCTTCAACAGCCAGTATCCCCCACTTCTTTATAAACTTTTCTTCCATAGGATAAAGTGTTGAAAACTTTTTAGGCGGAAAAAAACGTTTATCCGGGTGATGCCACTCAGAATAAATGAGCTTTTCTAGCAAATTATGAACAGGAAAAGCATGTGTTGTTTGAGGAGGCTTCAGTGAACCCAAAGAAGAAAAGGGTTCTTTAACTGACACAGATACGGGTAATTTAAATGTGGAGCGGACCAATTCAGCAAGGATCTGTACTAAGACCTTCTCATCCTGAGAAGCTGAAGAGAGCCCTTCTCCACTTGATTCCTCAGAGGAGGAATCATCAGTCCCATCCCGATCCTCTGAAAGGGATTCTTCTCCTTTTTCCCAGAGCTCCTCTGCCTGAGGGTCCTGGGTAACAGAGGAAGACCTAGTGCATTTTCTTCCACTGAGTGAAGATGCGATTAAGGCCATTAATCTTTCCTCTAGTCCTTTAATGGTTGAGGAAAAAACCTCCTGCGTAATATATACAGAGGCTGAAGTGCCAGAAGCAGATGCCTCCCCCGACCCCAATGGCTCTCCCTGGCCGGCCATCCCAGGTCCTTCAGATGGGAAGGCGCTGCAGAAGGGGGGTCCTCAGAGCCTGAGGGAGATCCCCAGAGCCTCTGGTTTTGGGGGTATTTGTACCTCTTCTACCCATAGTGCAAAGCAAACAAGGTGGAAGTATCACACAAATAAAACACTGACTGCTGAGCGATGTAGTACAGCAGCTGCCGCTGCTACCAATGCCCAGTCAAATGTTTGTAAGTAAATGCTGCCTAGGAGAATTCCTATGTCCCACCTTACATGTAACCGTCAGCTCTGTGTCCCTCCATAGGCTGTGAGCACCTGAAAAAGTGTGCTTCTTATAGCCTGTGCAGCCGGCGATGTGGGCGTCTAAGCACGGCGGACGTCGCGCTAACGCTCTGGTGGCGGCGGCGGCAGTGCGGTATACTACCGCCTTTCAGACCACCGCGGCCCCCCCTAATCTTGGGGAGAATATCCCTGAGGAAGAGCCCCCCCATCCCATCCTACCTGGAGCTCGGCTGGAGGAGCTGTGCAGCGTGAACACTGAGACAGACAATCAAGCATGTGAAGGTATGTGCTCTTGGCAGCCCCCGTTGGCAACAATAGGCATAGCATACATTTACTTAAAGGAGAAACCTACTAGAATTAAAAAATTCTGTGGAATCTCCCTTACCTTATCCAGCTGCAGGGTTCTGTTATACAGACCCAATCTTTACCTCTCACGGTGGGCTCCGTTTGGAAAACCTTCAGAGACTGGGGCCCTTTATGGCTAGGGGGATCCGCAGTTCTGGGCCTGTAAAGCACCCGGCCAAGAATAAGGCTAGAAAAACCAAATTCTGAAATGCGGGGTCCAGCTCTCTAAAAAGAGAAGCGTTACAGGTAAAACCTTGTTTCTTCGGATACGAGGCCCGGGTACCATCCAATTCGGCCTAGAAAGGACACCTTGAAATGGATCCAGTTTGCCTGGCTTGCCCCAGTGTAGGATATTCCCTTTGGAGCTCAGCACAGCACATCTTTACACGTGACCAACACCTAAGACACTGGCGAAAAAACTGAGGTATCCCTGTAAGGGGAGGGATTATATAGGGGGTTGAACTTCCTGTTTAGGGTGTGCAAGTGTCCAATCACCTAGTGATACCCTATATAACCCATCAGTAATTACTGAGGCTCTGTGTCCCGTGATGTACGAGAAAGAAATTATAGCGGTATACAAATACCTCAATGGTGATCCCAGCATAGGAAGAAAACTTTTCAGGCTCAGGGAGTGTAGGAAGACACAGGGCCACACAATCAGATTGGATGAGAAGCGGTTTAACCTTAAGCTATGTAGGGTTTTTTTTCACTGTCAGGGCAATGAGGATGTGGAATGCTCTTCCACAATTAATGGTGTCAGCGGGGAGCATTGATAGTTTTAAATCAAAAACGTGTTTATTTGTATAAAACCAATAAGTATACATACAGTCAGAATAAGATATAGGCAGCAAGAAAATTCAGATGCAACATCCATTACATTCTGTTAGGTTGTACTTTTGCAAGTATATGATGGTTTAAACTACTATAAACATGTGAGCAAATTATTATATTGTGCTGCATGACCTAAAGTAGATCCAAATATCATTAACTGACCTGTACATCCTGAATGTATGAAAGAACAAGTAACAGACGTAAAGTTTATCATACCCAAGAAAAAAGGAAAAATAAAACAATCACGTCTCTATAGGATATAAGAATAACTAAACAGTCAAAACCTTTTTAAATGTATGATACATCCACCACAGCAGCTCCCTCAACCCACCCTAGACATATTAGACATATTCTATATCCAGGAATATAGTATACCTGAATCCCTCCACCCTCACATTCACATTTGCAGAAGTCTGTCCATCACTAACTGAGTCGGGCCCAATCCTGGAGTATCTAACCATGGTTGCCATATTTAAAAGAATTTCTTCAGGACATTACGGTATTGATAGGTAAGTTTTTCACGTATTAGCAACCTATTCACCAGTTCCACCCACTGTCCTCCCATAGGTACCCTCGGAGTTATCCAAAGCCTCGCTGTTGCCTTACGAGCTATATATAATAGACGCAAAACAGCAATATAACCGTTTGGTGAGAGTGAGGGTATCTCCAAGGCACCCAGCAGGCACACAATCGGATCCTGCAGAACTGGGAACTGATAGGCTTGCAAAATGGTATTAAGAATGTATTGCCAATATCTGAAGAGCTTTGGGCACTTTCACATCATGTGTAATAGATCCCCATTATGGCTATCACATTTTGGGCATAATGGGGTGTCTATAAATCCCCACCTGTGTAATTTAGCTGGTGTTCTGTATACCTGGTGTAATAGATATAAATGGGATAGTCTCTGCGATGCAGATACTGATACCAAGGGCGCAGATGTCAGACATAACTCCCAAGTATCTCCATCTATAAGTCCCAAATCTCGCTCCCACCCCTTTCTGCAAGGAAGCGTCCCAGCTTCATGTGTAAAGCCAAGTAGTCTAGTGTATACCCTTGATTTCATACCTTTCCTCTCATCTGTCAACAATACATCACTCATCAAGGGGTGCACCATCTTTACAAGTGGAGACATTCTACTCTCACATTGGATTGCATGCCTCAATTGAAGATACTTATAGAACTGATTCCTGTGAAGGGAGAACTCCTCGCTAATATCTGCAAAGGATTTAAGTATGGATCCAGTGTACAATTGTGTAATGTAGTGAATACATGCTTCCTACCAATGGTGAAAATCCTCAAGCTTGAGAAGTTCCTTGAAATATTTATTTCTCCATATAGGGGCAAAGGGGCATATTCCTTTTATTTTAAGAATAGACCTAATATATGTCCATAGTGTCTTTAATAACATAATTGTGGGGAGAGTGTTTGGCAAATGTGTGAGTCCTGCTTCTAAGTGGGCCAGAGCCGTAAGACTGGATTCCTTGGGTATCAGCAAGGATCTGATTGGGTCTAGTGTATCTACTGCCCCCAATTGCCTAGGTGTTGTAACTGTGAGGCTATAAAATAGAATCTGGCATGCGGCAAAGCCATGCCACCCTGATCTTTAGCTAATTGTAAAGAGCTCAGACTAATTCGTGCAGGTTTGTTACCCCAAATTAGATCTCTGAATTGAGCATCCATTTGGGAGAACCATTTATGTGTTATCCATATAGGGGAGTTATGAAATATGTAAAGAAGTTGAGGAGCCCACACCATTTTAATTAAATTGACCCTCCCGGTGACTGTGAGGGGTAATTTTTTCCATGCAGCACTTTTCAGTCTGAATTTTCTAAGCAATGTGACCATATTCAGCTCAAGATATTGAGTGGGGTCTGGGGTTATTGTATGCCTAAGTAACGGAATTCCTCTACTACAACTATATCTGCAGCGCAGTCAGGTAAGGGTCTTGGCAATGGGTCCAGGGGCATGAGTACTGATTTATTCCAATTAATGCTAAAACCCGACAGCTTACCAAAGTCATCTATTAGGTTCATCACATTCCTCAAAGAGCTGTCAGTGTCTCCTAAGTAAATCAGTGTGTCGTCAGCATATAAAGATACAACATCTTGTTTAGACCCCCGTTGAAATCATGTAATATTCTGTGCAGCTCTGATATGTATGGCCAGAGGTTCTAAGGCAAGGGAAAACAACAGGGGTGACAATGGGCCCCCCTGTTGTGTGTCTCTATAAAGCCTGAAAGAATCGGATACATCTCCGTTAATACGCATTCTTGCTGATGGGGAACTATATAGCAACTGAACCCGTTTTAAAAATGATGCACCTACCCCAAATCTGGTCAACACTTCCCATAAATAGGGCCATTCTACGATATCGAACGCTTTGGCTGCGTCCAAAGAGAAGATGGCCCTATTACCTGGGTTGTCAGCGGGGATCTGTACATTTAGAAATAATCTACGCAGGTTTTGTGATGTATACCTTGTCGGAATGAAGCCAGATTGATCTTTGTGGATCACCTGTTGAATACATTTGGCCAGTCTGTTCGCCAGCACCCTGACCAACAGCTTGACATCAAATGTAAGCAGTGAGATAGGCCTGTATGAATCTGGTGTTAGCGCATCCTTAACGGGCTTCAATAGTACTACTATAAGGGCTTCGTTCATAGATGGAGGTAAAGTCCCTGTCACAAAAGCTTCATTATACACCTTTAGAAGGGTTGGGATAAGTTGTGTAGTATAACGCTTATACACTTCCGATGGAAGGCCATCAGCCCCAGGAGCCCGGCCATTTTGTGCATCAGCTAGTGCTTCTAACAAGTTGTCTTCTGTCAGAGGAGCGTTAAGCAGGTCAGACGAGCAAGGCATGGGATATTTGTCTAAAAATGAGCAGATATCATCCTGTGAGGGATGGACTTTAGAAGAATAAACATCTTGTAAGAATTGTTTAAAAACATCTATGATGGCTTTATTGGTATAACATGGTACCCCTGTGCGTCGGTCACTGCCCCTATATGTGTGGACAATTGTTGCGATTTGGCCAGCATTGCTAACATATGTCCTGTATTTTCCCCTTCCTCAAAGTGATTCTGCTGTAAAAAGAATCTTTTGTTTTCTGCTAGCTGTAGAGATAAATCCCTAAGCATGGATTGAGCAGCCAACCATGTCCTTTTTGTGTCATCAGAGGGGTCAGCTACATATCTTACCTCTGAGCGCTGTGCTTCCTCTAAGACTGATACCTCCCATTTTTTAGTAGAAGTTTTAATCTGAGATATCACTTTAATAAACTGCCTGCGTAGATATGCCTTTACTGTTTCCCACACTATACTTATAGTTGTAGAGTCTATATTATGTTTGAAAAAATGCATGAGAAGGTCTGGTATCAGATCAGGGTCTGGAATAAGTGATAACCAGAAGGGGTTGAGTTTCCAGAAGGGAATTACCTTTAACCGCCCCCATCTGAAAATCTATCGAGAGTGGGGAGAGATCTGATACCTGTCTAGGGTGATATTGCGAGGATTCAACCAATGGTAAAAGAGAGTCATTCCCTAGTACTAAATCAATTCTAGATAACCCCCCTACTGAGGCAGATTGGCAAGAATATACCTTGGCATCTTGATTACGCATTCTCCAGACATCAGTAAGACCCATTTCTAATATAAGACAAGCAAATGGTGTAGGACCATATCGTCTCTGTTACCTGTCCCCTGTCCGGGCATGTAGCTTGTCCTTTTCATGGTCAATGTAATTGTTAAAGTCCACTATGGCCAAGACCGGCATGCCCAGAAAGCGGGACATAAAGTCTGCCAACTTTTTGAGGAGACTAGTTGAGAATGGAGGTGGAATGTACATCCCTGCCAATATGCATTTAGTCCTAGAAAGGGAGCATGACAGAAAAATGTAGCTGCCATCAGGATCAATTTTAACTTCCATAACAGAAAACTGCGTGTCACGTCTCACCAGGATACTCACTCCCATCGAGTACACAGAATAAGTAGCATGATATTGATGACAAAATTGTCGTGCTGCAAATTGAGGAGTGGAAGTCGGGGGGAAGTGAGTCTCCTGTAAACAGATCACATCTGCGTTAATGCGCTTAATTGTGCAAAGCACAGCCAAGCGTTTAACAGGATTATTCATACCCCTGACATTCCAGGACAAAATTCTGGTTATCTTTGACATTGCACTAATAGAACATTAATAACAATGATAATTTTAGATAATAATGCAGTGTGTCTAGAGAGCAAAAGGTATGGGCAAAATGAAAAAAAAATCTTTCTCCAGTGACCTGAGGGGGAGCAGCGACTAAGTATCTGCAGTCTCAATGGGTGATGTAGCAATGAGAGGGAGCCCATGCTAGTAAGGCTGATATTGGGAACCGTACAGAGCAAAGGGGGCGGTAGTGGTGGACTCCTTGGTGGTGCAACCAAAAAAGTAAACAAAAAGAAGTAACTGGCCAACATGGCCAAACTAAGTCGCCAAAAGGCAGTGAAAGGTCTGGACCAGACCATCTTGGGGGCAACAGTGGAAGCACACTTCAGTGTCTTAACAACTTCTCAACAGCTAGAACAAGAAGCCCTGGTGGTAAATATAGGTCCATACATCAACAGCTTTCTCCGCCTTGGCATTTGTAAACGTAAGAACAACAGGATACTTGTCAAAATAATACTTCACCCGTCAGGAGGGTTAGGACGTCGGTTGCGAGCTTCCCGAACCGATTGTTCTTCCCGGTCCATCCATTGTGCAGCCGCAGATGGTGAATCAAAGAATTGCACTGAGCCCAGTGCCTCCACCCTTAGGCGGGCAGGATACAGCATAGCGTACTTCAAATCCAGAGATCTAAGGCATTTTTTAACATCCATAAACTTTGCGCGCTGCCTTTGCAGGTCAGCTGAAAGATCTGGAAAAAAGGTTATTTTGGTATTGTCAATTTTTAGGTCCTCTGGTTTAATGCTGGCATTGTGTAGGATTGCATCTCTGTCTTTATAGTGGAGAAGCTTGAATAGAAAGGGTCTTGGTGGGGCTCCCAGTTGCAGAGGCCTAGCTGGAATTCTATGTGCCCGCTCCGAATAGAACATAGGGGTAAACACATCCTTGCCAAAGGCAGCCACCAGCCATTTTTCAATAAACTCCACCAGATTCTTTCCTTCTATTCTTTCAGGAATAGAATCGCTCTGATATTGTTTCTTCTCATTCTATTCTCTAATTCCTCAAATTCCTCTAAATGTGAGGAGTGTTGTGTGAGAAGATGATTATTATAGTTAAGGTCCCTCTGCATGGGTGCCATATCATCCTCCATGGAACTGACTCTCCCTTCTAGTGCAGAGGTCCTCTCCCTAAACTTTTGTGTGTCTTGTCGCAGAAAGGAGATTTCAGATTTAACCCCTTATATCTCAACTGTGAGAGCTGTCAGAGAAGCATTGCATGTATTCACTGCTGCAAAAATGTCTCTAAGTGAGGGTTCATTGTCAGCAGAAGGGCTGGCTGAAATATGAGGCCTAGTGGAGCCATCCTCTGGAGTACTCACTGTGTCCCAGGCCCGATCCATTGGCATCCTCCAAGAGTACTGTGTCATCTGCTTCAGATACACCTCCGGACGAATCCTCCGGTGTGCCAGATGAAAGGGCTGGATCCATAACAAGGGACCTAGAGAACAGCTTTTATGCTGCTTCTCTGTGGAGCTCCATAGCAGAGCGCTGTGCCTGGGCGCCATTTTGGGCCATGCTGTCCATGGTCCGGGCCGTGTTCTGCTTCCTTGCGGCGCACATCGGGCAATAATCGGGCCGTTAGGAGCAATTTGGCATTCGGGGTACGTTCCAGCAGCCAGCCAGTCTTGTTTGCGGGTCCGTGAGGTGAGTTTTCAGGGTGATATGGCGGACTTTTGGCGGAGGGAACTGAAGGTGCGTCCGGCTACATCCGCTGCCTGGCCACACCCCGTATTGATAGTTTTAAAAGACTCTTGGACTTGCAGCTTAGTTATCTCAACATACAGGGATATGGGAAATGATTGTCGATCTTGACACACATACACCTACACAGGTTGAACTGGATGGACTGTTGTCTTTATTCAACCTTACCAACCATGTAACAGCCTTTTTGCTTGCACATCATTGGATGATGGAAGTCAGGATAGCTTTTGCTTATTTACTAAGCTCTGGAGCAACTGCTCTTGCAGAGTGCAACTGTGCTTTGCAAAGTACAATCTATTTGTCTTTAATAAATAAACCCCACAGTGTAGAACACGACGTAGAGGGGTTGATTTACTAAAACTGGAGCAGCTGTGCATGGTAGCCAATCATCTTCTAATTTCAACTTGTTCAATTAAGCATTGACAAATGGCTGGAAGTTGATTGCTTTCTATGCAGAGCTGCACCAGATTTTGCACTCTCCAGTTTTATTAAGTCAACCCCAGTAAATCAGTATTGGGGATGATCAGCTTCAGGGAGATTTCAAGAAATACTAGCGCTTTCTTTGTTTTTTGTGAAGCGCCTTACTCCCGTAGGAGCGGCTAAAAGTTCGTTCTACCCTGGAGCTTGTTCCATCACCCCTTTTACCCAACCAAATAGAATACACAGACAGTCATTGAAAATGAACTATGTACAAGTTTATTGCAGTTTCCATATGAAATGCAGCACTGTACTGAAAAGTCACTCTGAATAACTTCCAGTAAGGTTGAATGATATGCAATACAATATTACTTCCAGATTACACGAAGCCACGATTAGAAGACCTCCATCTTGAATAATATCTCCCAGTGCAATGCATCTTTCCTTCTTCCTGTTTACCACCACTTCCTGACTCGGCAGAACTTCTGATTTTAACTCCCTCCGTGATACTCTGAATAACACTCGGGAAGTGACGTACGGATTTCTCCAGGGTATTAGTCCCTCTAGGGCCAGCTCCGTTCTTTTGAACCCACACACTAACCCCTCTAAAGTCTCTGCAGAAGTTCTGTTTCCCTCTGGGTTACACTCACTTGTGTTTCTAAGTGATGATCCATGTCGCACACAGAAAATCCTCGCCCAGTCCTGGATGTCAGTATTGGCAGCAATTTGGAAGAAAATACTTCAGTTCCTCTCCATCCTTCTCCTCACACAGGGGAGAACATCAGCGCTGTATCAGTGGCTATATCCTTACTCCTGGATACTTTCTCCATAGCATGCTTCCCCTCCCCCATAGGGGAGAGCACCCGCACAAGTCCTGGATCTCACATCCTCCAACCAGATCTCTCAACTTCCCATGCAGAACGAACCCCAGGAAGCATGTGACCAGGCCTTATATAGAAGTCCCACCCCTGTCCCAACAAATTAACTATTGGTTCAGAAGGGTCTTCCAGAACTGCCTGTCACTCTCACTTGTATTCCTCCTGTCTTCTAGGCCAAACCCCAGAAAACAAAGGAAATTGTCCAAGCAGAGTGCAGGGGGTCACACCCTCCTCTACACTAATAAACCTCCACAAGAATCAAACCCCACCAGATTACACTGCAGAGTGAGATTCTGGCAATGTTGGCCTATTATAACACTAAACTCTCTATTGTAGCCCTCACCCAAACTGGTGGGCGCTACATTTGTTTTGTTTTTGTGGAGGGGAGGGGCTTTCACATCTCACATCTTCTTTAAGCAATACCATGGCATTATACTTTTCACCATACTAAGGTCAGGTTTTTATGGTAGTGAGTCCTTGTAAAAAGCCAAATCTGGGTTTGCCAGGGCGCAGAGTCTAAACCTGTGCTTGCTTCTTCACCTGGGCCCCTGATGGTGGGGATGGACTTGCAACAATCTAGAACCAGGTTGTGGCCCCAGGTACACCCGGCTGACAATGTGGAGACCACTCGAGTGGGTTAGGATGGCAAGAGGCAGAAAGCTGCAGGTTAGACTGCTACAAATGTGTTAACAAACTGTATACATTTTTGATACTTATGATTTGCAACTCTGGGTTTCCTTATTGATTTTCCACTAGAAATAATAACTGAATTAAGTTTGGATGTTCTTTCTGTGTTTATGTGGATATCTTTGGTTTGTGCTGGGTACCTCAAACAACTCAAAGACCTAGCAGTAAGTCAATTTTGGTGATAGATCCATTGCAGTAAAAGCACTTCTGGGGTAGAGAGGATAGTGAAATGAAGTTCTATGAACTCTGTACAGTGCCGTGTATTATGTTGGTGCTGAACATAACTACAGCAAACTAAAAGTAGATTAAATGTTTATAGAAGAATATCTAAAGCCAAAAATGTAATTAATGATCTTTATACACAGGTCTCTAACACTAGATATAAAATAAGGATAACAGTTAAAATAAGGTAATTTTAAGAAAACAAGAGGAAAAAGAATGTAAAAGTGGAAACTCCTGCGCTGTCGGGGGGGGGGGGGGTATGCTAAAAGGACACTGCTGCAACACCTAAGTACTGATCCAAGGCAGGACAAATGGGACAAAAGTGGGGGAAGATGGTAGTTGCGCTGTGATGAAGGGGGGGGGGAAGCTACAAAGATGACTAAAGTGGCAAAGTGAACTAAAAAAGCAGAAACGGGTCAATGCATGAATAGATCCTACATGCTAAAAGAACATGGTGGGGATGCAGTGCAGTGCAACGTGGCTGATCAACATGACATGTTGTGGGCAGACAAAGCCTAATATATAGAGGTAATCGTGAAACAGTGACTGCTTGAATATAGCAAAACAAAAATGCATATACTAACACAAATAGGGTGAATAATGACACAATGAAAAAAAATAAATAAATAAATATATAATGCAAGAAAAATATATGTGGGCTAGTGCCCCATTAGCAAAAACGTGCCAGATCCTGGTGAACTACAAGTGACAAATCCCTAGGACAAACATGAATATTAGTACTATCTTCCAGTCCAAAAAGCAAAAACACGTGATGAGAAACACAAAACAAGTCCAATCGTGAAGGGAGGGGGGGATCTTCAGTGAGGACACCTCCGTGTTTGCAAGCCGCTTACCTTACAGCTGTAAGGTGTACAGCCTGTGTTGCAAATGACCCGCAGGTGTAGACGTTCCGTGTATACAGGCAGCGACAATGATGAACATGCCAAGCGAAATATAAAAAATAAAAAGTATACAGCATGTAAAATAACTCTGCAACGACCACAGTGGAGGGGGGGCAAGACACACACAGGGGGAGGTTGCACTCACTTTCATGAAGTGAGTGTGGGCATCAATCCACGAGCGCCGAGCTCGTATGCCTCCAGGAGTGTCACCAATCTGGAATCTGTCCCCGTGCCTGGAAACTGGAATATGTCCCCATGCCTCTCTCCTCAGTGTTCGTCAGGTAGAGTAGTGATGTACAGTGTGAGGGGGAAAGAGACGCACATAGCGTGATCCCATATAAAAGGTATATTTATTTAATAAAACAAGTCCAATCAACTTACATTTAAAACAATGCTGCAGTGTGTAGTAACTACGAGCGCCAAGCTCGTCTCCTGTTGTTTGTCTGTGGCAGCGTCCCGTGCTCCAATCCTATAGGATCCTATAGGTTCTGTACATGTGATCCCTGTGATCAATCACAGAGATCATCACAATAGTACACAATTGTCAATTAATGAAAGCCATTTACAACTAATACTTGAGTGCTGTGATTGATCACAGTGATCACGTGGTACCAGGACCGTGCACAATGGCCCAGTACAACAGTCTGTGTTCCACTGTGTTTGATGCATGGACCCTAGGGCGCACACAAGCTATGTGACTGGGAAGACATCATATGACATTCATCCATGTTTTACTATTATAATTATTATTATTATATTATTAATTTTAATAGATGAGGCGGGACATAGTTAAAGTTAATGTAAGTAAAGCAAAAGTAAAAAAGTATTTTTTTATGTAAAATAGGTAAAGGTTCAAATACTTATAATGATCCTTTAACCCTGCACACTTCTATGGACCTTGCACATCTTTGTATAAAATCAGAGATTCATCATTGCAAATATTGAAAAAGAAATGCATACTTTGACCACTTCAATACAGGGCACTTATACCCCCTTCTTGCCCAGACCAATTTTCAGCTTTTAATGCTCTCACACTTTGAATGACAATTTCTCAGTCATGCAACACTGTATCCAAACAAAATTTGTATCATTTTTTTCATACAAATAGAGCTTTATTTTGGTTTGTATTTAATGTGATATAAGTAAAAAAAGAGTAAAAATTTTGAAAAAAAAAAACACTTTTTTTAGTTTTTATTATAAAATTTTGCAAATAAGTAATTTTTGTTCATAAATTTGGGCCAAAATTTGGGAAAAATTATCCAAATTAGTGTATATTATTTGGCCAAAATTTATACTGCTACATATCTTTGGAAAAATTACCCAAATTAGTGTATATTATTTGGTCTGTGTGAAAGCTATAGAGTCTGCAACCTATGGTGCAAAACATTAAAACATTGATGGCCTATCTCATTTCTTAAGGCCCTGAAATTTCAGGACAGTACAAATACCCCCCCAAATTGCCCCTTTTTGGAAAGTAGACAGGCCAATGTATTTAGTAAGAGGCATGGTGAGTTTTTTGAAGTTGTAATTTTTTCCCACAAATCTTGGGAAATGTAAGAAATACATTTCTCTTTTTACACAAAATTGTCATAATAACAACCATATAGGTGAGTCTTTTTCACAGCCTGGCCACATACAGAGGCCCAACATGCAGGGAACACCATCAGGCATTCTAGGAGCATAAATTACACATCTAATTTCATTCCTACTTATCACACTTTTGAAGGTCCTGGTGCACCAGGACAGTGGAATTACCCACAAAATGACACCATTTTGGAAACCAAACACCACAACGTATATTTTATGAGGCATTATGAGTCTTTTGAACATGTAATTTTTTTCCACAAGTTTTTGGAAAATGTGGAAAGAAAATGAAAACCTATTTTTTCTTACACAAAGTTGTCAATTTATAAGATTTCCTAACATATAGCATGTACATAGAAAAAATTACACCCCAAAATACATTCTGCTACTCGTCCTGAGTATGGGGATACCACATGTGTGAGACTTTTACACAGCCTGGCCACATACAAAGGCCCAACATGCAGGGAGCACCGTCAGACTTCTAGGAGCATAAATTACACATCTAATTTCCTGATGACCTATCACACCTTTGAAGGTCCTGGAGCACTAGGACAGTGGAGTGGACAGTGGACCCACAAATGACCCCATTTTGGAAAGCAAACACCCCAGGGTATATTCTATGAGGCATAATGAGTCTTGAACATGTCATTTTTTTCCAAAAGTTTTTGGAAAATGTCAAAAGAAAATGAAAGTTTCCCACAAAATATATTCTGCTACTCGTCCTGAGTATGGCGATACTACACGTGTGAGACTTTTACACAGCCAAGCCACATAAAGAGGCCCAACATGCAGTGAGCACCATCAGGCATTCTAGGAGCATAAATTACAAATTTTGTTTCCTGACAACCTATCACACTTTTAAAAAACCTGGAGCACCAGGACAATTGAAACACCCACAAAATTACCCCATTTTGAAAGAAAACACCTCAATGTTTATTCTATGAGGCATGGGCTGGTGACAGGTACTCGGGTACTCTAATGAGTTGGTGACAGGTACACGGGTACTCTGATGGGCTGGTGACAGGTACTCGGGTACTCTGATGGGCTAATGACAGGTACTCGGGTACACTGGTGAGCTGGTAACAGGTACTCGGGTACTCTGATGGGCTGGTGATTGGTACTCAGGTACTCTGGTGGGCTGGTGACAGGTACTCGGGTACTCTGATGGGCTGGTAACAGGTATTCTGATGCTGGTGACAGGTACTCTGGGGCTGATGACAGGTATTCTGATGCTGGTGGCAGGCACTCTGGGACTGATAACAGGTACTCTGATGCTGATGACAGGTATTCTGATGCTGATGACAGGTGCTCTGGGGCTGGTGATAGGTACTTGGGTATTCTGATGCTGGTTACAGGTACTCTGGGGCTAGTGAAAGGTACTCTGATGCTGGTGACAGGTATTCTGGTGCTGGTGACAGGTACTCTGATGCTGGTGACAGATACTCTGATGCTGATGACTGGTACTCTGGGGCTGGTGACTGGTATTTAGATGGGCTGGTGACAGGTACTCTGATGGGCTGTGACAGGTACTCTGATGGGCTGTGACAGGTACTCTTGGACTGGTGACAGGTACTGTTTATTTGGGGGCAGATCGCTGTACTGTAACACACTGAGGAGGAGAACCTGGAAACGGCACTACAGCCATTTGTTGACATTTGTGACCGGCTGTGATTGGACACAGCTGGTCATGTGGTAAGAAGCCAATTTCATATGACGTCCACTCGGAGGGAGGAGATGTTCCTGTCGATGTCATTTTACAATGGCCCGCTATGGAAGTGGTTAATGGACATACAGTGCCAATGTAGGACATCATTTGAGGAGAGCTTAAATCTGCTATCAGGTTCTTTTTTTGTCATCTGTGTCCTGTTGGGGAGATTTTTCTTTATTTCCTGTAGACATTGACTATGTTACTCAACACAGTCCAAAGATCCAAGAAAAATAGCCTTGTTCTCAGTGGTGCCATTTCACCTCAGTGCTCTGCGCTGTGGTTAAAACAAATAGAACATGTTACATTTTATGACAGTACATTGCAGTGCTTCACAAAGCATCAGAACATGCTGCAGTATGTTATAAGCAAAAATTCACATTCAAATACTTTTTGCACTTGTTGACCTAAGTCCTGGGATGTAATCAAGTCCTAACTTGTCACCCAAAAAAGCCCCACTTTTTGTGAAAATAAGTTTAAATTTGGATTTACTCATTTAGTCAATAAAGAAATCTCCCCATCTGTAACAAAGGGAGGAAAAAAACAAAAAGAAATACACAATGACTGGGGTTTTGACCTTTACCATTCTATCCAAAGCTAAAAAAAAAATGATATCTTCATCTTTTACATGTTTTGTAAATCTTCAGAATTTGATCTGCTTCCATGAGTGTTTCTTTCTGATGGCCACTACATCACCACTAGGGATGAGCTTCGAGTTCGAGTCTAACTCATGTTCGACTCGAACATTGGCTGTTCGCAAGTTCGCCAAACAGCGAACAATTTGGGGTGCCGAATGCCGCGGATTCGAATGCTGCGGAACACCCTTTAAAAGTCTATGGGAGAAATCAAAAGTGCTAATTTTAAAGGCTTATATGCAAGTTATTGTCAAAAAAAGGGTTTGGGGACCTGGGTCCTGCCCCAGGGGACATGGATCAATGCAAAAAAAAGTTTTAAAAACGGCCGTTTTTTCAGGAGCAGTGATTTTAATAATGCTTAAAGTCAAACAATAAAAGTGTAATATCCCTTTAAATTTCGTAGCTGGGGGGTGTCTATAGTATGCCTGTAAAGGGGCGCATGTTTCCTGTGTTTAGAACAGTCTGACAGCAAAATGATATTTCGAAGGAAAAAACCCATTTAAAACTACTCGCGGCTATTGCATTGCCGACAATACACATAGAAGTTCATTGATAAAAACGGCATGGGAATTCCCCACAGGGGAACCCCGAACCAAAATTAAAAGAAAACAAATGATGTGGGGGTCCCCCTAAATTCCATACCAGGCCCTTCAGGTCTGGTATGGATATTAAGGGGAACCCCGGCCAAATTTTTTTTTAAAAATGACGTGGGGGTCCCCCTAAATTCCATACCAGACTCTTCAGGTCTGGTATGAATTTTAAGGGGAACCCCGCACCAAAAAAAAAAAAAAAACGGCGTGGGGTCCCCCCCAAAAATCCATACCAGACCCTTATCCGAGCACGCAGCCTGGCAGGCCGCAGGAAGAGAGGGGGGGACGAGAGTGCGCCCCCCCCCCTCCTGAACCGTACCAGGCCACATGCCCTCAACATTGGGAGGGTGCTTTAGGGTAGCCCCCCAAAACACCTTGTCCCCATGTTGATGAGGACAAGGGCCTCATCCCCACAACCCTGGCCGGTGGTTGTGGGGGTCTGCGGGTGGGGGGCTTATCGGAATCTGGAAGCCCCCTTTAACAAGGGGACCCCCAGATCCCGCCCCCCCTGTGTGAAATGGTAAGGGGGTACTTACCCCTACCATTTCACTAAAAAACTGTCAAAAATGTTAAAAATGACAAGAGACAGTTTTTGACAATTCCTTTATTTAAAAGCTTCTTCTTTCTTCTTTCTTCCTTCATCTTCTGGTTCTTCCTCCGGCGTTCTCATCCAGCATCTCCTCCGCGGCATCTTCTATCTTCTTCTCCTCGGGCCGCTCCCCACCCATGGCATGGGGGGAGGCTCCCGCTCTTCTCTTCATCTTCTTCATCTTCTTCTTTTCTTCTTTTCTTCTCTTCTTCATTTTCTTCTCCGGGCCGCTCCGCACCCATGCTGGCATGGAGGGAGGCTCCCGCTGTGTGACGACGTCTCCTCGTCTGACGGTTCTTAAATAACGGGGGGTGGGGCCATCCGGTGACCCCGCCCCCCTCTGACGCACGGGACATGCTGGGACTTCCCTGTGGTATTCCCCGTGATGTCACAGGGAAGTCCCGTCAAGTCACCGTGCGTCAAAGGGGGGCGGGGTCACCGGGTGGCCCCGCCCCCCGTTATTTAAGAACCGTCAGACGAGGAGACGCCCTCACACAGCGGGAGCCTCCCTCCATGCCAGCATGGGTGCGGAGCGGCCCAGAGAAGAAAATGATAAAGAGAAGAAAAGAATAAGAGAAGAAGATGAAGAAGATGAAGAGCGGGAGCCTCCCCCCATGCCATGGGTGTGGAGCGGCCCAAGGAGAAGAAGATAGAAGATGCCACGGAGGAGATGCTGGACGAGAACGCCGGAGGAAGAACCAGAAGAAGATGAAGGAAGATAGAAGAAAGAAGAAGCATTTAAATAAAGGAATTGTCAAAAACTGTCTCTTGTCATTTTTAACATTTTTGACAGTTTTTTAAAGGGTGCTTCCAGATTCCGATAAGCCCCCCGCCCGCAGACCCCCACAACCACCGGCCAGGGTTGTGGGGATGAGGCCCTTGTCCTCATCAATATGGGGACAAGGTGTTTTGGGGGTCTACCCCAATGCACCCTCCCAATGTTGAGGGCATGTGGCCTGGTACGGTTCAGGAGGGGGGCCGCACTCTCGTCCCCTCCTCTTTTCCTGCGGCCTGCCAGGTTGTGTGCTCGGATAAGGGTCTTTTATGGATGTTTGGGGGGACCCCACGCCGTTTTTTTTTTTTTTTGGCGCGGGGTTCCCCTTCAAATCCATACCAGACCTGAAGGGTCTGGTATGGAATTTAGGGGGACCCCCACGTTATTTTTTTAAAAATTTTGGCCGGGGTTCCCCTTAATATCCATATCAGACCTGAAGGGCCTGGTATGGAATTTAGGGGGACCCCCACGTCATTTTTTTTTAAATTTTGGTTCGGGGTTCCCCTGTGGGGAATTCCCATGCCGTTTTTATCAATGAACTTCTATGTGTATTGTCGGACTGGCAATGCAATAGCCGCGAGTAGTTTTAAATGGGTTTTTTCCTTCAAAATGTCATTTTGCTGTCAGACTGTTCTAAACACAGGAAACATGCGCCCCTTTACAGGCATACTATAGACACCCCCAGCTACAAAATTTAAAGGGATATTACACTTTTATTGTTTGACTTTAAGCATTATTAAAATCACTGCTGCTGAAAAAACGTCCATTTTTAAAACTTTTTTTTGCATTGATCCATGTCCCCTGGGGCAGGACCCAGGTCCCCAAACACTTTTTATGACAATAACTTGCATATAAGCCTTTAAAATTGGCACTTTTGATTATTCATGTTCGTGTCCTATAGACTTTAACGGTGTTCGCGTGTTCGAACAAACTTTTTTCCTGTTTGCATGTTCTGGTGCGAACCGAACAGGGGGGTGTTTGGCTCATCCCTAATCACCACCATGTCCTGTAGTGGCTATAAGGGCAAGAGGTGCAGTGGGTGACTAGATCCCTGGCTCACCTGAAATAGTGTTGGGTGCCTAAAATTCTTCAGCTACCATAAATCTTTAAGAGGACGAGGATTAGAGGCAAGGTAGGTGTTACATACATAGTTACATAGTTACATAGTAGGCGAGGTGGAAAAAAGACACAAGTCCATCAAGTCCAACCTATGTTTTTTTTTTTACATAAAACCCTTTTTCATTTCTTTTTTTAAGGTTGTAACAGTTATTTTTTTAACATACAGAGAGGCATTAGGAAACCCAACCTCACAGCTGTAAAAATCATATTTCAGAGCACCTAGGTTCCTGATCAAGTGGTATAAAGAGGAAGTGAATGGTGAGAAGGACATTAGCATTGTGAAAAAAGCACTTGGCACCCCGATTAGGTGCTTCCATCAATAACAGTGCCTCCTTCCCTCCAAACCGTTCCAGCAGACTGAGAGCTAATACCTGCCCTTTTAACCCCAAAGATTGTACACAGACAGAAACAACAGGTGACTTAATTAGCACAATTAACAATAGGTGAAAGGCACTTAGGTGTAACACTATGGTAGAGAACAACTTACAGTAAACTCATTATAGCATTATAGCAGCAGACCCCAGACAGGTGGCTTGAGCTGGCGATATTAACATCTGCTATGAGTCTCACAGTGTGAAGCAGTCATTGCAGGTAATGGGGCATCTAGACCCTAAATATGGATCCCGGGCCTAGATTCCCAGAGTCTATGTATTTTGGGGAGACATGGACTTGAATCCAAAGTAACATTACTCCAAGGATCCCCCAGGCACACACCTCCCAAAGCCAGGGCCCATAGTCAGTAGGCAAGAGGCTGGCCTTCAGTCCCCTCCAAAAGCCTCTGTCCCAGGTGAAAATATTTAAATTAGAGAATGGCGCTGCTATATATAAAATAGTGAATGTGTGTAATAGTACAATGACATCTAGATATAAATCCCACACAGACTAATCCTTCCTATTTAAGGATATAAAGTGACAGGTGCTGAGAAAATATGTGCAAAAAGATATAAGCCAATATGTGTTATTTAGTGAAAAGACAATTACTATAAAGTAGATGTATAAACCAGTATGCGAATGAAAAAACAATCACCACAAAATAGGAAATGGCGCTGTTATATAAAAAAAATAATAATGGTATAGTGACATCTACATATGCATTCACAAAGACTAATCCTTCCTATTAAGGATATAAAGTGGCAGGTGCTAAAAGATACAATAAATATGTGCAAAAAGATATATAAACCAGTATGCGAGTGAAAAAGCAGTCACTCAATAAAAGTTAATCAATCAATAAAAACAAACTGTGCATTGTATATCAAATAAGGTAAAGTGTCCATAAAAGTGATAAATGTTCCATCCAATGTATAGAAATCCTCTTTACAATAGGGCATGGGTAAAAGGTGCTGACATTGCTGACAGTATTCCCCTTATGTGTTTGCACTCACCAGAGCGCCCTACCCCTGCAGGGGTGCGAGCGTAAAGTGTTAATCCCGAGGTTGCGATGTCTTTCCAGTTACCTGCAGCTAGGCTCATCCACCGGCAGGAAAAAAAGAAAAGGGAGACTCCACTATCTCCTACTCCAGTGAAGTTCCCGACCAGGCATCCACATGTGTGTGTTTCATAAAAAGGAAAAAAATGATCCGCATAGCGTAACTCCGTCTAATTAGTTTATTAAAAGTCCAAAGTGTATCCAAAGAATAGAAATGTAAAAAGGAGAGGGAGCTCGCAGACTCGCATACTCTCCAAACAACACGAGGAAGCAACGCTATTCTGAATCGGCGCTTGCGTTCCACCGGTTGTATGTCCGGAACCACAGTATCTGGATATGGCATATTGCGTATCAAGATAGTCCCGCCTTACGCGTTTCATCACATGGACATCATCTGAGGTGCTGCCATCTTGATACCAGGTGAGTCTGTCACATTTGTCCCTCGTCAAAAGTGAACTAACAAGGTCCCAGTTAGTCAGGCAGAGTGAACCCACATAGGTGGTCCACATGCTCTTTATTTTGGGCCGCAGGGAATAGTTGTCATTGGTTGGTGTGGGACAGAGGTCGTGGAATCTCTTTCCTGCTTCAGCTGGGTGTTCTTTACTGTTCTGGGGTGCAGTCTGCTGCTGGGGAGAGGGTCCAACTTCCCCAGCTCCCTGAAGCCGTGAAGACA
Source organism: Lithobates clamitans (assembly GCA_037952925.1). NCBI lineage: Eukaryota > Metazoa > Chordata > Amphibia > Anura > Ranidae > Lithobates > Lithobates clamitans. The sequence goes on along the minus strand of JBBGZY010001644.1, from coordinate 338,380 downwards.
CATGTGGTGCTATGCATAGGCCAGCGTTGGTGTCAAGCGGTTCTGTCAAAAGCATGGTATTTAATGAAGGTAAAAAAAGAAATAGAAAAAAAGGGGGCGCACCAACCTTGTGCATTATCCTTGGATATAACGTATTTATCGGTGTATAACATGCACTTTTTTCCCCTTAAAATCAGGGGAAAATCGTGCATGCGTGTTATACGCCGATCCCCCGCCGATTATGAGCCTTTTGGTGGCTCTCGGTGGGTTTCGGACGTTCTCGGCGGCTCTCGGCGGCTCTCGGCTGTTCTCGGCGGCTTTTGGCCATTCTCGGCGGCTTTTGGCAGCTTTCGGCCATTCTCGGTGGCTCTTGGCAATTCTCGGCGGCTCTTGCAGTCCCGCGTGAGCCGCCAAAAGCCGAGTGTGTCCCGAAAGCCACCGAGAACAGCCGAGAGCCGCCAAGAATGGCCGAAAGCGTCCGAAAGCCACAGAGAATGGCCGAAAGCCACCGAGAGAGCCGCCGAGGGCGGCCGAGAATGGGGGCGCCATTTTTAAATGCCAGATGTCTGCAAGTGACACAGGGCAAGGCTGCAGACTACTGATGGACACTGACAAGGCTGCCAGGGGGGGACAAGGCTGCAATGGGGGACAAGGCTGCAATCAGGGACAATGCTGCATGAGGGACAATGCTGCAATAGGGGACAGTGCTGCAATGGGGGACAAGGCTGCAATCAGGGACAATGCTGCAATGGGGGACAATGCTACAATGTGGGACAAGGCTGCAATGGGGGACAAGGCTGCAATGGGGGACAACGCTACAGATGGACACTGACAAGGCTGCAATGAGGGACAATACTACAGATGGACACTGACAAGGGTGCGGATGAACACTGATGAGGCTGCATTGATGGACATTTGAATGTAAGTTTTTTCCTTAAATTACCCTCCTAAAAGTTTTTTTTCTTAAAATTCCCTCCTAAACTTGGGGTGCGTGTTATACGCCGGCGCGTGTTATACGCCGGCGCGTGTCATACGCCGCTTAAATACGGCATTTCATTAAAAAGGTACATTAAAAACTACTCACAAACATGTGAAAGAAAACCGCAATATAAATAGCCTTCAGATGATGGCCATCAGTCTCACGACAGACTCTAGATAGTAATGGAGACGATTTTAAGGGCCACTGCCGGCTGACGTGTTTTGAAGGGATACATTCTTCCTCAGAGCCCAGCCTTTCGAAGGGATACCTTCTTCCTCAAAGCCCAGCCTGCAGTGGCCATTAAAATCTTCTCCATTACCATCTGAAGTCTGTTGTCGTGACACCAATGGCCATCATCTGAAGGCTATTTATATTGCGGTTTTCATTCACATGTTTGCGAGTAGTTTTTAATTTACTTTTTTAATAAAATACATCCAAGGATAATGCACAAGGTTGGTGCACCCTCTTTTTTCTATTTCTTTTTTGACTGCTAGGCTACCCCTATCCCTCAGGGCAGCAAGGCCTGAGGCGTTGTCCACTACGAACTCTAGCCCACCTGGCTGGCTCACTTGTGCGCAGGAGTATTTATTTTCTGCTATTTAATGAAGGTTAATGTGGGAATGTTGGTTTTGGAACTCATAATTCAGAACTGCTGTGGGTCATGTTGACTCCAAATGTGTGGGTTGTTAGGTTAGAGTTTGCGGCATTTCACACTTCTATCTTGCTCCCTTTATGCCTGAAGGTATGAATAAAACAGACCAACATAACTGTCTACATCTGCTTTAGGCAAAATAAACAACCTGCTTGTCCTTTCAGCCCTCGTTCATTATCTATTTTTTTAAAGTCTAACTCCAGGTTTTGTGTTACTTTAGCGCTTGGTGTCGCTATAGGAGTTTGGTCTGGTAGCCAATAGGGACACCATACTGCCTTGTGTATGTTGATATATGTAAAATGTATCCTTGCTTTTCTTAAGGTATGCCTGATTTAATGTTAGATACGATTGCATTGCTTACAGTAAGGGATTTTGTATAACAATATTATAATCTATATTGCAGATACTTACCTCCAGTTTGCTTCCTGAAGAAGCAGGCATTGACCCAAGAAATTTATTGAAAAATAAGGGGGGCCCCATACCTTATTGAAACAATTGAAATGTATTTAATTTACAAATTTAAGAAAAAATATGAAACTGGGGACCATGGGAAATATATATGGTATATAAAAATGAATAAGATGAACAGCAACATTTATGTCTTTCATTCTCGTTATGTACAAATAGAACGTCTCCTTTTAACATTTACTGTGAAAAGAAAATGTAGCGCATAAACTGTGAGAAAAGTCCCAGCTAGATAATAACACTTAATAAATAGTGTCCACATCAACAAAATGACTCATAAGACTCGCAACATGGATGAATAAAGTCCAATGAGTAAGTAGAAAAAATATATGTGTAGAGTGTCCCACTGGGAATGATAAGTGAATGTGTACAACAGCAAATGTTCAAACACAGGTAGATCTTTAAGTCTTCCAGAGGAACTGTATCCAACAACTGCATAAATCTTGGTAGAAATGGTGTGTAAGAAACTCTTACCAGATACATTGGACTCCCTTGTCAGCGACAGGGAATCACTCGAGCAGATTGCCTCTCAAGGCCTGGAAGCGGACATCACGACTCTGGAAACCTTCAAACTCTGCATGGATCTCCTGGGGCCGCCAGGTAGGTCCTCACAAAGGATGGCCAAGGTACGGATCAGAAGAAACGATGCGTCACGCATGAGACTGAAGTGGAAACTGGATTTTCTCTCAGATGGTATGTGGAGAAAAAATAAACAGGCTCCACATAGTGTAAATAAGCACGGTGGGTTTTTTATTGCTAAAAAGCCTGGTTACAATAAAAATGTGATCACAAGATATAAAAACAAAAATGGGCAACAAGGAGGATGCTGAAAGCGCTTTCGGCAGTGTTCTCTGTTCTGCCTCAGAGAAGGCGATGTGTGTGCGGGAAGATTCAAGCTGAAGCCCAGCAAACAAAAAAGGACAAGGGGAGTCTGATCCATCCATTCATCCATCCAGTCCTTCCTGCCTCCAGTGAGTACACTGATGTAGGGGATGCTCTTCCTTCCCTTCTTCCTCCATCCCCCTCGCTTTCTTTGTTTCCATTCTTTTTTGTCTCTTTCTTTCTCTTTCCTTCATTTTTTCCTCATCCCCCTCTCTTTTCTTCTTTCTTTCTTCTTTCTTTCTTTCTTTCTTTCTTTCTTTCTTTCTTTCTTTCTTTCTTTCTTTCTTTCTTTCTTTCTTTCTTTCTTTCTTTCTTTCTTTCTTTCTTTCTTACAGCCTACCAGAATAGGTAAGATCTGTGAGAGCAGCTTCCCTATGCAGCTCTGCTTGAGGAAAATATATCTTTATTATGCCCACTTACCTATCCCCTGTACTGTCCACTCCCCTATACTGTACCCTCCTAATACAGTTCATAATACATTGGGGCCTCATGTCTAAGTTTTGCCTAAGGCCTCACAAAGTCTAGAGCTGCCTCTGTGTTCCTCCTCATATGAGTTTCTTCAGATCTATGCTCATTAAGAGTGCCCTGGAAAGGAAGTCTGTATCCTTGCTGGTTCCTGGATAAACGAGTGGACCTTTTTCTGTCTTCAATCAAGGCGAGTTCACCTGCCGGCAGGCTAATGCACAAAGTGCTTTTGATCTCTATGACTTGAGATCCAACGGATCTGGTAAGCAGCCTGTATTTGCATTGTATGCCTCGTATCCCAGATGATTGGAATAAGAAATATGTGTTCTGCTCTTTGAGAATAAGTGAAAGACTCTGCATTTCTTTCTTTCTTTCTTTCTTTCTTTCTTTCTTTCTTTCTTTCTTTCTTTCTTTTTCTTTCTTTCTTTCTTTCTTTCTTTCTTTCTTTCTTTCTTTCTTTCTTTCCTTCCTTCTTCCTCCATCCCCCTCTCTTTCTTTCTCTTTCTTTCCTTCCTTTCTTCCTTCACTTTCTTTCCATCTTTCTTTCTCCTTTCTTTATTTCCTTCTATCTCTTCTTTCTTTCTCTCTTTCTTTCTTTCCTTCCTTGTTTCTCCATCCCCTTCTCTTTCTTTCTTTTTCTTTCCTTCTTTCTTCCTTTCTTTCCATTCTTTTTGTCTCTTTCTTTCTCTTTCCTTCCTTCTTTCTCCATCCCCTTCTCTTTCTTTCCTTCCATCTTTCTTTCTTTCCTTCCATCTTTCTTTCCTTCCATCCTTATTTCTTTCTCTTTCTTTCCTTCCATCTGTCTTTCTTTCTCTTTCTTTCTCTTTCTTTCCTTTCCATCTTCCTCTGTCTTTCTTTTCATCTTTCTGTCTTTCCATCTTTCTTTCCTTCCAACTTTCTTTCTTTCTCTTTTTTTCCTTCCATCTTTCTTTCCTCCCATCCTTCTTTCCTTTCCATCTTCTTTCTTTCTTTCTTTCTTTCTTTCTTTCTTTCTTTCTTTCTTTCTTTCTTTCTTTTCTTTCTTTCTTTCTTTCTTTCTTTCTTTCTTTCTTTCTTTCTTTCGACAGCCTACCAGAATAGGTAGGATCTGTGAGAGCAGCTTCCCTATGCAGCTCTGCTTGAGAAAATATATCTTTATTATGCCCACTTACCTATCCCCTGTACTGTCCACTCCCCTATACTGTACCCTCCTAATACAGTTCATAAATACATTGGGGCCTCATGGTCTAAGTTTTGCCTAAGGCCTCACAAAGTCTAGAGCTGCCTCTGTGTTCCTCCTCATATGAGTTTCTTCAGATCTATGCTCATTTAAGAGTGCCCTGGAAAGGAAGTCTGTATCCTTGCTGGTTCCTGGATAAACGAGTGGACCTTTTTCTGTCTTCAAACAATGCGAGTTCACCTGCCGGCAGGCTAATGCACAAAGTGCTTTTGATCTCTATGACTTGAGATCCAACGGATCTGGTAAGCAGCCTGTATTTGCATTGTATGCCTCGTATCCCAGATGATTGGAATAAGAAATATGTGTTCTGCTCTTTGAGAATAAGTGAAAGACTCTGCATTTCTTTTCTTTCTTTCTTTCTTTCTTTCTTTCTTTCTTTCGTTCTTTCTTTCTTTCTTTCTTTCTTTCTTTCTTTTCTTTCTTTCTTTCTTTCTTTCTTTCTTTCTTTCTTTCTTTCTTTCTTTCTTTTTCTCTTTCCTTCCTTCTTCCTCCATCCCCCTCTCTTTCTTTCTTTCTTTCTTCTTTCTTTCTTTCTTTCTTTCTTTCTTTCTTTCTTTCTTTCTTTCTTTCTTTCTTTCTTTCTTTCTTTCTTTCTTTCTTTCTTTCTTTCTTTCCTTCTTCCTCCATCCCCCTCTCTTTCTTTCTCTTTCTTTCCTTCCTTTCTTCCTTCACTTTCTTTCCATCTTTCTTTCTCCTTTCTTTATTTCCTTCTATCTCTTCTTTCTTTCTCTCTTTCTTTCTTTCCTTCCTTGTTTCTCCATCCCCCTCTCTTTCTTTTCTTTTTCTTTCCTTCTTTCTTCCTTTCTTTCCATTCTTTTGTCTCTTTCTTTCTCTTTCCTTCCTTCTTTCTCCATCCCCTTCTCTTTCTTTCCTTCCATCTTTCTTTCTTTCCTTCCATCTTTCTTTCCTTCCATCCTTATTTCTTTCTCTTTCTTTCCTTCCATCTGTCTTTCTTTCTCTTTCTTTCCTTTCCATCTTCCTCTGTCTTTCTTTTCATCTTTCTGTCTTTCCATCTTTCTTTCCTTCCAACTTTCTTTCTTTCTCTTTTTTTCCTTCCATCTTTCTTCCTCCCATCCTTCTTTCTTTCTTTCTTTCTTTCTTTCTTTCTTTCTTTCTTTCTTTCTTTCTTTCTTTCTTTCTTTCTTTCTTTCTTTCTTTCTTTCTTTCTTTCTTTCTTTCTTCTTCTTTCTTCAGCCTACCAGAATAGGTAGGATCTGTGAGAGCAGCTTCCCTATGCAGCTCTGCTTGAGGAAAATATATCTTTATTATGCCCACTTACCTATCCCCTGTACTGTCCACTCCCCTATACTGTACCCTCCTAATACAGTTCATAATACATTGGGGCCTCATGTCTAAGTTTTGCCCTAAGGCCTCACAAAGTCTAGAGCTGGCCTCTGTGTTTCCTCCTCATATGAGTTTCTTCAGATCTATGCTCATTTAAGAGTGCCCTGGAAAGGAAGTCTGTATCCTTGCTGGTTCCTGGATAACGAGTGGACCTTTTTCTGTCTTCAATCAATGCGAGTTCACCTGCCGGCAGGCTAATGCACAAAGTGCTTTTGATCTCTATGACTTGAGATCCAACGGATCTGGTAAGCAGCCTGTATTTGCATTGTATGTCTCGTATCCCAGATGATTGGAATAAGAAATGTGTTCTGCTCTTTGAGAATAAGTGAAAGACTCTGCATTTCTTCTTTCTTTCTTTCTTTCTTTCTTTCTTTCTTTCTTTCTTTCTTTCTTTCTTTCTTTCTCTTTCTTTCTTTCTTTCTTTCTTTCTTTCTTTCTTTCTTTCTTTCTTTCTTTCTTTCTTTCTTTCTTTCTTTCTTTCTTTCTTTCCTTCCTTCCTTCCTTCCTTCCTTCCTTCCTTCCTTCCTTCCTTCCTTCCTTCCTTCCTTCCTTCCTTCCTTCCTTCCTTCCTTCCTTCCTTCCTTCCTTCCTTCCTTCCTTTCTTTCTTTCTTTCTTTCTTTCTTTCTTTCTTTCTTTCTTTCTTTCTTTCTTTCTTTCTTTCTTTCTTTCTTTCTTTCTTTTTCTCTTTCCTTCCTTCTTCCTCCATCCCCTCTCTTTCTTTCTTTCTTTCTTTCTTTCTTTCTTTCTTTCTTTCTTTCTTTCTTTCTTTCTTTCTTTCTTTCTTTCTTTCTTTTCTTTCTTTCTTTCTTTCTTTCTTTCTTTCTTTCTTTCTTTTTCTCTTTCCTTCCTTCTTCCTCCATCCCCCTCTCTTTCTTTCTCTTTCTTTCCTTCCTTTCTTCCTTCACTTTCTTTCCATCTTTCTTTCTCCTTTCTTTATTTCCTTCTATCTCTTCTTTCTTTCTCTCTTTCTTTCTTTCCTTCCTTGTTTCTCCATCCCCTTCTCTTTCTTTTCTTTTTCTTTCCTTCTTTCTTCCTTTCTTTCCATTCTTTTTGTCTCTTTCTTTCTCTTTCCTTCCTTCTTTCTCCATCCCCTTCTCTTTCTTTCCTTCCATCTTTCTTTCTTTCCTTCCATCTTTCTTTCCTTCCATCCTTATTTCTTTCTCTTTCTTTCCTTCCATCTGTCTTTCTTTCTCTTTCTTTCCTTTCCATCTTCCTCTGTCTTTCTTTTCATCTTTCTGTCTTTCCATCTTTCTTTCCTTCCAACTTTCTTTCTTTCTCTTTTTTTCCTTCCATCTTTCTTTCCTCCCATCCTTCTTTCTTTCTTTCTTTCTTTCTTTCTTTCTTTCTTTCTTTCTTTCTTTCTTTCTTTCTTTCTTTCTTTCTTTCTTTCTTTCTTTCTTTCTTTCTTTCTTTCTTTCTTTCTTTCTTTCTTGTGACAGCCTACCAGAATAGGTAGGATCTGTGAGAGCAGCTTCCCTATGCAGCTCTGCTTGAGGAAAATATATCTTTATTATGCCCACTTACCTATCCCCTGTACTGTCCACTCCCCTATACTGTACCCTCCTAATACAGTTCATAATACATTGGGGCCTCATGTCTAAGTTTTGCCTAAGGCCTCACAAAGTCTAGAGCTGCCTCTGTGTTCCTCCTCATATGAGTTTCTTCAGATCTATGCTCATTTAAGAGTGCCCTGGAAAGGAAGTCTGTATCCTTGCTGGTTCCTGGATAAACGAGTGGACCTTTTTCTGTCTTCAATCAATGCGAGTTCACCTGCCGGCAGGCTAATGCACAAAGTGCTTTTGATCTCTATGACTTGAGATCCAACGGATCTGGTAAGCAGCCTGTATTTGCATTGTATGCCTCGTATCCCAGATGATTGGAATAAGAAATATGTGTTCTGCTCTTTGAGAATAAGTGAAAGACTCTGCATTTCCCAACGTGAAGATTCACTGTGGGATCTCCCGTTTTTTTTTTGGATTGTTTTATTTATCCTATTTTTTCACATACCACATGGATTTTATTTTTTTCACATATTCTCACATTAATATTTGTTCTGCTTTTTGAAAATAAGTGAAGGACTTTATGTTTCCCAATTTGATTATACACTGTGGGATATTCTGTTTTTAATACACTCAATTTCAGTTTATTTTATTTATTTTTCATATGGACTTTATGTTTTGATACAATATTTATCTTCTTACATATTTATTCACAGTAATATTTATCGTTACTTGTAGCGTTTTTTTGTGCACCTTTTTTCTTTTTAGTAAAAGTGCTTTATTGCTTTATCTTTGAAATACAAACTTGCATTCCATCAGCTTATCTTAAAAATGTGGAAATAGAAAGAACATGTTTTTCTTCAGAATGTGACAGTTATTTTCTACACTTTCTGATGACTCAAGACATTACCAAAGTTGCTGTATCTGATATGACCTATGTCCTTATAGGGAATATTTTTTCTTCTCTGATATTTACGACATATATAAAAGAGGCTTAATATAATTAATGTTATTAAATGATTTCTGTGAATTGTTTATAATGATATATGTTGTCATGGAAATTTTGCAAGTAGGGAATTCCTATTCTAATATTGATCAGTGGTTCTAAATTAATAATAACTACTGCAGCAGAGAACAGACATAAAAAGATACGATCAGCATCTTTCCAAATAGCTATTTTGTTTATTCAGCACATTTGAAGGTTTTTTTTTATAAACATTCTTATGTAGGTATTACAATCATATTACAATTGTGCTTTTAACCACTTCAATACTGGGCACTTCCACCCCTTCCTGCCCAGGCCAATTTTCAGCTTTCAGCCATGTTGCACTGTGACTGACAATTGCGAAGTCATGCAATGTTACATAGTTAATCAGGTTGGAAAAAGACACAAGTCCATCTAGCTCAACCAAAACAACATTTTTATAATTTTTTTGAGACAGATAAAACTTCCTTTTGGTGGTATTTAATCACCACTGAGTTGTTTTATTTGTTGCTAAACAAATGAAAAAAGACCAAAAATTTTGAAAAAAAAAACGTTTTTCTTTGTTTCTGTTACAAAATGTTGTAAATAAATACATTTTCTCCTTCACTTATGTGCGCTGATGAGGCTGCACTGATGGGCACTTATAGGCTGCACTGATGGGCACTGATGATAGGGGGCACTGATATGCAGCACTGATGAGCACTGATAGGCAGCACTGTTATGCAGCACTGATGGGCACTGATAGGCAGCACTGATGGGCACTGATAGGGGGCACTGATGAGGAGGCACTGACAGGCATCACTGATGGGCACTGAAAGGCAGCACTGATGGCCACTGATTGGCATAAATAATGGGCACTGATTGGCATCACTGGTGGGCACAGGTAAGCATCACTGGGGGCACTGGCAGGCATCACTAATGGGGCTGCACTGAGCTTGCACTGATTATTAGCGCATAACCCCCCCCATCAGGAGAGCCGCTTGTGGGCTCTCTTCTACTCACGCCCTGTCAGCGCAAGTAGAGGAATGCCGATAACCGGCACTTCCTATTTATGATAAAGAGTCTACGTTATAGGCTCTTTACCGTGATCAGAGTTGCGGTGGGTCAGGGCGAAACACCCCGCAACAGCTATCGTCGCACTGCAGCAGCTTGTTCTGAAGGACATCATATGACGTCCAGTCAGGACAATGGAGCCCCCCCTGCCCATCATTTTGCTATATATATATGAAAGGTGTTATAGTAACAAGGGGAGTAACTGAAGCAGTTCATAGGTGGGCTAGTTTCTTATCAGGGTCTTAGGTATATAAGTACATGACAGAAACGTTAGCATAATGCCAAGGGTGTTGGCTGTAATGGACAAAGTATACAAAATTAAATAAAGTGGGGAAAATAATTATTTGATCCCCTGTAGATCTTGTAAGTTTGTCCACAAAGAAATGAAGGGTCTATCATTTTTATCATAGGTGTATTTTAAATGGTAGAGGCAGAATATCAACCAAAAATAAAAAAAAAACACATAATACAAATGTTATAAATCGAGTTGTAGTTTAGTGAGTAAAATAAGTATTTGATCCCCAAGCAAAGTATGACTTAGTACTTGGTGGAGAAACCCTTGTTGGTAAGCACAGAGGTAGGACGTTTCTTGTAGTTGGTTACCAGGTTTGCACAGTTTGCACAGGTGGGGCCTTCTCCCGCCGCAGATAAAAGTGAGACCAGTGTAGGAGGTGCTGTGTGTGTTCCCTAAATAGATGTACAAGGAGAAGAACTCAAAAGTTCATTTCATCTAGTACATTGATGGAATATGAAATTAGTCCCTTCATTACATGTTCGACTGAGGGGGTTGTCTACCTGCTCCAATGCCCTTGCGGGCTTCAATACGTGGGCAGGACCAAACGACCCCTTTCGGTGAGGTTAAATGAGCATATTACCAATATAATCAATGGCTACTCTAAACATTCAGTCTCTAAACATTATTCAGTGGCCCATAATAAAGATCCTTCAAATACTTTATTTTTAGGTATAGACAAATATTGCACGCACTGGAGAGGAAGCTCTGTGGTTAGAGGCATATCCAGGCTTGAAATGTCATGGATACATAAAATTAAAAGCTATGTCCCATTTGGACTAAATGTTAATTTAGATGTGAATGGATTTATTAATAATTCATAGATGTTGCTTGTATAAAGTGTCTTATCCCTGAATATGTGAATTTGATGTGAGACCTTAGTGGCAATACCTTCTGCGATGGGCATTGGTAACTTTTTCATGGTAATTCCCAATGAAATATTATTGTACATTCTTCTTTTCCTTTTTCTTGATCGTACTTTGTTTTTTGTTTTTTTTGTATATGTTAATTTTTATATACACATTTCTATATATATTCATTTTTTATATATATTTATCTATATTTCTCCCTTTTTTAAAATATATGCTATTACAGTATATCCATTTTATATCATTTTGGAATGTAATTATTCTATTTTTATATAGTTTTTATTTTTGTTATTATTGTTTATATCTGGAGGTTTTGCCATATCAGTTGACATACCTATTTTTCACCACTCGCGGAGATGCGAGTTTTGCTTTGTGTCCCCTTAGCTCCCCTTTGAACCATATCCAGGAGTCTGTGCTCACAATTGGAAGAATAGTGCTCAGTGCCCTGCCTCTCTTTGTGATCCCAGAATGGTTAATACAATACCATGATTGGCTGGAGAAACAGACCGGGCAATGCTACCTCAGTGGCACCCAATGGCTGTCCTAATATATTAGGCTGTTTTTTCTATATGAATGGCCACCATTTATCCTTCGGGAAGTTTTTTTTGCATGTTTGGTTATGTTAAAACTTTTTTCTTAGATTATTGCTCTCTCTTTGTTCTGTTGCTCGGGATTTATGTTTATTCCTAAATTCTGTTTAAATAAATCTATTTTTAATATGGATAAATTCCCATACTGGCAAGTGTTGATTTTTTCCAGTTTCTAATATGGCGCTTTTAGGTCCCATCACTTGGGTCTCAGATCGAGGCGTGGTTCCTTCTGTTCAGTATATATTGCAATGAGTCAGTGCATTGCCTGTGCCCCAGGACAATGTCAGAGTGTGACGAAACGCATGTCAGGAGGAGTGGCGTGCTGAGGTCATTGCGCTGTGTACCCTAGTGGACAGGTGTTCGCTTGCCGGCCGGCTTTTTTGTGTTTGCAAGTTTACTTCTTACTAGGTGTAAGTGCAATCTTTTATCCTAATAAACGCTTTTAATGCGATTTACACTATGGTGAGTTCCTCTTCATTTTGGGTTACCCTCTGGTCCTCAATCGAGACCACTGAATGATTGAGTTCCCTTGGCTGTTTGCTGTGTGTTCCTGCTTCATTACATCAAGCATTTGAGAGCTGTCATCGCCATTTCTTTGGTCATATTAGCTTGCCTCTGGTAAGCACGCAATCTATGTGTTGGAGGAGCATGAGTTTGTGGTGCTGTCACAAGTTATATCAAGATTTCACATGTTTACGATTATGGGCTAATCTATAACCTCTTGTGGTGTTGGGAGCAATTTCAACATATATGCACAGTATTTGCACTGTTTGTGTGTTTTATCAATCTGTGGTTACTATTTTTTTTGCGCAGCTCCATTTCTATCTTTATACATACACACATGCATGTATGTCTGAACTTTGGGGTGCACCCTCCTGTTCGCTTCGCAGCAGAACATGCGAACAGGCAAAAAATTCGGCAAGAATACACAAACACTGTTAAAGTCTATGGGACACAAACATGAATAATCAAAAGTGCTCTTTTTAAAGGCTTATATGCAAGTTATTGTCATAAAAAGTGTTTGGGGACCCAGGTCCTGTCCCAGGGGACATGTATCAATGCAAACAATTTTTAAAAAAACAGCCATTTTTTCGGTAGCAGGGATTTTTTTAATGCTTAAAGTGAAACAACAAAAATGAAATATTCCTTTAAATATTGTGCCTGGGGGTGACTATAGTATGGCTGTAAAGTGGCACATTTTTCCCGTGTTTAGAACAGTACCACAGCAAAATTGCATTTTTAAAGGAAAAATTGTCATTTAAAACTGCTCGTGGCTGTAATGAATTGTTGGGTCTCGGCAATATAGATAAAACTCATTAAAAAAGAGCATGGGATCCCCCCCAGTCCATTACCAGGCCGTTTGGGTCTGGTATGAATATTAAGGGGAACCCCGAACCTAAATAAAAACAAAAATTGAGTGGGCATCCCCTTAAAATCCATACCAGGCCCTTCGGGTCTGATATAGAGATTAAGGGGAACCCTGCGCCAAATTTTTTTTAAAAATGGCATATGGTCCCCCCTCAAAGTCCCTACCAGACACTTATCCGAGCACGCAACCTGGCAGGCTGCAGGAAAAGAGGGTGGGACAAGAGTACCAGGCCACATGCCCTCAACATGGTGAGGGTGCTTCGTGGTAGCCCCCAAAGCGCCTTGTCCCCATGTTGATGGGGACAAGGGCCTCATCCCCACAACCCTTGCCTGGTGGTTGTGGGGGTATGTGGGCGGGGGGGCTTATCGGAATTTGGAAGCCCCCTTTAACAAGGGGACCCCCAGATCCCGGCCTCCCCCTGTATGAAATGGTAACAGGGTACAAATGTACCCCTACTATTTCACATAAAAAGTGTCAAAATGTTAAAAATGACAAGACGCAGCTTGGGGACAAGTCCTTTATTAAAAAAAAAAAAAATGTCCCACGATTTTCTTCTATCTCCCCGCGACTGACCAAAAAAAGAATATAAAAAGACTGATCCGCCTCAGTGGGAGGCTCCCACCGTGTGATGCTTCTTTGCTTGTGACAGTTCTTATATAACTGAGGGTGGGGCCACCTGGTGATGTAAATGAATGACCCTGCCCCCTCTGACGCCACGGGGAAGCCATAAGGAAGTCCCCGTGGCATCAGAGGGGGTGGGGTCACCCGGGTACGTCACCGGGTGGCCCCACCCTCAGTTATATAAGAACTGTCACAAGCAAAGAAGCATCACATGGCAGGAGCCTCCCATTGAGGTGGATCGGTCTCTGCTTTTCTTTTCGGTCGGTGGATCGATATAAGAAGATGAATGGACATCATGGGACATTTTTTTTATTTTTTAATAAAGGGCTTGTCCCCAAGCTGTGTCTTTTGACACTTTTTTTGTGAAATGGTAGGTACCCCTTACAATTTCACACGGAGGGGAGGCTGGGATCTGGGGGTCCCCTTGTTAAATGGGGCTTCCAGATTCCAATAAGCCCCCCGCAGGCATACCTCCACAACCACCGGGCAAGGGTTATGAGGATGAGGCCCTTGTCCCCATCAACATAGGGACAAGCTGCTTTGGGGGGGCTACCCCAAAGCACCCTCCCCATGTTGAGGGCATGTGGCCTGGTACGGTTCAGGAGGGGGGGAGCGCTCTTTCGTCCCCCCCTCTTTTCCTGCGGCCTGCCAGGTTGCATGCTCGGATAAGGGTCTGGTATGGATTTTGAGGGGGGCCCCTACACCATTTTTTTAAAATTTTGATGCAGGGTTCCCCTTAATATTCATACCAAACCCAAAGGGCCTGGTCATGGACTGGGGGGGACCCCATGCTCTTTTTTTCAATGAGTTTTATCTATATTGCCAAGACCCGACAATTCATTACAGCCGTGATCAGTTTTAAGTGACAATTTTTCCTTTAGAAATGTAATTTTGCTGTGGTACTATTCTAAACACTGGAAAAATGTGCCACTTTACAGGCATAATATAGACACCCCCCAGGCACAATATTTAAAGGAATATTTCATTTTTATTTTTTAACTTTAAGCATTAAAATAATCACTTCTCCCGAAAAAACAGCCATTTAAAAAAAAAGTTTTTTCATTGATACATGTCCCCTGGGGCAGGACCCAGGTCCCCAAACACTTTTTATGACAATAAACTTGCATATAAGTCTTTAAAATGTACACTTTTGATTTTTCATGTTAATGTCCCATAGACTTTAACGGCGGCTTTCGAATTTGCCCCGAACACTGCATATTGTTCGGTGTTCGCAGAACATCCGAACAACCAAAGTTCAGCCCGAACTTATGCTTGGGCCGAACCGTTCGCCCATCCCTATATCTCAATTGCTAAATTATTGTGAATAAATTTGTAGCCCATATGTGTATTGAAACAAACCTTGTCTATATAGACATGTGCACATATCAAAGTATAAAAAATATATATCAATTAAATGTAATTTTAATTTAGTTTAAATACTAGATGGAAAAGGAGCTATTGTGGAACTTGATGTATATAATATAAGCATGTATATGGAGAATGCAAAAAAATATGCACAAAAAATGTGCAGAAACGCATAAAAAGTGCATACAAATGCATGAGGAATGCATAAAAAAAGACAAAAGGAAAAAAGATTGTCCACAAAAAGGTATATGTATTTACAGTGCCTTGCAAAAGTATTCACTCCCCTTGGCTTTTTACCTATTTTGGTACATTAAAGCCTTTAGTTCAACATTTTTTTAAATCTGATTTATATGTGATGGATCAGAACACAATAGTCTAAGTTGGTGAAGTAAAATTAGAAATATATATACATAAATCTATTTTTTCAGAAATAAAAAAATGATAATTGGCATGTGCGTATGTATTCACAACTTTTGTTATGAAGTCCATAGAAAAGCTCTGGGGCAACCAATTACCTTCCGAAGTCACATAATTAGTGAAATGATGTCCACCTGTGTGTAATCTAAGTGTCACATGATCTGTCATTACATATACACACCTTTTTGAAAGGCCCCAGAGGCTGCAACATCTAAGCAAGAGGCACCACTAACCAAACACTGCCATGAAGACCAAGGAACTCTCCAAACAAGTAAGGGACAATACTGTTGAGAAGTACAAGTCAGGGTTAGGTTATAAAAAAATATCCAAATCTTTGATGATGCCTAGGAGCACCATCAAATCTATCATAACCAAATGGAAAGAACATGGCACAACAGCAAACCTGCCAAGAGACAGCCGCACACCAAAGGAGGGCATTATATATACGTGATTATGCACTTCAATCCCGCTATGATTTTACACACTATCATAGCGGTCTCAATCAGCGGGTCTCAATGTTCATCCGGACTCACCAATCATTCATAACTCTGGCAGAATGACAGTCTGCCTATGTAAACAAGGCAGACTGTCATTCTGCGAGTACAGAAGACATGGATCCTGTGTTCCTGTGAAGCAGGAACACTGATCCATGTCTTCAAGCAGGAAAAGCACCTCCCCCACAGTTAGAAAACACTCCCTTGGGACACATTTAACCCTTTGATCGCCCCTGATGTTAACCCCTTCCCTGCCAGTGTCATTAGTAGAGTGACAGTGCACATTTTTATTACTAGACATGTGCACTGCCGAAAAAAATGTTAGTTTTAGTTTTCCTGTCATTCATTTCTTTTCTTTTCGTTTTTCAGGTCATTTGTTATGATCAAAATTCGTAAATTCGAAAATTTGGAAATTGTAAATTCGAAAATTTGGAAATTCAGAAATTCGTACAATCCAAAATTCTGAAATTCCAAAAATCCAAAAAACTAATAATAACTAACTAATAAATTATAGGTATTGGACTTTCCTTTCAATTTGCTGTTAGCAAACGTAGCGAATACAATTTAGAAATGAAGCAATGAATTAGTAAAAATAAGTAACAATATTAATAATTCAAATTTTGCTGTTAGCAAACGTAGCGAATACAAATTTTTTGGAATATACAAATTATCTGAAATAACGAATGCCACATCTAAACAAGTGGAATGGAACAAATGAATAATAAATAATAATAAAAAGTTTTTATTATTATTGTTACTTATTTTTACTAATTCATTGCGTTCCATTAGATGCGACATTTGTTGTTTTGAATAATTCGTAACTTCAGATAAATTCGTATTCGTAACGTATACTAACAGCAAAAAAGGAAATTCCAATACCTATAATTTAATAGTTAAATTATTATTAGTTAATTATTATTTTAGATTTTTTACTTTTCGGGTATTCGAATTTTAGGATTTTCATTCTTATTTTTGTTCTTTTGAATTTTTGTTCTTATTTTCGGATTTTCAAAATTTCAGATTTGCGAATTTTCAGGTTTTAGAATTTGGAATTTACTATTTTCCGAATTTACGGATTTTTGAATATCGAATTTCTGAATTTTCAAATTCACAAATTTTAGAATATTCAAATTTACAACTTTTCAATTATTCAAATTTATGAATATTCAGACAAATTTATG
The DNA here is from genome assembly GCA_037952925.1 of Lithobates clamitans. NCBI lineage: Eukaryota > Metazoa > Chordata > Amphibia > Anura > Ranidae > Lithobates > Lithobates clamitans. Next base: position 321,659 of record JBBGZY010001644.1, on the reverse strand, counting down.
AAATGGGTTTTTGTTAATTCCACCTCAATTCCACCTTAATATCGCATTTCCACTATAAGTCATTGATCGCTGCCATTACTAGTAAAAAGATAAAAAAATAAAATTAATATCCTATAGTTTGTAAACACCATATCAAATCAAAATGATATATTTACATGATTTGCTTGAAAAAAAAAAGACAACATGTAGTGCCACTTTTGAAGATTGCTTTACAGCTTTACCTTTGAAATACAAACTTGCAATCACCTTATCTTAAAAATGTGGAAATAGAAACAACGTGTTTTTCTTCAGAATATGACAGTTATTTTCTACACTTTCTGATGACTCAAGACATAACCAAAGTTGCTGTTTCTGATATGACTTATGTCATAAAAGAGGCTTGATATAATTAATGTTATTAAATGATTTCTGTGAATTGTTTGTAATGATATATGTTGTCATTGAAATTTTGCATTCAGCATCTTTCCAAATAGCTATTCTCTTTATTCAGCACATTTGACGTTTTTTTTTTTCAATAAACATACTAATGTAGCTATCACACCAATCCTATTACAATTGTAACGGAGTAACTGAAGCAGTACATAGGTGAGCTTTTTTCTTATCAGGTTCTTAGGTATATAAGTACATGGCAGAAGAGTAAGTCTGGGTTCTCACTTGGATGTGGGTTTCCCCGCATTCAATTTGCATGACAGGAGACTGTGACTGACTCTCAATGTGTCAGAACATATGTGCTCTTTACATATGTAGGCTCAGCATCTTGCTTTCCAATGCTACTCAATGATTGTTCTTTCCTACAATGCAAGTCTACTAGTTGTCCAACTCCCCTAAAATGGAAGTAAACCCATCCATTTAACCGTTTCAATTAAGTTACTGTCAGGTCACCTGAGTCCAGGTGACAGATGAACTCCGTAGGATTCAGGAGTGCACCGTTAAGGTAGTGGACCCTAGGACTGACTGCTGCGGATTGAACTCTGGGAGGTGCAGGAAGCAGGTCTACTGGAGCACCAAGACAGATCCCAGTGGGAGCTAAAGCATAGATTCCCCAGGGCGCGGAGTCTAAGAGCCAGGAGGTGTTCACCAGAGCCTCTAGTGGTGAGGATGGACTGCGCTGCAGTCTGGCTCCAGGTCGCGGCCCCCAGGGTCTCACAGCTCACGGTAGACTACAGGAGAAAGGGGAAGGATGCAGCAGGCTGGAACAACAAGGATAGTAAAGGGATAAGCCAAGATTGGGGTCACTAGCAGACAAGGATAAACATAGAACACGCCAAAGGTCAGGGTCACAAGCAGATAGGGATAGATCGGTAACTGGAATCAGACGTATGAGACACAGTAAGTTGCACACGAAAGCTAAACAGACAATGGTTGATAAGCAAGGTTGGCTTGCAATGAACAGGTTAATATAGTGTTCCTAATTAGAGGCTGAGGTGGAGCTATGCTGAGGGAAGATTATATAAGCAGTCAGGTGAGAGTGGCTGGCCTCTAAGGGCCCTTTCACACTGAGGCGTTAGTAAAACGCCCAACAAAAATATAGCGCTATTGTTTTTACCACGTTTATGCCGCATTAGCGCTAAAAATAGCACCAACGCACATGCGTTTTTAAAGCGTTTTTAAAGCGTTGGCATTAGCTAACAACCCCACCCCCCCACATCACATCCTGTGTACTTCCTGGTTAAACAGGACGAAGATGGAGTATTATGAGCTGCTATTAATGTTCGTGCTACTCTTTTGGGAAGAAATCCTGAAACGGAGACCACAACATCGTTTTTGGGTCATCCTATACAGCAAATGCATGCTCAAAGAGGATAATTCGTTCTGCTATATCAGGACCTGAGGGTGCACCCTGATAAATTCCGCAAATATACCAGGATGAGCATCACAACGTAAATATAGTCACAATATGTCATTCCCAGATACCCACCCTCTATAAACCCAAATCCCCAACCCTACACTAATCTCGGGCCCTATAGTCCCAAAACCCCCTCCTAAAGTCCCAAACCCCTAACTTCACTTCCTACAGTCTCAAACCCCATAACCCTAACCCTAATCCCACTTCCTATAGTCCCAGAAACCCTAACCCTAATCCCACTTCCTATAGTTCCAGAAACCCTAAACCCTAATCCCACTTCCTACAGTCCCAAACCCCTAACCCTAATCCCACTTCCTACAGTCCCAAACCCCTAACCCTAACCCCAGTTCCTATAGTCCCAAACCCCTAACCCTAATCCCACTTCCTATAGTCCCAAACCCGTAACCCTAATCCCACTTCCTATAGTGCCAGAAACCCTAACCCTAATCCCACTTCCAATAGTCCCAAACCCCTAACCCTAATCCCACTTCCTATAGTCCCATAAACCCTAACCCTAATCCCACTTCCTACAGTCCCAAACCCCTAAACCTAACCCTAATCCCACTTCCAACAGTCCCAAACCCCTAACCCTAATCCCACTTTCTACAGACCCAAACCCCTAGCCATAATCCCACTTCCTACAGTCCCAAACCCCTAACCCTAATCCCACTTCCTAAAGTCCCAAACCCCTAACCCTAATCCCACTTCCTACAGTCCCAAAACCCTAATCCCACTTCCTATATTCCCAGAAACCCCAACCCTAATCCCACTTCCTACAGCCCCAAACCCATAAACCTAACCTTAATCCCACTTCCAACAGTCCCAAACCCCTTACCCTAACCCTAATCCCACTTTCTACAGTCCCAAACCCCTATCCCTAATACCACTTCCTACAGTCCCAAACCCCTAACCCTAATCCCACTTCCTACAGTCCCCTAACCCTAATCCCATTTCCTATAGTCCCAAACCCCTAACCCTAATCCTATTTCCTATAGTTCCAAACCCCTAACCCTAATCCCACTTCCTACAGTCCCAAACCCCTAACCCTAATCCCACTTCCTATAGTCCCAGAAACCCTAATCCTAATCCCACTTCCTATAGTCCCAAACCCCTAACCCTAATCACACTTCCAATAGTCCCAGAAACCCTAATCCTAATCCCACTTCCTATAGTCCCAGAAACCCTAATCCCACTTCCTATAGTCCCAAACCCCTAAGTGGGATTAGGGTTAGGGGTTTGGGACTGTAGGGAGTGGGATTAGGGTTGGGGTTAGGGGTTTGGTACTATAGGAAGTGGGATTAGGGTTTGGGACTATAGGAAGTGGGATTAGGGTTAGGGGTTTGGGACTATAGGAAGTGGGATTAGGGTTAGGGGTTTGGGACTGTAGAAAGTGGAATTAGGGTTAGGGGTTTGGGACTGTAGGAAGTGGGATTAGGGTTAGGGTTAGGGGTTTGGGACTGTAGGAAGTGGGATTAGGGTTAGGGACTATAGGAAGTGGGATTAGGGTTAGGGGTTTGGGACTGTAGGAAGTGGGATTAGAGTTAGGGTTAGGGGTTTGGGACTGTAGGAAGTGGGATTAGGGTTAGGGGTTTGGCACTGTAGGATGTGGGATTAGGGTTAGGGGTTTGGGACTGTAGGAAGTGGGATTAGGGTTAGGGGTTTGGGACTGTAGGAAGTGTTATTAGGGTTAGGGTTAGGGGTTTGGGATTATAGGAAGTGGGGTTAGGGTTAGGGGTTTGGGACTGTAGGAAGTGGGATTAGGGTTAGGTTTAGGGGTTTGGGACTGTAGGAAGTGGGATTAGGGTTAGGGTTTCTGGGACTATAGGAAGTGAGATTAGGGTTAGGGGTTTGGGACTATAGGAAGTGGGATTAGGGTTAGGGTTTCCGGGACTATAGGAAGTGGGATTAGGGTTAGGGGTTTGGGACTGTAGGAAGTGGGATTAGGGTTAGGGGTTTGAGAGTGTAGAAAGTGGGATTAGGGTTAGGGTTACTGGGACTATAGGAAGTGGTATTAGGGTTGGGGTTTCTGGGACTATAGGAAGTGGGATTAGGGTTAGGGGTTTGGGACTATAGGAGGTGGGATTAGGTTTAAGGGTTTGGGACTGTAGGAAGTGGGATTAGGGTTAGGGTTAGGGGTTTGGGACTGTAGGAAGTGGGATTAGGGTTAGGGGTTTGGGACTGTAGGAAGTGGGATTAGGGTTAGGGGTTTGGGACTGTAGGAAGTGGGATTAGGGTTAGGGGTTTGGGACTATGGGACGTGGGATTAGGGTTAAGTTTGGGGTTTGGAACTGTAGAAAGTGAGATTAGGGTTTGGGCTAGGGTTTCTGGGGCTATATGAAGTGGGATTAGGGTTAGGTTTAGGGGTTTGGGACTGTAGGAAGTGGGATTAGGGTTAGGGTGTCTGGGACTATATGAAGTGGGATTAGGGTTAGGTTTAGGGGTTTGGGACTATAGGAAGTGGGATTAGGGTTAGGGTTTCTGGGACTATAGGAAGTGGGATTAGGGTTAGGGTTAGGGGTTTGGGACTATAGGAAGTGTGATTAGGGTTAGGGGTTTGGGACTGTAGGAAATGGGATTAGGGTTATGGGTTTGGGACTGTAGGAAGTGGGATTATGGTTAGGGGTTTGGGACTGTAGGAAGTGGGATTAGGTTTAGGGGTTTGGGACTATAGGAAGTGGGATTAGGGTTAGGGGTTTGGGACTATAGGAAGTGGGATTAGGTTTAAGGGTTTGGGACTGTAGGAAGTGGGATTAGGGTTAGGGTTAGGGGTTTGGGACTGTAGGAAGTGGGATTAGGGTTAGGGGTTTGGGACTGTAGGAAGTGGGATTAGGGTTAGGGGTTTGGGACTGTAGGAAGTGGGATTAGGGTTAGGGGTTTGGGACTATGGGACGTGGGATTAGGGTTAAGTTTGGGGTTTGGAACGGTAGAAAGTGAGATTAGGGTTTGGGCTAGGGTTTCTGTGGCTATATGAAGTGGGATTAGGGTTAGGTTTAGGGGTTTGGGACTGTAGGAAGTGGGATTAGGGTTAGGGTGTCTGGGACTATATGAAGTGGGATTAGGGTTAGGTTTAGGGGTTTGGGACTATAGGAAGTGGGATTAGGGTTAGGGGTTTGGGACTGTAGGAAATGGGATTAGGGTTATGGGTTTGGGACTGTAGGAAGTGGGATTATGGTTAGGGGTTTGGGACTGTAGGAAGTGGGATTAGGTTTAGGGGTTTGGGACTATAGGAAGTGGGATTAGGGTTAGGGGTTTGGAACTATAGGAAGTGGGATTAGGGTTAGGGGTTTGGGACTATAGGAAGTGGGATTAGGGTTAGGGTTATGGGTTTGGGACTGTAGTAAGTGGGATTAGGGTTAGGGATTTGGGACTGTAGGAAGTGGGGTTAGGGTTAGGGGTTTGGGACTATAGGAAGTGGGATTAGGGTTAGGGGGTTGGGACTATAGGAAGTGGGATTAGTGTTAGGGGTTTGGGACTATAGGAAGTGGGATTAGGGTTAGGGTTAGGGGGTTGGGACTGTAGGAAGTGGGATTAGGGTTAGGGTTAGGGGTTTGGGACTATAGGAAGTGGGATTAGGGTTAGGGGTTTGGGACTGTAGAAAGTGGGATTAGGGTTAGGGGTTTGGGACTGTAGGAAGTGGGGTTAGGGGTTTGGGACTATAGGAAGTGGGATTAGGGTTAGGGTTAGGGGTTTGGGACTGTAGGAAATGGGATTAGGGTTAGGGGTTTGGGACTGTAGGAAGTGGGGTTAGTGGTTTGGGACTATAGGAAATGGGATTAGGGTTAGGGGTTTGGGACTGTAGGAAGTGGGATTAGGGTTAGGGTTAGGGTTAGGGGTTTGGGACTATAGGAAGTGGGATTAGGGTTAGGGGTTTGGGACTGTAGAAAGTGGGATTAGGGTTAGGGGTTTGGGACTGTAGGAAGTGGGGTTAGGGGTTTGGGACTATAGGAAGTGGGATTAGGGTTAGGGTTAGGGGTTTGGGACTGTAGGAAATGGGATTAGGGTTAGGGGTTTGGGACTGTAGGAAGTGGGGTTAGTGGTTTGGGACTATAGGAAATGGGATTAGGGTTAGGGGTTTGGGACTGTAGGAAGTGGGATTATGGTTAGGGGTTTGGGACTGTAGGAAGTGGGATTAGGTTTAGGGGTTTGGGACTATAGGAAGTGGGATTAGGGTTAGGGGTTTGGAACTATAGGAAGTGGGATTAGGGTTAGGGGTTTGGGACTATAGGAAGTGGGATTAGGGTTAGGGTTATGGGTTTGGGACTGTAGTAAGTGGGATTAGGGTTAGGGATTTGGGACTGTAGGAAGTGGGGTTAGGGTTAGGGGTTTGGGACTATAGGAAGTGGGATTAGGGTTAGGGGGTTGGGACTATAGGAAGTGGGATTAGTGTTAGGGGTTTGGGACTATAGGAAGTGGGATTAGGGTTAGGGTTAGGGGGTTGGGACTGTAGGAAGTGGGATTAGGGTTAGGGTTAGGGGTTTGGGACTATAGGAAGTGGGATTAGGGTTAGGGGTTTGGGACTGTAGAAAGTGGGATTAGGGTTAGGGGTTTGGGACTGTAGGAAGTGGGGTTAGGGGTTTGGGACTATAGGAAGTGGGATTAGGGTTAGGGTTAGGGGTTTGGGACTGTAGGAAATGGGATTAGGGTTAGGGGTTTGGGACTGTAGGAAGTGGGGTTAGTGGTTTGGGACTATAGGAAATGGGATTAGGGTTAGGGGTTTGGGACTGTAGGAAGTGGGATTAGGGTTAGGGTTAGGGGTTTGGGACTATAGGAAGTGGGATTAGGGTTAGGGGTTTGGGACTGTAGAAAGTGGGATTAGGGTTAGGGGTTTGGGACTGTAGGAAGTGGGGTTAGGGGTTTGGGACTATAGGAAGTGGGATTAGGGTTAGGGTTAGGGGTTTGGGACTGTAGGAAATGGGATTAGGGTTAGGGGTTTGGGACTGTAGGAAGTGGGGTTAGTGGTTTGGGACTATAGGAAATGGGATTAGGGTTAGGGGTTTGGGACTGTAGGAAGTGGGATTAGGGTTAGGGGTTTGGTACTGTAGGAAGTGGGATTAGGGTTAGGGGTTTGGGACTGTAGGAAGTGGGATTATGGTTAGGGTTAGGGGTTTGGGACTGTAGGAAGTGTTATTAGGGTTAGGGGTTTGGGACTATAGGAAGTGGGATTAGGGTTAGGGGTTTGGGACTGTAGGAAGTGGGATTAGGGTTATGTGTTTGGGACTGTAGAAAGTGAGATTAGGGTTAGGGTTTCTGGGACTATATAAAGTGGGATTAGGGTTAGGGGTTTGGGACTGTAGGAAGTGGGATTAGGGTTAGGGGTTTGGGGGTTTGGGACTGTAGGAAGTGGGATTAGGGTTAGGGTTTCTGGGACTATATGAAGTGGGATTAGGGTTAGGGGTTTGGGACTGTAGGTAGTGGGATTCAGGTTAGGGTTTCTGGGACTTTAGGAAGTGGGATTAGGGTTAGGGGTTTGGGACTATAGGAAGTGGGATTAGGGTTAGGGTTTCTGGGACTATAGGAAGTGGGATTTGGGTTAGGGTTAGGTACGTGTCGGGAATGTAACCCTCTCATTGATTGTGCTTGCAACCAGACTGTCAAATGGCTGGTGTCATAACTGATTATACGTGCAGCATGATGGCAGTTGTGGATTAAACAGAAGCCAACATGGCAGCTTCTTTGACTGAAAATGATAGAGGGGTTTACTTCCACTTTAAAGCAAAATTCCAGGTTTAAATTTAATTTAAATAGTTTGCTTGGGTCCAGCTGTCCCAAAGAAACAATTTCCATTACAGAACAATGTGGCATACAGTACGTGGCGCTATGTCCCGGCAGCAGTATGGGTATTTTCCTATCTTCTGCCGTAATTAACCCCTTGCTTACTGGACACGTAAACCCGCTTCCTGACCAGGCCAATTTTCAGCTTTCAGAGCTGTCACTCTTTGAATGACAATTGTGCGGTATACATCTTTCTTTTGGTGGTATTTAATCACCACTGGGTTTTTTTTGCTAAAAAAAATGAAAAAAGACCGAAAATTTTGAAAAAAAAAACTGTTTCATAGTTTGTTATAAAATTTTGAAAACAGGTAATATTTCCCCTTCATTGATGAGCGCTGACGAGGCAGCACTGATGGGCACTGATAAGGCGGCACGCACTGACAGGTAACACTGGTGGGCACTGATAAGATGGCACTGGTGGGCACTGATAGATGGCACTGAGAGGTGGCACTGATAGGTGGCACTAATGGGCACTGATGGGTGGCACTGATGGGCACTGGTAGGTGACACTGATCAGCAACACGGATAGGTGGCACTGATGACGAGGCACTGATGGGCACTGGTTGGCAACACTGATGGACACTGATAGGGGGCACTGGTGGGCACTGGTAGGCGGCACTGATATGCACCTGTAGGTGGCACTGGTGGGCACTGCATAGCAGCAGTGCCTCTCCCTGTTCGGGACCGCTCTCCCTCTGTCAGAAGCCGGCGATTACCAATCTTTTGTTTACATCACATGATCAGCTGTCATTAGCTGGCCACTCATTCGTGGCCACCCCCTCGCGATCGCTCCCAACGAATGACAATCTTCCTCTGCTGCTGTAATGTAAACAGCGGCAGAGGAAGTGATGTAATCTCTCCTCGAGCCGGTCTTTTCGTTCCGGCGCCGAGGAGAGAAGACATCAATGTGAGTTGCACCAACACTACACTAACAGTAGAACACACTAGGCACACTTTTCACCCCCCATCACCCCGATCACCTCCCTGTACCCCCTGTCACAGTGACACCAATAGCAGTTTTTTTTTTTTTTGCATTGGTGTCAGTTTGTGACAGTTATAAGTGGTAGGGCAGTTAGTGGTAGCCCCCTTTAGGTCTAGGATACCCCCCTAACCCCCCCTAATAAAGTTTTAACCCCTTGATCACCCCCGTCGCCAGTGTCACTAAGCGATCGTTTTTCTGATCGCTGTATTAGTGTCACAGGTGATGTTAGTTAGGGAGGTAAGTATTTAGGTTCGCTGTCAGTGTTTTATACCGACAGGGACCCCCATATACTACCTAATAAAGGTTTTAACCCCCTGATTTCCCCCTAGTTAACCCTTTCACCAGTGATCACCGTATAACTGTTACGGGTGACGCTGGTTAGTTAGTTTGTTTTTTATAGTTTCAGGGCACCCGTCGTTTATTACCTAAGAAGGGTTTAACCCCCTAATCGCCCGGCGGTGATATAAGTTAAGTTTTAGGGTCAGATAAGTTCTGCGTCACCCCAGGCAGCGTCAGGTTAGCGCCAGTACCGCTAACACCAACGCACACAGCATACACCTCTCTTAGTGGTATAGTATCTGAACGGATCAATATCTGATCTGATCAGATCTATACTAGCGTCCCCAGGAGTTTAGGGTTCCCAAAAATGCAGTGTTAGCTGAATCAGCCCAGATACCTGCTAGCACCTGCATTTTGCCCCTCGGCCCAGCCCACCCAAGTGCAGTATCAATCGATCTCTGTCACTTACAAAACACTAAACACACATAACTGCAGCGTTCGCAGAGTCAGGCCTGATCCCTGCGATCATTAACAGTTTTTGTTGGTAGCATTTTGATACAGTCGCTAACAGTCAGGAGCTTTTTTGCCTGTGAGTCTCACTAGTGTACCACTAAATTTAGAGCCCAAAATGGCAAATCGAAGGTACACTATGAAGAGGCCTACACATTTCTGAGCATGACAGATAGTGAAGAGGAAGTCACTCATCTGTCAGATTCAGGCTCAGAATATGATCCTGTAGAGGACAGCGGCTCCATGACAGATAGCTCTGACGACGGAGTTGTGGTCCCTGCCAAGGTCAAGCATACCAGGCCCCGAACTTCTTCTTCTGTCCTTGATGTGCAAGAACCGCAGGTCCCTCGTATGGAGCAGGGAAGTACTAGTGCCCCTATTCCTTCTGGTGAACTGGCAAGCACCAGCAGCCTAGTACACCCTGGTCGTACATCCAGCAATGCAGTAATACTTGGTGACGTGGCGAGTCCCATAAGTGCAGTTCAAGCTGGCGAGGTGGCAAGCTGCCACAAAGAAGACGAACACAGGCCCGTCGTGCCCATAGTGCCCTTCCTGTTGCATTCACCAATCCTAATTGGGAACCCACCACTTCTGCAGCACCCGTACTTCCCCCATTCACTGGCCAACCCGTCATTCAGATGGAAACAGTTGATTTTACGTCACTGGATTTTAATTCGCTGTTTTTCACCGAAGATCTCTATAGATCTATTGTGGACCAAAGCAATTTGTACGCTGGTCAACACATCACCACTATTCCCCAGTCCTCCCTTGCCAAAGATTGGAAACCAATTACTGTTTCCGAATTTAAGATCTTTCTGGGCCTTTCCCTCCTCATGGGCATAACCAAAAAGAGTGAGTTGCGGTCATATTGGTCCACTGACCCAATTCACCATATGCCCGTGTTCTCTGCTTACATGGCCAGGGCAATAATACGAGCAGATTTTGCGGTTCATGCACATCAATGACAGTGAACTCTGTCCTCCTCGTGAAGACCCTGAATACGATCGGCTCTACAAAATTCGGCCCCTCGTAAACAACTTCAACCAACGTTTTGCAGACTTGTTTACTCCCCATCAAGTTGTCTGCATTGATGAGTCCCTGATTAAGTTTTCTGGCCGCTTGTCATTCAAACAGTACCTTCCCAGCAAGCGTACCAGATACGGGGTCAAGATGTATAAGCTCTGTGACAGGGCCACAGGCTATACATGTAGTTTTATGGTTTATGAGGGAAAAGATAGTCACGTAGAGCTGACAAACTGCCCTGACTACATAGGAAGTGCTGGCAAGATTGTGTGGGACTTGGTGTCACCCTTATTTGGAAAGGGGTATCAATTGTATGTGGACAATTATTACACGAGCGTGCCACTTTTTAGTCACCTTTTTGATCATCAGATTGGAGCATGTGGCACCGTGCGACCTAATCGCCGGGGCTTTCCCCAGTGGCTTGTAGATTCCCGTCTTAGGCTGGGGGAGGGAGCCTGCTTGCAGTGTAATGATTTGCTCGCTATGAAGTGGAGGGATAATAAGAATTTTTTTGTTCTTACCTCCCTTCATGCACACACGATGGTCAAAAATTACTACGGCGACTGATGTTGTGGAGAAACCCCTCTGTATCCACGAATATAACCTTAACATGGGGGGGGGGAACTCAATGACCAGTTGTTGGCGCCGTATCTAGTTGCCCGTAAGGCCAGATGCTGGTACAAAAAAGTGTCTGTTTATTTATTTCAATTGGCTTTGCTGAACGCTTATGTGCTATACAGAGCTTCAGGATGGACTGGATCCTTCCTTAAATTCCAGGAAGAGATCGTCAGAGCCCTTCTGTTTCCAGACGGTGCTCCACCTCACCTTCCCCAACCAAATGCAGTAAGCCGGCTGCATGAGAGGCATTTTGTTTATGTCTCCTGAGTACCCCTACCCAATGAACCCCCCCAAAAAAGATGTTGTGTCTGCAGCAAGCGTAATTATAGGCGTGACACCCGCTATTATTGTTCCTCCTGTCCTGACAATCCTGGTCTTTGCATTGGTGAATGTTTTGAACGCTACCATACACTAGTTGAGTATTAGCGTAGGGTACAGCACTGCACAGACTAGGACACACTTTCACGGGGTCTCCCAAGATGCCATCGCATTTTGAGAGACCCGAACCTGGAAACGGTTACAGTTACAAAAGTTACAGTTACGAAAAAAAGTGTAAAAAAAAAACACAAAATATATAACATAAAAAAATAAAAATAGTTGTCGTTTTATTGTTCTCTCTCTATTCTCTCTCTATTGTTTTGCTTTTTTTACTGTATTCTATTCTACAATGTTTTATTGTTATTGCGTTTTTATTATGTTTGCTTTATAGGTATGCAATTTTTTTATACTTTACTGTTTACTGTGTTTTATTGTTAACCATTTTTTTGTTTTCAGGTACGCCATTCAGCTGCAGAGCGGATTTTTTTATCTTGACAGCAACAGCGTTTGCTCCCACGATACATAAAGCCGTAACTCCAGCGCTGTCGGAGGTGATTTCACCACCACAGTTAAATACTTCAGCATATATGCCGAAGCATGGGGGCAGCAGAGGGCGGAGGAGCGATTTGCTCCTAACTTTTGCGGGAGGATGCCCCCATGCTTTGGCATATATATATTTTAGGCACAACTAGTAAATAAAGGGACAGGGGATTATAACGGTGCTAAAGTAAAAGATGTGAAAATGAGAAGGAGATATAAAATTACAAATATTTTATTTCACAATAAATACATAGAAAGAGCAATAAAATGATTAGCAACCAAAAAACATATATAATGCGTGTGACCCAAATGCAGTAGGGTGGGCCAGATGGAAATGGCCTTCGAAGCAAGGGTTCGGTTTCCTACATGTTTCGCCAAGGCATTGGCTTCCTCAGGGAACAAGAGCTCTATTGCAATATAAAAAGATCTATACATTGGGATACAAAAAACATCATGTAAACAAGCAGGAACGCTAGGATATGGACTGTTATAAACATTGCTGGATGTTGGAATATTATGGCTGGACAATCTCACACAGGGAGGTAACCCTGAAGTGGCCCCGGGATCCCAAACATACCTGAGCAACAGATACCCAGGGGAGGTGCGGCAAAGGACCCCCGGACAGGGGGAGGGCAGGCTGCACTGTATTTGTGCTTGCAGGGGGCACACAGAAAACCTGGCAATTGAATATATTGATAGTTAGGAATTGATGGTGGGTAAGTGAATATTAGGTGTGTATTAAACGTTTGGTTTGAGGAACAAGGAGGGTAATGCATTATACATCGGTTAAATAGGGCATAAAAGCCTCTAGAGAACTCACACTATTTATTAAAAACAAGTTTATTAAATTTATTAAAACTCAACTTGTTTTTAATAAATAGTGTGAGTTCTCTAGAGGCTTTTATGCCCTATTTAACCGATGTATAATGCATTACCCTCCTTGTCCTCCTATGTATTTATTGTGAAATAAAATATTTGTAATTTTATATCTCCTTCTTATTTTCACATCTTTTACTTTAGCACCGTTATAATCCCCTGTCCCTTTATTTACTAGTTATTCAATTACTTTGGGATGAGGTGCCGTATCCAACACAACCATCTAGCCACATCTGCATATTTTAGGCACAGGTTGCGTTAAATGTTTTATTTTTTACTATGTTTTTTTTTTATTTGCTTTGCAGGTATGGTAAGTCTTACTGTTATACTGTAATGTTACTTTGTTTTATTGTTAACCATCATTTGCTTAGCAGGTACGCCATTCAGTTGCAGCGCGGATTTATTTATGTTGACAGCAACAACGTTTGCTCCCACGATACATGAGCCGTGACTCCAGCGCTGTAGGAGGTGATTTCACCACCACAGTTAAAAAAAAGATCATATATGCCAAAGCATGGGGGCAGCAGGGGCAGAGGAGCGATTTGCTCCTACCTTTTGGGGCGGATGCCCCCAATGCTTCAGCATATATATACGGTGCATGTATGCCCATCATTATAAGTGGGTGGATGAAGGGAGGTATTCTAATGGTGGGCATACCCACCAATCAATCTCTTTTTTTCGTTCAGCCCACAGGCTGCATGAAAGAAAAGTTTACAATATATGCCCAAAAAGGACCAGCAACATACTGGTATGTTGCTGGACTTTGAGTGTTTATACCAGAATGATGCCTGTAGGTTTAGGTATCATCTTGGTATCATTCTTTTCAGCCAGCGGTCAGCTTTCATGTAAAAGCAATCCTAGCAGCTAATTAGCCTTTAGACTGCTTTTACAAGCAGTGGGAGGGAATGCCCCCCCACTGTCTTCCATGTTTTTCTCTGGCTCTCTTGTCCCAACAGGGAACCTGAGAATGCAGCCGGTGATTCAGCCAGCTGACCATAGAGCTGATCAGAGACCAGAATGGCTCCAAACATCCCTATGGCCTAAGAAACCAGAAGCTACGAGCATTTCATGACTTAGATTTCGCCGGATGTAAACAGCGCCATTGGGAAATTGGGAAAGCATTTTATCACACCGATCTTGGTGTGGTCAGATGCTTTGAGGGCAGAGGAGAGATCTAGGGTCTAATAGATCCCAATTTTTTCAAAAAAGAGTACCTGTCACTAGCTATTACTATCATAGGGGATATTTACATTCCCTGAGATAACAATAAAAATGATTAAAAAAAATAATGAAAGGAACAGTTTAAAAATAAGATAAAAAAGCAAAAAAAAAAAAAGCAAAAAAAAAGCACCCCTGTCCCCCCCTGCTCTCGCTTAAAGGCTAACGCATGCGTCGGTCTGGCGTCAAATGTAAACAGCAATTGCACGATGCATGTGAGATATTACCATGAAGGTCAGATTGAGGGCAGTAATTTTAGCAGTAGACCTCCTCTGTAAATCTAAAGTGGTAACCTGTAAAGGCTTTTTAAAGGCTTTTAAAAATGTATTAAGTTTGTCGCCACTGCACGTTTGTGCGTAATTTTAAAGCATGTCATGTTTGGTATCCATGTAATCGGCCTTATTTCATCAAACATTTGGGCAATATAGTGTGTTTTAGTGCATTAAAATTTAAAAAAGTGTGTTTTTTCCCAAAAAAATGCGTTTGAAAAATTGCTGCGCAAATACTGTGTGAAAAAAAAAAAACACCCACCATTTTACTCTGTAGGGCATTTGCCTTAAAAAAATATATAATGTTTGGGGGTTCAAAGTAATTTTCGAGCAAAAAAATAAAAATAATTTTTTCAAACAAAAAGTGTTAGAAAGGGCTTTGTCTTTAAGTGGTTAGAAGAGTGGGTGATGTGTGACATAAGCTTCTAAATGTTGTGCATAAAATGCCAGGACAGTTCAAACCCCCCCAAATGACCCCATTTTGGAAAGTAGACACCCAAGCTATTTGCTGAGAGGCATGTCGAGTCCATGGAATATTTTATACTGTGACACGGGAAAAAGACAATTTTTTTTTGCACAAGGTTGTCACTAAATGAAATATTGCTCAAACATGCCATGGGAATATGTGAAATTACACCCCAAAATACATTCTGTTGCTTCTCCTGAGTATGGGGATACCAGATGTGTGAGACTTTTTGGGAGCCTAGCCGCGTACGGGACCCCGAAAACCAAGCACCGCCTTCAGGGCGTACATTTTTTATTTTACTCTTCACTGCCTATCACAGTTTCGGAAGCCATGGAATTCCTAGGTGGCACAAAACTCCCCCAAATGACCCTATTGTGGAAAGTAGACACCCCAAGCTATTTGCTGAGCGGTATAGTGAGTATTTTGCAGACCTCACTTTTTGTCACAAAGTTTTGAAAATTGAAAAAAGAAAAAAAAATGTATTCTTGTCTTTCTACATTTTCAAAAACAAATGAGAGCTGCAACATACTCACCATGCCTCTCAGCAAATAGCTTGGGGTGTCTACTTTCCAAAATGGGGTCATTTTGGGGGGGGGGGTGTTGTGCTATCTTGGCATTTTATGGCCTTTGAAACTGTGATAGGTAGTGAGGAGTGAATACAAAATTTACGCCCTTAAAAATCCTGAAGGCAGTGATTGGTTTTCGGGGCCCCGTATGCAACTAGGCTGCCAAAAAGTCCCACACATGTGGTATCCCCATACTCAGGAGAAGCAGCAGAATGTATTTTGGGGTGTAATTCCACATATGCCCATGGTATGTTTGAGCAATATATCATTTAGTGACAACTTTGTGCAAAAAAAAATAAAAAATTGTCACTTTCCCACAACTTGGGAAATATAAAATATTCTATGGACTCAACATGCCTCTCAGCAAATAGCTTGGGGTGTCTACTTTCCAAAATGGGGTCATTTGGGGGGGGGTTTGTGCCATCTGGGCATTTTATGGCCTTCAAAACTGTGATAGGTAGTGAGGAGTGAAATCAAAACTTTACGCCCTTAGAAATCCTGAAGGCAGTGCTTGGTTTTCGGGGCCCTGTACGCGGCTAGGCTCCCAAAAAGTCCCACACATGTGGTGGTATCCCCGTACTCAGGAGAATCAGCAGAATGTATTTTTGGGTGCAATTCTACATATGCCCATGGCATGTGTGAGCAATATATCATTTAGTGACAACTTTGTGCAAAAAATTTTTTTGTTATTTTCCCGCAACTTGTGTCAAAATATAAAATATTCCATGGACTCAACATGCCTCTCAGCAAATAGCTTGAGGTGTCTACTTTCCAAAATGGGGTCATTTGGGGGGGGGGGGGTTGTGCCATCTTGGCATTTTATGGCCTTCAAAACTGTGATAGGTAGTGAGGAGTGAAATAAAAAATTTACGCCCTTAGGAATCCTGAAGACGGTGCTTGGTTTTCGGGGCCCCGTACACGGCTAGACTCCCAAAAAGTCCCAAACATGTGGTATCCCCATACTCAGGAGAAGCAGCTAAATGTATTTTGGGGTGTAATTCCACATATGCCCATGGCATGTTTGAGCAATATATCATTTATTGACAACTTTGTGCAAAAAAAAAATAAAAAAATTGTCACTTTCCCACAACTTGTGTCAAAATATAAAATATTCTATGGACTCAACATGCCTCTCAGCAAATAGCTTGGGGTGTCTACTTTCCAAAATGGGGTCATTTGGGGGGTTTGTGCCATCTGGGCATTTTATGGCCTTCAAAACTGTGATAGGTAGTGAGGGGTGAAATCAAAACTTTACGCCCTTAGAAATCCTGAAGGCGGTGCTTGGTTTTCGGGGCCCTGTACGCAGCTAGGCTCCCAAAAAGTCCCACACATGTGGTATCCACGTACTCAGGAGAATCAACAGAATGTATTTTTGGGTGCAATTCTACATATGCCCATGGTCTGTGTGAGCAATATATCATTTAGTGACAACTTTGTGCAAAAAAAAGTTTGTAATTTTCCCGCAACTTGTGTCAAAATATGAAATATTCCATGGACTCAACATGCCTCTCAGCAAATAGCTTGAGGTGTCTAATTTCCAAAATGGGGTCATTTGGGGGGGGGGGTTTGTGCGATCTTGGCATTTTATGGCCTTCAAAACTGTGATAGGTAGTGAGGAGTGAAATCAAAAATTTACGCCCTTAGGAATCCTGAAGGCGGTGCTTGGTTTTCGGGGCCCCGTACGTGGCTAGGCTCCCAAAAAGTCCCACACATGTGGTATCCCCGTACTCAGGAGAATCAACAGAATGTATTTTTGGGTGCAATTCTACATATGCCCATGGTCTGTGTGAGCAATATATCATTTAGTGACAACTTTGTGCAAAAAAAAAGTTTGTAATATTCCCGCAACTTGTGTCAAAATATGAAATATTCCATGGACTCAACATGCCTCTCAGCAAATAGCTTGAGGTGTCTAATTTCCAAAATGGGGTCATTTGGGGGGGGGGTTTGTGCGATCTTGGCATTTTATGGCCTTCAAAACTGTGATAGGTAGTGAGGAGTGAAATCAAAAATTTACGCCCTTAGGAATCCTGAAGGCGGTGCTTGGTTTTCGGGGCCCCGTACGCGGCTAGGCTCCCAAAAAGTCCCACACATGTGGTATCCCCGTACTCAGGAGAATCAACAGAATGTATTTTTGGGTGCAATTCTGCATATGCCCATGGTCTGTGTGAGCAATATATCATTTAGTGACAACTTTGTGCAAAAAAAAGTTTGTAATTTTCCCGCAACTTGTGTCAAAATATGAAATATTCCATGGACTCAACATGCCTCTCACCAAATAGCTTGAGGTGTCTAATTTCCAAAATGGGGTCATTTGGGGGGGGGGTTTGTGCGATCTTGGCATTTTATGGCCTTCAAAACTGTGATAGGTAGTGAGGAGTGAAATCAAAAATTTACGCCCTTAGGAATCCTGAAGGCGGTGCTTGGTTTTCGGGGCCCCGTACGCGGCTAGGCTCCTAAAAAGTCCCACACATGTGGTATCCCCATACTCAGGAGAAGCAGCTAAATGTATTTTGAGGTGCAATTACACATATGCCCATGGCCTGTGTGAGCAATATATCATATAAGTGGGGTTCCACCCAAAAAACAAAAATACCTGGAAAAAATCAAAAAAACAAAAAACAAAAAAACATTTGGATATTTTTTTTTTCACTTACCTCTAAATGCCTGTTGCTAGGTGGTCCCTCGTAGTCTGCCTGTTCCTTTGCCTGGGCTGGTGACATCACTTCCCCCCAGGCACAGGAAGGGCTCCGCTCTGCTCCCTCCCGTCAATCATCTGGGACCCATTACAGGTCCCAGGTGATTGAGGGGCCAATCACGACGCGCGGCGCCGCTCGCGCATGTGCAGTGGGTGCCAGGCTGTGAAGCCACAGCCCGGCGGCCACAGTTGAAATGCCGGCGCCGACGAGCGGAGGGAGGGGGGACGAGCTGGGCCTCGATCCCCCGCATCGCTGGACCCAGGGACAGGTGAGTGTCCAATTAAAAGTCAGCAGCTGCAGTATTTGTAGCTGCTGACTTTTAATTTTTTTTTTTTTTGACGGCCCCCTGGGTGGAACTCCTCTTTAAGTGACAACTTTTTGTAATTTTTTTTTTTGTCATTATTCAATCACTTGGGACAAAAAAATAATATTCAATGGGCTCAGCATGCCTCTCAGCAATTTCCTTGGGGTGTCTTCTTTCCAAAATGGTGTCATTTGGGGGGGTTTGTACTGCCCTGCCATTTTAGCACCTCAAGAAATGACATACGCAGTCATAAACTAAAAGCTGTGTAAATTCCAGAAAATGTACCCTAGTTTGTAGACGCTATAACTTTTGCGCAAACTAATAAATATATGCTTATTGAATTTTTTTTACCAAAAACATGTGGCTGAATAAATTTTGACCTAAATGTATGACTAAAATTGAGTTTATTGGATTTTTTTTAAAACAAAAAGTAGAAAATATCACTTTTTTTTCAAAATTTTCGGTCTTTTTCCGTTTATAGCGGAAAAAATAAAAATGGCAGAGGTGATCAAATACCATAAAAAAAGCTCTATTTGTGGGAAGAAAAGGACGCAAATTTTGTTTGGGTACAGCATTGCATGACTGCGCAATTTGCAGTTAAAGCGACGCAGTGCCAAATTGTAAAAAGTGCTCTGGTCAGGAAGGGGGGTAAAAAGTGTTTTATGTTTTGTCTTTGGCCCCTTAAATCTTCTTGTAAACACCGGCTGTCATCACATGATCCTGGCTCCAGTCTGAATGAGCCTATAAAAGACTGACACTCCGAACAAACATTTAGATCTCAAGAAAAAGCGGAAACTTTGAAACGCGTAACTGACACGCCCTTACGTCTCTTCCATCTCTTTACATCATAGTGACCTCAAACACATGCCCGATTCTCACAGATGTTATGTGAGTAGCCAATTGGCTCTGTATTGAATAAATTGCTTCTAACTTACTGCATTTGGGTGCCAAAAATATGAAGGCTAGGGTCCTAGTAGATGATAGGCTCAGCAATGACATGCAATAACAAGCTGCTGCAAGCAAAGCCAACAGGATATTGGCATGCATTAAAAAGGGGATTAACTCCAGAGATAAAACGATAATTCTCTCACGCTACAAAACTTTGGTCCGGCCACATCTTGAGTATGCTGTCTAGTTCTGGGCATCAGTCCTCAAGAGGGATGTGCTGGAACTGGAGAGAGCCCAGAAAAGGGCAACAAAGCTCATTAAGGGACTGAAGGACCTCGGCTATGGGGAAGGACTACAAGCATTGAACTTATTCTCTCTGAGGAGAAGATGATTGAGGGGGGATATGATAGAGATGTGCAAATACCGTGCTGATGACCCAAGCATAGGGACACACACCCACACACACACATATCATAGGTTGAACTGAATGGACTGATGTATTTTTTCAGCCTCACCAACTATGCAACTATGTAACCCTCCCTCCCCTCCTGTAGACTCCTGGGGTGTATGACATCATTTTCCTAAACCTGAAAACCAGGAAGTAACTGAAAAAAAGTTTAAAACAAGTAAATAGAAAAGTTTATCATATCTATTTACTAATGCTAGCTAGCAAAAAAAATAGACCATGTTAATTGGGAGAATGAAGTCCCACTTATCTATCGGTAGTTTTAAAAAAATTGCATTACAAAGTTACATGATCGGTAGGAGGAGGAATAGTACTCCATTGCTGGTGTCAGTGTAAGATACAATGCCCAACGTTTGGTGTCAGTGGGAGGGATAGTGTCCCATCATTGGTGTCAGTGGAAGGAATAGTGCCCCATCCTTGGTATCAGTGAGAGGAATAGGGCCTCATCGTTGGTGTCAGTGGAAAGAATAGTACCCCATTGTTGGTGTCAGTGAAACAAATAGTACCTCATTGCTGGTGTCATGGGAAGGAGTAGTGCCCCATTGCTGGTGTCAATAGAGGAAACAGTGTCTCATATCAGTGGGAGGAGTTATGCCCCAAATGTGAGAGAAAGTCAAGCAAAGGGCCATATCCAGCCAGTGGGCTGCAGTTTGAAGACCACTGATTTAAATGATCATTGTTCCATTATGTATTATTTTTAGTTGTTGTTCTTTCTTTCTCACATTTCTACTTTTGGGGGGGGGGGGGCAAATTTTATCTGTATAGAGTGTCCTAATCCAATAGAAATGTATAATAATGTATGTACTTTGAACCTTTATACTAATGCCCCGTACACACGGTCGGATTTTCCGATGGAAAATGTCCGATCGGAGCGTCTTGTCGGACATTCCGACCGTGTGTGGGCTCCATCGGACATTTTCCATCGGATTTTCCGACACACAAAGTTTGAGAGCAGGCTATAAAATTTTCCGACAACAAAATCCGATCGTGTCAATTCCGACCGTGTGTGGCCTGTTCCGACGCACAAAGTGCCACGCATGCTCAGAAGAAATTCCGACACAGAACAGCTCGGTCTGGTAAAATTAGCGTTCGCAATGGATACAGCACTTTCGTCACGCTGCAATGTTAAAAATGGTTTAATACAGCGCACTCTCTTCTGCTTTATAATGTGACAAGAATTAAGTATTTTTGCTGCTCATATTCACACAGACTTCTCACAAACTTATTTCTTTACTAGTTATCGGGATTCCCTCAATATATTTTGATTTGTCACATCTGACAACATTATTTTGGTGTTGTTTTTTTTTTTTTGGTTTTAAGGCAGATTAGTTTTTTTTTGGTTTGTATTTTTTTCAAGGCAGATTTTTTTTTTTGGATTTTTATTTGTACTACAGAACATTTTTGTGTGTGTTTTTTGTGTCAAGTTACCACAACACCATTGATATGTTGTTCTATTTAATCTGTAGGAGATTGTTTGGTGTTGTTGTCCCTTGTTAATTTCACATTTTATGTTAGAAATGTACCTGAATCGTCACCAACAAACTGTCCTTTTTGGATGAAAACACACACAGGAGAGTATAATTTCCCAAAAAAAAACCTTTTATTAAGGGCTCACAACTAAACAAAGAGGGAGGCAACGCTGGAGAAACTGCAGAAATTGGCGAAGCCTTGGACCCCCAGGGCAGACATCAATTATTTTTAAGCAGAATTGGTGGCCTGAGGAGTCCTTATCTAAGGGAGTGCAGTCTGGTCCAGAAGTCCCAGAGATCTGGAAAGCAGCAGATGACATCTGTGTCCCCAGGCTGTGGTCATACGAGAGACTGCAGCTTTTGTCAAACCAGACTGAACCCAGGGCCATCACTCTCTTGTCTTCCTTCCACACTTCCTTCCATGCGGTGGCTCTGGTGGTGGAGTTGTGGCAGCAGGAGGAGGAGGAGGATGGTCCAACTCAATCACGTCGGTCTTGGGTGTTAGTTCCCCACTCACCCCCTTAGTTAGGACTTCATAAATAAGTTGCTCACACAGGAGGCGTTGGCCCTCCTGCATGCCCTGCAGTTTGGTGGCAGCCATGCAGGCAAAGTCCTCTTCAGGAGTGGGTAAGGCTCGGAGGGACGTAGAAGCCTCCTGAATTAGCCTGAGCGCTGCCACTAATCCCCGCCTCATCCTGACTGCCACATTCCACAACCTCCTCCTGGCTGAGGTCTTCCTGTGTATGAAAAAGAGACATAGTTTGAGTTTTTTATTCATCAGTCACACACAATTTTCACCTCATGACTGTTGCAAATTGAATGTTAACAAATATAACAGACTATCATTCTGAGCCCAGCATTTTTCATTATTGTCCCCATTTTGGGTGCCCACTACTGTCTATTGATATGTAAAACACTTTTTTCAATCAGCAATTAGTGATCAATAATAACATCTAATAAACATCATTTATTTATTGACCAGAAGTCAGTAGAACAATGCTATACCTGACTCCAGCTGGGCTCCTCCACTTCTTCCTGGCTGGAAGGCCCAGGTTGGACATCAGAAGCCTCAGCTGGGGTGGAAAGAAAAGTGGAAGGAAGAGTGGAGAGGGATTCCCTGACTTCAGTGTGGTCTGACAGAAATTGCAGTCTCTCATAGTACCACAGCCTGGGGACATAAACGTCATCTGCTGCAGCTCCGGACCTCTGGGAATCCGTGACCTTCTTGCGCTCCCTAAGATAAGTGCTCCTCAGGCCACCAATTTTGGTTTTTAAATAGGGGATGGTTGCTGTGGGGACCACCGGCTTCACCAACTCCAGCAGTTTCTCCAGCGCTGCCTGCCTCTTTTGTTTGTATTATTGTAATGGGGGTGTCTCACCTGCCACAGACAGAGCAGCTCCCTGTATTTGTCTATGAACAGGGGGAGGAAGTTGTGGTCAATGAAGCCATCCATTTTCTCTGCAAGACACAACACAAGACAAACCCTAAGGTCAGGCCAAACTCCCCTAATCTTGTTACAATATAGGCTTCCATTTCGAAGCAGTATAGGCCCAAGTTTAGATCTTACCTTCGTTATCACGATCGGCGCTTTCGATGCTCCTTCCTCCGCTCACAGATCGTACGTAATACGCACGCGTGTTACGCTTTATACACACTGCACATGCGTGTAACTTCGCCCGCCCCTGACGTTCTTTCTAGTCTATTCCCTGCCCCTTTTCGTTCGACGCAGTGGGGGAAGAGCACATGGGGGATACACAGCAGATGCGTGCTAATTATAGCAACAAGGAGGAGGGGGAGGAAAGCCTGGAGCCTGAAACATCACGATCCAGAAGGAGACAATTTAAGGCCTCAAATATGTCCTTTGGGGAAATGTTGGAGATGGTGGACATCCTGAAGAAGGCCGACTATGATGGAAAGTATGGACCTTACCCCAACCCCAATGTCAGAAAGGCCAAGATAATTGCGAAAGTGGTCAAGAGTCTGCACCAGAAATTCGGGGTACGACGATCGAAAGATCAGCTCAGGAAACGGTGGTCGGACCTGAAATTACGAGAACATGAGCAGTACAGAAAGATCCGGAGAGTGCAGCAAAAAAGTAAGTAGTTGTCCTTTGTTCCTATTCTTTATGTTTTACGGTAGTGCTGCTCCATGTGCTTTTTTTACAAGTGTACATTTTTAAATGGCAACTTTCATGTTCATGGGCACATTATTTGTTCGTATCAAACATTTTTCTTTCGGCCTATAAAACACCATTGTTTAGGCCATATGCATTTGGCCACAATTTTTACGCCCTACTTGTCTGAAACGAATTTGGTTGTGTAGATGGCTTTGTTACTAGAATGAAATGCAAACTAGATTCTCTGTAAGGAGAGGACACTCAGCGCTGTTTTCACATCTGGACACTGGAGCACTAGTGTGGGACACAAGAACACCATTTTTATTAGGGGGCCACACAGGTGCTCCAGTGTATACTATAGGGGGGGGCTACATATGTGAAGCTTGTACCAAACAGGTAAAGTATTGCAGGCTTGACAAAGGACACTGAAAATGCTCCATTTTGGAACTCTGCCAAAACAGACAATTGTACCCCACTTCCAAGCAATGTTTCCTATTTCTAGTTCTGCCATCAAATCTCTGTGTGCTAAGTATAGCATTTTTGTTTTACATAGGGGAGAAAAGACTCGGAGCACACCCCTCATCCGAGGAGACCACAGACCCCCCACCTCTGGAAGAAGGGGAAATCCCACCAACCCAAGAAGAGCAGGAGGAAGAAGACGTGGTGGAACTAGTCACCACAACAGGTGAGTGTCTGCGACCACAGGTTTAGGTAAGAGATGGATGCCGGCATATTTTTGATACCTTTTTTTGGGGTTTCTCTCTTTTTAGGTGATTGTGATGTTGTGGATCCAGATCCTTTCACATCAAAAAGTGCCCAGATCCTGATCGGGGAGATCATGGGGTGTAATTTACAATTGGAAAACCTCAAGAAAAACATCAATGATGTTATTCTAAAAAATAAAAACATCACTGATGTTTTGGGGCGAGTTTAAAACCCCTCCCAATCTCTTTGTTTTTTTGTGTGCTACAATGTTAAAAATGTTTTAGCGATTTTTAGAAAAGCCTAATTTGGAAGATGCACACAGTGTGCCAACATGTGCTATCTGCCATCACGGGAGATCAATGGACGCGTTTTGGGGGTGCAACCCCTTCCTCAATAATAAAGTAGCTGAGAGGAAGGGGTTTCTCCCCCAAAACACATCCCTTGATTCCCCGTGATGGCAGCTAGCACATGTTGACATTGGGAAATTGGTGTGCATCTTCCAAATTTGGCTTTTCCTGGGGTGACTTCAACCCATCTGAACGCAATATCAAACACAGTTCCTAAATACTCATGTCTGATATTGCCTTCAAATTCTACCAAATGTGAACTTTGTAAGTTTTGTGTCTTTCTTGTTGGTTTTACACATGCCTGTTTTATCTTAAATGGACATTTCTATTTTTTATAATGCTACCCCAAAAATTGTTATACAACAAACATGTTCGTTTGTTTGAAAAACCTTTTCTAAATGCACATGTGATTGTGCAGGTATTAAAAAGATTTTTAATCAAGAATGTGTGGATTATTGTGTCAACGCTAAAACACTTTGATGGTGATGTAATTGGTGTTTTCTGTGAAAATGGGGGTTATTTCCTAAGGGCAAATCCTCTTTGCACTACAAGTGCAGTTTCAGTGCAGTTTCAAGTGCACTTGTAGTGCAAAGTGTCTTTGCCTTTAGTAAATAACACCCAACAGTGCTTTGTATAAGGTTACACAATCACGCCATTTTCTGGACTCAACACATTTCTGTCAGGGTCAGCTAAAACAAACACAAGCAGTAAATGTCAACAAAGATTTTCTTTTTTTTGTTTTTTTATTTGA
This sequence comes from Lithobates clamitans, assembly GCA_037952925.1. NCBI lineage: Eukaryota > Metazoa > Chordata > Amphibia > Anura > Ranidae > Lithobates > Lithobates clamitans. Next base: position 296,630 of record JBBGZY010001644.1, on the reverse strand, counting down.
TAAAGGCTTCATAAATTGTCTGCCATATTGATGGCCGCCCTACCCGCAAAGAACTCCAGGTATCGTAACCGGACATCACGGGCACTCAGGGAGGGCAAGCCAGGACGGCCACTTTCAAGCGCCGTCAGTGTTGTTTCATGTATCATTCCGGCCTCAGGCCCAACTGAGCCAGCATAGTTGGCCGAATGTTTGCGTAAAAAGTTATGGAGAATACAGCACTCCAGGATTATATGACTAAGTTTATACTCCGCCATATGGATGGGTGTCAGAAATAGGCGGAACCGGCTGGCCAGGATTCCAAATGTGTTCTTCACCACTCTTCTGGCTCTGGCCAGCCGGTAATTAAAAACCCTCTGTTCCCGGGGTGAGGGTCCTCATTGGGAATGGCCGCATAAGATGGTCCCCCAGCGCAAACGCTTCATCAGCAACGAAGACGAATAGGAGTCCTTCCACATTGTCCTCTGGAGGTGGCAAGTCCAAGCTGCCATTCTGGAGACACCTGTAAAACTCCATCTGGGCGATGACTCCACCATCGGACATCCGGCCATTCTTCCCCACGTCCACATACAAGAAGTCGTAATTAGCCGACACCACCACGATGTGGACGTGTTTCCCATCAATTGCCCCTCCGCAGTTAGGAAAGTCTCACCGCTGGGCAAAGTGGGAGGCCACAGTCTGCCATTCCTGTGGCATGGCAGGAAACTGTAGAGGAAAACAAAAATAAATTACTATTTTTGCACATAAACATGGCAAGCAGATTAGACACAAACATTCTTGGCCAACCTCCAGATTGCATTTATTAAGGGGAATTTAATAACACCAAAGTATAAGGTACGCCTATCACATCCCCCCCACAATGGGCCATTTCTAACATTATGGGGGGGGGAATCTTGGACAGGTAACCCTCTCCACTTCATTGAGAAATGAATGCCTAAATACAGGGTATTACTTGGAACAGCCCCTCCTTAGTTACACTATTGGCAGCCCACTGGACAGGTAAGAAGTGTCATAATACAAAGATATAAATACACACTGTACACATTTGAGGACATTTGGACATTCTGCTATTACCTGTCAAGATAATAATAGGATGCAAAAACTTAAAACAGTACCATTTGAAAGTATACAGGCAGGCCCTTGCACTACATGCTTTGGGTAATTCATCCATAAATCTGAGCACAAAAGATATGGGTATAGTGTGTATGGGTTTGGCAAAGTCAGCAGATAGATGATTGAGGATAGATAGATAATTGGGATCAGCTGACTTAGCAGTTGGGGGGAGGGAGGGTTAATAAAAATGATTTGGGGACACCACAAAAAAAAAGCCTCTGGCACTCTGCCTGAATTTAAAGCACAAATCACATTTCTAAACATTTTAGGGGGTGTTTGAGGTAAAGCACTACTATGGAGCTGGTAAAATACATTGTTAAGTGACTACATGAGGTGAATATAGGGCCAGGAGAACATGCTGGGGAGGTTATTGAAGGCCAATCTGTATGAAGGACTAAAAAATTAATTACAGAAAAATCCAGCATGCATGAGGACAAAGGGGACATTCACAGCATATTACAATCATGGTAATTAGGGAATGAGGAAAGAAATACAATATACATTAAATACAATAAAATGTGATATTAAAGGATAAAAATCTTACCTTCATATACTCTTTCTGCAGGACCTGGATAATGGCAGAACAGGTCTCTGGGATAATGATCCCCAGAGCCTAGGGGGAGATGCCTGTCGAGAACTTGAGGTCCTGCAGACTTCTCCCCGTGGCCAAGTACCGCAGGGTAGCGACGAGCCTCTGCTCCGGAGTGATGGCTTGCCTCATGCAGGTATCCTGCCTGCTGATATAGGGGGTCAGCAAAGCCAACAAACGGTGAAATACGGGGGTCCGTCATCCTGAGAAATTTCCTGAAATCATCAGGATTATTCTCACAGATCTCACGGAGCAAAGGCATATGAGAGAACTGGTCATGCTGAAGCAACCAATTCTTGGTCCATGAACTCCTCCCCACCCTGTTCATGGACTGGACTTGCGTCAAGGTCAGGACCCCAACACCAAGCCCCCGCACAGCACAAACTCTATGAGGAGTACGTATACGCAACATGGCTAGAAAGCAGTCGGCTGCTCAGAACGAAGTAACAGAATGCACTGAAGAACAGCAAGGCCTGTGAAGAGCGACCTGAAAAACAGTAACGAACGAACAAGAACACAATGACAAGTCACGCATAGCTTGCTTGCACGCACTGAAGAGCAGATACAAACCCACAAGCACAAACTTAACTGCAAAAAACGATCTGAAAGCCACGAGTCTGAAAAAGCGCGAATCGTCTCTCACCAAACTTTTACTAACACGAGATTAGCAAAAGAAGCCCAAAGGGTGCCGCGCTTGGTTCTGAACTGGCCTTTTCTAGTCTCGTCATACGTGGTTGACGTCACCGCGTTGTTGGCGATCGGAAATTCCGACAACTTTGTGCGACCATGTGTACGCAAAGCAAGTTTGAGCCAACATCCGTCGGAAAAAATCCTAGGATTTTGTTGTCGGAATGTCCAAACAAAGTCCGACCGTGTGTACGGGGCATAAGTGTTTAATAACCGCGGAAAGTTTAACCCCCTATATGACCAGGGCATTTTTTGCAATTCAGCACTGTGCTATATTTAACTGGTAATTGATTGTTCATGCAAAACAGTATGTAAATGACATTTCTATCATTTGTTTTCACACAAATCACTACTGGGGAAAATGTGATTCCTGTTATAGGCGGGGTGCAGGAAGGGAAGGGATACATAATACCCATTCATAGTTACATAGTTACATAGTAGTTGAGGTTGAAAAAAGACACAAGTCCATCAAGTCCAACCTATGTGTTTGATTATGTGTCAGTATTTCATTACATATCCCTGTATGTTGCGGTCATTCAGGTGATTATCTAATAGTTTCTTGAAGCTATCAATACTCCCCGCTGAGACCACCGCCTGTGGAAGGGAATTCCACATCCTTGCCGCTCTTACAGTAAAGAACCCTCTACGTAGTTTAGGTTAAACCTCTTTTCTTCTAATTGTAATGAGTGACCACGAGTCTTATTAAACTCTCTTCTGCGAAAAAGTTTTATCCCTATTGTGGGGTCACCAGTACAGTATTTGTAAATTGAAATCATATCCCCTCTCAAGCGTCTCTTCTCCAGAGAGAATAAGTTCGGAGCTCGCAACCTTTCCTCATAACTAAGATCCTCCAGACCCTTTATTAGCTTTGTTGCCCTTCTTTGTACTCGCTCCATTTCCAGTACATCCCTCCTGAGGACTGGTGCCCAGAACTGGACAGCATACTCCAGGTGCGGCCGGACCAGAGTCTTGTAGAGCTGGAGAATTATCGTTTTATCTCTGGAGTTGATCCCCCTTTTAATGCATGCCAATATTCTGTTTGCTTTATTAGCAGCAGCTTGGCATTGCATGCCATTGCTGAGCCTATCATCTACTAGGACCCCCAGGTCCTTTTCCATCCTAGATTCCCCCAGAGGTTCTCCCCCCAGTGAATCGATTGCATTCATATTTTTGCCACCCAAATGCATTATTTTACATTTTTCTACATTGAACCTCATTTGCCATGTAGTCGCCCACCCCATTAATTTGTTCAGGTCTTTTTGCAAGATTTCCACATCCTGCGGAGAAGTTATTGCCCTGCTTAGCTTAGTATCGTCTGCAAATACAGAGATTGAACTGTTTATCCCATCCTCCAGATCGTTTATGAACAAATTAAATAGGATTGGTCCCAGCACAGAACCCTGGGGAACCCCACTACCCACCCCTGACCTATCTGAGTACTCCCCATTTATCACCACCCTCTGAACACGCCCTTGTAGCCAGTTTTCAATCCATGTACTCACCCTATGGTCCATGCCAACGCACCTTATTTTGTACAGTAAACGTTTATGGGGAACTGTGTCAAATGCTTTTGCAAAATCCAGATACACCACGTCTACGGGCCTTCCTTTATCTAGATGGCAACTCACCTCCTCATAGAAGGTTAATAGATTGGTTTGGCAAGAACGATTCTTCATGAATCCATGCTGCTTACTGCTAATGATATCATTCTTATTACTAAAATCTTGTATATAGTCCCTTATCATCCCCTCCAAGAGTTTACATACTATTGATGTTAGGCTAACTGGTCTGTAATTCCCAGGGATGTTTTTTGGGCCCTTTTTAAATATTGGTGCTTTTCTCCAATCAGCTGGTACCATTCCAGTCAATAGACTGTCTGTAAAAATTAGGAACAACGGTCTGGCAATCACCTGACTGAGTTCCCTAAGTACCCTCGGATGCAAGCCATCTGGTCCCGCTGATTTATTAATGTTAAGTTTCTCAAGTCTAATTTTAATTCCGTCCTCTGTTAACCATGTAGGTGCTTCCTGTGTTGTGTCATGAGGATAAACACTGCAGTTTTGGTTACTGAAGCCCCCCCGATTCACTCGTGAATACTGAGGAGAAGAATAAATTCAATACCTTTGCCATCTCCCCATCCTTTGTAACCAGATGTCCTTCCTCATTCTTTATGGGGCCAATATGGTCTGTCCTCCCTTTTTTACTGTTTACATACTTAAAGAATTTCTTGGGATTTTTTTGCTCTCCTCTGCTATGTGTCTTTCATGTTTTATCTTAGCCGTCCTAATTGCACCCTTACATTTCTTATTGCATTCTTTATAAAGTCTGAATGCTGAGGATGATCCCTCAACCTAGTATTTTTTGAAGGCCTTCTCCTTTGCTTTTATATGCATTTTTACATTGGAGTTAAGCCATCCAGGATTTTTGTTCGCTCTTTTAAATTTATTACCCAATGGGATACATTGGCTAATGCCCTTATTTAATATGCTCTTAAAGCAAACCCATCTCTCCTCCGTATTCTTTGTTCCTAATGTTTTATCCCAATTTATGCCTTTTAGCAAGGTTTGTAGTTTAGGGAAGTTGGCTCTTTTGAAATTCAGTGTCTTTGTGTTCCCTTCATGTTTCCTATTTGTGTGATTTATACTGAAACTAATTGACCTGTGATCGCTGTTACCTAAATTGCCTCGTATTTCCACATCTGTGATCAGGTCTGTATTGTTGGTAATCAGTAGATCCAGTAATGTTTTATTTCTAGTTGGTGCATCTACCATCTGACCCATAAAATTGTCCTGCAAGACATTAAGGAACTGGCGAGCCTTAAATGAATGCGCGGTTCCCTCCGCCCAGTCTATGTCTGGATAACTAAAATCCCCCATTATGATAACACTTCCCATCCTTGCTGCTAATCCAATTTGTGATAGGAGGTCCGTCTCTACTTCCTCCCTCAGGTTAGGGGGCCTATAGCATACTCCCAGTATTATTTTCCCCTTAGCTTCATCCCTTTGGAGCTCTACCCATAAGGATTCCACCTCCTCCCTAGCTCCCTCAGTGATGTCATCTCTCACATTCGCTTGTACATTATTCTTGATATATAGGCATACCCCTCCCCCTTTTTTACCCTCTCTATCCTTGCGGTATAGGGTATACCCTTGAATGTTTGCCAGCCAATCATGAGAGCTGTTGAACCAGGTCTCTGAAATTCCCACAAAATCCAAATCCTCCTTGTACAACAGTATCTCTAGTTCACCCATCTTGTCCGCCATGCTCCTGGCATTGGTGAACATGCCACATAGTTTAGACCGGTCGCATATTGTCCTCGTATTGGGTGTTTCAAGTTTGCAAATAGGTCTTGCTACTATACTCACCTTGTGTTTTTGTGCTTTGGTTAACCTACCACTAATGCCCCCAATACTACCCTCTGGAATATCTTACGCGCTGGCTATCACTGTCTCTGGACCCTCCCCCCCATCGCCTAGTTTAAAAACCCCTCTAACTTTTTGGCCATCTTCATTCCCAGCAGATCTGCACCCTACTCATTTAGGTGCAGTCCGTCCCTTCTATAGTACCGGTTACCGACTGAGAAGTCAGCCCAGTCCTCCAGGAACCCAAACCCCTCCTTACTATACCAGCTCTTCAGCAACTTGTTTACTTCCCTAATCTCCCTCTGCCTTTCTGGTGTGGCTCGATGTACCGGTAGTATTCCTGAGAACACTACCTTGGAGGTCCTTTTCCTCAATTTAGCACCTAAGTCCCTAAAATCGTTCTTTAGGACACTCCATCTGCCTCTGACTTTGTCATTGGTGCCAACGTGCACCATGACAGCCGGGTCTTCCCCAGCCCCTCCCAGTAATCTGTCCACAAGATCCGTGAATTGCCGAACCCGAGCGCCCGGTAGACAACATACTGTTCGGTGCTTCAGGTCTTGGTTACAGATTGCCCTCTCTGTCCTTCTAAGAATTGAGTCCCCTACCACCAGAATCTGTCTTTCCTTTCCCTTTGCTGCCCCCCCACTCTCACTGGAGGAGTTCTTCCCCTGGCAGCTAGGAGAGTCCCTCATCTCCAGCAGTGCTGGTCCCTGACTGGTTTCACCAATGTCACTCAATGGAGCGTACTTATTGGGATGCTCCAGTCCTGGATCGGCCTCTCTGGCACTTCCCCCTCTACCCCTCCTGACTGTCACCCATCTACTCTTTGCTAGTGCCTGCACCTCTTTGTCTTCACCCGCCTCTGTGCTGGCCCCTGCCGGCACCTGCCGTGTACGTTCCTGGCTCACCTTTAGTATGGAGGGACTTCTCAGTGCTGACAGTTGCTTCCCCAGATTCAGAACCTGGGCTTCCAGGGAAACAATGTGCTTACATTTTGCACAGCAGTATTCGCCCTCGATCGGATGATCAAGGAACGCATACATGCGGCAAGATGTACAAAGAGTTGCCTCTCCACACCCGCCGGGCATCGTACCTATTAAATTTAGTGAGGATTTGGGGATTTTACCCTGTCCAAATTACCTAACAGCTAGCTTCCTGGCACTAATACTCAAGACAATACACAGGTACACAACAAGACAATACCCAGGTACTCACAGACCTACATGCACTCGCAATACACAAGTATACAGTACACAATACACAAGTACTAATGATCCACACACACTACTCAGACAACAGTCAGATACTCACACTACACAGGTACTATGACCCCTGTTATAACCTCCTGTTTTAAACTCTTGTTTTTAACTCCCACTTATACCAGCTCCACTTACACCAAGTTCCACAGCCTCAGACTGAGCACGCTCAGACTGAGTCCTACAACCAGTTAAATAGGCACCTGTGAGCAATTAACCACCCCCCTTAATTGATAGATTGATGGAACCAGAGAAAAAAAAACTATTTAAAAAGTGACAGCAAAAGGCAAATTAAAAACTAAAAGGAAAAGCCCCAAAAATGCAACCCAGAAACAAACAGCAAACAAACAGCAAACAAACAAACAGCAAACAAACAGCAAACAAACAAACAGAAAACAAACAAACAGCAAACAAACAAACAGCAAACAAACAAACAGCAAACAAACAAACAGCAAACAAACAGCAAACAAACAAACAGCAAACAAACAGCAAGCAAACAGCAAGCAAACAAACAAACAGCAAACAAACAGCAAACAAACAAACAGCATACAAACAAACAGCAAACAAACAAACAGCAAGACTTGTACACTCTAACTTTTGTTTTTAACTCCCACTTATACCAGCTCCACTTACACCAAGTTCCACAGCCTCAGACTGAGCACGCTCAGACTGAGTCCTACAACCAGTTAAATAGGCACCTGTGAGCAATTAACCACCCCCCTTAATTGATAGATTGATGAAACCAGAGAAAAAAAAAAATCACAAAGAGTCTTGAAAAAAAACACACTTTTTGACTGTCCTTTATTTACTACTTGCTGTCTGGCCAATTTATAATGTTTCACACACACACAAGTTAAAATATGCATTTATTGCTAGAGAATTACTTAGAACCCCCCCCCCCCCAAATTATTGGAAGCAGAGGCCCAGTAGAATAAAATGGTGACTTTTGCAATTTTTTCGTTCACACAATATTTGTGCAGCAGTTTATCTTATGCAGATTTACCCTGAGGAGTGTTAGTGCTGCGGAAGAGATATAGGTACAATGATTCCTATATGGTGGACTTGCCCCCAGATTAAAGAATTTTGGGAGTCTGTATTTCAAATTTGCTCCTTTGTCACTGGCATATCCTACCAGAAATCTCCATAAATAGCTTTACTATCTATATACCCGGGCTCCTTGAGAGAGGCCACAAAAGGACTGCTCCCCTACTTAATCTCCACTGCACGAATAATTATACCCAGACACTGGAGTACTAGAGTTGCACCCACTTTTAAACAGTGGGTTGCTGAATTGAATCAATTAAAGAGAATAGAGGAAATAAGGGCAAGTATACAGGGACGCCAACATAAGTTTATGGAATTGTGGTTACCTTGGATAGAATTCTCGAGCTCAGACATGATGAGATCCTATCTTTGAAAAAGTTAAAGTATAAGTGAGGCCCAGACTTGGACTTGGACTTGGTTCGTTTGTTTAGCTTGATGGTTGGGAGGGGGCTCCCCAGAGGTTTGTGTAGGTTTGTGTATGCCTGTGTATGTCTCTATGGTTTTTTTTGTCATCTTTTCTTTTCTTCTCTCTCTCTAATTTTTTTTTATCTTCTTCTTAATGGGGCAGGTATATGCCCACGAGGAACACTCGATAGCACAAAGTAGTCATTATGAAAGAACAGGTAAAAATGCCCATATATATTGATCTTTTATTTAGTTTTTATAAACTGTTCTGGAGGATGAATTTGAGTTATGTAATAACACCAATATAAAGATATATGGGAATATGCTCTCTACGTGCTGTGAGTGGAACTTGTATAAATGTAAATATTTAATAAAATGTGATTATTCAAAAAATCTTATGCAAATTATCAGGAAAATAAATACATTTTTACTGTACACAAACAAAATATAATAAGTGAATGTTAGATTCCACGCTTATAAAAATAGATTACAATATTAAAATATAATACCCTATTGAAATATAATATCCAGTTTTGTGGTAAAATATAAAAATATAAATAATTATGTTGCATCAAGTAAATAGATACCAAACATGTCAAGACTCAAAATTCTCTGCACCCGAGAAATGGTGACAAAACACCCAACATTTTTTATAGGTGAAGCTTTAAAAGCTTTTAGAGGCTATCAATTTAGAGTTCATCATGAAAGATCATGAAAGAGTTCATCATGAAAGATGGCCCTCGAACTACTGCTCTCACTCTGACATTCAGGATGATATCTCATATGTGTGGTGCAATTGTTGTTTTTTATACATATGCGGGATCTATAAATACATTTGCGTGTATGTTGGGGGGGGGGGGGTTAAAATATAATATATCAGGTTTTTTTCAAATTCTTGGTCTTTCTTTCCTTTATATAGTAAAAAATAAAAATCCCAGTGGTAAAAAATATTATGAATTTAGTTTGGGTGATGCATGACAGAACAATTGCCAGTTAAAATAGCACAGTGCTGAATAGCAAAAACTGTCCTTGTCATGAATGGGGTAAAACCTTCCAGAGGTCAAGTGGCTAAAAATATTCCCATAATAATGCATCAAGGCTATTTTAAGTTGCAAGTGCTTGAAAAACATTAATGAATGTTTTGGTAATACTGTATATGATGTGCAATCACTTTAGTTAAATGAAAAGTGCAAATTAATACACCAAAAAAATAAAGCATAAATATTATGTAGCCAGGTGCAGGATACTGTAGTATGAATATAGCACACATTCATTACTGCAAGTTGCTCCTGTTTCCCTCTAGCACTCAGATTGTTTACAACACACTTCTGAGCCAGGAAGCAAAAGACGGTGGGATTTGTAGTACTGTGTTCAGCCATAACTAGACTGCTGAATCTCTTTCAGACTATATGTCCCAACAAGCCACTCACCAAGAAGGGGGTTTATGAATATAGCAGACATTCATTCCTGCAAGTTGCTCCTGTTTCCATCTAGCACTCAGATTGTTTGATCTGTGAGCAGCCGAGTTGCCACTTAGCTGCTGTGTCTGCAGTCTGCCAAAAGCCTGGGAGCCGTTACTGTCCTGCCTGTGAGGGATCTCTTCGCTGTGCCACACAAGAGGATGTTTATCCATGCGGCTGATGAACGAGGGACCGTGCCGAGGTGTCCCACACTGACTGCTGAATCCACACCCATGCTGCACCCATGCTGCATCCATCCTTGCCTGTCTGGGGATGAAGACTCTGTGTCAATGCCTGTGTGTGTGCCAACTGCCTTCAGGATTTGGTGAGCGGGCTAAAACCCAAGTTCCCTTCTGGTCAACAACATACAACACATGGACACTGCATGCAGACATCATAATCCAGACTTCAGATGAGGTCGTTCCATGTCTCATACTCACTGCTTATTAGGGATGTGAGCACGGTTCGGCCCGAGCATCAGTTCTCGGCAAAGCTTTGCCCAATCAGGGTGCAGTGAATAGCTGGTTGTTAAGGATCGGGGCCAGGAAGCCAGCCGCAGCGTCCTTAACAACGGATGAGTCATCAGCTATCAATAGGTTTTACTGCTGACAGCTGAACAATAATAAGAAAAAGTGCCGCTAAAAAAAAAAGAAAACAACGGCATGCCCACCCCAGTCCATACCAGGACCTTATACAGGCATGCAGCCCGGTAGGTCACTCGCTCTCCCCCCCTCCTGAACCGTACCAGGCCACATGCCCTCAACATGGGGGGGGATGGTGGGTGCTCTGGAAATTTCATAGATGAAATTTATGTTCATCTCTGATCACATTTTCCAAATCAACCACCTTATAAACTCTCTCCCTTTTTATTCTTGATATCTTTCTGGCACCTTGGTGCATCAGTGGTATCAGATTATTCGATGATTTGTATGATGGTCATACATTGAAATCCTTTCCTAGTTTACAGGCCGAATATAATGTACCTCGAAATGAATATTATACATATTTGCAGATATTTGCAGATTGTACATCCATTGCAGCATAAGCCTGATCTCAAAATTAAACTATAATAGAAAGTGGCTCAATACTTAAAGGTGTTGAAAACTCTGGTAAACCACTTGTACCTACAGGTAAGCCTATAATAAGGCTTACCTGTAGGTACAGTGAATATCTCCTAAACTTGCACAGTTTAGGAGATATTCAGAGTGCATGCAGTCGATGACATCAGAGCCCCTGCCGGAAATGATGGTTCCCGTATGCATGGAGTGATGTCATCGCGGCTCCGGCCACTCACAGCGCCGGACCCTGCGAACCCGGAAGAAACACCAGAAGATGTCGGCCATCTCAGGGCTGAGCGGGGGTCGCTGGAAAGGCTTAGTTCTAAAGCTGCGTACACACGAGCGGACTGTCCGACAGAAAAAGTTAGATGAAATCTTTTCATCGTCTATTCCGATCGTGTGTATGCCTCATTTGACTTTTTCGAAAATTCTGACGAACCTAGAAATGGAACATGTTGTAAATATTTCCGACGGAACCAATTCCTTCCGGGAAAACCGCTCGTCTGTGTGCTTTTCCGACGGACCAATAATGACGCATGCTCTGAAGCAAGTACAAGATGGAAGCTATTGGCTACTGGCAATTGAAAATCCTTTTCTAGTCCCGTCGTACGTGCTGTACGTCACTGCGTTCTGGACGGTCGGACTTTGGTTTGACCGTGCGTAGGCAATGGAATGGAATGGAGTTCCGTCGGAGAAACTTTTGGAGTTTATTCCGACGGCAAAACCGGTTGTGTGTACGCGTCATAAGGTAAGTATTTCATAATGTACTAGTATGTGATATATTTGTTGGATTTGTGAGGCCTTAGGCAAAACTTAGACATGAAGCCCCACTCATGCCCATAATGGGAAAAAGAATTCAAGTGATAAAAATTAATAATACATTGTACTGCACAGTGTCCAATGAACTGATGGAAATTCACCCATGGCCAGTCCAGTTTGCATTGGATCATATCACCACAGGATATGCACTGCAACACAAGCTCCCTCCCTATAGTGATCGTCACTCACCTGCATCTGAAGCTGATTGATGAATCAGCTAGGGTTGTCGACATCACGGGATCCCTGGACAGGTAACTGTCATTCTATTAAAAGTCAGCAGCTGCAGAATTTGTAGCTGCTGAATTATATTTTCTTTTCTTTTTTTTTACAGATTAGAACTCCTCTTTAATCCTGGTGTGGTATAATTGGAAATCAGCAGTAGTTGGTTGCATCAAAAGTTCCAAATGGTTAACATTTTCCCATTTCCAAGCCATCTATGAAGAAAGTCATGAAGAGGGTTATACCATCCTCACGGTAATCCAAAAAGCCCACCATACCCTCTGAGTCTATTCACTATTTTGTGAAAAACTTTTTGATGCTTTCAAGAATTTCTTTTTCTGCTGCTCCAGTCATGAAAGGCTGCACTCTTTCAGGATTATTCTTTTCTACATTACTTTTAATTGCTTTCATATAATCTTTAATATATCGTTTGATTGCATCCTTTGAGAAGCCAGTTTCCTGAAGTTTGTGGTTCATCACAATGTCAACTCCTGATACTGTTACACATCACCTACTTCATCCTGGCACTCGGCATATGCATTTCCACCAATAAGAGTGTCATTGATGTCACATTCCTTCAACTTTCCTTCAACTTCAATACACAGCCCATTGCAGGCTTCTTTTGTTGGGTAAATTTCATCATCTGTTGTCTTTATTCAACCTTACCAACTATATATATATGAATTGGGAGTCGGCATCCCGGAGCGGCGTACGGGAGCTTCAGCTCCGACTAAGGGTGGGGAGTAAAAAGGAATTTCTTTAATTTTTTTGTTGTATGTTGTTTATATAGTTGCTGGGTAATCGCCTTTGACCTAAATGTTTGTATTCTTATGCCGCGTACACACGGTCGGACTTTTCGTCTACAAAAGTCTGGACGCAGACGGACAAAATACGGCTGACAATTCGATCGTGTGTGGGCTTCCCCGGACTTTCAGCAGACTTTTCCAGCCGCAAATCTGATGGACTTTAGATTTGAAACATGCTTCAAATCTTTACGTCGTAACTACGCCGGACCCAGAAATCCGCTCGCCTGTATGCTAGTCCGACGGACAAAAAAACGACGCATAAGCAAAAACTAATCGGAAGCACTCGGTCTAGTAAAACTAGTGTTCGTATTGTAGGTAGCACATTCCTCACGCTGCAAATTCTGTGATCATTGAATGCAGCGCATTAATGTCTTCTTTAATAATGCTATATGAACGAAGATGTTTTGCTGTTCCTATTCACACAGAGTTCTCCCAAACTGATTTCTGCATTCTTTTTCTCTTTAATCTCATGAATGATATAGTATTATTTTTAAAAACAATGTCTCCATACTAATAATAATTTTTACACGTTTTTTTTGGGGGAGTCATCTTTTATTTTAGATTTTCTCCAGATTTTTATTTTATGATTGTTGTCGAACTTATTTTATCTTTACCTTCTCTACTTTTTTTTTTTTTGGGTTTGTAAAGTTACCACAAAGAACCATTTTTTTTTATATTTTTTGTTTTTTTTGTTTTTAGTTTTGTAGTTCTTAAATTGAACACAAATAAATTTTTCTTTCATTTTTGTTTGTTTTTAATTTTGTTTGTTTTAAGTTACCACAAAGAACCATTTTTTTGTTTATTGTGATTTTTTCTTTTGTATATAAAGTTAACACAAAGAACCTTTTTTGGTTATGTATAATTTTTTTTTTTTTTTTAAGTTACCACTAGAACATTATTTTTTTTTTGTGTGTGTTTTTGCAACCTCAAGGAGATTGTTGTCCCTTGTTAATTTGACATTGTGTCTAAATCAATGATGTTAATTAAAACACATGAAGTCTTTTCATAAACTCAAATATCCATTTATTTATGGTCAAAAGAAATTAAAGAGGAAGTCAACGCTGGAAAAAGTCTGTGGACAAGAAAATTGGGATCTTGAGGAGTCCATATAAGAGGGAGCACAATCTGGTCCAGGAATCCCAGAGATCAACAGCAGCAGCAGATGATATAGATGTCCCCAGACTGTGGTACTACAACAGCCTGCGTCTTCTGTCAGACCAGACTGAACCCAGGTCATCACTTTCTTCTCTTCCCTGCAGCCTTTCCTCCAGGCTGCCCTGCAGCCTTCCCTGCAGCCTTCTTTGGAGGCTGTGGCTCTGGTGTTTGTGTTGTGGCAGGAGGAGGAGGAGGAGAAGGGGGGCTGCCTCATGTAATTTTGTATTGACAGTTAGCTCGCCGTTCAGTCCCTTGTGGATCATTTCCGCCAAAAGTTTTTAGCAAATGAGGCGTTGGCCCCACTGCATTTGAAGCAGCCTGCTGCCTAAGTAGCACCCATAGGCCTCTTCAGCTTCGGGGGGCTCCTCAAAAAATTGGTGGCCTCTCGCATGAGGCGCAGGGATGCCTCCTGTGTCACCGTCCCCTTCCTGGCCCTTTTTTTTTAAGGCGGAGGGGAGGCACTTGAGATTGTGTCAGGCTCCTACTGGGCCCAGCCACCTCCTGTCTGACACTGGGTCCGGCCTCCTCCAGGATGACACTGGGTCCGGCCTCTTCCAGGCTGTCCATGGGCCCGGCCTCCTCCTGCCTGTCACTTTCCCCACGTTCCTCCTGGCTGCCCTCGTCCTGTGTATAAAAAAGGGACATAGTTTTAGTTTTTTTTTTGGGGTTCATCAATGACACACAATTTGCTTCTCATGACTTGCAAATTCAATGTGAATACATCTCTTAATAAAAGAGTCTAGAAATCAGACACCATAATTTTTTAAAGCAGGTGACAAACATATTTGGCCACTACTTTCAATTGATATGTATACATCATTTTTAGGAGAAAATTATTTTAATCAATTATAACATCCAGTTAACATCATTAATATTAGGACAGTAAATATTTTTGAACTTAATTTACCTGACTCCAGAGGGTCACATCCGGTTCTTCCAGGATGGAAGACCCAGCTTGGTCCTCATCAGCCTCTGCTGGGGTGGAGGGAAGGGTGCATGGAAGAGTGCATGGAAGGGTGGAGGGAAGGGTTGAAAGTGATGCCCTGGCTTCAGTCTGGTCATCAAGAAACCGTAGTTTATTGTAGTACCACAGCCTGGGTACATATACATCATCTGCTGATGCTCCTGATCTTATGGAATCCTGGATCTTGTTATGCTCCCTCTTATACATGTTCCTCAAGATCCCAATTTTCTTTAACAACATCTCCATCGTTGCTTCCGGGATGGTCATCTGGACAAATGTCAGAAGTCTCTCCAGCGTTGACTTCCTTACATGTTTCAAATAATATTGAGGGTGTTTGACCTCCCACAGATTCCTCATCTCTCTGTATTTGTCAATGAAAGCCGACAAAAATTCAGGCTCTTTAAATTTGGCATTCATAATGTCTGTAAAAGATAAAGACACAAGACAAAAAACACTTATGTTTCTGTTAAACCCTCATCATCTTAGCCCTACATAGGCCTCATCAATCTGTCAAGCCATATAGGCTGCTTGCTACAAAGTTTTGACCAAATTTCAAAATTTAAAATTACCTTCGTTTTGTAGCGTCCCGGTCCACTATCATCTATGCACAGAACGTATGTATGACACAATACGTAATAACGTTTTATACACTGCACATGCGTAATACTCCGCCTGCTTGGCCCGCCCCTGACGTTCTTTTTCTTTACGCATATACCCCGCCCTTGACTCTACACACAGAAAGTATGTACGACACATGCGCAATACCTCTCTTTATACACTGCGCGTGTGTGAAACTCCGCCTGCGTCGCCCGCCCCTGACGTTCGATTTTAACTCATATTCTCTGCCCCTTGACTCTACGCACAGAACGTACGTACGACACATGCGTAATACCTCTCTTTATACACTGCGCATGTGTGAAACTCCGCCTGCATCGCCCGCCCCTGACGTTCTACTTTAATGAATATTCTCCGCCCATTCTTTCTACGGTGCGTAGTGGGATGATTAATGGCGGAGACACATCAGGTGTGTACTACCTCAGGTAGCGACGAAAGCCCGGAGGCCGGAACGTCACGATCTGAGATTTAAGGCCTCCAATATGTCCTTTAAAGAGATGGTGGAAATGGTGGCAATTCTGAAAAATAAGGACTATGATGGGAAGTATGGACCGTACGCCCGGCCTAATTTTAGAAAAGCCAAAATAATGGCGAAGGTGGTGAAGACATTACATCTTTCTTTTGGGGTACAGCGCTCGAAAGATCAGATTCGGAAAAGATGGTCCGACCTCAAACTGCTGGATCAGTACAGACGGATCCGTAAAGTGCTGAAAAAAAGTAAAGTACTTGTTGTGTGTTCATCTTCTGTTTATTACTTTGTATACTGCTGCATGTGCTTTTCTTTACTGTACGAGTTTTTTTATCGTTTGAAACGATCTTTTAATAAACCTTGTTACATATATACAGACCTAGATCTTTTATTAATGTATCTATCTATCTCTATCTATCTGTAGATATAGATAGATAGATAGATAGATAGATAGATAGATAGATAGATAGATAGATAGATAGATAGATAGATAGATAGATAGATATAGATATAGATATCTATCTATATATATATATATATATATATATATATATAGAGAGAGAGAGAGAGAGATATAGAGATATATATCTAGAGATATATCTATCTATCTATAGATATATATACACACACACACACATCTATATATATTTAAATATATATATATATTTATATATCTATTGATATTTAGAGATAGATATATATAGCTATCTATCTATCTATCTATCTATCTATCTATCTATCTATCTATCTATCTATCTATCTATCTATCTATCTATCTATCTAGATATGTCTTTATGAAAATTAAAAATGTATTAAACTAGGAACTCTAGACAAACAGACAATTTGTACACCACTTCACTACAATGTTTGAAGATTACTATGTACTAAAATATCTGTGTGCTAAGTATATTGATTTTTTGGTTCACATAGGGGAAAAAAGACTCAGCCAAGATGAACCCAGTCCCCCCCCAACCGAAAGAACATAATTGGGAAATCAGCCCAAGCCCCACTAAGGATGTGGAGGAAGGAGAGGTGGGCGACATGGGCACCCCACCAGGTGAGTGTCTGACACACCAGCTTACGGTAATCTATGTATGGCTGCATATTTTTTGATGAAAATTTTAAACTCTATTTTAGGTGATCTGGTTGTGCTTGACTCAAGCAACAGCGCCACCCCCGAGGATGTTGATGAAGTATGCGACATGGGCACCCCACCAGGTCAGTGTCTGAGACACCAGCTTATGGTAAGGTAATCTATGTATGGCTGCATATTTCTAAACACATCTTTTTTTCATTCAATTTTAGGTCCGAGTGAAAATTTTACCACAGACAGTGCCCAACGACTAATTGCTCAAATAATGGCCTGGAATGGGGAGATTGTTCAAATGCGGAATCGGCTGGATCGTATGCAGCAGGAAATGAAGAACATGATCGATGTTTTGGGTCGAATCTAAATGCCCTTTTTCAACCCAAAAAACATTGATCATGTTCTTCATTTCCTTGTTTGCTGACCCCATTCTGGGCCTTCTCTTTTTTATTTGGTATAAATTATATGCCTGTTTAAATAAAAAATAAAAAAATCTTAAAAAAATAGAGGCCTGTTTTGAAAAAAACAAAAAAATAAAAAAATTAAAAAGAGGCCTGTTTGTTAAACCCCCCCCAAAAAATTATATAGTAAAAAAAAAAAAAAGACCTAATTTTATTGTTCCAAATTTGTAAATCATATAGATATTTTTTTGACTATCAACATTTTTTACAAATGCATAAGTGAATGTATACAGAATATTGAAACATCTGTTTAGTAATTAACTAAATGTGCGGTTTGTTATTTCAATGCTCAGTATCAGTTTGTTTAAATTTAAAATAGTTGTTTACAGTGACAATGGTGCTTATTTAGTCATACACTTGGCACTACAAGTGCTCTACCATAACCTAGGAGAAAGCCAAAAAGAAAGGCAAGCAATAAATATAATTCAATATTTCATCAAGATTTTTTATCTTAAGAAATTAAATATCCTGGGGCATTGCAATGGCCCCCCTACCCATAAAATAATTGACACATTGATCTCAAACTTGACGGGCACTTTGGGGGGCCAAGCCAGTACGGACAGTATCCAGGCCCGTCAGATTGTCACTAATAGGTCTGGTCTCAGGCCCAACTGGCACAATATAATTTGTAGAATGTTTGTTCAAAAAGTTGTGCAGGATGCAGCACGCTAAAATGATGAAATTAAGTTTGTATTCCGCCAGGTTTATGGATGTCTGAAACAGGCGGAACCGGCTGGCCAGAATCCCAAAAGCATTCTCAACAACTCTTCTCTGGACAGCCGGAAATTAAAAACCCTCCTCTCCGGGGTGAGGGTTCTTTGGGGGAATGGCCTCATGAGGTGCTTGCTCAGAGCGAAGGCTTCATCTGCTATGAAGACAAAGGGGAGTCCTTCCACGTTAGCCGCATCAGGTGGCAATCCCAGGCCACCACTCTGGAGACGCTGGCAGAACTCCGTCTGGGCAAATACTCCTCCATCCGACATCCGGCCATTCTTCCCCACATCCACATAGAGAAATTCATATTGTGCCGACACCACCGCCATTAAGACAATACTATGGAACCCCTTATAATTAAAATAGTATGACCCCGAATGGGGTGGTGGCACGATGTGGACATGTTTCCCATCTATAGCCCCTCCACAATTGGGAAAGTCCCAATGGGTGGCAAAATGGGATGCCACAGTCTGCCATTCCTGTGGCATTGAAGGAAACTGGGGAATCAAACAAGAAAACAAAACTCAGTAATTTAGAAAAGAACATTGCAAGAACATTATATACTTAAAACATTATTGCCCAGCATCAGTATAACATTAAATAATTGAAATCTTCTTGAATAAATAATATGGAAAGGCACACTTATCAGATTTCTCACCCCCCCTGATGGCACATTGTTACATTTTAGGGGGTGGTGAAATTAGAAATTAAAAGTTTAAGGACACGCAGGGTTTTATTGACTAAAGGCTACAAGACTGTGCAGTTTGAAAAGTGCAGTTGTCGCACTCTGCAAGTGCAGTTGCTCCACAGCTTAGTAAATGAGGTAAGGTAAAAGGCTTCATGTTGCAAGGAGTACCCAATCACATGCAAGGGCAATTAATCCAAACACTTTGTGGCTTGCACATGATTGGATGATGGAAAACAGCAGAGCTTCTGCCCATTTACTAAAGCCCTGGAGCAAATGCACTTGCAGAGTGCAAATACATTTTGCAAAGTGCAACATATATTTGCTTTGTAAAAATCAACACCACAGAACATTATAGCAAATTATTAGGGGAGGGTTTGGAAATCTAGTTAATGACACACACACTATTTGGATGGAGTTTAGGGGGGGTTTGAAATCAAGTTAATGACACACACACTATTTGGATGGAGTTTAGGGGGGGGGGTTGGAAATCTAGTTAATGACACACACACTATTTGGATGGAGTTTAGGGGGTGTTTGGAAATCAAGTTAATGACATACACACTATTTGGATGGAGTTTAGGGGGGAGGGGTTTGGAAATCTAGTATATGGCATACACACTATTTGGATGGAGTTTAGGGGGGGGGGGGGGTGGAAATCAAGTTAATGACACACACACTATTTGGATGGAGTTTAGGGGGGGAGGGGTTTGGAAATCTAGTTAATGACACACACACTATTTGGATGGAGTTTATGGGAAACAAAATACAATGCAGCTGACTAAATACATTCAAACTGAGTAGACTAGGTGGATATGTGCCCAGCATTTTATGCTGGGGAGGTTAGTGAAGGCAAATATACATGCATGACAAAAAAAGAACAGGAAAAAATTACAGCATGCATGAGGAGAAAAAGGGGACATTCACACTATATTGCAATGATGGTATATATTGTTTGAGTTAAGAAATACATTACATTATCAAAGATTAAATAAAATAACATGTGATGCTAATAAAAGAAAAAAATCTTACCTTAATATAGTCCTTCTGCATGACCTGAATGATGGCAGAACAGGTCTCTGGTGGTCAATAACAGGGTCCGTCATCCGGAGAAAGTTCCTGAAATCCTCAGGATTATTCTCACGGATCTCACGGAGCAATGGCATGTGACAGAACTGGTCATGCTGGAGCAACCAATTCTTGGTCCATGAACTCCTCCTCGCCCTGTTCATGGACTGGTCTTGGGCTGAAGAATGAATTACAGCACCAAGCACATACAATGCACGAGCTCTACGACGAGTACGTACAGGTAACATGGCTTCAAAACGGTCGGCTGGTCAGAACGCACTTAACAGAACGCACTGAAGAACAGCAAGGCCTGTGAAGAGCGACCTGAAAATCAGCAACGAGCGGACAATAAAACAAAGGTTTCTCAATGCCAACTGACCAAACGCACTGAAAAGCAGATACAAACCTCACAAGCACAGACTGAACAACAGTTAAAACGAACTGAAAAATACGAGTCTCACAAGCGCGAATCGTCTCTCACCAAACTTCTACTAACACGAGATAAACACGAGATTAGCAGAAGGAGCCCAAAGGGTGTCGTATGGGCTATTGAACTTCCGTTTTATAGTCTCGTCGGACTTGGTGTATGTCACCGCGTACTAGGCTGTCGAACTTTTGTGTGATCGTGTGTAGGCAAGTCCGTTCGTTAGAAAGTCTGCCAAAAGTTCGTCGAAAGTCTGTCGGATGGGCTGTCGGACTTTTGTAGATGAAAAGTCCGACCGTGTGTACGCGGAATTAAACTTTAGTCAACCATTTCATTGAAAGTATTTGCTGTCTATTGCAATATTTTCTTTGTAGTTGTTTTATTCCTTTTCAGGGAAAAATTCTTTAATAAAGTGATATTGAAACAAAAATTACAGATCAAAGCCAGATGGATGTGGCTAACTACCAATAGATAAACCATGGCCCAGATAAATGAGAACCTTCAGAGACAATTTACCTTATGGTGTTAATGGGATGGACCCAGCTATGGATTCTGCACCCTTCATGCACTCAGCCTGCCCTCTCCTAATATGATCATAAACCGATGATAATAAATCCTAAGAAAATTATAGTTTACAGAAGCGATACAGTGTCCCTTTACAATATTATTAATGTGCATTGTTTGTGTGCTATGTATTTTTTTCTATGTTCTATATACAGTATTAATGCATATCACTGAGTTATGTTATCAGGTATTGGGTTTTCTGTGCTGGATGATAGCGTATCTACAGAAATCTATTGGCAATAATTGCCCCATAACAGAAAAAAACGGTGGTGTGATCTTATCTAAACCTACAAATGTATGAGATTGTTCCTCTTATTCTACTATAAATAGTAGATATCTATTTGCAATCACAATAGAGGATTCATTATAGTAGAAAGCTATCCTTTCTAAGGTATGTTCTCATCATTATACTACATTGTTTACATTTTAAACATTGTATTATTAATTTAATATGTTCTTCTTCTTAATATTATTATTATTATTAATATTATTATATTTTCCTGTACATCTGATGCATCACATAGTTTATAAATCCAGCACATTGTTGGGGTCATTTACTATAGCGCCGCGGCACTAATTGCCGCAAATTTGCGGCAATTTAGCGCTAATTAGCACTAATCACGCTAATTAGCGCTAAAGCGGTATTCACTATATCACTGGTGAGAAAATACTCCCAAAATCGTATTTACTATAGTTCCCTGAAACCAAATAGCACCCAAACCCTTATGCCCCGTACACACGGTCGGATTTTCCAATGGAAAATGTGTGATAGGACCTTGTTGTCGGAAATTCCGACCGTGTGTAGGCTCCATCACACATTTTCCATCGGATTTTCCGACACACAAAGTTTGAGAGCAGGCTATAAAATTTTCCGACAACAAAATCCGTTGTCGGAATTTCCGATCGTGTGTACACAAATCCGACACACTAAGTGCCACGCATGCTCAGAATAAATAAAGAGATGAAAGCTATTGGTTACTGCCCCGTTTATAGTCCCGACGTATGTGTTTTACGTCACCGCATTCAGAATAATCGGATTTTCCGACAACTTTGTGTGACCGTGTGTATGCAAAACAAGTTTGAGCCAACATCCGTCGGAAAAAATCCTAGGATTTTGTTGTCGGAATGTCTGATCAATGTCTGACCGTGTGTACAGGGCATATCTCTGCTTTTAAACTGTGTGAAAAAGTGATTTCTACACTGAAATATCTTTAAAAGTCTGAGAAGTGAAAAATTCCCCGTTTTGGACAACTAGGTACCAACACAACTGAGCATGCTCAGACCTGAAAATAGCTCTCATTTTAGCTCCAGTGTCTTTTTTTACCCAGCGCTATAGTAAATACCAAAATGAGAGCTAATTAGAGAGCATTTTTTGAAAGTGAAAATCGGCTCTATTCTAGTCCAATGCAAGTATTAACCATTGATTCTAATGGAACAATTGTAACTTTCACAAAAAAAACTTTTAATGTTGAGATGAAATGTATCTTTCTCTGAAATAAATTTTCCTTTGCAACATTGTTGCTTCTACTTAAAATATTTTGTTTTTGACAATACTAGAATGTGGAATGTTTTGCTGTTATTGTAAAATATATTTTTCTGTCACTTTCACTTGTTACTCTCCATCTCACAACAATCTTTACCCAAACTCAAACAGGTGTCTTTACAATCCACAGACAATACCATTGCTGATGCAAATTTAAAATAAATCACAATTTTTTGTGCTTTTTATTATTTCCAAATATTCATAATTTGAGCCCCAAAAATGTGATATGTGTACCAACATCAGAGATCAAAATGTAATTCCCAAAAATTTGAGGGTAATATTCTACTCTCACCCACAAAAAAACACCAAATATCACAGAATAAAGCAAGAAGAATAACTCTTGAGTAATGTAATTCCATCACCTATATGTCCAAAGAAATTCAGTATTTATGTGTAGTTATGTGTAGGAGGTTCTCACATGTGGCAGCTCCGTGGCTTAGAAGTTAGCACTTCTGCTTAGTATCCCTGAGTGTCTGGGATACAAATCCCAAGCATGCTGCTTCATGTCGAGAAGTTGTCTCATCTCCCAGGTCCTATAACTATGTTTAAATCTAA
Source organism: Lithobates clamitans (assembly GCA_037952925.1). NCBI lineage: Eukaryota > Metazoa > Chordata > Amphibia > Anura > Ranidae > Lithobates > Lithobates clamitans. The sequence goes on along the minus strand of JBBGZY010001644.1, from coordinate 273,508 downwards.
TATTTATGTGTAGGAGGGTTGCACCACCATTGTAAATCTTTTCCAGATACAATATTTAGCCAAAAGTATTGGGACGTTTGCCTTTACACACACATGAATTTTAATGGCAGCCCAATCTTAGTCAGTAGGGTTAAAATTTGATTTGGCCCACCCTTTGCAGCTAGAACAGCTCCTGGGAAGGCTGTCCACAAGGTTTAGTGTGTCTATGGGAATGTTTGATCATTCCTCCAGAAGTGCATTTGTGAGGCCAGGCACTGATGTTGGATGAGAAGGCCTGGCTCACAGTCTCTGCTCTAATTCAGCCAAAGGGTGTTCTATTGGGTTGAGGTCAGGACTCTGCGCAGGTCAGTCAAGTTTCTCCACCACAAACTTGCTCATCCATGTCTTTATGGACCTTGCTTTGTGCACTGGTGTGCAGTCATGTTGGAACAGGAAGGGTCTTTCCCCAAACTGTTCCCACAAAGTATGGTTGCCACCTCATCCCTTTAAACCAAACACATATTAATTACACAAGTTCTGTGGCTGATTAAGGTGGTAATTAAACTCAATTGGTGCCTTATCTGCATTTAACTAATTGTGAGTGTAATTTAAAGGTGTTTGGGTTTAAAGGGATGAGGTGGCAACTCTACCACAAAGTTGAGAGCATGAAATTGTCCAAAATGTCTTGGTATGCTGACGCCTTAAGAGTTCCCTTCACTGGAACTAAGAGGCCAAGCCCAACCCCTGAAAAACAACCCCACATCATAATCCCCCCTCCACCAAATCATTTGGACCAGTGCACAAAGCAAGGTCCATAAAAACATGGATGAGTGATATTGGGGTGAGGAACTTGACGGGCCTAGACAGAGTACAAACCTCAACACAACAGAACACCTTGGGGATGAATTAGAGCGGAGACTGTAGGTCAGGCCTTCTTGTCCAACATCAGTGCCCGACCTCACAAATGCACTTGGAAGAATGGTCAAACATTCCCATAGACACATTCCTAAACCTTGTGGACAGCCTTCCCAGAAGAGTTGAAGCTGTTATAGCTGCAAAGGGTGGGCCAACTCAATGTTGAACCCTACGGACTAATACTGGGATGCCATTAAAGTTCATGTGTGTATAAAGGCAGGCGTCCCAATACTTAGGCCAATATATTGTATATTGCTTGTGACACTGAGCATGGCTATGGACTTAGGGATGGTTCACACCACAGAGATGCAGAGAACATGTGTGAGGCTGCCTGGTGGCTAAGTGGGTAGCAGTTCTGTCTTGCAGCATTTGGGATGTTGGTTCAATTCCCCAACATGCTAATGCTTGTGTTGAAGTTTATATGTTCTCCATGTGTGGGTTTCTCACCGCAATCCAAAGACATGCTGGCATTTCATTTGTCTCCTGTCGAAATAGTCTCTAATGTAAGAAAGTTACTTTTGGACTTTAGATTGGAAGCTCATTGCACCCAGGGACTGATGTTAATGTTTGTTAGCACTAATCATGCCCAGGGACTTGGACATTTAAAATTTAGGGTTTACACTGCACAGGTACATATGCTTAGAAAACGGTTGCTTTGTTTATGTGGATGCAAATGGACTTCGATCTTTGGCCTGTAGTTGGAGATTTGATGCACATAGCCAAGGGCTAACACAGTTGCGAATAGTATTATGTGTTCCTGCCCATCAGGTGCAATCAGTTTAGACATACATGAAGAGATAGATTGAAAGATACTGGGGGGCATGTACTTCTATTGGGCGTGTCAGTGTGCTAACAATACAACCTCTCTTATATAAAGGCCTGCAGTAGGGGGGGTTCGTTTGGTCTTAGAAGGTCAGATTTTTTTGCTGTGATTTGTGGGGGAGAAGGACTGATATTGTGCCTATTGACAAATACCCAACTAGGGATATTTGCTGAAATTCTTGTGCATTTTTTCAATCAAAAGTGGGTATATGTGGCTACGCTGTTAATGTTGTGTGTGTATTGTTCCTGTCTGACCATGCAAACATCGTTTGGAAACATCTGCTGACCTACTCTTTTGATCTCGTTGCTTAATCGTGTACACCGAATTGCAGCTTCCAGCAGAACATGGTAACCAATATATGTATGTGTGGATTGTGGGCTGGTGGTGGGTGTTTTGAATAAGTCTTTTTTAATACTATGTTGGAATGCTTTCTCCTCCTCCTCCCGTGTGGCATCATACACAGATGTCTATTGATGTCGCACCTGAAATCAACAAAAGTAGTGCAGGAACTACTTTAATTGGTGTCACATCGATTGGAACAGTGCCATTGCTGCCAATAGTAATGCGATTTGATCTCTCAAATCGCATGACAAATCACTACAATGGCTTCTGCACACCTGCAAGTAAATGATAAACGTGGAATCTTTATAACAGCTGTGGAGAATTGCAGGTAATGAATTCAGCTGGTGGATAGCAGTTTTGTATGTGTCAGCTTTAGTTCACATTGGTGCGATTTGACATGTCAAATCGGTGGCAATTGCACCATTTTAATTGGTGCGACTTTGGGGTGCAATTTGTATTGATATCAGTGCAGAAACCTGCACAAAGTCTCTGAAATTCCCCCTGCAGTCGGGACTGACATGCGTGAATGAAATTGTGTGATTTCAGCTGAACGATTTCCTCCCTTTGTCAGTGTGAACCAGGGCTCAAACTGGGCCTTTTGTTTTTGTCATTCACCTGCTGCTATCCCAGGGACACCATTTCTTATCGAACACCTTTAACCACTTCAGCCCATTTGGCTGCCTAAGGACCAGAGGACTTTTTCCAATTTGGCACTGCATCGCTTTAACTGCTAATTGCGCGGTCATGCAATGCTGTACCAAAACAAAATTTGCGTCCTTTTCTTCCCACAAATAGAGATTTCTTTTGATGGTATTTGATCACCTCTGCCGTTTTTATTTTTTGCGCTATAAACGGAAAAAGACCGAAAATTTTGAAAAAAAAATGATATTTTCTACTGTTTGTTATAAAAAAAATCCAATAAACTCAATTTTAGTCATACGTTTAGGACAAAATGTATTCGGCCACATGTCTTTGGTAAAAAAAATGTCAATAAGCGTATATTTTTTGGTTTGCGCAAAAGTTATAGCGTCTACAAACTAGGGTACATTTTCTGGAATTTACACAGCTTTTAGTTTATGACTGCCTATGTCATTTCTTGAGGTGCAAAAATGGCAGGGCAGTACAACCCCCCCCCAAATTACCCCATTTTGGAAAGTAGACACCCCAAGGAAATTGCTGAGAGGCATGTTGAGCCCATTGAGTATTTCTTTTTTTTGTCCCAAGTGATTGAATAATGACAAAAAAAAAAATTATTTACAAAAAGTTGCCGCTAAATGATATATTTTTGACTTTTTGGGAGCCTAGCCACGTACGGGGCCCCGAAAACCAATCACTGCCTTCAGGATTTCTAAGGGCGTAAATTTTTGATTTCACTCCTCACTACCTATCACAGTTTTGAAGGCCATAAAATGCCCAGATGGCACAAAACCCCCCCAAATGACCCCATTTTGGAAAGTAGACACCCCAAGCTATTTGCTGAGAGGCATATTGAGTCCATGGAATATTTTATATTTTGACACAATTTTTTTTTTGCACAAAGTTGTCACTAAATGATATATTGCTCACACAGGCCATGGGCATATGTGGAATTGCACCCTAAAATACATTTAGCTGCTTCTCCTAAGTATGGGGATACCACATGTGTGGGACTTTTTTGGAGCCTAGCTGCGTACGGGGCCCCGAAAACCAATCACCGCCTTCAGGATTTCTAAGGGTGTAAATTTTTGATTTTACTCTTCATTGCCTATCACAGTTTCGGAGGCCATGGAATGCCCAGGTGGCACAAAACCCCCCCAAATGACCCCATTTTGGAAAGTAGACACCCCAAGCTATTTGCTGAGATGCATGGTGAGTATTTTGCAGCTCATTTGTTTTTGAAAATGAAGAAAGACAAGAAAAAACTTTTTTTTTCTTTTTTTCAATTTTCAAAACTTTGTGACAAAAAGTGAGGTCTGCAAAATACTCACTATACCTCTCAGCAAATAGCTTGGGGTGTCTACTTTCCAAAATGGGGTCATTTGGGGGGTTTTGTGCCACCTGGGCATTCCATGGCCTCCGAAACTGTGATAGGCAGTGAAGAGTGAAATTAAAAATTTACGCCCTTGGCGTGACCGGATGCGGGAGTGAGAGGAGGGGTGAGCGAACTTCCCCCAGCCCGATGCCTCCGTGTCCATAGGAAATTACTCTAGCGTCCCGACCCGGCTGTGAGAGCTCTCTCCCCCACAGAATTCGGCGCCTATCCAGCTGCTCGGCTTCCCTGCCCCTGCCTGTCCCGGAGCGCGACGCCGGAATACTAGCCTAGCCGCTCGGGAGAATCCATATATCTGAACCCTTGGAGTGGAGAGGAGGAGCCCCGGCTCCCCGCTTGGAGCGGTTGCCTGGGCGACGGCTTCGGCACTAGCGGAAGGAGACGGTGGGGACGGCGTGCGTTCTCAGAGAAAGGAGCCACTATTAGGAGCGTCCCTGTGCTGCCCAGCTTCCCGGCAGCGTCAAGGTACTAACTTTCGTGGCCATATTAGTGGGTGTACCAGAAGCGGACTGTCTCTCCCCTCTCCCCAGGGATTAGCCTATTGTCGAGGACGAAGGGGGAGCGGAGGCACAGGTGAGCCCAGGCAGCCTGACATATTACTATCCTATGACCTGTCTTGAGCTCAGGCTGGCTTAAGCAGCCTGTTACACTATCACACAGCGACTTGTGCATACTTGGGAAAAGTTATTTCTTGATGGCTGGTGGAGGGCTATATCAATAAGGGATACTACTGGGTCTGAGACAGCACTGAGTGAAGAGAAGAGGAGCAGGGGAAGAGAGAAGAGAGGGGGGGAAACACTAACCCCACGAGCGGCCAAACTCTTTCATACATTCCCCCGGCTTATACAATAAGCCATGACTAGGAAAAAGGGAGAGGAACTACAGCAACAGGATAATACTGGCTCCCAAATGACCCGTACTTCAAAAGAAAAGGCGAATCAGGCAGCAGTCGCAGCAGCGGCCAAACTGGAAAAATTTGCTCACCCCTCCACTTCATCACCATCTAAAAACACTCAGCAGCAGCAGGACAGATCGCAAGCAGGGGGCTCAGGGGACAGGAAGAGCCTAGGAAAAGGACCAGCTGCAATGCACACAACGAAAATGGCGACTAGTAAAGGCTCCGCAGGCGACCCCGCGGGATTAGCAACCAGCAATGCTGCTGCGCAAAACGCACCAGCAGACGCTGAACCCACGCTGAAAGATGTTCTACGTGCTGTCAATTCCTGTAAGGCCTCCTTAAGCGACCTGAGTGACCAGCTGACGGGACTAAAGGAAGAGATAATTAGGGTAAGCCAAGAACTGCAAAGGACTATAACTAGAACATCTGAACTGGAGGAGAGAGTAAGCCAGGTTGAGGACGATTTAACCCCACTGAAGCAAGATCTCAAGTCACTAAAAACGTAGATGGGACTATATAAAGCTAAAATGGAGGAAATCGAAAATAGGTCCCGTAGGAACAACGTGAGAGTGGTAGGCCTACCGGAGCGGTGTGAGGGTCCCCACCCCGAGGAGTTCTTGGAGAAGTGGCTTAGGGGTATATTCGGGATGGAAACTCTCTCTCATCTTTTTGCCATTGAGAGAGCCCACAGAGTGCCAACTAGGGCCCCGCCATCAGGGGGGTACCCCAGGCCAATAATAATGAAGTTTTTTAATTATAGAGATAAGGTAACATTGATGTGTAGGGCCAGAGAACTGGGGGATATTCTGTACAACGGAGTTAAGATCTTATTTTTTCCTGATTATTCCCCAGATCTCCAGAAACGAAGGGCTGAATTTAGGGATATTAAGCGTAACTTACGGACTTACAATATAGAATACGCCCTGTTATACCCTGCACGGCTACGCATCACTGCCCTAGGGTCTACCCATTTCTTCGACACAATAGTAGGGGCAACAAAATGGCTGGAAGACAACAAAACGGGCCTACAGAGTTAAGGGTTAAATAAGGTTATCTAAACCTGGACAGGAAAGGAGGAAAATGCAATTTTTTCTTTTTTGATTCTTTTCCATTTTTTTTTCTTTTTTTTCCTCATAGTAACTAGTAGACGACACGGGGGTGGGGCGTTGGGGGGGGCACGAGAGTTGGAAGCATGGATGAAGGATGTGATCCCACTAGCTGTGCATGTTGTTTTGTGGGCTTGGAAGTGGGTCGTGGGTCGGGGGCGGGGGGGATGAGTGTGGTAGCGAGTCACAATGTATTTCTTCAGCATATGTGTGGGGAGTCACCTCTTGTATGGTTGGGAGGGGGGAAAAAGGTCACAAGCGCAGCCCCCAGGGCTAGCCTAATTAGGCAGGGGGGGTCACGAACAAGGGTGGGAAGAAGGGGGGTGGATAAAGTTGAAGGTGGGGGGGAAGGGGGGTTTATAGTGAGTCATAGGGATAGGCAATGGCGCAAATGCAAGGCACACACAGTTACGAAGGGTTGGTTCACAAAAACAAATGCAATGTATATTAGCACAAGTGGTTTGTATTTGCAGTTAGGAATTGTAGGGGGGGGGTCCCTGGATGTGGGGGCCCCTTGCCTCCCCCACCTTATTTTGTCTTATTTTTTTTTCTCTTACTTTTTCTTGGCTAACACAACCACAGAGTTCACGATGAGCTTGGTATCCACAAATGCACAAATGAACTTTTTCTTTTTTTTTTGCTTTTTCTCGTTTCTCTATTTTAGATGCCTTTTAAAACGTTAAGGATAGGCTCCTGGAACATCAGGGGCATGGGAGATCCTGCCAAAAAGGCAGCAGTATTTTTGGCAATGGAAGCTCACGGCGTTGAACTGGCTTGTCTGCAGGAAACCCACCTTCCTAATGATACTAAATTACAGGTTCGGAATCACAAATTCCAAGAACAGTATCACTCAGTTTATACCTCATACTCAAGAGGGGTGAGCATACTGGTGGGGAGAGGCATCTCGTTTTCCTGCAGGGAAGCCAGAATAGACGCGCTGGGTCGCTATGTCTTCCTGAGCTGCGTTGTGGAGAATCAGCCCCTGGTGATAGCAAATATTTACATCCCCCCTCCGTTTAAAACAGAGACCATTTTGGACCTGCTGGAGTTTGTGGAAAGCAAAGTAGACGTACCGATTATACTAGTGGGGGATTTTAATACAGTCCTGGACAATAAATTGGATCGGTTCCCGCCCATGAACCGGGCGGAAAGGCTATCAGAGGGCCGCTTAGGCCAACTTCTGGAGGAGGTTGGGTGGTGCGACCTATGGAGATCCCACAGCCCAAACATCCGACAGTATTCCTGTTACTCAGGGACATACTCTACTCTCTCGCGCATAGACATGGCGGTAGGCAATAGGGATGCTATGCAATTAATAGGGAATATAGTGTACAAGCCGAGGGGTATCTCAGATCACTCTCCCTTGATCTTGACTCTGAATCTAATCGCTAGATCTAGCCTTAAAAGGTGGACAATAAAACCATTATGGTTGGACTTAATAAGCAGCTCAGTAGAAGTAACCTCTAAATTAAAAGAGTTTGTAACATTTAACTCAGGTTCAGCCCCTGTGGGGGTAGTGTGGGATACTTTAAAAGCGTTCCTTAGGGGACTACTACACCAGCAGGTTGTCATAGCTAAGAAAACGTCAAGGGAATGGGAGGAGAGGGCTAGTAGAGAAGCTATGGAATCAGAAGCACAATACGTGGCGGACCCAACCCCGGAAAAACAGGCGGTATGGCTCAGCAGACAACAAGAGTATAGAGAAGTAATCAATAGAAGAGTAGAAAACAAAAGACTCTTCCAGAAACAAAATTATTTTGGGGAAGGGGAGAAAGTGGGCCGGATGCTGGCACTTATAACTAAGTCTAACCTATCCCCATCGGCCATTTTCTCAATTAAGACACCGTCTGGAGAAATTACTTCCGACCCCGCCGAGGTCCTAGGAGACTTTCTCGGCGTTCTACAGGGATCTGTACAGGTCGCGCAGGGGGTCGGACCGGCGCGATATGAACAGGTTTCTAGAAGGGGTAGAGCTGCCTGTGCTCTCGGAAAGGGACAGGAGCGAGATGGATTCTCCCCTGACCCTGGAGGAGTTGCAAAAGGCTGTTGCGGAGCTGTCAGGCCAGAAATCTCCAGGCCCGGATGGCTTGCCATTGGAGATCTATAGAAAGTATAGGGAGGTGCTACTCCCGGAGCTCCTAAAAGTACTGGAGCAGTCGATTAAGGACGGAAGGTTAACCCTGTCAATGTTGGAGGCCGATATAGTGGTGATACCAAAGGAGGGGAAAGACCTATCGGAAGTCTCCTAATATAGACCGATATCATTACTGTGCTCGGACGCCAAGATTGTTGCAAGGGTGCTGGCATCCAGACTAAATAAATGCATTACAAAACTCGTGCATCCAGACCAATCGGGGTTTATCCCCGGTCGGTCTACTAGTACCAATATTAGAAGGGCCTACTTGAACCTTCAGGCACCGGCGGAGAATGCGGGGTCTAGAGCCATATTGTCCTTGGACACCGCCAAGGCTTTCGATAGCCTGGAATGGGAATATCTTTGGTGGGTCCTGGAGAGGTTTGGATTTGGCCCCGTATTCATCAGCTGGTTAAAAATCCTATATAACCACCCAAAGGCAAGACTCAAGGTAAACAATGATTATTCGGAAAGCTTCCCCCTTTGCTGTTTGTCTTGGCTATGGAGCCATTGGCGGGAGCGGTGAGATCATCAGCCGAACTGCAGGGCTTTCATAGGAAAGGTGAGGAAGAGAGAATAGCGCTTTTTGCGGACGATGTTTTATTTTTCCTTGGGGACACGATCTCCTCATTGGAGAAAGTAGTCCATTTGGTGGAGGACTTCGGTAAATTCTCAGGTCTGACCATTAACTGGGAAAAATCATCGCTCCTGCTGGTCGATCCATCGGCCAACCCTATTCCAATGAGCCTACCCCAATTAAGAGTCACGGGGAAAATGAAGTATCTCGGTGTTGTGTTGTCTAAGGACCCCGACGCGTTTATTGAGGACAATCTGGTCCCTCTTCTACTGAAATTTAAAAAAAAATGCGACATCTGGTGTAGACTACCTCTCTCTACAGCGGGTCGGGCCAACCTGATTAAAATGGTATGGCTGCCTCAGTTGTTATACCTGCTCCACAATTCCCCAGTGTGGATTGGGGAGAAGTGGTTCCAAAGAATCCAATCCCTTTTCAGGGAATTAATTTGGAAAAAAGGGCAGGCCAGGATAGGCCTACAAAAACTGCAGTGTCCCGTTACGGAGGGGGGATTGGGGATCCCCCACCCATTTACCTATTTTCTGGCGGCCCAGCTACAACAACTTGGCGGATGTGCCACTGATGGAGGGGGAGGTAAGAGCGTCCAAATCATTTTACAGGGAAGCCCTCATAGTTCATTAGTTGAAGCACTGGAGGCAGATTCGCTACAACGAGAGATCCCAACACTTAAAATGATCACTAAGGTCTGGCAGGCAGCCAAGCGAACATTGGGGTACAAGGGAATCTCAGAATATTCACCAATCTTGAACAACAGGTTCCTGCAGGAATTACTAACTGTTGATAGGAACAAGTTGTGGGAAAGGAGTGGGATACGCCGGCTGACACAGTTATACGAGGGGGACACCCTGAAACCCTTCGAGGAACTGAGGCATGAGTACGGGTTGCCAAACCGAGTATTTTATAGCTACTTAAAGATTAGACACGCCTTGAGCAAACAGTTCGGAAGGCAACCCCCCACATGGTGCAAGATCCCATTATTACAAACAATAATAAAATCAGAGACCTCTAAGGGGTTAATCACAGTGATATATACCCAACTAATAAAGAAAACAAACACACAGACAGGCTTTCCCGGGGGCAGGGACAGGTGGGCGGCTGACATGGGGGAAATTACGGACACGCAGTGGAAAAGGATTCTGGAACTTGGACCAGAGGTGTCGGTCTCTCCCTCGCAAAAAGCCTCTCACCTGATGCTGCTGCACAGATCCTACTACACACCGAAAAAGCTTTTTATGTTCGGCCGTAGAATCAACGATGAGTGCCCCAGATGTAGAAGCACAGGCGATTTAATCCACATGTTCTGGAGGTGCCCAAAACTAGTCAGGTACTGGCCTGAGATTTTAAAGAAAATAAATACCACGCTTAAAACTAACTTAGAGTTGGATCCCAAGACCTGTGTGCTGGGACATGTTACCAATGGACTGAGAGACAGAAGTACGGTGGTAGCGGCAGCAAGATGCTTGTTCCAAGCCAGGAAACTAATTGCACAGTCTTGGCAATCAAGAACTCCCCCCACCCCGGAAGATTGGATTAGAACTGTCAACTCCACAGTGTGGAGTGAAAGAACATTCTACACTAGGTCAGGCAACTACAACAAGTTTGCGAGAATGTGGAACCCGTGGATCCAAGCAATGCCTTGCCCGCCAGCAGTGCTACTTAGTGTTGAGAATACCTGCCCCCCCCATCAATGGGGCGAGGCTGAGCGAGTAGTAGCTTAGAGGTTAGAGCCGAGAGAGAATAATGTACTGAACTAATACTGGTCATTGTACGCGCTTTGGAAATACGGGGGCTTAACAAGGGGGGGTTATAGGGGGGTGGGGGGGTGGGTTAATTAGTGAGGGAAGTATCAATGCATAAATATGCACAATAGCAATACGAAGGTATGCGGCCAACCGGCTTTGAGAGGCAGGATGTAGGCTTTATACTTTGTATTGCGGCACCTCTATAACTACCTATACACTGAAACGCATATGGTTACACAACACCTTACTTATAAAAAAAAAAAAAAAATCTTCGAATGGCCACAATGATGTGACTGGATTAGAGACATATATGAATATCATTCTGAAGGCAGTCTCTGGATAAAGTTAACTGATGTGGCAAAAAAAAAAGAAAAAAACAAAAAAAAAAATTTACGCCCTTAGAAAGCCTGAAGGCGGTGCTTGGTTTTCGGGGTCCCGTACGTGGCTAGGCTCCCAAAAAGTCTCACACATGTGGTATCCCAGTACTCAGGAGAAGCAACAGAATGTATTTTGGGGTGTAATTTCACATATTCCCATGGCATGTTTGAGCAATATATCATTTAGTGACAACTTTGTGCAAAAAAAAAAAAAAAAATTGTCTCTTTCCCGCAACTTGTGTCACAATATAAAATATTCCATGGACTCGACATGACTCTCAGCAAATAGCTTGGGGTGTCTACTTTCCAAAATGGGGTCATTTTGGGAGGTTTTGAACTGTCCTGTCATTTTATGCACAACATTTAGAAGCTTATGTCACACATCACCCACTCTTCTAACCACTTGAAGAAAAAGCCCTCTGACACTTTTTGTTTACATGAAAAAATTATTTTTTTTTGCAAGAAAATTACTTTGAACCCCCAAACATTATATATTTTTTTAAAGTAAATGCCCTACAGATTAAAATGGTGGGTGTTTCATTTTTTTCACACAGTATTTGCGCAGCGATTTTTCAAACGCATTTTTTGGGGAAAAAACACACTTTTTTTAAATTTTAATGCACTAAAACACACTATATTGCCCAAATGTTTGATGTAAATAAAAAAGTTGATCCTAGGCCGAGTACATGGATACCAAACTTGACATGCTTTAAAATTGCGCACAAACGTGCAGTGGCGACAAACTGTATACATTTTTAAAAGCCTTTACAGGTTACCACTTTAGATTTACAGAGGAGGTCTACTGCTAAAATTACTGCCCTCGATCTGACGTTCGTGGTGACACCTCACATGCATGGTGCAATTGCTGTTTACATTTGACGCCAGACCGACGCTTGCGTTCGCCTTTGCGCGAGAGCAGGGTGGACAGGGGTGCTTTTTTTTTTTTTTTTTTTCTTTATTATTTTTTTGCTTTTTTATCTTTTTTTTTAAACTGTTCCTTTCATTTTTATTGTTATCTCAGGGAATGTAAATATCCCCTATGATAGCAATAGGTAGTGTCAGGTACTCTTTTTTGAAAAAATTGGGGTCTATTAGACCCTAGATCTCTCCTCTACCCTCAAAGCATCTGACCACACCAAGATCTGTGTGATAAAATGCTTTCCCAATTTCTCAATGGCGCTGTTTACATCCGGCGAAAGTCATGAAATGCTCGTAGCTTCCGGTTTCTTAGGCCATAGAGATGTTTGGAGCCACTCTGGTCTCTGATCAGCTCTATGGTCAGCTGGCTGAATCACCGGCTGCATTCTCACGTTCCCTGTTGAGACAGGAGAGCCAGAGAAAAACACGGAAGACGGTGTGGGGGGGGCATTCCCTCCCACTGCTTGTAAAAGCAGTCTAGAGGCTAATTAGCCACTAGGATTGCTTTTACATGAAAGCCGACGGCTGGCTGAAAAGAATGATACCAAGATGATACCTAAACCTGCAGGCATCATTCTGGTATAACCACTCAAAGTCTTGAATGGCGTACCTGAAGACAAAAAAATGGTTAACAATAAAACACAGTAAACGGTAAAGTATAAAAAATTGCATACCTGAAAAGCAAACATGATAAAACATAATAACAATAAAACATTGCAGAATAGAATACAGTAAAAAAGAGCAGAACAATAGAGAGAGAGAACAATAAAACGACAACTATTTTTTTAAATTTTATATATATATAAAACCTTCATTGCACCGGAGGAGTCCTCTATTAGTAGTACAGTCCGTGTCCTGTCCGGTTAGATTAGGTCGGTTCTGCACCCGGTAATGTTCTCTGTCCTCGTTAATCCTTCATCACACCGGCAGTACGGAGGACGAAACGCCCTCCGGTGCATAGAAGGTTTTGTTACTGAAAGAGCCGAAATCTGGTGATCAAGGTTTGGACCTCTATGTCGAGGACAACCAGGATCACTGAAGGAGACACTAGATCTGGAGGGGAACCCCCGGGGACAACTCTATTGGAATCCCAGATGCCATCCACGGCCTGATAATACATGCCTATTACCCCTGCAGGGGTATAGGGAGCCGGTGAGTGGGGATCTTTGAGGGGGAGCACCGCAGTCACTGGATACAAAATTTGTGTTATCACGAAAGTCACAATTCACAGGAATCCTATTCATGGTGGAACTTTATGCAACTTTATGCAACTAAATCTATGTTGGAACTTTTTAACCTGGGACTTTGCAAATACGAAAATTTATTATTTTGTATAGGTTTCCATTTTTTCAATTTTTTTCATTTCTTTCATTAGTATTGCACTTTTTTAATGTGGAATTACAGCTTTTGATTACACTCTCCACCTGTTCAGCCTTACGGGTGTTAGCACGGAGGGTAGTATGAACATTGGGTGTTAAGATGCATTTTTTGATCAATGTTAATAATGCACAGGTATTATAATTATGAGGAGGAGGATTTGCATTTAGTAATTTATATATTTATTTATTCCTCTTTACGCATTAGAGGGAATGTTTATTGATTTACTTATTGATTGATTTATTTATTGATGTAATATTTTTATTTGGATTAATTCACATTTGGATTGTAGGGTAGCCTTTTATATCCTAGAATTAGGAGGCACTGGTCTTGCACATAGTAGCACGGGATAATAATCCCACCGGGCACATACCCACATTTTTATACTTATACACGAGCACACATCCAACCAGGTATCCAATACAGGTAGCGTCACTCGCCCCTATTTATAAGCTCTTGATACTGTATCTCGCCCCTCTGGGGGTGTGTAAGGGGAGGCTGCAGGCCTTTTTTAGTCTGTGAGCGCGGAAATCCTCTTATACTATATCGATCGATACTGCACTTGAGTGGGCTGGGCTGGGCCGGGCGGAGGGGCAAAACGCAGGTGCTAGAAGGTATCTGGGCTGATCCCACTAACACTGCGTATTTGGGAACCCTAAACTGCTCGGGACGCTAGTATAGACCTGATCGGATCAGATATTGATCCCTTCAGATACTGTACCACTAAGGGAGGCGTATGCTGCGTGTGTGGGTGTTAGCGGTACTGGCGCTAACCTGACGCTGCCTGGGGCTGGTGCTTGCCAGTTCAACAAAACGCTACCAAAAAAAACGTTAGCGATCGCAGGGATCAGGCCTGACTCTGCGAACGCTGCAGTTATGTGTTTAGTGTTTTGTAAGCGACAGTGATCGATCGATACTGCACTTGGGTGGGCTGGGCTGGGCCAGGCGGAGGGGCAAAACGCAGGTGCTAGCAGGTATCTGGGCTGATCCCACTAACACTGCATTTTTGGGAACCCTAAACTGCTGGGGATGCTAGTATAGATCTGATCGGATCAGATATTGATCCAATCAGATACTATACCACTAAGGGAGGTGTACGGTGCGTGCGTGGGTGTTAGCGGTACTGGCGCTAACCTGACACTGCCTGGGGCTGGTGCTTGCCAGTTCAACAAAATTCTACCAAAAAAACTGTTAGCGATCGCAGGGATCAGGCCTGACTCTGCGAACGCTGCAGTTATGCGTTTAGTGTTTTGTAAGTGACAGTGATCGATCGATACTGCACTTGGGTGGGGTGGGCTGGGCCGGGCGAAGGGGCAAAACGCAGGTGCTAGCAGGTATCTGGGCTGATCCCGCTAACACTCCGTTTTTGGGAACCCTAAACTGCTGGGGACGCTAGTATAGATCTGATCGTATCAGATATTGATCCGTACAGATACTATACCACTAAGGGAGGCGTATGCTGCCTGCGTGCGTGGGTGTTAGCTTTACTGGCGCTAATCTGACACTGCCTGGGGCGACGCATATCACCGCTAAACCTTTATTCGGTAATAAACGGCGGGTGCCCTGACACTATAAAAAAGAAACAAACTAATCAGCGTCACCCGTAGCGGTTATACGGTGATCAGTGGTGAAAGGGTTAATCAAGGGGTTAAAACATTTATTAGGTAGTATATGGGGGTCCCTGTCGCTATAAAATGCTGACGGTGAACCTAAATATTTACCTCCCTAACTAGCGTCACCAGTGACACTAATACAGCGATCAGAAAAATGATCGCTTAGCGACACTGGTGACGGGGGGTGATCAAGGGGTTAAAACTTTATTTGGGGGGGTTAGGGGGGTACCCTAGACCTAAAGGGGGCTAACCCTAACTGCCCTAACACACTAACTGTCACAAACTGACACCATGCAGAATTCAGAAAAAAAAAAAAACTGCTTGGTGTCAGTGTGACAGGGGGAGGGGGAGGGGTGATCGGGGGGTGATCGGGGGGTAAAGGGGGGTGTTGTGTGCCTGGCATGTTCTACTGTGTGTGTGTGTTGTGCACTCACAGTGAAGTCTTCTCTCCTCGGCGCCGGAACGGAAAATACCGAGCCGAGGAGAGATGACATCATTTCCTTTGCTGCTGTTTAGCATACAGCAGCAGAAGAATTATTCGATTGGCCGGTGGCGATCGCGAGGGGGGCCACGAATGGATGGTCTCCCCCTCACCTCCGATCACCGCTGGACAAAAGCGGACCGCCTCGGGCACCGGGGGGGGGTCCGGTCGGACCCCCCCACCCGTGGGAGGCAGATCACGTGTATGTACGTGATTCTGCATGCCAGTGCCACCTTGCCAACGTACATCGGTGTGAGGCGGTCCTTAAGTGGTTAAATATCATAAGTAGAAATACAAATTTGCATATCTGCAAACAAACAAAAAAAATAAAATTCTAATCGTGGTTGCGATCAAATATTCGCAGCAGTGATCAAAAGAGCGTGGTTTCGCCTTCTGACCCAGAAATAAGTCATTGTAATCACCCGGAAGTTCCTGTGCTGGTCAGGATCTCCATCTAGGTGGACATGGCGAGGTCCTCTCTTTAGCAAAGAGGAGGTGCTGCTCATTTTCCGGATAAGGGTATGATATGTAATCAATGTGGGGTGGATGTGGTAGTTGGATTTGGTGTGGGTGGGGTTCATTGATTTGTTTGGCATCCCCACACATTTGCTTCTGGTCCATGTGCACACATCACTTCCTGCGTTTGTTCTGCTGATGTAAATGCTAGTATAAATGAGAGCTCCTTTCTATTAAAATATATATATGAGTTGTTTCACAGTTGGGCAACAAGCTTGACAAGTTGTACCCCATGATTTTCAATAATAACTAGGGATGGGTCAAACACCCCCCTGTTTGGTTCGTAGCAGAACATGCGAACAGGCAAAACATTTGTGCAAACACTGTTAAAGTCTATGGGACATGAACATGAATAATCAAAAGTGCTAATTTTAAAGGTTAATATGCCAGTTATTGTCATAAAAAGTGTTTGGGGATCCGGGTCCTGCCCCAGGGGACATGTATCAATGCAAAAAAAGTTTTAAAAACGGCCTTTTTTTGGGAGCAGTGATTTTAATAATGCTTAAAGTGAAACAATAAAAGTGTAATAATCCTTTAAATTTCGTACCTGAGGGGTGTCTATAGTATGCCTGTAAAGTGGTGCATGTTTCCCGTGTTTAGAACAGTCTGACAGCAAAATGACATTTCTAAAGAAGGAAAAAGTCATTTAAAAGTGCTAGCGCTAGTGCCGGCTATTAATGAATTGTCGGTCCCTACAATACACACAAAAGTTCATTGATAAAAACAGCCTGGGATTCCCCCACAGTCCACTACCAGGCCTTTTGGGTCTGGTATGAATATTAAGGAGAACCCCCGAACCAAAATTTAAAAAAAATGCGTAGGGGTCCCCCCAAATTCCATACCAGGCCCTTCAGGTCTGGTATGGATATTAATAGGAACCCAGCGCCAAAAAAAAAAATAAAAAATGACGTGGGAGTCCCCCTCAAAATGCATAAGACGCTGCCATGACACGATCCGCCTCCATGGGAGGAGCCCGCTGAATGACGCTAGATCTGCAGTGACAGTTCTTAAATAGCTGAGGGCGGGGCCACCCATGATATGCGCGGGTGACCCCGCCCCCTCTGACGCAACGGTGAAACACCGCGGGGTTACCCAGTGACATGTACTGGTGACCCCACCCCCTCTGACGCTACAGGGGTTTCCGTGGCGTAAGAGGGGGGCGGGTCGCCCATACATGTCACTGGTAACCCCGCAACATTTCCCCGTTGCGTCAGAGGGGGTGGGGCACCCGTGCATATCATGGGTGGCCCCGCCCTCAGCTATTTAAGAACTGTCACTGCAGATCTAGCGTTATTCAGCGGGCTCCTCCCATGGAGGACCCAGCCGAGTGCTATTGCTTGGGCAGTAGGGGGCGGGGTTAACGGGTTGCATGCTGAATTTAGCGGACAAATTCTTGTCAAAGAGCAGTGATCCCTCCATCCCATGCTGCAGCTGCGATGTGTCCTGTGGCAGGGATGTTGGCTGCACCTGTCACAGCCAGGGCTGCGAGTGTGTGTGTGTTCTGTAAGGATGAGCTCCGGCGTGTTCGCATGGCGCACGTGCCGAGCCCGCCAGGAAGTCGGCACGGCGCAGCGCTAATCACAAGCAGAGAGACATTTCCCGATGTGCGGCTGCAGAGATCGGGAAATGTCTCTCTGCTTGTGATTAGCGCTGCGCCGTGCCGACTTCCTGGCGGGCTCTGCACGTGCGCCATGCGAACACGCCGGAGCTCATCCTTAGTGTTCTGTCTTGCAGAGCACACAGTACAGCCCTCCTCTAGTCTACACCAATGGGAGAACGATCAGCTCTGCCTCTTCCCGCCCCTCTCTCCCTGTGCCCGCCCACACTCGATGCAGCCCGTGTGCTGTGTGAAGGGGATATGCGGGCGGGAAGCTTTAAATTCGGCAGCCGCAATGTCCCATCCTACACATGAAGACACTGAGTGAGGCACCGAGCCTCCTGCTGGGACTGTGCATTGTACAAGTGAGTAAGCTGTGACCAGACTCTCCCCTCCTCCCTCTCTTCCTCCCTACTCTGTCTCTCCCTCAGCCTTATCATTTAACCTCTTGCCTGCCAGGTACTTTCACCCCCTTCCTGTCCAGAACAATTTACAGCTTTCAGTGCTCTCACACCTTGGAGCGATTTGGCATGCGATTTGACATGTTAAATCGCATGCCAAATCGGTAGCAATTGCCGGTGATGGCACCATCCGAATCGGTGCAGCGCCGCATTGATTCCACTTGCGGTGTCACACCGATTCCCAAAAGTAGTTTCTGTACTACTTTTGGCAAGTTTGGAGTGCAATATCAATAGACATTTGTACAGGAACCCGCACAGATGTCTCTGAAATCGCACCCCAAAGTCGGGACTGACATGGGAGTATGAAATCGTTCAATAGTTCAGCTGAACTCGCTCGATTTCATCCCCGATGTCAGTGTGAACCTCGGCTCTGAATGACAATTGCGCGGTCAAGCAACACTACATATTACATTGTTGTCCTTTTTTTCACACAAATGGAGTTTTTGTTTTGGTGGTATTAAATCACAACTGGGGTTTTTTATTTTTTGCTAAAATATGAAAAAGAACAAATTTTTTTTGTAAATACAGTGCCTTGAAAAGGTATTCATACCCCTTGAAATTTTCCATGTTTTGTCATGTTACAACCAAAAACGTAAATGTATTTTATTGGGATTTTATGTGATAGACCAACACAAAGTGACACATAATTGTGAAGTGGAAGGAAAATTATAAATGTTTTCAACATGTTTTTTTTCAAATAAATATCTGAAAAGTGTGTGTGTGTGTGTGTGTGTGTGTGTGTGTGTGGGGGGATTTTTATTCAGCCCCCTTTACTCTGATACCTCTAACTAAAATCTAGTGAAATTTCCTTCAGAAGTCACCTAATTAGTAAATAGAGTTCACCTGTGTGTAATTTATTCCCAGTATAAATACAGCTGTTATGTGAATCCCTCAGAGGTTTGTTAGAGAACCTTAGTGAACAAACAGCATCATGAAGGCCAAGGGACACACCAGACAGGTCAGGGATAAAGTTGTGGAGAAGTATAAAGCAGGGTTAGGGTATAAAACAATATCCCAAGCTTTGAACATCTCACGGAGCACTGTTCAATCCATCGTCCGAAAAAAGGAAAGAGTATAGCCTTGTACACACGATCGGATATTCCGACAACAATTGTCCGACGGATGTGTTTTGTCAGACAATCTGACTGTCTGTATGCTCCATCAGACAATTGTTGTCGGAATTTCCGACAACAAATGTTGGCTGTGCATGCTCTCAAATTATCCGACAACATATGTGTTCCATCGGATTATCTGATCATGTGTACACAAATCCGTCAGACTAAAATCCAAAGTACAAACACGCATGCTCCGAACCAAAGCTAAACATCAGACAACAATAGCAAAAATTGCCCAAAGGATGGCGCTACAGAGCTGAAAGACCATGTGGTTTGGTGAATGTTGGCTGAAAATGTTCTGCCGTGTGTATGCAGAACAAGTTCATGGACAACGCCCTTCGAGCAAAAATCCACAGATTTGTCTGATGGAAGTCCGATTGTGTGTATGAGGCTTTAGAGCCTGCAAAAGACTTGAGACTGGGGCGGAGGTTCACCTTCCAGCAAGACAACGACCCTAAACATACAGCCAGAGCTACAATGGAATGGTTTAGATCAAAGCATATTCATGTGTTAGAATGGCCCAGTCACAGTCCAGACCTAAATTAATTGAGAGTCTGTGGCAAGACTTGATTTGATTGTAGCCGTATTACTGAAAAATTGTATGTTAGTGCAAATAAAAAAAGTATCACGGACAGTACTCAATTTTCTCTGGCAAGAATTGAAAATTGCTGTTCACAGACGCTCTCCATCCAATCTGACAGAGCTTGAGCTATTTTGCAAAGAAGAATGGGCAAAAAATGTCCCTCTCTAGATGTGCAAAGCTGGTAGAGACATCCCCAAAATGACTTGCAGCTGTAATTGCAGAGAAAGGAGGTTCTACAAAGTATTGACTCAGGGGGGCGCTATACAAATGTACCCCCCCCCCACTTTTCACATATTTATTTGTAAAAAAAAATTGAAAACCATTTATCATTTTCCTTTCACTTCACAATTATGTGCCACTTTGTTGGTCTATCACATAAAATCCCAATAAAATACATTTACATTTTTGGCTGTAATGTGACAAAATGTGGAAAATTTCAAGCGGTATGAATACATTTTCAAGGCACTGTTAGTCATTTTTCTCATTTACTGAAGTTCACTGGTAGGGGGCACTGATAGGTGGTGGCACTGATGGGCGGCACTGATAGGTGGTGGCACTGATAGGCGGAACTTATGGGCGGTACTGTTGGGCACTGCTGGGGGGCAATGATGGGTATTAATGGGTGGCACTGATGGGCACTGAAAGGCAGCACTGATTGGTGTCACTGATGGGCACAGACTGGCGTCACTTGCTGGGCACTGCTAGGGCTGCCCTGTAATCAGTGCCCTAACTATCTGTACAGTCTCCCCTGCGAGGAGATGCCGCTGATCGGCTCTCCTCACATGCTGTCATTTTCATGTGATTGGCTGTTATTGGACACAGCAAGTCACATGAGTAAAGAGCCGCGTAGTCTGCTCTTTACCAAGATCGGGGTCATGCTGTCATTGCTGTGTCATATTTGTCTTGCTTCATAACATCAATTTATGTTATAAAACCCGGTGGGCATGGATGTTGGGCTGATTCGGTGGTACAATGGGCCACTCGACTGGACTTGCCCCCTAGGCTTAAGGCTGCCAGCCCTCCCCTGTGTATATGTAGTGTGTAATGTTTGGTGGGAAACCTCCCAGTGTAATTTTGGGGAGTGGGGAGAGTTCTCCTGGTGTAGTATGGGGGGACAGACAGGGCTGTCTTAATGAGTGGGCACACCTGGGCACTGTCCAGGAGCCCCAGCTACATGGGGGGCCTTTGCACTTTCCCCAAAGCAGTGGGTCCTTGAGACCACGCCGCCCCAAAATTCAGGGCCCCATGATGGCACTGAGAGTGATGAATGCACAGGGGAGGCAGGCTTCTGTTGCGCCGTACAGAACGATACCTATTGTTTCACAACCAGAAAGGAGGGGCAGGGCTGGAGTGTCAGTGATTCTCGGGACTGGAAGGCTGTGGGGTAGGACTGAATTGTCACAGGTGTAGGGCACTGCTGACTCCCTGTGCTTCTTTGGTGTGGGCCTTTTTTGACACGTGTGCAGTAGATCGCACCGTTGCTGTTTGCAACATATGTCTGAAGTGTATCAAGCGTGGCCAAAACAGCACCCGCTTGGGCACCACATGCTTGACCAGACATATGACGACCTCCCATGCAGTCCATTGGCAACAGCACTTAAAAGACCCACATCAAAGAGCAAGGAGGACCTCTCCTTGCTCCTTATCAGCTGGGATCTCCAACCTCACTATACCTCCAGTCCTCTCAGAAACCTGCACTGAGAGGAATGAAGGTATAGAAAAGCTTGGCTTTTTTGCCACACCAGTGGCTACTGATCAAGGATGCATGCACTTTCCTGTCACGATTTGTGGAGGCCACAAGGATGGTGAGCAGTGACAGTGCATGCATCAGTGATACTGTCCCTCTCTCTTGTCTTCCTGTTGGAGCATACGCTTCATGGAATAATGGACAGGGCACTTGAGGCAGAAAAGCGGGAGAAAGAGGAGGACTTCCTTACCTCTCAAGGCCCCCTTTATCCAGATACTAATATTCCTGCAGGCCCGCCGATCACACAGGAAGAAGAAGAGGAGGAGGAGGAAGATTGTGTCAGCATGGAGGTGGAGGTTAACACTCAGCATCAGCAGCAGTCTTCAAGGGATCATTTGCAGTCCCCAGAAACCCATGGAATTGTACGTGGCTGGGAGGAGGTGGTTGAGGATCATGTGATCCTTAGTGACCTAGAGGACTCAGGATAGAATGCCTCTGCAAACCTATGCTGAATGGCCTCCCTGATCCTGCAAAGCCTGCAAAAGGTCCCTAGGATTCGTGGTATCAAGGAGAGGGATCATTAGTGGCTGGCAACCCTTCTTGATCCACGTTACAAGGGTAAGGTTGCAGAACTTATCCAGCCTTTGCAGAGGGAGCAGAGGATGAAATATCTTTGGGAGTCCTTGCAGAAATGTTTGTGCAATGCGTTTCCAGAGCCTGGGAGGTTACAATTTTCTGGTGCTGGACAATGTGTTGCTAAGGCTTCGTTCAGTCACAGAAAGAGCGGTGGAGAAGGTGGCCTGCTGACCGATACCTTCAGGCAATTCTTCAGTCCTCAGCGCCTTGGTCTGATTGGTTCCAGCAACCATCGTCAGTGTCTGAATGCCATGGTGCAGGAATATCTAGGGGCAAGATCAGACTTGGAGACCTTTCCACCAGAACGTCCACTGGGTTACTTGGTCTTGAGGCTTGACCACTGGCCAGAGGTTGCTCAATATGCAATTGAGCTACTGGCCTGTCCTGCATCCAGCGTTCTTTCTGAACGCACATTCAGTGCTGCTGGAGGCTTTGTAACCGATCACAGAGTGAGCCTGTCCACAGACTCTGTTGATCGGCTCCCATTCAAAAATGAATCAGTCTTGGATCACCAGCTACCAAGCACCTGATGCTGATGTAACCCATTGATTTTTCTATGGATGTGGGATCCCTTGAAGACTGCATATGCTGAGTGACTATTCTATTATGCTGAGTGACTATCCTATTCCTCCTCAATTTTCATGATGATAGCTTCTAAGAATATTTTCGGTTCAGGGCACCGACACCACTACCTAATGCCCAATTTTTCTGCCCCTGTTTAACAGGGGTGCGTAATTACAATTTTTGATCAAATATTTAACAGCAGGGCTCGTTCCTGCGCTCAACAAGAGTATCTGTGAGGGGTTGCAGTGTTGTGGCACCACCACCACTGCCTAAGGCTCAATTTTTCTGCCCCTGTTTAACAGGGGCGCGTAATTACAATTTTTGATCTAATATTTCACAGTAGAGCCTGTTCCTGTGCTCCACAAAAGTATCTGTGAGGCTTTACAGTGTTGTGTCACCACCACCGTCTAAGGCCCAATTTTTCTGCCTCTGTTTAACAGGTACATGTAATTACAATTCTTGATATAATATTTCACAGCAGGGCCCGTTCCAGCGCCCACCAAGAGTAACTGTGAGGGCTTACAGTGTTCTGGTACCACCAACACCTAAGGCCCAAATTTTCCACAGAGAGTATAGGGCAGGCCATATAGTATATACAGGCGGTCCCCTATTTTCAAACATCCGACTTACAAATGACTCCTACTTACAAACGGAGGGAGTCAACAGGAAATGAGAGGAAATCTACCCCTAGGAAGGGAAATTCTCTCCTGTAAGAGTTAATATGGGGAAAAGGTGATGCTTTATCACCAATCCTTGTTTCTCTAATAACCCAAAATTTTCAAATTCCAATTGTCATTGGGACAGAAAGTGAGGTGAAACCTTCTGAACAAAGGCACAGACAGCAAAACAAATGTTACAGGGATGATAATAACCCTTCCCTATGTTATCCAAAAAGCTTAGAAATAGATTTTTTTTGGGTGGAGCTACACTTACAAAATGTACCTGTTCCAAATTACAAACAGATTCAACTTACCAACAAACCTACAGTCCCTGTCTTGTTTTTAACCCAGGGACCGCCTGTATACTGCTGCTGTTCAGAGTATATAGGGCCTGGGGGCCCCACGCATTTTTTTTTTAAATTTGGGTGTGGGTTTCCCCTAATATCAATACCAGACCCAAAGGGACTTATAATGGGCTGGGAGGGGGGGCAACATTACATTACAGCCGCAAGCAGTTTTAAATTACTGTATTTTTTGGCGTATAACACTCACTTTTTCACCATGAAAATCGGGTGCAAATAGTGCGTGCGTGTTATACGCCAATACTTCAGTTTTAGCTGCCTCGGAGGGGACAGGGAGGAGGGGCACGACGAGCACCGTCAGATTACATACAGTGAAAATCTCCTGTTTACTTGGCGGCCTCTGTAATAGGAACTCCCGTCTCCTGGGCCGCCATTGGACCACTGTTCTGTCTATCATAGGAGATTCTCACTGTATGTAATACATACAGTGAGAATCTTCTGTTTACTTGGCGGCCTCTGTAATAGGAACTCCCGTCTCCTGGGCCGCCATTGGACCACTGTTCTGTCTATCATAGGAGATTCTCACTGTATGTAATCTGGCGCTTGTCCCGCCCCCCCTCCCTGTCCCCTCTGGGCTGCAGATGGGCATCGATCAGGCTGCACTGATGGCAACGGTGAGGCTGCATTGATGACACTTGTGAGGCTGCAAATGGGCACTGACCCTTATTTTACTTCAAAGTTCCTTATTTAAAATTTAAGTTTTTTTTCCTGAAACTCTTAAAATGAATGTGCATGTTATACGCCTGTGCGTGTTATACGCTGATAAATACGGTACCTTTATCCCTTTAGAAAGGTCATTTTGTGAAGGGACTGTTCTAAACAAGGGAAAAATTTGCCACTAAAACAGGCATACTATAGACACCCCCCAGGCACGATATTTAAAGGAATATTTCACTTTTATTGTTTCACTTTAAGCATCATTAAAATCACTGCTCCCGAAAAAACGGCCATTTTAAAAACTTTTTTTGCACTGATTCATGTCCACTGGGGCAGGACCCGGGTCCACAAACACTTTTTATGACAATAACTTGCATATTAGCCTTTAAAATTAGCACTTTTGATTTTTCACGTTCGAGTCCCATAGACTTTAACGGGGTTTGCGTGTTCGCACTAATTTTTGGTCTGTTCGCATGTTCTGCTGCAAACCGAACTGGGAGGGGATGTTCGGCTCATCCCTAATCTTGAAACAGCCACACCATGTGTTTTCAGAGTCCTGTATTTCACCTAAAGTTATTTGTGGATTTTTCTTTGCATCCCAAAGAATTTTACTGGAAGTTGTGGCTGAAATTTTTGTCGGTCTACCTGACCGTGGTTTGGTTTCAACAGAACTCCTCATTTCCACTTCTTGATTAGAGTTTGAACAATGATGATTTGCATTCTCAATTCATTGGATATCTTTTTATATCCCTTTCCTGTTTTATACAGTTCAACTACCTTTTCCCGCAGATCCTTTGACAATTCTTTTGCTTTCCCCATGACTCAGAATCCAGAAACGTCAGTGCAGCACTGGATGAAAGGGTCTGTCAGGAGTCCAGAAACTCATTGACCTTTTATATACACACACTAAATACAAGCAAACAGATCACAGGTGAGGATGGTTACCTTTAATAGCCATTCAAACCCCTTTGTGTCAACTTGTGTGCATGTTATCAGGCCAAAATCACCAGGGTATGTAAACTTTTGATCAGGGTCATTTGGGTAGTTTCTGTTGTCATTATGATTTAAAAAGAGTAAACACAGTTGGTTGATAATAAATGGCTTCAGTCAAACACTAACCATGAGTGAAAAAAAAGTTTGTGTTATCATAAATTCTGCCAGGGTATGCCAGGGTATGTAAATTTATGAGCACAACTGTATATCTTGAGCATTACCAAAAATCGAATTTGCGTCCCAAGAACATCAGGATACTAATTGTCCTACTAATTAAGAAATTGCTAAGGTCATTAAATACAAATGGAAATCTAATCTACAAACGTGTAGCTTGCATGTGATAAGTTTACTGAATATGGGAGGGATGAGTTAAAGTGGAGTTCCACTCCTAAATTTATTTTAGCATTTTTCAGCTGCATTAAAAACGATTAATAACATTTGGAAAAAAAATTTTTTTTTTACTCACCTCTTAATGCCTGTTGCTAGGGGGTCCTTTGTAACCTGCCTCATTACTCACCTCGGCTCCTTATGTCACTTCCCTCTGCACCGGAAGGGAGATCAGCTCTGCCCCCTCCCTCTAGGCAATCATCTGGGACACATCACAGGTCCCAGATGATTGTCACGGCGCGTGGTGCGGCTCGCACATGCGCAGTGGGTGCCCGGCTGTGAAGCCACAGCCGGGCGGCCACAATTACAATGCCAGCGCCGCATCACTGGACCCTGGGACAGGTAAGTGTCCAATTATTAAAAGTCAGCAGCTGCAGTATTTGTAGCTGCTGACTTTTATTTATTTTTTTTTAAGCGGGACTCCGCTTTAAAGAGGTAGTAAGCTCTTGACAAAAAAGAAAAGAAAAGTTTCTTCCTGCAAGGCAATATCATAATCTGCTTGTATGCCCTGCATACTAGCACATTATGAAAGACTTACCTTGAAACTAACATAAGAAGGACAAGCAGCGCCAGCTCTAAGTACAGCAATGAGTTAAATTTTTTTTAATGAAAAGCAATGCACTTACTGGAAACAGGGTAAAAGCAGGCACATCTTTGATCAAGTCAGATTTGGCGACAGGATCCAAATGTGAGCCTCCGGATGGTGTTGCAGGATCCTTCCCGGCGGCGCCGGTGGTCTCCGGTGTCCTGGGCTTGAAGCTGCAGAGCACACGAGGAGGACGTCAATTGGAGGGTTCCAGGTCGCGGTTCGGAGCATGCATGCTCATGCCTGATGAAGGAGCAAGCATGCTCCGAACATGTGCACGTCACAGCATGATCACACCGCGACCTGGAACCCTCAAATTGACGTCCTCCTTGTGTGCTCTGAAGCTTCAAGCCCGGGACACCGGAGTCCACTGGCACTGCCGAGAAGGATCCTGCAACGCCATCTGAAGGCTTACGTTTGGACCCTGCCGCCGAATCGGACTTTATCAAAGATGTGCCTGCTTTTATCCTGTTTCCAGTAAGTGCATTACTTTTCATTAAAAAAATGTTAACTCATTGCTGTACTTAGATCTGGCGCTGCTTGTCCTTCTTATGTTTTTTGCCAGAGGTTCTTCTACCCTTCAGCATGCTGCCTTCTCAGTGCCAGCTACACCCCCTGTGGTAAACTACCCAGGCTATGGACCCCCTACCAAACATATCCCTTTCAGAAGTCCTCCCTATACCAGTTCTAATTTACTATTGACTTTCTGATTTTCCACTTTTCTGGATTTTTGGACTACATGTTCAGGTTTTAGACAATTTCTACCCCTCTCCCATCCCACGGATGACACAACCTTGTATGGTTAAAATACCTTAGCGCAACAATTTTGTGTTTTTCCCCTTGAAACTAATGGGCTGCTGTGGCTTGAATGACCAAGCCAGCGATGATGTCACTCCAGCGCTTGCATGCGGGAGTCCTGGGCACAGCACAGCTCTGTCATCACCGGTTGCTCCTCACGAGAATATCTCCTAAACGATGCACATTTAGGAGATATTTAAAGCCAGACATCTCAAGTCTCCTGCAAGGTGTGGGAGCCTCCTGCATTTCGGGGGCAGTTCCCGGACACCTGCAAGTGCTGCCACGATATCCCAGCTATGGGGCTGATCCTGGATGGACCCCTGGTTCACAGCCGGGGATGATCGGTTCAGCAGGGGGGACAGCTGTGAACAGCGATCTCCCTGTATAGCTGACATCTGCTTCTCCTCTCCCTCCCGTGGTTATGGCTAAAAAGCTATACAGGGAGATCGGTGATTACAGCTGTCCCTCCTGCTGCACCGATCATCCCCGACTGTTCCCTGTGTGTTCCTCCTCTAGCCTTCTCCTTCTCCCCCCCTTCTTCTCCAGCTCCCTGTCCTTCTCCACCAAACTCCCTCGTCCCCCACAGCCGGCTTCCCTCCTCTCCCGCCAGCTGTGGGGATCGTTCAGGATGGCGAGCAGAGGAAGGGACTGGTCATTTACTGGCCCCTTCCTTTTCTGTATTGGACACAGTGACCGAGATCGCTCCTGTGTCATGTGAAAACCGAGCATAGTAACCTGTGTGTTACTCTGCTCAGTTTATGAATGGACAGGAGCCTCTGTCTTCTGTCCATTCATCTTCAATGCTGAGAAGAGGACTGGGTAATCTGTGTCCTCAGCCTCTTTCTCTGTATCAAAGGGGAGATGTCACGTTCTATTTAGATGCCTGATATCTTACCAAAGCCCCCCCCCCCCCAAACAGGGTTGATTACAAAAAAATGCAAAAAATATAAAAAAATGAAATTGTAAGCAAAAATTATAAAAAATGTAATTATAAAAAAAACTATAAAAAATAAAACTACTGACACCACCCTCTTGCCTTTCAAACACTTTCCACTGCCCCAACCCCCTCCCCCCAAAAAACATTTAAAAAAAATTATTGAAAAAAAACAATATGTAAATATAAAAACTACTGACACCATTACCACCACATTACCTTCCCCAGAAGCACTGTGAAAAAAAATATAAAAAAAAAAACTCTCAAGAAAATAATAAACAACAAAATTGTAAAAAATAATAGAGAAAATAATAACAACAAAAAACTACTGACACACTGCTCTACTGACTCTGTCCACTACCCCCACCCCTAATCATTGTGAAAAAACAAAACTAAAAACAAAATTGTAAGAAATAATTAAAAAAATAAAATTGTAAAAAAATAATAAAAATAAAGAAATACTGACACCGTCCACTGCCCTAGTGACACCATCCTGCACATACTACTTACCGCTGTACACTTCTCACATGCACATTATACCCACCTACATACACTCCGCTCTCCTCTCTTGCACATACTACCACCGCCATATACTCCGCACTGTATAGTCCCTATTTAACATATTACTACATTCTGCCCTATGTAAGTCATCTCAGACTCTATAAAACCACACCCCATTTAAGCCACGCTCAATATGTAGCATGGTTTAAACCACACCCACCTCCCTGAAATTAGTTTACCACCTCCCTGAAATTAGTTTTAGCAGGTTGAGATGTCTGATAAGCTTACCTGTAGGTAAAAATCAAAATGCAGAGTTTACAATCGCTTTAAAATTCATTCACAAATTTTAGCTATAGAGGCCAAAATCAATACACTAGGTGACCAAGAAGCTAGCAATTTGAAAACGTAACAACTATTGAATATTTAAAATATTGAAAAAGAAGAATATTGAATAGAGAGATCATTGCAAACAAAGAAGATACATTTCAAAAGCGATCCACAGGCTTATTGCGATAATACGGCATACAGATTGGGGATAAAAATAAATTCTAAGTCACTCCAAATGAACTGGACTACATAGACTTTACTAACATGGACACTTAGGGGTTATTTTTAGACATTTAGTACATTCTCACTGACTTTAAATAGATCCCAGAAAAAAAAATCCCCCAGAACAAAAGATACAACACAAGGGGGTCAAACACACTCTAACTCATAAGCACATGGACATACTAGTACTAGTTTTTACCCCCTAAAATATCACAAATGTTTTTTTCTGTTTTATCCATGGGTTTTTTTTGGTTTTTTTTGGCACTTTTTTTTTCTCACAGCAATTTGGAATAGTGAATCTGCTCGAAGGGGAAAAGAATGCCCATTATGGACCAGAATGGGTAATCACAAAGGGGGAGGGATAAAGGGGTTGGGTTAGAGTATATAGTGAGGGATGGTTAGGGTAGAACTCGGAAGACATAATTCTCCCTAGATCCTGTCCCTTAAATTATCACATCACATTTTTATGACTTCATTTTGCCACATCAGAGGACTCAATGGGGTGGTGGGAAGTGATGAAGGGGGAGGATGAGGGGATTGGGGGAGGGTGAGGGGAGCATAGACCAGGTGGAGAAGTCGGGTAACCCCCTAGATCTGTCTGGGGGGGAGATCTGCAGAAGTTTTTGCATTCAGAAACAGGGTGTCTCCGCCTCTCATGCTATCTCTTGCCTCCTTCTGGCCGAAAAATCTCATTATACTTGGTAATTATAAGGTTCAAGGAGATTTACCTTTTATATATACTGTATGTAGGTATTGTATATATGTTATGTCCTGTCTGAGATCTCAATGTCTTTTGTAATTTAGGATGTATTTTATGATGATGTACTGTGTTTTGTAATCCTTTGTTAAATGAATAAAAATAACCTAAACACAAACTATGAATACTATCCCCAGTGGCTAAGAGTCACAATGTGGTGGTATTTTTTCACAATTTTGGTTCTGGTTGGCCTTCTTCTTCATCACTGAGAAAACACAACACAGCACCTGCACCAATAACCTTACTGGATTCACCTTTTTTTAGGCCTTACCCCACACATCCCCAATCATCCTCCCTTGACCCCAGTGAGAGAACAACATTTAACTCAAAAGAAAATAGATCAATACATAAAACCTAAAGCCTAATGCCACTTTTGTGGGAAAAAATGTAAAAAAGAAAATATACAATATACAATTGCTACAGGAGTCATATTTGTAAAAGAATGTTATTAAAAGTTACCTTTTCTTTTCAATCTACAGCAGCTGTGAGTGTTCCTGTTGGGTAGCTTCACCCTTTCTTTTCATTCTGGTTACCATTAGCACTAATGCCGCGTACACATGGGCGGACTTTTCGACCGGACTGGTCCGACAGACTTTCCAGCGGACTTTCGACCGGACTTTTGACGGACTTCCGATGGACTTTTTAACGAACAGACTTGCCTACACACGATCACACCAAAGTCCGACGGATTTGTACGTGATGACGTACACCGGACTAAAATAAGGAAGTTGATAGCCAGTAGCCAATAGCTGCCCTAGCATCGGTTTTTGTCCGTCGGACTAGCATACAGACGAGCGGATTTCTGGGTCGGGTGGAGTTACGACGTAAAGATTTGAAGCATGTTTCAAATCTAAAGTCCGTCAGATTTGCGACTGGAAAAGTCTGCTGAAGGTCCGGTGAAGCCCACACACGATCTGATTGTCTGCCGGATTTGGTCCGTTCGTCAGGCCAGTCCGGTCAAAAAGTCTGACCGTGTGTACGCTGCATAAGAGTGAGCTGAAGTCTAACTTTTTACATTTCCCATCACTTTTTGTCTCAGTGACAATTAAAGATGATCTAAGGTGCACCTGAACCCAGCTGTCACATGATAGTAGGCCACTGGCCCAATTGATGTGCCTGGGGAATTCCCCACCCAGCAGCCACACATAGCAATGGGGTGAGGATGCTGGTAACACCAGCTCACTCATTCTACTTCTACAAAGGGACAGGGATGTGGCCATATCAGTTGGCCAAATATGGCTGGGTGGCCATATTAGGTCAATGATGTCAATTTGTTACTTGCACCTGTGGAAAAGGAAATTTACTGAACGCAGCTGATAGTTTTAATGGCTTGCTATCATGTGACAACTTCCAGAGGGTTCAAGCCAAACTGTCTTTTGGCTGAAACTTAGCTCTTCCTTAAGTTGGTTGTAAAGCCTCAAGATGTTTCAGCTTATGGCAGTCTGTGCATAAAGGTGAAATCCCTTCTGCAGCTCCCTAGACCCCCCCTTTTTTTTCTTACCTGAGCCCGATCCAATCCAGTGATGGGCATGAACGCAGAGGCTACAGCCACTGTCTCACTCCTCATTGGACAGATTAATAGCAGCAGGAGTCATTGTCAATCAAATCCAGTGACACGGGAGTGGGGGCAGAGCCGAGTCCCGCTGTCTGTGTCAATTAACATAGCAGTGGGACTCGGCAGCAAGCCCGTACAGGTGCCCCCAGTGAAAGCGGCTTTCTGTACACTCAGTGAAGAGGAGGGGCCTGGAATGTGGATGGGGCACTTCAGAAGAAGAGGATTGGGGCTGCCCTGTGTTAAATGATTGCATAGAGCAGGTAAGTATAGGCATTTTTGTTATTTTTAGTGAAAAAAACAAGGGTTTACAACCCGTTTAATTATCACTGAGACAAAAGGCGATGGGAAAATGTTAAAGTTTTCAACAGAAAATATTTGAAGTTAAATTTTCCAAAGGGGACACTTATTCTGGTGATGACTATCTAAAAGGGAAATTCTCCTCACTTTATTACTTCTTGTTGCTACTCTGGGACCAGAAGTAAATAATTGACACAGGTTTTAATGCTTCCTTGCTCTATTGAAAACTAAAAACACAATTTTTTGGATTTATATACACTACAATGGCCAATTAAAGGTTATTCTTTCAAAAATCAAAGAGCAAGTCTATCTTAATTATACCCATGCTTTTTAGTGATTGAGTTTTAATGATTAGGTCTACACAAACCTGAGATTTCTAAAATCAAAGAGCAAATACAGTTAACATCAGTTTTATGCAACACCTAACATTTTATTGTGGCAAGATAAAATTTTTGTTTATTTTCTCTACGTTTTCCTTTAGGTGAATTTCTGAATCATGAGAATGATATTCCTGCACACCATCGTCTTGTTGTGGATCCTCTGTGGGGTTTCCGCTCAGTGTAAGAACTGTTGTTCCTGACTGTTTGTTTAGAACTTTATATGCTTTATATTAGGCTAACATTAAAATTGTAATTATAATTATCCTGTATAAGTCATGTATAAATGATGGCAAAAAGATAGATAGATAGATAGATAGATAGATAGATAGATAGATAGATAGATAGATAGATAGATAGATAGATAGATAGATAGATAGATAGATAGATAGATAGATAGATAGATAGATAGATAGATAGATAGATAGATAGATAGATGGATGCATACATGCATACATACATACAGTAGATCTGAGGTTGACCTATCTATAGATCTATATCTATTGTATATATAGATACCAATTAATCATAGATATGAGGTAAATTATAGGTAGACAGAAAGAAAGGTAAATGCTTAGATACATTATTATTATTTTTTATTATACAGGATTTATATAGAGCCAAC
Source organism: Lithobates clamitans (assembly GCA_037952925.1). Lineage (NCBI taxonomy): Eukaryota > Metazoa > Chordata > Amphibia > Anura > Ranidae > Lithobates > Lithobates clamitans. Next base: position 240,983 of record JBBGZY010001644.1, on the reverse strand, counting down.
AGTTTGTACAGCTCTTTACAATAAAAGGGAGACAATACAGCAACAATACACTTTAATACAAGAGGGTTAGGCGGGCCCTGCTCCTGGGAGCTTACAAGCTAATAGGGAGGGGGTGGTGGAATAAAAGGTAATAACTGTGAGTGATGAACTGATGGGAGAAATAAAATATTTAGTTATTAGCGGAGGATAGTTTGCATGAAATTTGGAAACAAGGTTGTTGATGTAGCTCAGGGCAGAGTTGTAAATGGCTTTGTATGTTATTGTTAATGTTTTGAATTTTATTCATTGGGCAATGGTAAGCCAGTATAGGGATTGGCATAGAGGTGTGGTGGACACTGAAAGGTTAGTAAGGTGAGTGAGTCTGGCCGCAGCATTCATGATAGACTGAAGAGGGGATAGCCTGTGAAGAGGTAGGCCAATGAGGAGGGAGTTACAATAGTCCAGGCAAGAGATAACAAGGGAGTGAATAAGTTGCTTAGTAATTTCAAGCATTTAAAAAGGGACGTATTTTGATGATGTTAAGGAGGTGAAATCTACAAGATTTGGACATTGATTGGATTTGGGGCTCAAAAGACAGCTCAGAGTCCAGGATTACACCTAGCACCCTGGCATGAGGGGAGGGACTGATGGATGTATTTTTGATTTAGATAGGGAAGTCAGGGGCGGGGGCATGGGCAGGAGGGAATGTTATGAGATCAGTTTTAGAAAAATTGAGTTTGAGGAAGTGGTGTGACATCCATGCTGATATATCAGTTAGTAAGTTAGTAATGCGAGAGGAGACTGATGGAGTGAGGTGAGGAGTAGAGAGATAGATTTGGGTGTCATCAGCATAGAGATGATACTGAAAGCCATGGGGGCTTATCAAGTGACCAAGGGAGGAGGTGTAGATGGAGAGGAGGAGGGGTCTGAGGACAGAACATTGGGGGGACTCCTACAGAAAGACAGAAAGATGAAGTGGAGAGGAGGAGACAGAGTTATACATAACACTGAAGGAGCGCTGTGATAGGTAGGGGGAGAACCAGGAGAGAGCAGTGTCTTGAAGGCAAAGAGAGTGGATTTTTTTGAGGAGGAGGGGATTGTCAACAGTATCAAAGGCTGCAGGGAGGTCTAGTACTATGAGTATGGAGTAGTTGCCATTGGTTTTAGCAGTTAGTAAATCATTAATGAGTTTAAGTAGGTCAGTTACAGTTACACTCTGTTACTAATGTTTCACAGGTTGAAATCTGTGTCTGCAGTATTGCTAATGCTTGGACTGATAACAGTTGATACTGAGCCCATTCCTATTAACGCACGGCCCGGCCCTGCAGACTGGGCTCACTGTGTATTGATGCTTGCTTGTGGTATGATCCTTGGCGGTACATGTGTCTAAGGTAGGTTTAACCTGCTAGTGCTAATTGTCAGATGACTATTAACTTGCAGAAATAAGGAAAAAATCTTGCGAGCCACAATAATCCAGTACCTTAGTAGAGAACCAACTGAATAAATACCCGGCTGCAGACGCAGATCACGTATTCATGACCGTGCGATAGAATGTTAACAAAGAATGCGTTGCGCCTAGGGATATAACTAAATATCTATACTCCTTAGTGATAACATGTGAATCAAAATAATAATAAAGTAAAGTGCAATCTAAAGAAAATATGGATCTAAAATCACTTTCTGTATAAACCACGTTTATTATTATTTTGATTCACATGTTATCACTAAGGAGTATAGATATTTAGTTATATCTCTAGACTATTAACTTGCACTGCTTACCTGTAATTACATTAAATCTACAGTATGAATGACTGTTATGTGTTTATTTCTATGTGTTTACTGTACATGCTGATCTTGGTGCTAAAATAAAAGTCAGGATCTGCTTAGTCGCATTTCCGTAGTACTTACCTGTAGCAATATGTAAATTGCTTGTGTTAATTGTGGTACCCCCACAGAGAGATATGTGGCTTTGTAATGGCAATTATGGCAAATACTCCCAGGCATGGCTCCAGGCTTTCAGCTCATCTGTGAACCAGTAGCAATCGGCTTTCCTAGAGACCAGCAACTTTAACTAAGGTGAGGGCAGGTATCCTAATAGAGTGCACATTATGGGCATAATGAGTGTAATCTATCCAGCACTCAACACCAACACCAGTCAACCTGCTTCTGTAACAAGGGACAGATCCTCTTCAGCCCTGAAGGTACTACTATGGAGTTCACTGCCAGAAGAGGCAGATCAAGAGATCTTTACAGTAATCATAGTGGTCTGGTGGTAACTGGTGTGTCGGCCAAAATGCAAAACAAAGTTGCAGGCCAGAAGCAGTGACAAATGGACAGAGACTGAGAAGGCCTACAGTCATTAATGTTTCCATACCAAGCCTAATCAAACAACTGTGTTTATTTAAAGCAACCTCTACCTCAGAAGCATTTGACCAGGGAGTCTTTATCAGACTGGCCAGAGGAGTCAACCTTAGCTTGCTTCTGGGAAATTGCTATGACAAGTTGGCATATTAGAAGCAAAAGGGGATACTTTAACCCCGTCCAAACTGACTGTGTGGAGCTCAGGTACTGAGCTATTCGAACAAAGTCATCTAAAGGGTACCTCTGCCTCAAAAGCAGACGGCCAAACAGGCTTCATTAGATTAACCAAAGGTGCCATTCTTCCAAAAGAAGACACAATATCCTTTGCAGAGACCCTGGGACAGAAAATAGAGCCAGAGATGAAGAAGGTTCATACTACTGTTAAATAGTGTTTTGTGACCTGCGACTGAGATCACTTCGGTAGCCAGACTGTCAGGACCCCAGACAGGATGAAAGCAGAGCTCTGATCAGTGATAAACTCTCTATGATGGTAGATCCTAGATTGAAAATGGAGTAGTCAATAATGCAGTTCAGCCACTGCGGATACAAGACTGTATGCTGTTTCTCCAGTAATCATTGTGGTCAGTGAACCCTTATGGCTCATCCCACAAGTAAACACATGCCGCTTTAAGTCAGAGTGGTGACTGTTCAAGTCGGATTGGGTGATATCTAAAAGGAGGATTAATCCCTTATGTTAATCGCAAATGACCAGAGGATAGCCAAAAGGCAAAGTAAAGAAGAGTGAATGACAGGCTAAACCTGGGAGAACTATAGCGAAGAATAAAGAATCAATAATCATCTTTATTTGCCTAAACCCAAGCTGCCCAGTAGGGTCAGCTGACAGTTATATGTAAATTTGAGCTTAGGATCCGTGGGTCCTGTGCATTAAGGAAACCAATGGAATTTTTTATTCCTCTCTGCCAATTCATTGCATCCCCTCCATAACGCATTAGAGCACAAGGGTTGTGACTACATGGTTGTTAGTCAAAAGTAGGGATGAGCCAAACACCCCCCTGTTCGGTTCGCACCAGAACTTGCAAACAGGCAAAAAATGTGTTCGAACACGTGAACACCGTTAAAGTCTATGGGACACGAACATGAATAATCAAAAGTGCAAATTTTAAAGGCTTATATGCAAGTTATTGTCATAAAAAGTGTTTTGGGACCCGGGTCCTGCCCCAGGGGACATGGATCAATGCAAAAAAAAGTTTTAAAAACGGCCCTTTTTTCGGGAACAGTGATTTTAATAATGCTTAAAGTGAAACAATAAAAGTGTAATATTCCTTTAAATTTCGTACCTGGGGGGTGTCCATAGTATGCCTGTAAAGGGGCACATGTTTCCCGTGTTTAGAACAGTCTGACAGCAAAATGACATTTCAAAGGAAAAAAAGTCATTTAAAACTACTCGCGGCTATTAATGAATTGCCGGTCCAACAATACACATAAAAGTTCATTGATTAAAAACGGCATGGGAATTTCCCACAGGGAAACCCCAAACCAAATTTAAAAAAAAAATTAACGTGGGGGGTCCCCCTAAATTCCATGCCAGGCCCTTCAGGTCTGGTATGGATATTAAGGGGAACCCCGCGCCAAAATAAAAAAAATGGCGTTGGGTCCCCCCAAAAATCCATACCAGTCCCTTATTCGAGCACGCAACCTGGCAGGCCGCAGGAAAAGAGGGGGGGACGTGAGAGCGCCCCCCCTCCTGAACCTTACCAGGTCACATGCCCTCAACATTGGGAGGGTGCTTTGGGGTAGCCCCCCCAAACACCTTGTCCCCATGTTGATAGGGACAAGGGCCTCATCCCCACAACCCTCGCCCGGTGGTTGTGGGGGTCTGCGGGCGGGGGTCTTATCGGAATCTGGAAGCCCCCTTTAACAAGGGGACCCCCAGATCCCGGCCCTCCCCCCTGTGTGAAATGGTAAGGGGATACCCCTACCATTTCACAAAAAACTATCAAAAATGTTAAAAATGACAAGAGACAGTTTTTGACAATTCCTTTATCTAAATGCTTCTTCTTTCTTCTATCTTCTTTCGGTTTCTTCCTCCATCTTCTTCTTCTGGTTCTTCTGGTTCTTCCTCCCGTGTTCTCTTCCGGCATCTTCCTCCGCAGCGTCTTCTTCCCTTCACCTCCTCGGGCCACTCCGCATCCATGATGGCATGGAGGGAGGCTCCCGATGTGTGACGGTTCTTAAATAATGGGGGGTGGGCTGAGCCACCCAGTGACTCCGCCCCCCTCTGACACATGGGGACTTGATGGGGACTTCCCTGTGGCATTCCCCATGATGTCAGAGGGGGCAGGGGTCACCCGTTACGTAACCCCGCCCCTTCTGACGTCACGGGGAATGCCACAGGGAAGTCCCCGTCAAGTCCCCGTGCGTCAGAGGGGGGCGGGGTCACCGGGGGCTTTGCCCCCGTTATTTAAGAACCGTCACACAGCGGGAGCCTCCCTCCATGCCATCATGGATGCAGAGCGGCCCGAGGAGAAGAAGGGAAGAAGACGCTGTGGAGTAGGATGCTGGACGAGAACACCAGAGGAAGAACCAGAAGAACAGAAGAACCAGAAGAACCAGAAGAAGAAGATGGAGGAAGAAACCGAAGGAAGATAGAAGATAGAAGAAGGGAGATAGAAGAAAGAAGATAGAAGAAAGAAGAAGCATTTAAATAAAGGAATTGTCAAAAACTGTCTCGTTATTTTTAACATTTTGACAATTCTTTGTAAAATGGTAGGGGTACTTTTGTACCCTCTTACCATTTCACACAGGGCGGAGGGCCGGTATCTGGGGGTCCCCTTGTTAAAGGGGGCTTCCAGATTCCGATAAGCCCCCCGCCCGCACACCCCCACAACCACTGGGCAAGGTTTGTGGGGATGAGGCCCTTGTCCCCATCAACATGGGGACAAGGTGTTTTGGGGGGTTACCTCAAAGCACCCTCCCAATGTTGAGGGCATGTGGCCTGGTATGGTTCAGGAGGGGGGGGCGCTCTCTCATCCCCCCTCTTTTCCTGCGGCCTGCCAGGTTGCGTGCTCGGATAAGGGTCTGGTATGGATTTTTGGGGGGACCCCACGCCATTTTTTAAAAAAATTTTGGCACGGGGTTCCCCTTAAAATCCATACCAGACCTGAAGGGCATGGGGTTCCCCTGTGGGGAATTCCCATGCCGTTTTTATCAATGAACTTTTATGTGTATTGTCGGACCGGAAATTCATTAATAGCCGCGAGTAGTTTTAAATGACTTTTTTTCCTTTGAAATGTCATTTTGCTGTCAGACTGTTCTAAACACGAGAAACATGTGCCCCTTTACAGGCATACTATAGACACCCCCCAGGTACGAAATTTAAAGGAATATTACACTTTTATTGTTTCACTTTAAGCATTATTAACATCACTGCTCCTGAAAAAATGGCCATTTTTAAAACTTTTTTTGCATTGATCCTTGTCCCCTGGGGCAGGACCCAGGTCCCCAAACACTTTTTATGACAATACCATGCATATAAGCCTTTAAAATTAGCACTTTTGATTTCTTCCATAGACTTTTAAAGGGTGTTCTGCGGCTTTCGAATTTGCCGCGAACACCACAAATTGTTTGCTGTTCGGCGAACTGGCGTACAGCCGATGTTGAGTTGAACATGAGTTAGACTCGAACTCGAAGCTCATCCCTAGTCAAACGTAAGACTTGAATAACAAGCAAAAGGATGAGGCCATTGTTGTAATTAATCTCTCTAGCTGTCAGTAAGGCTTGACCGCCACAAATCATACCCCATGATTTTCAAGGAGTATCATTTATAGCGGTGCAACTCCAAGTTGCAGCGACTTCAAAGTAGTCCCTACACTATTTTTGATCCCACTGTGATGTACTTGGGGCCATGGACATCAAGAATACACAGGCATCGATTCAAGTCGCATAGATATCGCAGTAAAATCGCACTAATTTTAGGTCGCAATAGTGGAAACCTAGGCAAAGACTGTAGATGGTCTTTAGACCTAGCAAGTTGCATAATCGCATTGTTGCATAATGGGTGAGGTTGAGGATAGACACAAGTCAATCAAGTCCAACCTATGTGTGTGATTTTATGTCGGTATTACCTTGTATACCCTGTATGTTGTGATCGTTCACAAGTGTGTGTTTGAGTGTGTGTGTATACTGTATACACACTTTGAGATGCCCATGTTTCGGCAAGTACCTTCGCTTGACCTTCGCTTGGCCGTTAGAATTCACTACGAGTTCATCGGGCAGACTGGCGCAAAGTCTTCCAGGTTCTGGGAAAAGAGTCTTAGTACAGACTCTGATCAAGTTGGGAGGAGCCATCATCTAGAGACCAACTAGTCTCATTACAACAATGACCTACCGGGAAGTAGTTCTGAATCTCTGAAAAAATACAATAAAGTTACCATTGGAGAGAGCAACAGTAGAATTATCTCACTTGAACAAATAGCTCTTTTCCATTGGTTGCATCCCACAGTCGCAAGAGGGATAAAGTAGCCTGTAGTAACCCATGTGGTCCGAAGGGCCCAAGGGAAGGTTGACAACTCTATTAACTGGTTTTGTAGTAAGAAAAGACTTACTTCCTGCACCAGGAACAATGACTCCACAGAGGAGACAAGTCCCCTTTTGGGGAGGTAGCTAAGCTAACTAATCTTTCAGCGTATCAGCTATTAGGCATACCAATCATCACAAGTTGGCGGATATTCATGCCGATGGAGGACAGGGTGTCCAAAAGTCAGAATTGCATTGGTCGCAGACTGAAGTCTTTCCGAAATGCAACAAAAAAGAGCCTCAAATGTTTAAAATCACGTGATACTCGGCAGAATCAGCTTACAAGAAATGTTGCAAGTTGTCAAGACAACTCGTTTCATAGGGTGTCCCCTCCTTTAGGTCTGCACTGTGCTGTCTTGGGAGCCCTTATGTAATATCATTACCAGGTTGTTAACCCGTTCATTGCTAGCTGATGGACTTTCCACAAGAAACACATGGCTAATGTTTAAAAAGCAACTTGATTGTTATTCATAGTACACATTCTGTTCTATTAACCCCTTATTTCTCTCCAAAAAGGGTACTTAGAAATAAAATAGTTTATGTGATTTAAAAAATAAATAAAATAGATGGAAAAAACCTTATGATCGGTATTTCGAGAGGTTTTAGGGTTATTATATAAAACTCTATATGTAAAGGATATATAAAATCAATACGTATATTCTATGAGTGTTCTATATATATTCTTTAAACATATTTTTTTCAAGAATATACTTGTTGAAAATATAGTTTTTCTAAAAACATATTAAAACTTCAAAAAGTTTTCCTGACGATAAAACAAAATCTGTCCATGTATTTTGGACTGAACTGCTTAGAATAATCCGCACACTAGTATTAAGGGTCCCTGGTGTAACATTGCCCATGCCAACCCATGTACAATTTAGTTATTTTTTGTTTGGGTTATGTTCTGGATGTACAACAATCTCTGCACACTCCATATGTGTAATATGCATGCCCCCATGGGATGGTGAGTATTCTCTTATATGTGTGTGTGCATGTATAACTGAAAGCCTGTTGCTAAATGTATGTGTATGTAACAAACATAAAAAAGCAAACATAAGAAAAACTTCAGTTTGTATACTGTAAAGTGACCAAGATATGGACATATGTGTGCACCCACACGCACAAATCATTGATCTGCATGCCTGCACCCACCTATGTACATACCTGTGGTGCGCACAGTAAACAACCAACTGTAGACAATTTCACTGGATAATCTCTGGGGGAAAGGGGGGGGGGACAAAACCAGTAATCAGATAATAGTACTAATCTCCAATTCTCCATTGAGCCCTCCTGGACTCATGGCATTTAAAGTGAAGATCAAGAAGGTCTCTCTATGGCATAGTTTGGAATATCTCTCCCATTCTGGCAAATGCATAGAGCTTCTATCCTGAACAATTCCAGATCACTAGTGTTTTCATTATGGTGAACGCTAAAGTTGCGTGGTACACTGTGTTGTGTGATGCCATTTTCAATGAACCTCCTGTGTTCATTGAACCTTGTTCGCATAGTACAGATAGTACGGCCCACATAATATAGGCCACATGGGCACCTCAATCCATAAACAACATATTAGGAGCCACTTGTGATAAACTGGTTTATGTTGTAGATTTTCCTGTTATTGTCCTTAAACTCTTTTTGGTCATGCTTTATAAATGCACAAGTCTTACAGTTGGATTTTTTGCAAATCCCACAGATGTCAAACAGGTAAGGAATGGGTTATGACTAAGGTCTCATAGGCTGAAACGCGGCAACTGATTTTATCTGCGTTTGTACACTGTAGCTTTTCGATAAAATTAAGATTCTTTAAGAGCAATAACCGGTGTGTGGATCATCGTTCCTATAAGGAATGTTCCCTGTCTTGGGTGGTGACTCCTTTAACTTGCTGGGTGCTATGCAATTTTTATTATTCCTAGCCCTTCTAAACAAAGTATTAGGTCTTTTGGGTAAGATGTTAGTTAGGACCGGATCTTGCAATAAGATGGGCCAATATTTTTGGAGAGTATTTTTAATTTGCCAGTATTGGTTATTATAGTTTGTAATATACTTTGTAGGGAAATCTCGACTTTTTATGGGAATGTGGGTTATCCTATCACTACGGTATTTGTCAAGATACCTATTGGAGACATCACCAATATGCTCTTCTTTATAGCCTTTTTCTATACATTTTCCCTTGTGTCATATAATCAGTTATATTCGTGAAATTCCTACCCAGTCTACGGAACAGACTGTAAGGTATATTACGTTTCCAACTGAATAGATGGCAACTTTTGTAATGTAAGTAGGAATTGCCAGAAGTTTCCTTAAAGTGGGTCTTGGAGATAAATTTAATCTGCTGAATTCTTCCCTGACTCATAGCCAAAAGGAAGGACCCTAATCTGATGAACAGCCACATATTAACCAGAACAGTGTTAAACTATGGGTGTTGACCCAAATTGGATTATGTGTTTTGAATGGGCCACCACTTGACTTTGTGTGCAAGCATGAAATCATTGGCAAGTAATAGCACACTGACTATGAATGGCAGCACAGGTACTGTAAGTATGATGAGCTAGAAAATGTCTACTACTAAAAGAAAATACAACAACATCTCCATAGTGATAAAAGCTATTAAGAATACCCCTTGTGCTTCTGCACTATATCTCCTGTATCATCTCTCTATTACTGTTTATACATTAAGTAATATGGTGCTCTACTTTCATATTGTCTAACAGATCGGAATGTTGCCCTTCAAGGTCGAGCAACTCAGTCCACAATTATAAACAATGTCAAATTTGGCTTCCTGTCAGCAGCAATAAATGCAATAGATGGGAACCAGGATCCGTCATTTGCCCATGGTTCCTGCTCACATACAGATGAACAACTGTCTCCTTGGTGGAGGGTGGACCTCCTGAAACCATACAAAATTGCCTACATCAAAGTTACTAACAGAAACAGTTATGGTTATAGAATAAATGGTGCTGAAATTCTCATTGGAAACTCTCTGAGTGACAATGGAAACCATAATCCCAGGTAAGGATGATGTTTGCATATTATTCCCCTTTAACATCTTCAGCTCTCATTTCTTTTTTTTTTTTTTTTTAATATTTTTATTGGTTTTTGTAACAGAAGTGACAAGGAAAGATATAGACAAAGGAGAGCATAGCACAAGGATAATTCAAATATAGTACAGTATATTGTTGCGGACGCAGCCGCTGTTCTTGTGAGTAAAAAAGGCAAGTTATGACATATAAACCGTAGTAGTAGATCATTTAGTTAGAGTAAATTTTCCGTAAAGCTTTAAAGAGTCTATACATTTGAACTATTGTTACTAAGTCTTAGAACTCTAGTTTTATATGTTATCAAGGATGGTGGTTGCTATAGGGTGGGTGGGGGTGGGGGTGGGAGCGTGAATTATCTAGTCATGAGAAGCACCCATTAAAGTTTGTTTTAAAGTTAGGTTTGCGTGACTATAGCCGTAGGTAGGTGTTTGTAGAGAGGATCTGTAGGGGATGGGTTGGGAAAGTAGTAGAAAGTGGATTATAGCGATTATTGTCAGCAGAAGGTATAACGTTGGTGAGTTTTGTCATGAGTTTGAGGGTGTTCGGATTTGTCGGTCGCGGAAAGAAAAATGAGAGGGACAGAGTTTTTCCAGGGTGAGGAAGATATGCGTTATTTTAAGCAGCGTTGCAATGTCTATACAGTTTTTATGTGAAGTATTGTTTGTATTCATCAGTGGTGGTAAAGTGTATCCAGCATGTCCATGTTTTGATGAACTTAGGTTGTGTTTCTTTGGCCTGGTGTATGAGGTCCTCCATGGCCATCGTTTTTTGTATGCGTGTAAACCATTCTGCAATGGATGGTTGATCTGTTGAGTGCCATTTGAGGGGGATGCATAGCTTGGCGGCGTTCACCATGTGCATGGCCAGAGATCGTAGGTATGTCGACAGTGGCAATTTGGAGTGATGGAGTAGGAATGATGCAGGATTGAAGTCTAACGTGTATGTCGTTATTTGGTTGATCAGTTTGTGTACTTCTTTCCAGAAGGGTTGAATTTTTGTACAGGACCACCAAACATGTAAGAACGATCCAATCTCAGTTTTACATCTCCAACATGTTTGGGTGATTGACGAGTCAATATGATGCAGCGTCAGCGGTGTCCTGTACCATCTTGAAAGTATTTTAAAGGCGTTTTCCTGTACTTGCACATTAATGGATCCTTTGTGGGTCAAGGTATATATTTTCTCCCAGTCTGCATCAGTAAGGTGCATCGAGAGGTTCTGTTCCCATTGTCTGGTGGTCCAGTGTTTTGTAGGTGTGCGGGATGTGAATAGGAGTGCATATGTCTGGGATATCAGGTGTTTTTGTGGTTCCTCGCTGGAGCATAGGTGTTCGAATGTGGTGGTCTGTCTGGACCAGTCTGGTCTGGGTTTAGGTTTGTTAAAGAAGTGTCTCAGTTGGACGTAAGTCCAGAATGGGAAGGATCTCATGTTCATTTTTGATGCAAGCGCTGTTTGGGATAAGAGATGATTTCCTTTGAAAAAGTGCTCTGCTCGTACAGTAGGGTGGGGCCAATGGTCAGCTAAGAAGGTGGGGTGCATCCCTGGTGAAAAATCTGGGTTCATCCTCAGTTTGGTTAGTGGGCCATTAAGTGAAGAGATTTTGTAGAGGTTACAGGTAGTGTGGAAGGAGGTCAGCGTGGGTTTAATTAGTGGGTGGTTTTTGCATTCAGGGGGGATATTAGAGTTAGTGATCCAGGGGAGGTGAGACAATGGAAGGCCTGAGAATGATTGCTCTATGTGGATCCAGTCTTTAAGTGTGGGGTGTATGTTCCAATCTATAATTCTTGTAAGATGGCATGCTTGTTGGTATTTGCGTAAATCAGGAAGACCTATACCCCCTAAAAGTTTGGGGGCGGTTAGTCTCATGTAGCTTAGTCTCGGGAGCAGTTTGGCCCATATGAATGATGTACAGGCCTGTTGATAGGTTAAGAAAAAAGTTTTCGGAAGTTTAATGGGGATAGTTTGCAAAATATATAAAAGTCTGGGCAAAACATTCATTTTGATTATTGCGGCTCTACCGAACCAAGAAAATAGTCCTGTGGACCATTTTTTAAGGTCCAATTGTATTTTTTGTAAAATTGCCGCATGGTTAAGGGTGTATAAGTTATTCAAGGAGGTCGGTAAGAGAATACCTAGATATGGGATTGCTGTAGCGTTCCACGAGAACGGGAAATTGATTTGGCATTGTTGACAAATTTCTGGGGCGAGGGTGATGTTTAGGGCTGTCGATTTCGAGTAATTTATTTGGAGGTTAGAAAGGGTATGAAAATTTTTAAAGTCTGCAAGGAGGCTAGGTATTGTCGCGAGGGGGTCAGTAAGAAAGAGGAGTATGTCGTCCGCGAAAGCAGCTACTTTATAAATGCGTCGTTTGATGGTAATCCCCTTAATGTCTTGGTTGGCTCTCAGGCGTCTTAGGAAGGGTTCTAGGGTAAGAATAAAAATTAGAGGGGAGAGCGGGCATCCCCGGCGGGTTCCATTCGACACGGAGAAGGCGTCCGACAGGTGGTTGTTTACATGGACCTTGGCAGTAGGGTTAGAGTAAAGGGCCGATATGAAATTGAGCATCGTTGGGGGAAGACCTATCATCCGTAGAGTCTCTAACATATAGTCCCAGGCCACCCTGTCAAACGCCTTCTCCGCGTCAAGGGAGAGCATAAATCCGCTTGAACGGCTAGATGTGAGCCAATGGTGTATATTAAGAGCTTTTAGAGTGTTATCTCTCGCCTCTCTTCCCGGGACAAAGCCAACTTGGTCCAGATCTACAAGTTGGGGCAATAGTGGTAATATACGATTCGCTAAGGTTTTCGCATACCATTTTAAGTCCACATTGAGAAGCGAGATGGGTCTGTAATTGGTAACAAGGGAGGGGTCTTTGTCTGGTTTTGGAATTACAGCTATGTGGGCAGTTAGAAGGTCTCGAGGCGGTGTCGTAGGGGTTGCGAAGGAGTTGAAGGCTTTTAGGAAAAAGGGGGTGAGCTTTTCTGCGTAAGTTTTATAGTATCCGACTGTCAGGCCATCGGGGCCGGGGCTCTTACCTTATTTTAGTTGTTTCAAGGCTAGGTCTATTTCTTCTCTGGTTAGAGGGGAGGCCAGATCTTGGGCTACGGAGGTCGAGATAGGGGTAGGGCCATATTGTCGCAGAAAATCTACTATCATTTCTGTTCGTTTGTTTTTGTCAAGGGATGAATTAGATGGGTGAAGGTTATATAATTTACTATGATATTGGACAAACTGTTTTGCAATGTCTGGGGTTTTGGTAAATTTGCATCCTGCTGGATCAGTGATGGAGTGAATCGTTGTGAGAGCTTTTGTTGCTTGTAAAGCCCGAGCTAGCATTTTACTGGCTTTGTCGCCATATTCATAAAACGTTTTTTTGGAGAGAATATATTTGCGTCGAATTTGGTAGTTTAAGATATCCAGAAGATCTTTTCTAGCTTGAATCAGTTCAGTCATAGTGGAGAGGGCTTGGGATTGTTTGTGAGCAGTTTCTAGCCTATGGATTTTGTTGGTGAGGTCTATATATTGTTTTTTGCGTATTCGATTGCGTTTAGCCGCCGCCGCGATTAGCGTTCCTCTGATTACACATTTGTGTGTTTCCCAGATGGTAAGTGGCGATTAGGGATGAGCTTCGAGTTCAAGTCGAACTCATGTTCTACTCGAACATTGGCTGTTCGCAAGTTCGCCGAACAGCGAACAATTTGGGGTGTTCGCGGCAAATTCGAATGCCGCGGAACACCCTTTAAAAGTCTATGGGAGAAATCAAAAGTGCTAATTTTAAAGGCTTATATGCAAGTTATTGTCATAAAAAGTGTTTGGGGACCCGGGTCCTGCCCCAGGGGACATGGATCAATGCAAAAAAAAGTTTTAAAAACGGACGTTTTTTCAGGAGCAGTGATTTTATTAATGCTTAAAGTCAAACAATAAAAGTGTAATATCCCTTTAAATTTCGTACCTGGGGGGTGTCTATAGTATGCCTGTAAAGGGGCGCATGTTTCCTGTGTTTAGAACAGTCTGACAGCAAAATGACATTTGGAAGGAAAAAACTCATTTAAAACTACCCGCGGCTATTGCATTGCCGACAATACACATAGAAGTTCATTGATAAAAACGGCATGGGAATTCCCCACAGGGGAACCCCGAACCAAAAAAAAAAAAAAAAATGATGTGGGGGTCCCCCTAAATTCCATACAAGGCCCTTCAGGTCTGGTATGGATTTTAAGGGGAACCCCGCGCCAAAAAAAAAAAAAAAAACGGCGTGGGGTCCCCCTGAAAAAACAAAACCAGACCCTTATCCGAGCACGCAACCTGGCAGGCCGCAGGAAAAGAGGGGGGGACGAGAGTGCGGCCCCCCCCCCTCCTGAACCGTACCAGGCCACATGCCCTCAACATTGGGAGGGTGCTTTGGGGTAGCCCCCCAAAACACCTTGTCCCCATGTTGATGAGGACAAAGGCCTCATCCTCACAACCGTGGCCGGTGGTTGTGGGGGTCTGCGGGCGGGGGGCTTATCGGAATCTGGAAGCCCCCTTTAACAAGGGGACCCCCAGATCCCGGCCCCCCCCCCTGTGTGAAATGGTAAGGGGGTACTTACCCCTACCATTTCACTAAAAAACTGTCAAAAATGTTAAAAATGACAAGAGACAGTTTTTGACAATTCCTTTATTTAAATGCTTCTTCTTTCTTCCTTCATCTTCTTCTTCTTCTGGTTCTTCTGGCTCTTCTGGTTCTTCCTCCGGCGTTCTCGTCCAGCATCTTCTCCGCGGCGTCTTCTATCTTCTTCTCCTCGGGCCGCTCCGCACCCATGGCATGAGGGGAGGCTCCCGCTCTTCTCTTCATCTTCTTCTCTTCTTCATCTTCTTCTTCATCTTCTTCTTCATCTTCTTCTTCTCTTCTTCATGTCTTCTCCGGTGCGCTCCGCAGCCATGCTGTGGCATGGAGGGAGGCTCCCGCTGTGTGACGGCGTCTCTTCGTCTGACGGTTCTTAAATAACGGGGGGCGGGGCCACCCGGTGACCCCGCCCCCCTCTGACGCACGGTGACATGACGGGACTTCCCTGTGGCATTCCCCGTGACGTCACAGGGAAGTCCCGTCAAGTCACCGTGCGTCAGAGGGGGGCGGGGTCACTGGGTGGCCCCGCCCCCCGTTATTTAAGAACCGTCAGACGAAGAGACGCCGTCACACAGCGGGAGCCTCCCTCCATGCCACAGCATGGCTGCGGAGCGGCCCGGAGAAGACATGAAGAAGAGAAGAAGAAGATGAAGAAGAAGATGAAGAAGAGAAGAAGATGAAGAGAAGAGCGGGAGCCTCCCCTCATGCCATGGGTGCGGAGCGGACCGAGGAGAAGAAGATAGAAGACGCCGCGGAGAAGATGCTGGACGAGAACGCCGGAGGAAGAACCAGAAGAACCAGAAGAAGAAGAAGATGAAGGAAGAAAGAAGAAGCATTTAAATAAAGGAATTGTCAAAAACTGTCTCTTGTCATTTTTAACATTTTTGACAGTTTTTTAGTGAAATGGTAGGGGTAAGTACCCCCTTACCATTTCACACAGGGGGGGGCCGGGATCTGGGGGTCCCCTTGTTAAAGGGGGCTTCCAGATTCCGATAAGCCCCCCGCCCGCAGACCCCCACAACCACCGGCCACGGTTGTGAGGATGAGGCCCTTGTCCTCATCAACATGGGGACAAGGTGTTTTGGGGGGCTACCCCAAAGCACCCTCCCAATGTTGAGGGCATGTGGCCTGGTACGGTTCAGGAGGGGGGGGCGCACTCTTGTCCCCCCTCTTTTCCTGCGGCCTGCCAGGTTGCGTGCTCGGATAAGGGTCTGGTATGGATTTTTAGGGGGACCCCACGCCGTTTTTTTTTTTTTTTTTGGCGCGGGGTTCCCCTTAAAATCCATACCAGACCTGAAGGGTCTGGTATGGAATTTAGGGGGAACCCCACGTCAATTTTTTTTTTAAATTTTGGCTGGGGTTCCCCTTAATATCCATACTAGACCTGAAGGGCCTTGTATGGAATTTAGGGGGACTCCCACATCATTTTTTTTTTTTAATTTTGGTTCGGGGTTGCCCTGTGGGGAATTCCCATGCCGTTTTTATCAATGAACTTCTATGTGTATTGTCGGCAATGCAATAGCCGCGGTAGTTTTAAATGTGTTTTTTCCTTCAAAATGTCATTTTGCTGTCAGACTGTTCTAAACACGGGAAACATGCGCCCCTTTACAGGCATACTATAGACACCCCCCAGGTATGAAATTTAAAGGGATATTACACTTTTATTGTTTGACTTTAAGCATTATTAAAATCACTGCTCCTGAAAAAACGTCCGTTTTTAAAACTTTTTTTTGCATTGATTCATGTCCCCTGGGGCAGGACCCAGGTCCCCAAACACTTTTATTGACAATAACTTGCATATTAGCCTTTAAAATTAGCACTTTTGATTATTCATGTTCGTGTCCCATAGACTTTAACGGTGTTCGCGTGTTCGAACGAATTTTTTTCCTGTTCGCATGTTCTGGTGCGAACCGAACAGGGGGGTGTTCGGCTCATCCCTAGTGGGGATGTGTCAGTCGAAACATTCTCTTGAAAGAAATGTTGGAGGTTAGATTCGACCTCAGCCTTGATGGAGGGGTCAGTCAGTAATGATGGATCCAATTTCCATGTTTGTGAGCGGGGTGTCGTGTTTGGGATTTTAAGTGTTAGAGAGGTGGGGTGATGATCGGATATAAGCATGGGATCAATTGAAGTGTGATGGATTAGAGATAAATCTTTTTGTGTTAAAAAGATGTAGTCTATCCTTGAATATCTGTCGTGGGGAGCGGAATAAAATGTGAAGTCTTGGGTTCAGGGTGCGCCAGGAGTCATGCAGTAATAGCTGACTGAGTAACGATTTAATCGTTTTAAGGGCCGAGTATGGGAGTGAGGAAAAGCCGGTAGATGTGTCTTGGGTAGGGTTAAGTGGAGCATTGAAGTCTCCTCCCAGGATGAGGATTCCTTCTTGGAAGGTTGTGAGTGCATTCGTAATTTTCCTAAAGAAAGGTACCTGACCGCGGTTGGGGGCGTATATATTAGCTAATGTGAGCGTTCTGTTGAGAAGGGATCCTTTGATAAATATGTATCTGCCTTCCACATCTATTAAAGAGTCTGTGATTTGAATGGGGCAGGATTTAGCAATGAGTATTGAGACACCTTTCGTTTTGTGTAACGGGTTGGTAGCATGAAATACCGTGGGATATCGGTGATTTTGTAGCTTTGGCGTAGAATTAGATCGAAAGTGAGTTTCTTGAAGGAAAATAATATCCGCTTTGTTGCGGTGCATTGTGAGGAGTAGTTTGGAACGTTTCTCAGGCGTATTGAGGCCTTTTACGTTCAGTGAGATCAGTTTAAGTTTGGTGCTGTGCTTGATGCTGGACGGATTCGTCATTGTATAGATGTGTGGATGTATTTAGGATGATAGTATGCGCTGCTTTGGTGGGGGTGGTGAGTTGGGTTGAAGGGTGCGTGCTTGTGGGCAAGGTGGGTCGGGGAACAGGGGTAGGGGGGGGTTAACAATACCGGTAATGAATGTGATCTCAATCACTTAATTCAGTGACTAGGATCACAAAAATTTACTAACCGGATAGGATCAGTGGTGTGTGTGGGTTCGGTTATAGGAGATGCTAGATAAGATATGTGTAACCACTGTGCGGGGGTTGGTCTATCAATCGAGAGATGTACTACAGTAGGAGGGAGAATCTGTCAGTGGGGTCCAGCTCACCAACAGTCTTATGTTATTTATACGGTGGAACCTGGGGGACAAGTATGTAGTGTTCCTGTTGGGGAACTTGGCAGAGTGAAGTCATATGGGTGATAGGATGGCCGACAATTTGAAATGGCGAGAAAGTCAGTTGAGTAACAGTATTAGTAGTTAGCTATACCTTAGAACGAGTGGGAGGAATTGATTATGTGGGTGATGGTTACTGGTAGTGTCAGATCAGTGAGGTGGGAAGGCATAAAAGAGGGGAAACCTTAATAAACATTGTTACATAAGTATATTAACAATAATTACTGGATTAGTGGTCTATACAGTATAAAAAGTTAAAGGCTAAGTAAACAGGTTAGCATAACATGTGTGATAACGATCAGTCATAGAAATATATCAGTGTTTGTATAAAGTGGTTAGTTGTTGAAAATTAATAGAACATAACCTGTGTGTGGTGGGCATAGATATGTGTAGTTAACCCAGGCAAATACAACATTGCAGGAGCAGTGCAGATCACGAATTTTATGTACGTGTAGATTCGTGGGGGAAGTATGAGTATTGATGAGTATGAGAGTAAGTGTATTCTTATAGTGTGTTTTAGTGTAATAACAGAAGTGGTGATGTAGATTAAATGTAATGTTAGTCTTGTTAGTTTTGGTATGTGAAGATGAATGAGGGCATATATTGTGTAGGAATGTAGAGAGGATGTGCTCAAAGCCAGTAGGTGGTAGTAGAGAGCTGAAGTTCGAAAATTCCTTCAGTTTGAGAGAGGTGGGTTAGATCTTGGGAATGTGAAAGAAATCGTCAGCTCAAGTGTTGTCAGTGTGTGTTGCTATGTATCAGTGTCTACCCTATACAGAAGGCAGAGATCACTTAAGTCGTTCACCTTAAACCTGTTATCTATAAGACTGAACAACGTACTCTGCGGGATGTAGTCAGTTTATAGAGGGTGTGCGGACATCGAGCCCGGCGAGGCATATAAGAGGTAGTCTATTGGTTGAGCGTGTACACTCATGGCAATGATTGTATGGGGAATAGGAGGAGCAATTCCTAAAGATAGAACGGTCTGCTGTGGGGAGCGGTACCTATAGCGTGACTTCTGCATCCGATGCAGTTCGGCAGTCTATGGGTTGAAGGGCTGTGAGAATTGAAAAGTGAAGGAATACGTACGTGTTGTGTTGTAGGGGGGGGAGGTAGAGTCAGTGTGCAAGTGGGAAGGGGAAGCACAAATAGGCAGCCAAGCGTAACAGTGTGTTTTCCGTAGAATGTTGATGGGCGTAGTACAGTGCGGTGATAAGTTACCGGAGACATGTTAATCATTAAACAGAAAGCAAATTGAATAAATCTTGAGTGAGGAAGGATTGCAGGTATATGTGGCAAACCCAGGTATAAACAGCAGAGCCAGGGGGAATCACTTCCCTGAAGTAACGTAAGTGTGAGCATATAGGTGAGTAACGGACTGCAATAATTATATTAATAATATTAATAAGCGTTGTACCCCGTTGTATTCAGTGCGAGGGTGAGCGTTGGTCGTGCATAATTTAATTATTGTTGATCTCTGCTATAGTGATATATGAGGTAAAATGAGGGTGTAAGGCTTAGTGAATCACAGATATCCCTGACTCAGGGTCAGTAGGTGGCAGTAGAGGGCCAAACTGCAGGGAGTGGATTGTGGCTCAAGGAATTAGGTAGTGTGAGGGAGAATAAATTGGTATAAGGATTGTGTAAAAGATATGGCTCTGATATGTTGTCAGCGTGTGGTGCATCACGACAGTGTCTTCCCGGAATGGGAGGCAGTAATCACTTAAATCTTATAACTTCTAACAATAAACCTTAACAGTTAACATGTTACCCTTCAGAACTGTCACAGGGTACTCAGGGTCCGTATGCATTGAGTCTGGTGGTACATACACTGTAGGTCCCGGTGCCGATGTAAAGCATCGGTGTAGACAAACATCTGTGAAGAAAGCATGGAATGTTTTCCACGGGAGTGGAACAGGTTGTTGAGTAGAACGGTGACTGCAGCGTAGATCGTTTGGTTGGTCCGGGCCGGTGTTCTGTCAAGTGGGGGAACGGCAGGGAGAAGTTGAAGGTGTCCATAGTCAGTTGCAGGGGTAATCATCAGAGGCACTCATTGTGTAAGTGGGAGTGATCTCTGCGGTCATGAAGATCGGGTCTCGGGCGATACTGTAGACGTGATCAGAGGAGGCGGTGGTTCCACCGGGGTACGTTGTTGAGTGTGGGAGAGGTAGTCGAGACATGTCCAGGCACATGTAGAAAGGAGAAGGTGGTAGAAGTGGATCAGGGGCCGTCAGCGGTGTCGTCTGGTGAAGAATTCAAGAGCATGGAGGTAAGTTAACGGTCCCGGCGAGCTCTGCGAGGCAAAGGCGCTGTCATGGGGCTAGGAGGTGGTTGACGGGGTCCCACTGAGGAATAGTGTCTGATGGGTGAGGGTGATCTGCGTCTGCGGAAGCTGGTATTGTGTGCATCCATCGGTTCTTCTTCTGGAGGGTGACGGGTGTGGGGTAGGATGTTGAATTCCTCATACCAGTTTGGGACCGACACAAGCGGGATATCCAGGGTGCGGCAGAATCCATCAAGGTCTTCTGGAACTCTCAGTAAGGCTGAGCGGCCTTGGTGGGAGGCAGAGAGGCCGGACGGGAACTTCCATCGGTAGCGGATTCCAGTGTTCCGCAGAACATCTAGTAGAGGCCGGAGGTCTCTGCGATGTCGCAGTGTGATCGCTGAGAGATCTTGATAGATGTGTATATGGCATCCGTCATATTCCAGCTGCGGTTTTTCTCGTGTTTTCTTGAGGATTTCTTCTTTGATTATATAATCATTTATAAAGCAGATGACATCTCGTGGGGGGTCTGTGTCTCTGCCTCTGGGACGGAGCGCTCTGTGGATACGTTCCATAGCCACCGGAGTGAGACGGGGCCTATCGAGGAGTTGGTTGAAGAGGCCCGTGACAGCTTGAAGGAGTTGGTCTTGGTCCACGGATTCGGGTAGGCCTCTCACTCTAAGATTATGTCTGCGACCTCGATTGTCGAGATCTTCAACATGACATTGAAGATCTCTAAGTTGCATGGTGTGGGAGTTCACTTTGTAGTGAATTGCTTTTGTTGCTGAGCCTTGTAGTGCTACATCATCTTCGACGCGTTGCATTCTCCCTGAGATAGCCTGTAGTTCATGGCGCAAGTCTGAGATGGCCGAAAACAGAGTGTCCTTAATGTCCGCCGCCACAGCCTGGAGATCCCTCAGACTCTGTTGGCGGAGAGAAGTGCCGTCGTTCTCCATATGTGATGTGTGAGGATCGGTTGGAGTGAGGAGAATTCCTGTTAGTTCCTGAGAGGGAGTTGAGGCGGGAAGAGGAGCCGCCCTGTTAGGCCTCTGGGTGCGGAAGATCTCCGGTATAGTGTGGTTTGTGCGGCCGGTAGGTTCCCTCGGGGAGCGGGATCGTGACTGCGAGCTTCCGCGGGAGGAAGTTCCCATAGTGGGTAGTGAAAAAATTCGCAGGTTCCCAGGTTAAGCTGAAGAAAAGACTGTGGTGAGTGGGAGCCGAGGGATTAAGCAGCCATCTTCTCTCAAGGCAAACCACGCCCCCCCTCATTTCTATATACTGTACACCTTATGGACCAGAGCAGTTTTTGCATTTCTGATATGGGGCTTTGATAACGTTCTCCTTACTTAAAGTGGAACTTTACCCATAACAACTTAATAAAAATAATGTTTTTTATCAAGGAACATACACTCCACATTAATAATTATGCTACCAAAATGAGTGTGTGCTTCCAGCCATGGTACTGTCTCTTCTTGCTGGAGGCTGCCATTTTGCTAAAGCTGAACAGCAGTAAATCTTTAGGTTGTCAGACTATAAATTCGGCACAGTGCCTAAAAAAAGAGAGCGACTGAGCATGTGTAGAGCAGGGAGAGAGAGTGTATTACTGGATTTTAAACAGTATAGGCACTTATTTTTAATGTTTTACATGGCTATACCTACAAAAGTGGCCAGCATGAAGTGATCTAGCAGGACTTAATTTTATGACTAAAGTTCCACTTTAAAGTTGAAATCCACAAATTCAGCAACTTTGTAAAAAAGTGCAAGCACACCATGAGTTAAGTCCTAATAGCTGCCTGCCACTAGGGATGGGCGAACGGTTTGAACCAAGCATGAGTTCAGGCAGAACATTTGCTTGTTTAGCCGTTCGCTGATCACCAGAATTTTAAGGGTGTTCGCCCCGCTGAACACCCTGCAATGCACTGCATGATGCACAGTGCATTCTGAGACCTGAGTGGGCAAAGCTTTGTTTAATCAGGGTGCAGTATAAGCTGGTTGTTAAGGAGTGAGACCAGGAAGCCGGCCGCGGCGTCCTTAACAACCGATGAGTCATCAGCTGTCAATGAGTTTCCCCGTTGACAGCTAAACAAAAAAAAAAAGTGCTAGTTTAAAAAAAAAAAAAGACAGCGTGGGGTCCCCCCGAGTCCAAACCAGACCCTTTGGGTCTAGTATGGATTTTAAGGGGTACCTTGTCAACATTTAAAAAAAATGGTGTGGGCCCCCAAAAATCCATACCAGACCCTTATTCAGGCACGCAACCTGGCAGGTCAGGAAAGGGGAGAGATGGGCATGTGCCCCCCCTCCTGAATCATACCAGCCCACATGCCCTCAACATGGTGGAGTGCTCTGGGGCAGGGGGGTTCTGCCTTGTTGATGGGGACAAGGGCTCTTTCTGACAAACCTGGGCTGTGGTTGTCAGAGTATGCGGGTGGGGGCTTATCAGAATCTGGAAGCCCCCTTTCTCCGCTTCGACAGTTCTTATATAGGTAGGGGCAGGGCCACCTGGTGAAGTCACCTGATGCCCAACCTGCTTATGATGTGACAGAGCGGTGCATGATGGGGCAGTGATGTCACAAGGGGGCAGGCCACCAGGTGAAGTCACCCATTTACGTAAATGGGTGACCCCGCCCCCTCTGACAACATGGGGAAAGCCAAAGGGAAGTCCCCATGCGTCAGAGGGGTCGGGGTCACCGAGTGGCCCCGGCCTCCATTATATAAGAGCTGCCACCTGAACAGAAGCGTCACACAACGGGAGACTCCCATTGAGGCAGGTCTGAGGACGAAGCGAAGAGGAAGGTACCAGACAAGAAGACCAGAGGAAGATAGAGGAAGAAGCCGGGGAAGAACAAGATGGAGGAAGAATAAGAACACTGAAGGAAGGCCAGAAGAAGATAGAAGAAGCGGGTAAAGAAGATGACATTATTAAAGGAATTGTCAAAAAACGTCTATTGTCATTTTTTAACGTTTTTGACATTTTTTTTGTGAAATGGTAGGGGTACATTACCAATTCACACAGGGGAGACCGGGATCTGGGGGTCCCCTTGTTAAAGGGGGCTTCCAGATTCCAATACGCCCCCCGCCCGCAGACCCCCACAAAAACGGGGCAAGGGTTGTGGGGATGAGGCCCTTCTCCCTATCAACATGGGGACAAGGTGCTTTGGGGGACTACCCCAAAGCACCCTCCCAATGTTAGGGGCATGTGGCCTGGTACAGTTCAGGGGGGCACTCTCTCTCGTCCCCTCCTCTTTTCCTGTGCCCTGCCAGGTTGTGTGCTTGGATAAGGGTCTGGTATAGATTTTTGGGGGGACCCCACACCATTTTTTTAAAATTTGGCGCGGGGTTCCCCTTAATATCTCTGGTATGGATTTTGGGGGGGACCCTCACGCCATTTTTTTTTCCAATTTTGACGCGGAGTTCCCCTTAATATCCATACCAGACCTGAAGGGCCTGTTATGGAATTTGGGGGGACCTCCACACATTTTTTTTTTAATTTTGGTTCGGGGTTCCTCTGTGGGGGAATCTCATGCCGTTTTTATCAATGAACTTGCCGGACCGACAATTCATTATAGCGAGTAGGGATGAGCCGAACACCCCCCGTTTCGGTTCGCACCAGAACCCGCGAACGGACCGAAAGTTCGCACGAACGTTAGAACCCCATTGACGTCTATGGGACTCGAACGTTCGAAATCAAAAGTGCTCATTTTAAAGGCTAATTTGCATGGTATTGTCCTAAAAAGGGTTTGGGGACCCGGGTCCTACCCCAGGGGACATGTATCAATGCAAAAAAAACTTTTAAAAACGGCCGTTTTTTCGGGAGCAGTGATTTTAATGATGCTTAAAGTAAAAAAAAAAAAAGTGAAATATTCCTTTAAATATCGTACCTGGGGGGTGTCTATAGTATGCCTGTAAAGTGACGCGTGTTTCCCATGTTTAGAACAGTCCCTGCACCAAATGTCATTTTTAAAGGAAAAAATCTCATTTAAAACTGCTTGCGGGTTTAATGTCATGTCGGGTCATGGCAATATGGATGAAAATCAGTGAGACAAACGGCATGGGTACCCCCCAGTCCATTACCAGGCCCTTTGGGTCTTGTATGGATATTAAGGGGAACCCCGCACCCAAATTAAAATAAGGAAAGGTGTGGGGCCACCAGGCCCTATATACTCTGAACAGCAGTATACAGGCGGTGCAAACAAGACAGGGACTGTAGGTTTGTTGTTAAGTAGAATCTGTTTGTAATTTTGAACGGGTACATTTTTAACGTGTTTAGCTCCAGCCAAAAAATCTTTTTTAAGCTTTTTGGAAAACATAGGGAAGGGTTATCAGCCCTGTGACATTTATTTTGCTGTCTTTCCTCCTCTTCAGAAGATTTCACCTCACTTTTTTGTCCCAATGAAAAATGTTTTTTGAAAATTTGGGTTTTTTTGTGGAACAAGGATTGGAAAGCATAAGTGGAAAGGAGAAATTGTTTTCCCATATTAACTCTTACAGGAGAGAATTTCCCTTCCTAGGGGTAGATTTCATCTCACTTCCTGTTGTCTCCTTCCGTTTGTAAGTTAGATGTTTGAAAGTAGGGTCCTGCCCTATATACTCAGCAGAAATTTGGGCCTTAGGTGTTGCTGTGGCCACAACACTGTAAGCCCTCACAGGGCCCTGCTGTGAAATATTAGATCAAGAATTGTAATTACATGCCCCTGTTGAACAGGAGCTGAAAAATTAGGCCTTAGGCACTGGTGCTGGTGCCACAACACTGCAACCCCTCACAGACACTCTAGTTGGAACGCAGGAACGACCCCTGCTGCAAAGTATTGCTTCAAAAATTGTAATTACACGCCCCTGTTAGACAGGGGCAGAAAAATTGGGCCTTAGGCACTGGTGCTGGTGCCACAACACTGCAACCCATCACAGACACTCTAGTTGGAACGCAGGAACGAGCCCTGCTGCAAAGTATTGCATCAAAAATTGTAATTACACGCCCCTGTTAGACAGGGGCAGAAAAATTGGGCCTTAGGCACTGGTGCTGGTACCACAACACTGCAACCCCTCACAGACACTCTAGTTGGAATGCAGGAACGAGCCCTGCTGCAAAGTATTACATCAAAAATTGTAATTACACGCCCCTGTTAAACAGGGGCTGAAAAATTGTGCCTTAGGCACTGGTGGTGGCGCCCAGAACCAAAAATGTTCTTACAAGCTATCAGCGTGATGATTGAGGAGGAAGAGGATAATTACTCAGGGATAGTCACTCAGCATCAGCATAGGCAGTCTTTGAAGGGATCTGAGATTTCAAAAAAAATTATTCGGTTACATCTGCATCAGGTGCTTGGTAGCTGGTGGTGATCCAAGACTGATTCATTTTTATGAAGGTCAGCCGATCGACCGAGTCGGTGGACAGACGCACCCTGTGATCGGTTACCACACCTCCAGCAGCACTGAATGTGCGTTCCGAAAGAACGCTGGATGCAGGACAGGCCAGTAGCTCAATTGCATACTGTGCAAGCTCTGGCCAGTGATCCATCCTCAAGACCCAGTAACCCAGAGGATTTTCGGTGGGAAAGGTGTCCAAGTCTGATCTTGCCCCTAGGTATTCCTGCACCATGTAAAACAGACGCTGGCGATGGTTGCTGGAACCGATCATACCTTGGGGCTGCGGACCAAAAAATTGTCTGAACGCATCGGTCAGACGGCCACCTTCTCCACCGCTCCTTCTTTGACTGACCGAAGCCTCAGCAACACGTTGTCCAGAAACAGGAGTTTGTAACCTCCCAGTCTCTGGGAACGCGTTGCACAGACCTTTCTGCAAGGCCTCCCGAAGATGTTTCATCCTCTGCTCCCTCTGCGATGGCAAGATAAGGTCCGCAACCTTACCCTTGTAACGTGGATCAAGGAGGGTTGCCAGCCAGTATTGGTCCTTCTCCTTGATACCACGAATACGAGGATCCTTACGCAGGCTTTGCAGGATCAGGGAGGCCATGCAGCGTAGGTTTGCTGAGGCATTCGGTCCGGAGTCCTCTGGGTCACTAAGGACAACAACGTCCGCAGCCACCTCCTCCCAGCCACGTACAAGTCCATGTGTTCCTTGGGACTGATCCCTTAAAGACTGCTGCTGATGCTGAGTGCCAGGCTCCACCTCCATACTGACACAATCTTCCTCCTCCTCCTCCTCCTCCTCGTCCTCTTCCTGTGTGATCGGCGGGCACGCAGGAACACTGTCTGGATAAAGGGGGCCTTGAGAGCTAAGGAATTCCTCCTCTTCCTGCCTCTGTTCTGCCTCAAGTGCCCTGTCCATTATTCCACGCAGCGTGTGCTCCAACAGGTGGACAAGGGGGACAGTGTCACTGATGCATGCACTGTCACTGCTCACCATCCTCGTGGCCTCCTCAAATGGTGACAGGACAGTGCATGCATCCCTGATCATGGCCCACTGGCGTGGGGAAAAAAAACCAAGCTCCCCTGACCCTGTCCTGGTGCCATAGTCGCACAGGTACTCATTGATGGCCCTCTGCTGCGTGTGCAGCCGCTGCAGCATGGCCAACGTTGAGTTCCACCTGGTGGGCATGTCACAGATTAGGCGGTTCTTGGACAGGTTAAACTCCTTTTGGAGGTCCGTCAGCCGAGCACTGGCATTATATGACCGGCGGAAATGCACACAGACTTTCCTGGCCTGCCTCAGGACATCCTGTAAGCCCGGGTACCTGCCCAAGAACCGCTGCACCACCAAGTTAAGGATGTGAGCCAAACAGGGCACATGGGTCATTTGTCCCTGTCGGAGGGCAGAGAGGAGGTTGGTGCCATTGTCGCAAACCACCATTCCTGCCTTAAGTTGGCGTGGCGTCAACCACCTCTGAACCTGCCCCTGCAGAGCTGACAGAACCTCTGCCCCAGTGTGGCTCCTGTCCCCCAAGCACACCAGCTCAAGCACCGCATGGCATCTTTTGGCCTGCGTACTTGCGTAGCCCCTTGAACGCCTACGGAGCACCGCTGGTTCCGAGGAAGAGGCCATGGAGGAAGAAGAAGAGGAGGGGGTGGAGGAGAGAGGTGTGTCACAATCAGCATTTTGGAGGCGTGGTGGCGGAACAACCTCCAACACTACTGCACCTTGTCCTGCATCCTTCCCAGCTGCCAGCAGAGTCACCCAATGCGCCGTGAAACTTAGGTAACGTCCCTGTCCATGCCTGCTGGACCATGAGTCAGTGGTAATATGCACCTTACCACTGACCGCCCTGTCCAGCGAGCTATGGACTTTGCCTTCCACATGCCGGTAGAGAGCCGGAATCGCCTTCCGTGAGAAAAAGTGGCGTTTGGGTACCTGCCACTGAGGAACCGCACATTCCACAAACTCACGGAAGGGGGCAGAGTCTACCAACTGAAAAGGCAGCAGTTGAAGTGCTAGCAATTTTGCCAAGCTAGCATTCAACCGCTGGGCATGTGGATGGTTGGGAGCAAACTTCTTTCGGCGGTGCAGCAGCTGGGGCAGGGAAATTTGCCTGGTACAATCTGACGTCGGTGTACCAAAAGCAGATTGCCCACAAGTACTTGGCTGTGACACACCTAATTCTACACCTTCATTCCTCTCACTGCAGGTCTCAGAGAGGACTGAAGGTCTAGTGGGGTTGGAAATCTCAGCTGATGAGGAGCAAGGAGAGATCCTCTTTGTTCTTTGGTGTGGGTCTTTTAGATACGCTTGCCAACGAACTGCATGGCAGGTCAACATATGTCTGGTCAAGCATGTGGTACCCAAGCGGGAGATGTTTTGGCCACGCGAGATACGCTTGAGACATATGTTGCAAATAGCAGCGGTGCGATCTGATGCACTCGTCTCAAAAAAGGCCCACACCAAAGAACTTTTTGAATAACGCGCAGAGACTGCAGCGCCCTGCACATGTGGAGCTTTGGGGTGTGATGCAGTCAATGTGCTGCCCTTAGGCTGGCCCCTGGAGGGCATCCTGCCTCGTTGGTGATGTGCCGCCTCCTCCTCCTCCTCCTCCTCTCTCCTATCAGGCACCCACGTTGAGTCAGTGACCTCATCATCCCCTCCCTCCTCATCACTGGAGCAAACCTGGCAGTATGCTGCAGCAGGGGGAGCATGACTGCCAGATTGCTGTCTTTCTTGGGCACCCCCTCTGTCCGTGCTCATGTTACTGCCTTCATCAAGCTCAGTATCATCATCAGAGCCTTCCAAACGCTGGGCATCCTCCTGGAGCATGTCCCCAACACTGTGGTCAAACAGTTCGAGGGAATCCTCATGAGGACATGGTGGAGCTAGGGAAGGAGTCACTGATGACATTGAGCTGAGGGAAGAGGCCGCTGCTTTGCCAGACAAAGCACCCTGGGCATGGGTGAGAGAGGATGAGGAGGATGAGGACGGCTTGGTCATCCACTCGACCAAGTCTTCCGCATGTTGCGGCTCAACACGGCCAGCTGCCGAAAAAAAGGCCAAGCGTGTCCCATGGCCACGTGCTGATGAGGATGCACCGTCTCCACGACCAGCACTAGACACAGAGCCTGCTTGCCCTCTCTTATTGGCTTGTGACTGTCTGCCTCTCCTTCTTGGCCTTCCAGACATACTAATGGCCTGTAGCTGCACTAAGCTGGGATAGAACACCTGTAATTTTCTTCAGGTAGCTTTATATACTGTAACCAGACAAGCCTGCCTGTCAGTAGGAAGATAACAGGAACGGATCTAGCTGAACACTGTGAGCAGGACGCACTGTACTAAATGTAAATAGTCTAGCTGCCTGACCGTGGTACTAATAGGATCAAATAGAACACCTGTAATTTTCTTCAGGTAGCTTTATATACTGTAACCAGACAAGCCTGCCTGTCAGTAGGAAGATAACAGGAATCTAGCTGAACACTGTGAGCAGGACGCACTGCACTAAATGTAAATAGCAGGAACGGATCTAGCTCAACACTGTGAGCAGGACGCACTGCACTAAATGTAAATGGCAGGAACGAATCTAGCTGAACACTGTGAGCAGGACGCACTGCACTAAATGTAAATAGCAGGAACGGATCTAGCTGAACACTGTGAGCAGGACGCACTGCAC
The DNA here is from genome assembly GCA_037952925.1 of Lithobates clamitans. Classification (NCBI taxonomy): domain Eukaryota; kingdom Metazoa; phylum Chordata; class Amphibia; order Anura; family Ranidae; genus Lithobates; species Lithobates clamitans. The sequence continues at coordinate 211,945 of JBBGZY010001644.1, read as the reverse complement.
TAAATGTAAATAGTCTAGAAGATAACAGGAACGGATCTAGCTGAACACTGTGAGCAGGACGCACTGCACTAAATGTAAATAGCAGGAACGGATCTAGCTGAACACTGTGAGCAGGACGCACTGCACTAAATGTAAATAGCAGGAACGGATCTAGCTGAACACTGTGAGCAGGATGCACTGCACTAAATGTACATAGTCTAGAAGATAACAGGAACGGATCTAGCTGAACACTGTGAGCAGGACGCACTGCACTAAATGTAAATAGCAGGAACGGATCTAGCTGAACACTGTGAGCAGGACGCACTGCACTAAATGTAAATAGCAGGAACGGATCTAGCTGAACACTGTGAGCAGGACGCACTGCACTAAATGTAAATGGCAGGAACGGATCTAGCTGAACACTGTGAGCAGGACGCACTGCACTAAATGTAAATAGCAGGAACAGATCTAGCTGAACACTGTGAGCAGGACGCACTGCACTAAATGTAAATAGCAGGAACGGATCTAGCTGAACACTGTGAGCAGGACGCACTGCACTAAATGTAAATAGCAGGAACGGATCTATCTGAACACTGTGAGCAGGACGCACTGCACTAAATGTAAATAGCAGGAACGGATCTAGCTGAACACTGTGAGCAGGACGCACTGCACTAAATGTAAATGGCAGGAACGGATCTAGCTTAACACTGTGAGCAGGACGCACTGCACTAAATGTAAATAGTCTAGAAGATAACAGGAACGGATCTAGCTGAACACTGTGAGCAGGACGCACTGCACTAAATGTAAATAGCAGGAACGGATCTAGCTGAACACTGTGAGCAGGACGCACTGCACTAAATGTAAATAGCAGGAACGGATCTAGCTGAACACTGTGAGCAGGATGCACTGCACTAAATGTACATAGTCTAGAAGATAACAGGAACGGATCTAGCTGAACACTGTGAGCAGGACGCACTGCACTAAATGTAAATAGCAGGAACGGATCTAGCTGAACACTGTGAGCAGGACGCACTGCACTAAATGTAAATAGCAGGAACGGATCTAGCTGAACACTGTGAGCAGGACGCACTGCACTAAATGTAAATGGCAGGAACGGATCTAGCTGAACACTGTGAGCAGGACGCACTGCACTAAATGTAAATAGCAGGAACAGATCTAGCTGAACACTGTGAGCAGGACGCACTGCACTAAATGTAAATAGCAGGAACGGATCTAGCTGAACACTGTGAGCAGGACGCACTGCACTAAATGTAAATAGCAGGAACGGATCTAGCTGAACACTGTGAGCAGGACGCACTGCACTAAATGTAAATAGCAGGAACGGATCTAGCTGAACACTGTGAGCAGGACGCACTGCACTAAATGTAAATGGCAGGAACGGATCTAGCTTAACACTGTGAGCAGGACGCACTGCACTAAATGTAAATAGCAGGAACGGATCTAGCTGAACACTGTGAGCAGGACGCACTGCACTAAATGTAAATAGTCTAGAAGATAACAGGAACGGATCTAGCTGAACACTGTGAGCAGGACGCACTGCACTAAATGTAAATAGCAGGAACGGATCTAGCTGAACACTGTGAGCAGGACGCACTGCACTAAATGTAAATAGCAGGAACGGATCTAGCTGAACACTCTGAGCAGGACGCACTGCACTAAATGTAAATAGCAGGAACGGATCTAGCTGAACACTGTGAGCAGGACGCACTGCACTAAATGTAAATAGCAGGAACGGATCTAGCTGAACACTGTGAGCAGGACGCACTGCACTAAATGTAAATAGCAGGAACGGATCTAGCTGAACACTGTGAGCAGGACGCACTGCACTAAATGTAAATTGCAGGAACGGATCTAGCTGAACACTGTGAGCAGGACGCACTGCACTAAATGTAAATGGCAGGAACGGATCTAGCTGAACACTGTGAGCAGGACGCACTGCACTAAATGTAAATGGCAGGAACGGATCTAGCTGAACACTGTGAGCAGGACGCACTGCACTAAATGTAAATAGCAGGAACGGATCTAGCTGAACACTGTGAGCAGGACGCACTGCACTAAATGTAAATAGTCTAGAAGATAACAGGAACGGATCTAGCTGAACACTGTGAGCAGGACGCACTGCACTAAATGTAAATAGCAGGAACGGATCTAGCTGAACACTGTGAGCAGGACGCACTGCACTAAATGTAAATAGCAGGAACGGATCTAGCTGAACACTGTGAGCAGGACGCACTGCACTAAATGTAAACAGCAGGAACGGATCTAGCTGAACACTGTGAGCAGGACGCACTGCACTAAATGTAAATAGCAGGAACGGATCTAGCTGAACACTGTGAGCAGGACGCACTGCACTAAATGTAAATAGCAGGAACGGATCTAGCTGAACACTGTGAGCAGGACGCACTGCACTAAATGTAAATAGCAGGAACGGATCTAGCTGAACACTGTGAGCAGGACGCACTGCACTAAATGTAAATAGCAGGAATGGATCTAGCTGAACACTGTGAGCAGGACGCACTGCACTAAATGTATATAACAGGAACGGATCTAGCTGAACACTGTGAGCAGGACGCACTGCACTAAATGTAAATAGTCTAGATAGAAGATAACAGGAACGGATCTAGCTAAACTGAATACAGTGTGTATATATATATATGCAACACCTGGGATGCATATATATACACAATACACTGTAAGTGCAGCTAACTGACTGACTGTTTTGTCTAATCTATCTAACTCAAATCAAATGACACTGTCTCTCTCTCTCTCTATCTCTTAGCACACCGGAACACACACTACACAGGGCCGCCGTGCAGGCGGCCTTATATAGTGTGGGGCGTGTACTAAATCCCCTGAGCCATAATTGGCCAAAGCCACCCTGGCTTTGGCCAATTACAGCTCTCTCTACTGACGGCGCTGTGATTGGCCAAGCATGCGGGTCATAGTGCATGCTTGGCCAATCATCAGCCAGCAATGCACTGCGATGCCGCAGTGAATTATGGGCCGTGACGCGCCACACGAATTTGGCGCGAACGGCCCATATCGTTCGCAATTCGGCGAACGGGCGAACAGCCGATGTTCGAGTCGAACATGGGTTCGACTCGAACACGAAGCTCATCCCTAATAGCGAGTAGTTTTAAATTACTTTTTTTCATTTAGAAATGTCATTTTGCTGTCAGACTGTTCTAAACACAGGAAATATGCGCCACTTTACAGGCATACTATAGACCAGGGTGTAATGAGCCCCTTTTGCTCGCTCGGTTCCACTCTCCCGACACTCCTCTGCAGCTATTGAATCAGATTGCAACGTCTGATGGTTCGGTCATCCAATGCTCCGGGATTAGAACTTCAGCTATGTGCTGTTCTAACCCAGTTGTGATAGCTCAGAACAAACACCAGGCAGGCTGCATGTAAGTTCAACCAGGAATCTATCTTTATTGACAAAATACAGGCTTTTATACACTTAAAGTGTAGGTGCAGACCTCCTGCTCATATTACTCTAACAATACAGCTGTAACCTAATTAACCTAATTAACATGAGCTAATAAACTAATCCCTTTAGACAGCCTAGATGACTCAGACATGACCGTTAGGCCAGACTGGCCGTCTTGTAGTTCAGAAAGTCCAATCAACATTATCACAATCAACAATAGACTCTTCTTCACACATTAGCAGAGTTAATTAACACAAATAACAATGGGGATCTAATGACTCTTAGATCCCATAGTAAACTTATTTACAATACACATTTTAACAGACAATAGACAGACAGGTGTTGGAATTTACATCAGCATCTCCTAACAGTATCTGTCCCAGCATTATGAATCAGCCACTATTCCAATATGGCAAATCCAGGGTCCCCAGACATACAGCTCACAAAGAGCACCGTTCCCCCAAATGCAAGGGCCCCCGATCGATCGGCAAGAGGCTAGCATACAGTCCCCTCCAAAAGTCTCTCTCCTGGCTAGGTCTGTCACACAGGGATATGCAATTAGCGGACCTCCATTATTCCTCTGCCTCTGGGTGTCATGCTTGTGGCTGTCAGAGTCTTGCTATGCCTCATGGGACTTGTAGTTCTGCAACAGCTGGAGGTCCGCTAATTGCATATCCCTGCTATAGACACCCCCCAGGTACGAAATTTAAAGGAATATTATACTTTTATTGTTTCACTTTAGGCATTATTAAAATCACTGCTCCTGAAAAATGTCCGTTTTTAAAACCTTTTTTTGCATTGATACATGTCCCCTGGGGCAGGACCCAGATCCCCAAACACTTTTTATGACAATAACTTGCATATTAACCTTTAAAATTAGCAATTTTGATTTCTCCGATAGACATTTAAAGGGTGTTCCGCGGCTTTAGAATTTGCCACGAACACCCCAATTATTCGGCGAACGGGCGAACAGCCAATGTTCGATTCGAATTCATAAACATAAAGCCCATCCCTACCTGCCACAGTGCTCTTTCCTGCCGCTGCGGAGTGACAGAGCAGTAGACACTGGGCAGGCTAGCGCATCGGGCTCTCTCCTTTTTTTTCTAAGCCTGATGCATGAACTAGCCAAAATGTCAAACTTTTTAAAAACACTGGAAGCCCCTGACTAAGAATTTCTTATTACTTTATTGGAATTTTCTATTGAACTGCAGTAAGGTACTTGCATGTTTTATAGTTAAAGTGATTGTAAAGTCTTGTTTTTCCTTTTATTTAAAAATGACAAACATGTTATACTTACCTGCTCTGTGTAGTGGTTTTGCACAGAGCAGCCCAGATCCTCCTCTTCTCGGGTCCCTCGCCATTGCTCCCGGTCCCTCCCTCCTGCCGAGTGCCCCCACAGCAAGCAGCTTTCTATGGGGGCACCCGAGCCAAGCTGCTGCACTGTGGGTCCATTCAGACATACAGCCACGGCTCCACCCTGCCCCCCCTTCACATTGGCTCACTGACCATGATTGACAGCAGCGGGAGCCAGTGACGCCCTCTGTGTGCCTCAGCCAATCAGGAGGAAGAGTCTGGACAGTCTCTCCTGCAACATCACTGAATTGAGAGGGTAAGTGTTAGGGGGCCGAGGGGGGCTGCTGAACAGTGAAGGTTTTTTATCTTATTGCATAGAATGCATTAAGATAAGAAAAAAACTTCTGCCTTTAAAACCACTTTAAGGTATCAAGGTGTATAATTCATCTCTTCATGTACTATCAAATATAAGTCAAATTGGTTCTGAAACTAAACTAAACATATGCATAGCCCTGACTTAAATGAACTAGAACTATTATATGATATCTGTCAGGGATTAGTTGTACATCTTGCCCCCCCCCCCCATGGCCACACATACACCTTGTGCATTGTCTTCCCCAATGCCCCCATACTCACATGCACTTTCTAAATCTCTGGAAGTACTCACACTCACAAGCACATTGTACACCCCCCTCCCTCCCCCAGTGCCTACACTCACTTTGTGTATCCCCTAGTGCCCATTCACAGACACCTTGTACCTCCCCCCAGTGCTCCACTTTTATATGCCTTGTACATCCCTACTTTCCCACCCAGTGCCCAGTAACGTACACTTTGTACACCCCCAAGTGCCCACACTCATACCATGTACACCCCCCAGCACTCACATATAACTTGTAAAGCCCCCCCAGTGACTGTACTCCCATGCGCCTTATACACCCCAGCCCCCCTAGTGCCCACATTCACACCCTGTACACCTCCCAGTGTCCACAATTACACCTTGTTCACCCCCCAGTGCTCACACCCACATATAACCTGTAAAGCTCCCTCCCCAGTGCCTGTACTCCCATGCGCCCTATACACCCAAGCCCCCCTAGTGTCCACATTCACACCCTGTACACCCCCAGTGCCCACACTCACACCTGGTACATCCCCTCAGTGCTCACACCCAAATATAACTTGTAAAGCCCCCCCCAGTGCCTGTACTCCCATGCACCTTATAACCCCAGCCCCCCTAGTGCCCACATTCACATCCTGTACACCCCCCTAGTGCCCACACTCACACCTTGTACATGCCCCCTGTGCTTACATCCACATACAGTATAACTTGTAAAGCCCCCGAGTGCCTTCACTCCTATGCACCTTATACACCACAGCCCCCACAGTGCCCACACTCACATACACCTTATACATCCCCCAGCCCCTGCACTCAGATATACCTTGTACATCACACCAGTGCTCACACTCCCATTCAATCACACGCTAGAGCTGGAAAGCAGCAGACGTAGTGAGTCAATCATCCCTTCTCGGCACAGTGTGTGCACCATGTGTGTCAGTGGAGTGAGTGTGCTCTGCACAGCTTTCCTCCCTGCTCTTGTGTGATAGTGCTCCAGATCCATTTTTGATCACTTACACGTATGACGGGGGAGGTAGGTGGGAGCTGGATTATGCAATGTGAAGCAGATGATCTGCCACAACAACCAGACCACAGACAGAAGGAAGAGAGGGCAAGGAGAAAGACAGGGAAGGAGGGCAAAGAATCTCAGTCTGTGTGAGGACTCAGAGCTGAGCATGTGATGGTGTCACCCAGGTGCGATCCTCACCCTGATAGCAACGCCACCAGGGGCGGGCATAGTATCTACACAAACTCTACATATAAAGGGGCTGAGAGCAGCTGAGTCCAGCATCAAACTCTGGAAGCTACTCTGTTGAATCACAATAAACCTGTCAGATATGAAAAATAGAGATAAGCCCAGGAGGTGGCAAGCACCTCCTTGGACTTAACTCATATGCCGCGTACACACGGTCGGAATTTTCAACAACAAATGTTTGATGGAAGCTTGTTGTCAGAAAATCCTACCGTGTGTATGCTCCATCGGACAATTGCTGTCGGAATTTCCAACAACAAATGTTTAAGAGCTGGTTCTCAAATTTTCCGACAACAAAACTTGTTGTCGGAAATTCTGAGCGTGTGTACACAATTTCAACGCACAAAATTCCACGCATGCTCGGAATCAAGCAGAAGAGCCGCACTGGCTATTAAACTTAATTTTTCTCGGCTCGTCGTACGTCTTGAACGTCAGCACGTTCTTGACGTTCGGAATTTCCGACAACATTTGTGTGACCATGTGTATGCAAGACAAGTTTGAGCCAACATCCGTCGGAAAAAAATCCACGGTTTTGTTGTCGGAATGTCCGATCGCCTGTACGCGGCACTAGAGCACTTTCACTTGCTACAACGTTGCTGAATTCCTGAAAATCCTGAATGTTAAAGTATCAAAGTAATACATAGGTTTTTTTTAAGGCAAGCAAGGCTTTCTTTTTTGGTGATGAAGTCCTGCATAATATGGTTTTATTTTCCATTTAGAAAAATAATAATTAAACTAAACTGATTAAATTAGTCATGTTTACCCAACTCAATAGCAGACACTTTCATTCCCTTCCTGCCCAAGCTACTTTTAACCACCTGCCGACTGCTCACAGTATATATACTGTGAGCGAGCAGCAGGTGCAGGCACAGTCACATACATGTATGTGAATTGGACTTCTTCCAAGTTTGGGGTGCGTATGGGTGCACCCCCTGTCAACCCGTGCTGTGATTGGACACAGCGCAAATTTGGCAGCAGTTTTCAGCCAATGATTTTGCCTGAAACCTGCTGACTGACTGTGTTGTTAATGTTGAGTCATTGCTTTAAAAAGGAACCAATTAGCTGTTCCTAAACACGTCGCATGTTGATGGCATCACTTCCGGTTTGCTGTCCACGCTGCTTGCTGGTCCCTTTCTGCTGACGTCACTTCCTGGATTCGGCTTCCATGCTGTCTCAGACAGCCTAACTGTCTTCCCAGTATCCAGGAGAGTTGTGGCTTCCATCTGTCGGCCAGTTCAGAATATGCTGTCATATAATCACACCTGCGGATATCACTGAGACTCCTTGGGACTACCAGAACGCTGAACCACCTGCCATATTACTAATATGATGTGCTTCTACCCATCCATCCTTTTGCAAGTGTTTTTAACCCTTTTGGGAAATATACTTCTACACTTAGAAGCGCCTTTTTTCTTTTCATTTTTTTTTTCTTTTCATTTTAATGTAGTGGACCGCAGATGAACTAGGATCCCCCATCCTGAACAGCCAGGCACACTGAATTTTCACAGGCACTTCAGAGTCAGAGAACAGTCCATGACTTTGTTTTTGTTATTTATTGAGGGTAATAACTTGGATAGGGATGGGAGATGATGGGATTATCGGATGCCCATTGACTTCAACAACGAACATCAGGGACAACTTTTCCTATATAAAGTCTCTATCTACAGTCTCTATATACAGCTCCACCTCTTCCTCCAGCACTCACTTGCTTGCAGAACACAGCTGGATCACTGTGAAGATCAGGCTCTCTGTCATATTTTAAACATTGGCCCATTACAGGCAGGAACCCGAGGCCCCTTGTATGTGTAGCAAAAAGAAAAGTGTCCAGCTTGTATCACTCCTTTGGCTACTGATCTCAGCAACACCTCTGCCCTTTTCACTAGCCCTCCAGGCTAACTTCTCCCAACAGTCCTCCAGACTGACACTCACCAGCCCACCCGGTTGACTCGCAGGAGATCTCCCGGAAGTGCTGACCTGCTCCTGCTGTCCTCTCTCCTAGCTCCTGTGCCTCCAGGAAGGGCTTCCTCCATGTGTTATTGGTAGAATCTTTCCAGCACCTTAGCCCCAACCTGATGTCACCCCCCCCCCAGGCTAGGGGACATCCTCAAGGGCCACCGACAGCCTCCTCAGCACTCCATATCCATCTTCCACCTGACTGCCCACTGCTGGCATGACTCATGCCTATTTACGAGGTAGCCTGCCCCCTGCCAGCCCTTTACTGAGGATTGGCTTCTCATAAATATTCCAAGCAGCTTCTCCTAGCTTACATCCTCTATGTCTAGAACATTCTCCAATGTCTCAAAACTGGGGGAAGCAACAGAGAGGCTGCTAGGATGAGTCATCCAGCCCTGAGTCACTGAACTCTGACCCAGAATCACAGCTTAGGCTTAACCCCAAGCTAAAATTAATGTACCTACACTAACAATCTACACTTACAAACCTATACTACCAACTAGCACACACTAGAGGGTGCTATATTTACAAAAGCACAGATTATTTGAAAAAGCCCAAAACTTTGGGGTTGCTTTACTAAAACTGGAGCACTCGAAATCTGGTGCAGCTGTGCTTGGTAGCCAATCAGCTTCTAACTTTAGCTTGTTCAGTGCTGATCTTGCAGAACTTTTCCTAGATCGACTTCTGTATAGCCAGACTGCCCTAAATGGATCGAAATTCAGCCGGTCCCTGTTGAACCAGATGGATTTTGATTCATGTATAGTCACATAAGACAAATATATCACCTTTGTGTGCATAAAAACACACAGTGATGTGAAAAAGTATTTGCCCCTTCCTGATTTTTTATTTTTTTTTTTGCATATTTCTCACACTTAAATACATTCAGATCATCAAACAAATTTTAATATTACACAAAGATAAACTGAGTAAATCCAAGATACCGTTTCTAAATTATTATTTCATTTGTTAAGGGAAAAAGCTGTTCAAACCTGCCTGGCTCTATGTGAAAAAGTAATTGCCCCCTCCCATGTAAAAAAAAGTAATTGCCCCCTCCCATGCTGAATCATGAATGAACTGTGATTAACCACAATTTTTTGGAAAGCTGAGTTAAATTCCACTTGCCACACCCAGGCCTGATTTCTGTCAGACCTGTTGAATCAAGAAATCACATAAATAGAAGCTGTCTGACAAATTGAAGCACGCTATAACAGATCATAAAAAGTCGCACATTACGCCACAATCTAAAAAAATTCAAGAACAAATTAGAAACAAAGTAATGTACATGTATCAGTCTAGGAAAAGTTTCAAAGCCATTTCTAAGGCTTTGGAACTCCAGTGAACCATGGGGAGAGCCATTATCCAGAAATAGAGCTTGGAACAGTGGTGAACCTTCCCAGTAGTGGCCAGCCTACAAAAATTACTCCAAGAGCATGACGACAACTCATCCAAGAGGTTATAAAAGAACCCAGAACAACATCTAAAGATTTGCAACAATAAGAAAGAGACAGGGAAAAAATGGCATCCATGGGAGAGTTCCAAGGCCAAAGCCACTACTGACCAAAAAGAACACAAAGGCTCATCTCACATTTACCAAAAAACATCTTGATTATCCCCAAGACTTTTAGGCAAATATTCTGTGGACTGATGAGACAAAAATGTAACTTTTTGGAAGGTGTGCGTCCCATTACATCTGACATAAAACTAATACAGCATTTCAAAACAAGAACATCATACCAACAGTCAGACATGGTGGTGGTAGCGTGATGGTCTGGGGCTGCTTTGCAGCTTTAGGACCTGGACGACTTACTATAATTGATGGAGCCATGAATTCTGCGCTCTAACAGAAAATCCTAAAGGATCCTAAAGGATCTTAAAGGAGAATGTCTGGCCATCAGTTCATGACCTCAAGCTCAAGTGCACTTGGGTTATGCAGCAGGACAATGATTCGAAACACAACAGCAAGTCCACCTCCAAATGGTTCAATCAAAGCAAAATTTAGGTTTTTAAATGGCCTAGTCACAGCCGGGGCTTAAATCCAATTGAGATGCCATTTCATTACCAGGGATGAGCTTCGTGTTCGAGTCGAACCCATGTTCGACTCGAACATCGTCTGTTCGCCCGTTCGCCGAATTGCGAACGATATGGGCCGTTCGCGCCACATTCGTGTGGCGCGTCACGGCCCATAATTCACTGCGGCATCGCAGTGCATTGCTGGCTGATGATTGGCCAAGCATGCACTATGACCCGCATGCTTGGCCAATCACAGCGCCGCCTGAACAGAGAGCCGTAATTGGCCAAAGCCAAGGTGGCTTTGGCCAATTATGGCTCAGGGGATTTAGTACACGCCCCACACTATATAAGGCCGCCTACACAGCGGCCCTGTGTAGTGTGTGTTCCAGCATGCATTGAGAGAGAGAGAGAGAGACAGACAGTGACATTTGATTTGAGTTAGGTAGATTAGGCAGAACAGTCAGTCAGTTAGCTGCACTTACAGTGTATTGTGTATATATATGCATCCCAGGTGTTGCATATATATATATATACACTGTATTCAGTTTAGCTAGATCCGTTCCTGTTATCTTCCTACTGACAGGCAGGCTTGTCTTGTTTACAGTATTTACAGCTACCTGAAGAAAATTACTGGTGTTCTTTTGATCCTATTAGTACCACAGTCAGGCAGCTAGACTATTTACAGTTAGTGCAGTGCGTCCTTCTCACAGTGTTCAGCTAAAACTACAAGTTAGTGGGGTTCGTCCTGCTCACAGTGTTCAGCTAACCCTATAAGCTAGTGGGGTGCATCCTGCTCACAGTGTTCAGCTAGATCTGTTCCTGTTATCTTCTTACTGACAGGCAGGCTTGTCTTGTTACAGTATATACAGCTACCTGAAGAAAATTACTGGTGTTCTTTTGATCCTATTAGTACCACAGTCAGGCAGCTAGACTATTTACAGTTAGTGCAGTGCATCCTGCTCACAGTGTTCAGCTAAAACTACAAGTTAGTGGGGTGCGTCCTGCTCACAGTGTTCAGCTAAACCTACAAGCTAGTGGGGTGCGTCCTGTTCACAGTGTTCAGCTAGATCCATTCCTGTTATCTTCTTACTGACAGGCAGGTTTGTCTTGTTACAGTATATACAGCTACCTGAAGAAAATTACTGGTGTTCTTTTGATCCTATTAGTACCACAGTCAGGCAGCTAGACTATTTACAGTTAGTGCAGTGCGTCCTGCTCACAGTGTTCTGCTAAACCTACAAGTTAGTGGGGTGCGTCATGCTCACAGTGTTCAGCTAAACATACAAGCTAGTGGGGTGCGTCCTGCTCACAGTGTTCAGCTAGATCCGTTCCTGTTATCTTCTTACTGACAGGCAGGCTTGTCTTGTTACAGTATATACAGCTACCTGAAGAAAATTACTGGTGTTCTTTTGATCCTATTAGTACCACAGTCAGGCAGCTAGACTATTTACAGTTAGGGCAGTGCGTCCTGCTCACAGTGTTCAGATAAACCTACAGGTTAGTGGGGTGCGTCCTGCTCACAGTGTTCAGCTAAACCTACAAATTCGTGTGGCGCATCACGGCCCATAATTCACTGCGGCATCGCAGTGCATTGCTGGCTGATGATTGGCCAAGCATGCACTATGACCCGCATGCTTGGCCAATCACAGCGCCGCCTGAACAGAGAGCTGTAATTGGCCAAAGCCAAGGAGGCTTTGGCCAATTATAGCTCAGGGGATTTAGTACACGCCCCACAATATATAAGGCCGCCTGCACAGCGGCCCTGTGTAGTGTGTGTTCCGGCGTTCATTGAGAGAGAGAGAGACAGACAGTGACATTTGATTTGAGTTAGATAGATTAGGCAGAACAGTCAGTCAGTTAGCTGCACTTACAGTGTATTGTGTGTATATATGCATCCCAGGTGTTGCATATATATATATATATATATATATATATATACACTGTATTCAGTTTAGCTAGATCCGTTCCTGTTATCTTCCTACTGACAGGCAGGCTTGTCTTGTTACAGTATTTACAGCTACCTGAAGAAAATTACTGGTGTTCTTTTGATCCTATTAGTACCACAGTCAGGCAGCTAGACTATTTACAGTTAGTGCAGTGCGTCCTGCTCACAGTGTTCAGCTAGATCCGTTCCTGTTATCTTCTTACTGACAGGCAGGCTTGTCTTGTTACAGTATTTACAGCTACCTGAAGAAAATTACTGGTGTTCTTTTGATCCTATTAGTACCACAGTCAGGCAGCTAGACTATTTACAGTTAGTGCAGTGCGTCCTGCTCACAGTGTTCAGCTAAAACTACAAGTTAGTGGGGTGCGTCCTGCTCACAGTGTTCAGCTAAACCTACAAGCTAGTGGGGTGCGTCCTGCTCACAGTGTTCAGCTAGATCCGTTCCTGTTATCTTCTTACTGACAGGCAGGCTTGTCTTGTTACAGTATATACAGCTACCTGAATAAAATTACTGGTGTTCTTTTGATCCTATTAGTACCACAGTCAGGCAGCTAGACTATTTACAGTTAGTGCAGTGCGTCCTGCTCACAGTGTTCAGCTAAACCTACAAGTTAGTGGGGTGCGTCCTGCTCACAGTGTTCAGCTAAACCTACAAGTTAGTGGGGTGCATCCTGCTCACAGTGTTCAGCTAAACCTACAAGCTAGTGGGGTGCGTCCTGCTCACAGTGTTCAGCTAGATCCGTTCCTGTTATCTTCTTACTGACAGGCAGGCTTGTCTTGTTACAGTATATACAGCTACCTGAAGAAAATTACTGGTGTTCTTTTGATCCTATTAGTACCACAGTCAGGGAGCTAGACTATTTAGAGTTAGTGCAGTGCGTCCTGCTCACAGTGTTCAGCTAAAACTACAAGTTAGTGGGGTGCGTCCTGCTCACAGTGTTCAGCTAAACCTGCAAGCTACTGGGGTGCGTCCTGCTCACAGTGTTCAGCTAGATCCGTTCCTGTTATCTTCTTACTGACAGGCAGGCTTGTCTTGTTACAGTATATACAGCTACCTGAAGAAAATTACTGGTGTCCTTTTGATCCTATTAGTACCACAGTCAGGCAGCTAGACTATTTACAGTTAGTGCAGTGCATCCTGCTCACAGTGTTCTGCTAAACCTACAAGTTAGTGGGGTGCGTCCTGCTCACAGTGTTCAGCTAAACCTACAAGTTAGTGGGGTGCGTCCTGCTCACAGTGTTCAGCTAGATCCGTTCCTGTTATCTTCTTACTGACAGGCAGGCTTGTCTTGTTACAGTATATACAGCTCCTTGAAGAAAATTACTGGTGTTCTTTTGATCCTATTAGTACCACAGTCAGGCAGCTAGACTATTTACAGTTAGTGCAGTGCGTCCTGCTCACAGTGTTCAGCTAAAACTACAAGTTAGTGGGGTGCGTCCTGCTCACAGTGTTCAGCTAAACCTGCAAGCTAGTGGGGTGCGTCCTGCTCACAGTGTTCAGCTAGATCCGTTCCTGTTATCTTCTTACTGACAGGCAGGCTTGTCTTGTTACAGTAAATACAGCTACCTGAAGAAAATTACTGGTGTTCTTTTGATCCTATTAGTACCACAGTCAGGCAGCTAGACTATTTACAGTTAGTGCAGTGCGTCCTGCTCACAGTGTTCTGCTAAACCTACAAGTTAGTGGGGTGCGTCCTGCTCACAGTGTTCAGCTAAACCTACAAATTCGTGTGGCGCGTCACGGCCCATAATTCACTGCGGCATCGCAGTGCATTGCTGGCTGATGATTGGCCAAGCATGCACTATGACCCGCATGCTTGGCCAATCACAGCGCCGCCTGAACAGAGAGCTGTAATTGGTCAAAGCCAAGGAGGCTTTGGCCAATTATAGCTCAGGGGATTTAGTACATGCCCCACAATATATAAGGCCGCCTGCACAGCGGCCCTGTGTAGTGTGTGTTCCGGCGTTCATTGAGAGAGAGAGAGAGAGAGAGACAGACAGTGACATTTGATTTGAGTTAGATAGATTAGGCAGAACAGTCAGTCAGTTAGCTGCACTTACAGTGTATTGTGTATATATATATATATGCATCCCAGGTGTTGCATATATATATATATATATATATATATATATATATATATATATATATATATATATATTTATACTGTATTCAGTTTAGCTAGATCCATTCCTGTTATCTTCCTACTGACAGGCAGGCTTGTCTTGTTACAGTATTTACAGCTACCTGAAGAAAATTACTGGTGTTCTTTTGATCCTATTAGTACCACAGTCAGGCAGCTAGACTATTTACAGTTAGTGCAGTGCATCCTGCTCACAGTGTTCTGCTAAACCTACAAGTTAGTGGGGTGCGTCCTGCTCACAGTGTTCAGCTAAACCTACAAGTTAGTGGGGTGCGTCCTGCTCACAGTGTTCAGCTAGATCCGTTTCTGTTATCTTCTTACTGACAGGCAGGCTTGTCTTGTTACAGTATATACAGCTACCTGAAGAAAACTACTGGTGTTCTTTTGATCCTATTAGTACCACAGTCAGGCAGCTAGACTATTTACAGTTAGTGCAGTGTGTCCTGCTCACAGTGTTTAGCTAAAACTACAAGTTACTGGGGTGCGTCCTGCTCACAGTGTTCAGCTAAACCTGCAAGCTAGTGGGGTGCGTCCTGCTCACAGTGTTCAGCTAGATCCGTTCCTGTTATCTTCTTACTGACAGGCAGGCTTGTCTTGTTACAGTATATACAGCTACCTGAAGAAAATTACTGGTGTTCTTTTGATCCTATTAGTACCACAGTCAGGCAGCTAGACTATTTACAGTTAGTGCAGTGCATCCTGCTCACAGTGTTCTGCTAAACCTACAAGTTAGTGGGGTGCGTCCTGCTCACAGTGTTCAGCTAAACCTACAAGTTAGTGGGGTGCGTCCTGCTCACAGTGTTCAGCTAAACCTACAAGCTAGTGGGGTGCGTCCTGCTCACAGTGTTTAGCTAGATCCGTTCCTGTTATCTTCTTACTGACAGGCAGGCTTGTCTTGTTACAGTATATACAGCTACCTGAAGAAAATTAATGGTGTTCTTTTGATCCTGTTAGTACCACAGTCAGACAGCTAGACTATTTACAGTTAGTGCAGTGCGTCCTGCTCACAGTGTTCAGCTAAAACTACAAGTTAGTGGGGTGCGTCGTGCTCACAGTGTTCAGCTAAACCTACAAGCTAGTGGGGTGCGTCCTGCTCAGTGTTCAGCTAGATCCGTTCCTGTGATCTTCTTACTGACAGGCAGGCTTGTCTTGTTACAGTATATACAGCTACCTGAAGAAAATTACTGGTGTTCTTTTGATCCTATTAGTACCACAGTCAGGCAGCTAGACTATTTACAGTTAGTGCAGTGCGTCCTGCTCACAGTGTTCTGCTAAACCTACAAGTTAGTGGGGTGCGTCCTGCTCACAGTGTTCAGCTAAACCTACAAATTCGTGTGGCGCGTCACGGCCCATAATTCACTGCGGCATCGCAGTGCATTGCTGGCTGATGATTGGCCAAGCATGCACTATGACCCGCATGCTTGGCCAATCACAGCGCCGCCTGAACAGAGAGCTGTAATTGGCCAAAGCCAAGGAGGCTTTGGCCAATTATAGCTCAGGGGATTTAGTACACGCCCCACAATATATAAGGCCGCCTGCACAGCGGCCCTGTGTAGTGTGTGTTCCGGCGTTCATTGAGAGAGAGAGAGACAGACAGTGACATTTGATTTGAGTTAGATAGATTAGGCAGAACAGTCAGTCAGTTAGCTGCACTTACAGTGTATTGTGTGTATATATGCATCCCAGGTGTTGCATATATATATATATATATATATATATATACACTGTATTCAGTTTAGCTAGATCCGTTCCTGTTATCTTCCTACTGACAGGCAGGCTTGTCTTGTTACAGTATTTACAGCTACCTGAAGAAAATTACTGGTGTTCTTTTGATCCTATTAGTACCACAGTCAGGCAGCTAGACTATTTACAGTTAGTGCAGTGCGTCCTGCTCACAGTGTTCAGCTAGATCCGTTCCTGTTATCTTCTTACTGACAGGCAGGCTTGTCTTGTTACAGTATTTACAGCTACCTGAAGAAAATTACTGGTGTTCTTTTGATCCTATTAGTACCACAGTCAGGCAGCTAGACTATTTACAGTTAGTGCAGTGCGTCCTGCTCACAGTGTTCAGCTAAAACTACAAGTTAGTGGGGTGCGTCCTGCTCACAGTGTTCAGCTAAACCTACAAGCTAGTGGGGTGCGTCCTGCTCACAGTGTTCAGCTAGATCCGTTCCTGTTATCTTCTTACTGACAGGCAGGCTTGTCTTGTTACAGTATATACAGCTACCTGAATAAAATTACTGGTGTTCTTTTGATCCTATTAGTACCACAGTCAGGCAGCTAGACTATTTACAGTTAGTGCAGTGCGTCCTGCTCACAGTGTTCAGCTAAACCTACAAGTTAGTGGGGTGCGTCCTGCTCACAGTGTTCAGCTAAACCTACAAGTTAGTGGGGTGCATCCTGCTCACAGTGTTCAGCTAAACCTACAAGCTAGTGGGGTGCGTCCTGCTCACAGTGTTCAGCTAGATCCGTTCCTGTTATCTTCTTACTGACAGGCAGGCTTGTCTTGTTACAGTATATACAGCTACCTGAAGAAAATTACTGGTGTTCTTTTGATCCTATTAGTACCACAGTCAGGCAGCTAGACTATTTACAGTTAGTGCAGTGCGTCCTGCTCACAGTGTTCAGCTAAAACTACAAGTTAGTGGGGTGCGTCCTGCTCACAGTGTTCAGCTAAACCTGCAAGCTAGTGGGGTGCGTCCTGCTCACAGTGTTCAGCTAGATCCGTTCCTGTTATCTTCTTACTGACAGGCAGGCTTGTCTTGTTACAGTATATACAGCTACCTGAAGAAAATTACTGGTGTTCTTTTGATCCTATTAGTACCACAGTCAGGCAGCTAGACTATTTACAGTTAGTGCAGTGCGTCCTGCTCACAGTGTTCTGCTAAACCTACAAGTTAGTGGGGTGCGTCCTGCTCACAGTGTTCAGCTAAACCTACAAATTCGTGTGGCGCGTCACGGCCCATAATTCACTGCGGCATCGCAGTGCATTGCTGGCTGATGATTGGCCAAGCATGCACTATGACCCGCATGCTTGGCCAATCACAGCGCCGCCTGAACAGAGAGCTGTAATTGGTCAAAGCCAAGGAGGCTTTGGCCAATTATAGCTCAGGGGATTTAGTACATGCCCCACAATATATAAGGCCGCCTGCACAGCGGCCCTGTGTAGTGTGTGTTCCGGCGTTCATTGAGAGAGAGAGAGAGAGACAGACAGTGACATTTGATTTGAGTTAGATAGATTAGGCAGAACAGTCAGTCAGTTAGCTGCACTTACAGTGTATTGTGTATATATATATATATGCATCCCAGGTGTTGCATATATATATATATATATATATATATATATATATATTTATACTGTATTCAGTTTAGCTAGATCCATTCCTGTTATCTTCCTACTGACAGGCAGGCTTGTCTTGTTACAGTATTTACAGCTACCTGAAGAAAATTACTGGTGTTCTTTTGATCCTATTAGTACCACAGTCAGGCAGCTAGACTATTTACAGTTAGTGCAGTGCATCCTGCTCACAGTGTTCTGCTAAACCTACAAGTTAGTGGGGTGCGTCCTGCTCACAGTGTTCAGCTAAACCTACAAGTTAGTGGGGTGCGTCCTGCTCACAGTGTTCAGCTAGATCCGTTTCTGTTATCTTCTTACTGACAGGCAGGCTTGTCTTGTTACAGTATATACAGCTACCTGAAGAAAACTACTGGTGTTCTTTTGATCCTATTAGTACCACAGTCAGGCAGCTAGACTATTTACAGTTAGTGCAGTGTGTCCTGCTCACAGTGTTTAGCTAAAACTACAAGTTACTGGGGTGCGTCCTGCTCACAGTGTTCAGCTAAACCTGCAAGCTAGTGGGGTGCGTCCTGCTCACAGTGTTCAGCTAGATCCGTTCCTGTTATCTTCTTACTGACAGGCAGGCTTGTCTTGTTACAGTATATACAGCTACCTGAAGAAAATTACTGGTGTTCTTTTGATCCTATTAGTACCACAGTCAGGCAGCTAGACTATTTACAGTTAGTGCAGTGCATCCTGCTCACAGTGTTCTGCTAAACCTACAAGTTAGTGGGGTGCGTCCTGCTCACAGTGTTCAGCTAAACCTACAAGTTAGTGGGGTGCGTCCTGCTCACAGTGTTCAGCTAAACCTACAAGCTAGTGGGGTGCGTCCTGCTCACAGTGTTTAGCTAGATCCGTTCCTGTTATCTTCTTACTGACAGGCAGGCTTGTCTTGTTACAGTATATACAGCTACCTGAAGAAAATTAATGGTGTTCTTTTGATCCTGTTAGTACCACAGTCAGACAGCTAGACTATTTACAGTTAGTGCAGTGCGTCCTGCTCACAGTGTTCAGCTAAAACTACAAGTTAGTGGGGTGCGTCCTGCTCACAGTGTTCAGCTAAACCTACAAGCTAGTGGGGTGCGTCCTGCTCAGTGTTCAGCTAGATCCGTTCCTGTGATCTTCTTACTGACAGGCAGGCTTGTCTTGTTACAGTATATACAGCTACCTGAAGAAAATTACTGGTGTTCTTTTGATCCTAGTAGTACGACAGTCAGGCAGCTAGACTATTTACAGTTAGTGCAGTGCGTCCTGCTCACAGTGTTCTGCTAAACCTACAAGTTAGTGGGGTGCGTCCTGCTCACAGTGTTCAGCTAAACCTACAAGTTAGTGGGGTGCGTCCACCTCACAGTGTTCAGCTAAAGCTACCTGTAGAAGGTTGGTGGTGTTCTCATACTACAGGCAGGCAGTTGATTTTGCTAGCTTCAGTATCAGTACATATATATATATATATATATATATATATATATATCCCAGCTTAGTGCAGCTACAGGCCATCAGTATGTCTGGAAGGCCAAGAAGGAGAGGCAGACAGTCACAAGCCAATAAGAGAGGGCAATCAGGCTCTGTGTCTAGTGCTGGTCGTGGAGACAGTGCATCCTCATCAGCACGTGGCCGTGGGACACGCTTGGCCTTTTTTTCGGCAGCTGGCCGTGTTGAGCCGCAACATGCGGAAGACTTGGTCTAGTGGATGACCAAGCCGTCCTCATCCTCCTCATCCTCTCTCATGCCCAGGGTACTTTGTCTGGCAAAGCAGCGGCCTCTTCCCTCGGCTCAATGTCATCAGTGACTCCTTCCCTAGCCCCACCATGTCCTCCTGCGGAGTCCCTCGAACTGTTTGACCACAGTGTTGGGTACATGCTCCAGGAGGATGCCCAGCGTTTGGAAGGCTCTGATGATGATACTGAGCTCGATGAAGGCAGTAACATGAGCACGGACAGAGGGGGTGCCCAAGAAGTACAGCAATCTGGCAGTCATGCTCCCCCTGCTGCAGCATACTGCCAGGTTTGCTCCAGTGATGAGGAGGGAGGGGATGATGAGGTCACTGACTCAACGTGGGTGCCTGATAGGAGAGAGGAGAAGGAGAAGGAGGAGGCGGCACATCACCAACGAGGCAGGATGCCTTCCAGGGGCCAGCCTAAGGGCAGCACATTGACTGCATCACACCCCAAAGCTCCACATGTGCAGGGCGCTGTAGTCTCTGTGCGTTATTCAAAAAGTTCTTTGGTGTGGGCCTTTTTTGAGACGAGTGCATCAGATCCCACCGCTGCTATTTGCAACATATGTCTTAAGCGTATCTCGCGTGGCCAAAACATCTCCCGCTTGGGTACCACATGCTTGACCAGACATATGTTGACCTGCCATGCAGTTCGTTGGCAAGCGTATCTAAAAGACCCACACCAAAGAACAAAGAGGACCTCTCCTTGCTCCTCATCAGCTGAGATTTCCAACCCCACTAGACCTTCAGTCCTCTCTGAGACCTGCACTGAGAGGAATGAAGGTGTAGAATTAGGTGTGTCACAGCCAAGTACTTGTGGGCAATCTGCTTTTGGTACACCGACATCAGATTGTACCAGGCAAATTTCCCTGCCCCAGCTGCTGCACCGCCGAAAGAAGTTTACTCCCAGCCATCCACATGCCCAGCGGTTGAATGCTAGCTTGGCAAAATTGCTAGCATTTCAACTGCTGCCTTTTCAGTTGGTAGACTCTGCCCCCTTCCATGAGTTTGTGGAATGTGCGGTTCCTCAGTGGCAGATACCCAAACGCCACTTTTTCTCACGGAAGGTGATTTCGGCTCTCTACCGGCATGTGGAAGGCAATGTCCATGCCTCGCTGGACAGGGCGGTCAGCGGTAAGGTGCATATTACCGCTGACTCATGGTCCAGCAGGCATGGACAGGGACGTTACCTAAGTTTCACGGCGCATTGGGTGACTCTGCTGGCAGCTGGAAAGGATGCAGGACAAGGTGCAGTAGTGTTGGAGGTTGTTCCACCACCACGCCTCCAAAATGCTAATGATTGTGACACACCTCTCTCCTCCACCCCCTCCTCTTCTTCTTCCTCTATGGCCTCTTCCTGTGCTTTGTCCTCGGAATCAGCGGTGCTCCGTAGTCGTTCAAGGGGCTACGCAAGTATGCAGGCCAAAAGATGCCATGTGGTGCTTGAGCTGGTGTGCTTGGGGGACAGGAGCCACACTGGGGCAGAGGTTCTGTCAGCTCTGCAGGGGCAGGTTCAGAGGTGGTTGACACCATGCCAACTTAAGGCAGGAATGGTGGTTTGCGACAATGGCACCAACCTCCTCTCTGCCCTCCGACAGGGACAAATGACCCATGTGCCCTGTTTGGCTCACGTCCTTAACTTGGTGGTGCAGCGGTTCTTGGGCAGGTACCCGGGCTTACAGGATGTCCTGAGGCAGGCCAGTAAAGTCTGTGTGCATTTCCGCCGGTCATATAATGCCAGTGCTCGGCTGACAGACCTCCAAAACGAGTTTAACCTGCCCAAGAACAACCTAATCTGTGACATACCCACCAGGTGGAACTCAACGTTGGCCATGCTGCAGCAGCTGCACACGCAGCAGAGGGCCATCAATGAGTACCTGTGCGACTATGGCACCAGGACAGGGTCAGGGGAGCTTGTTTTTTTTCCCCACGCCAGTGGGCCATGATCAGGGATGCATGCACTGTCCTGTCACCATTTGAGGAGGCCACGAGGATGGTGAGCAGTGCATCAGTGACACTGTCCCCCTTGTCCACCTGTTGGAGCACACGCTGCGTGGAATAATGGACAGGGCATTTGAGGCAGAACAGAGGCAGGAAGAGGAGGACTTCCTTAGCTCTCAAGGCCCCCTTTATCCAGACAGTGTTCCTGCGTGCCCGCTGATCACACAGGAAGAGGACGAGGAGGAGGAGGAGGAGGAAGATTTTGTCAGTATGGAGGTGGAGCCTGGCACTCAGCATCAGCAGCAGTCTTTAAGGGATCAGTCCCAAGAAACACATGGACTTGTACGTGGCTGGGAGGCGGCTGCTGCGGACCATGTCATCCTTAGTGACCCAGAGGACTCCGGAACGAATGCCTCAGCAAACCTACGCTGCATGACCTTCCTGATCCTGCAAAGCCTGCGTAAGGATCCTCTTATTCGTGGTATCAAGGAGAAGGACCAATACTGGCTGGCAACCCTCCTTGATCCACATTACAAGGGTAAGGTTGCGGACCTTATCTTGCCATCGCAGAGGGAGCAGAGGATGAAACATCTTCGGGAGGCCTTGCAGAAAGGTCTGTGCAACGCGTTCCCAGAGACTGAGAGGTTACAAACTCCTGTTCCTGGACAACGTGTTGCTGAGGCTTCGGTCAGTAAAGAAGGAGCGGTGGAAAAGCTGGCCGTCTGACCGATGCGTTCAGACAATTTTTTAGTCCGCAGCCCCAAGGTATGATCGGTTCCAGCAACCATCCCCAGCGTCTGTTTTACATGGTGCAGGAATACCTAGGGGCAAGATCTGACTTGGACACCTTTCCCGCCAAAAATCCTCTGGGTTACTGGGTCTTGAGTAGGGATGAGCCGAACACCCCCCTGTTACGTTCGCACCAGAACTTGCAAACAGGCAAAAAATTTGTTCGAACACGCGAACACCGTTAAAGTCTATGGGACACGAACATGAATAATCAAAAGTGCTAATTTTAAAGGCTTATATGCAAGTTATTGTCATAAAAAGTGTTTGGGAACCTGGGTCCTGCCCCAGGGGACATGGATCAATGCAGAAAAAGTTTTAAAAACGGCAGTTTTTTCGGGAGCAGTGATTTTAATAATGCTTAAAGTGAAACAATAAAAGTGTAATATTCCTTTAAATTTCGCAGCTGGGGGGTGTCTATAGTATGCCTGTAAAGGGGTCCATGTTCCCTGTGTTTAGAACAGTCTGACAGCAAAATTACATTTCAAAGGAAAAAAAGTCATTTAAAACTACTCGCGGCTATTAATGAATTGTCGGTCCGACAATACACATAAAAGTTCATTGATAAAAACGGCATGGGAATTCCCCACAGGGGAACCCCAAACCAAAATTTAAAAAAAAAATTACGTGGGGGTCCCCCTAAATTCCATACCAGGCCCTTCAGGTCTGGTATGGAAATTAAGGGGAACCCCGGCCAAAATGTTAAAAAAATGGCGTGGGGTCCCCCTCAAAATCTATACCAGACCGTTAAGGTCTGGTATGGATTTTAAGGGGAACCCGTGCCAAAATAAAAAAAAAATGGCGTGGGGTCCCCCTCAAAATCTATACCAGACCATTAAGGTCTGGTATGGATTTTAAGGGGGAACCCCGTGGCAAAATAAACAAAAATGGTGTAGGGGCCCCCTACACCATACCAGACCAAATCCATACCAGACCCTTATCTGAGCACTCAAACTGGCAGGCCGCAGGAAAATAGAGGGGGACGAGAGAGCGCCCCCCCTCCTGAACCTTAGCAGGCTACATGCCCTCAACATTGGGAGGGTGCTTTGGGGTAGCCCCCCAAAACACCTTATCCCCATGTTGATGGGGACAAGGGCCTTATCCCCACAACCCTTGCCCGGTGGTTGTGGGGGTCTGCAGGAGGGGGGCTTATCTTAATCTGGAAGCCCCCTTTAACAAGGGGACCCCCAGATCCAGGCCCTCCCCCCTGTGTGAAATGATAAGGGAGTACAAATGTACCCCTACCATTTCACAAAAAAACTGTCAAAAATGTTAAAAATTACAAGAGACATTTAAATGCTTCTTCTTTCTTCTATCTTCTATCTTCTATCTTCCTTCGGTTTCTTCCTCCATCTTCTTCTTCTGGTTCTTCTGGTTCTTCCTTCGGTGTTCTCGTCCGGCATCTTCCTGCGTGGCGTCTTCTTCCCTTCTTCTCCTTGGGCCACTCCGCATTCATGATGGCATGGAGGGAGGCTCCACCACCGTGAAATCAGACTGGCCGCTTGGATGATGTGACTCTATCACGAAACACCGCATAGGGCAGAGCGACGTGTTCTCGTCACCTCCCATTGCTGCTGTTGTTTCCAGTAGGACGGGCTGTATGTGAGCTTCTGGCTGGCGCTCCAGACTACACTACATGCCCAGTCTACTAACATGTGAGTTTAACTTTTTACTTAATGATTAATGATTTTACACTATATGGAGCCTTTTTTTCCTTCTATGACCATATCTGCAATGCTGTGGGCTGATGTCTGAGTACCTGTCAGTGTGAACATCTTTAGCCTGACCCGGCAGTCTTTGATGTCCCATCTCGGTATAAGGTCTCTGATCCATTGGTCGTGGTTCGAAGCAGTATTAACAAACAGCTTTCTCTGATCCTCTGTAACGGGGGATCATGAGTTTCTTGTAAGCGGCCAGTCTGATTTCACGGTGGTGTAGCAAGCACGCTTTTTTCTTCTCACAGCAAGAATTTATGTTTTTTGGAACTTTTTTAAGATACTTTCATATCACTTGGGTGATTTATTTTTTATACATGGACTTTTTATTATCACTTTGATTATTTTATTTTTGGATTGATTATTCATTTGACATGTGTTTTGTATATTATGTATACACTAAAGGGGAACTCTTCACTTAGTTCTAAATATTTGGTTTGGTGATGATGTGTATGATCACCAATCTGTTTTAGCGCGATTCAACCCCACTTTTTTTCTTATTTAATTTCACTGTGTTTGTGTTACATAGATGAATCACGACTATAATTGTTATTGTTTATTTATTTCACTGTAGCGCAGTTATTCCCCTCATTTTTCTTATCCCGCTGTGTTACGCTTCTCCTCTTCTGATGGTTCTTAAATAACGGGGGGCACCCGGTGATCCCACCCCCTCTGACGCACGGGAACTTGACGGGGACTTCCCTGTGGCATTCCCCGTGATGTCAGAAGGGGGCGGGGTTACGTATCAGGTGAAGCGTCACACAGTGAGAGCCTCCCTCCATGCCATCATGGATGCGGAGCGGGCCGAGGAGAAGAAGGGAAGAAGACGCCGCGGAAGATGCCGGATGAGAACACCGGAGGAAGAACCAGAAGAACCAGAAGAAGAAGATGGAGGAAGAAACCAAAGGAAGATAGAGGATAGAAGAAAGAAGAAGCATTTAAATAAAGGAAATGTCAAAAACTGTCTCTTGTCATTTTTAACATTTTTGACAGTTTTTTTGTGAAATGGTACCCTTACCATTTCACACAGGGGGGTGGGCCGGGATCTGGGGGTCCCCTTGTTAGAAGGGGCTTCCAGATTCCGATAAGTCCCCCGCCCGCAGACCCCCACAACCACCGGGCAGGGGTTGTGGGGATGAGGCCCTTGTCCCCATCAACATGGAACAAGGTGTTTTCGGGGGCTACACCAAAGCACCCTCCCAGTGTTGAGGGTCTGTGGCCTGGTACGGTTCAGAAGGGGTAAGGCGTTCTCTCATCCCCCCTCTTTTCCTGCGGCTTGCCAGGTTGCGTGCTCAGAGAAGGGCCTGGTATGGAATTTAGGGGGACCCCCACGTCATTTTTTTAAAAAGTTTGGTTCAGGGTTCCCCTGTGGGGAATTCCTATGCCGTTTTTATCAATTAACTTTTATGTGTATTGTCGGACCGGCAATTCATTAATAGCTGCGACTTTTTTCCTTTGAAATGTCATTTTGCTGTCAGACTGTTCTAAACACGGGAAACATGCGCCTCTTTACAGGCATACTATAGATACCCCCCAGGTACAAAATTTAAAGTAATATTACACTTTTATTGTTTCACTTTAAGCATTATTAAAATCACTGCTCCCAAAAAAACTGCCATTTTTAAAACTTTTTTTGCATTGATCCATGTCCCGTGGGGCAGGACCCAGGTCCCCAACACTTTTTATAACAATACCATGCATATAAGCCTTTAAAATTAGCACTTTTGATTTCTCCCATAGACTTGTAAATGGTGTTTCGTGGCTTTCGAATTTGCCGCGAACACCCCAAATTGTTTGCTGTTTGGCGAACTGGTGAACAGCCGATGTTCGAGTCAAACATGAGTTCGACTTGAACTCGAAGCTCATTTCTAGTCTTGAGGATGGATCACTGGCCAGAGCTTGCACATTATGCAACTGAGCTACTGGCCTGTCCTGCATCCAGCTTTCTTTCAGAACGCACATTCAGTGCTGCTGGAGGTTTTGTAACCGATCACAGGGTCGATCGACTGACCTTTATAAAAAAGAATCAGTCTTGGATCACCACCAGCTACCTAGCACCTGATGCTGATGTAACCGAATAATTTTTTTGGAAATGTCAGATCCCTTCAAGACTGCCTATGCTGAGTGACTATCATCTTCCTCCTCAATGATCATGCTGATAGCTTGTAAGCATATTTTTGGTTCTGGGCGCCACCAGTGGCTAAGGCCAAATTTTTCAGCCCCTGTTTAATAGGGGCGTGTAATTACAATTTTTGATGCAATATTTTGCAAGGAGAGTTCATTGCTGCACTCAACTAGAGTATTTGTGAGGGGTTGCAGTGTTGTGGCACCAGCACCAGTGCCTAAGGCCCAATTTTTCAGCCCCTGTATAACAGGGGTGTGTAATTACAATTTTTGATGCAATACTTTGCAGCAGGGCTTGTTCCTGCGCTCCAACTAGAGTATCTGTGAGGGGTTGCAGTGTTGTGGCACCAGCACCAGTGCCTAAGGCCCAATTTTTCAGCCCCTGTTTAGCACGGGCATGTGATTACAATTTTTGATGCAATATTTTACAGGAGGGCTCATTCCTGCACTCCAACTAGAGTATCTGTGAGGGGTTGCAGTGTTGTGGCACCAGTGCCTAAGGCCCAATTTTTCTGCCCCTGTTCAACAGGGACATGTAATTACAATTCTTGATCCAATATTTCACAGCAGGGCCCGTTTCTGCGCCCACCAAGAGTAACTGTGAGGGCTTACAGTGTTGTGGCAACACCAACACCTAAAGCCCCAATTTCTGCAGAGTATATAAGGCAGGCCCCTACTTTCAAACATGCAACTTACAAATGACTCCTACTTGCAAATGGAAGGAGACAACAGGAAGTGAGATGAAATCTACCCCTAGGAAGGGAAATTCTCTCCTGTAAGAGTTAATATGGGAAAAACATGTCTCCTTTCCACTGATGCTTTATCACCAATCCTTGTTTCACTAAAAACCCTAAATTGTAAAAAAAACGTTTGTCATTGGGACAGAAAGTGAGGTAAAATCTTCTGAAGAGGTGCACAGACAGCAAAACAAATGTCACAGGGGTGATATCCCTTCCCTATGTTTTCCAAGAAGCTTAAAAATAGATTTTTTGGCTGGAGCTACACTTTAAAAATGTACCAGTTCAAAATTACAAACAGATTCTACTTAACAACAAACCTACAGTCCCTGTCTTGTTTGCACCACCTGTATACCGCTGTTCAGAGGGCCTGGGGCCCCACGCCTTTCCTTTTTTTAAATTTGGGTGCGGGGTTCCCCTTAATATCCATACAAGACCCAAAGGGCCTGGTAATGGCCTGCGGGGGGTACCTATGCCATTTGTCTCACTAATTTTCATCCATATTACTGGGACTGGACATTACATTAAAGCCGTAAGCAATTTTAAGTGACTTTTATTCCTTTATTTCTTTAAAAATGTCATTTTGTGCAGTGACTGTTCTAAGCACGGGGTTCTAAGCCTGCGGTACTAATAGGATCAGAAGAACACCACCAATTTTCTTCAGGAAGCTTTAGGTGCACACTGTGTGGAGGACGCACTACACTAACTGTAAATACTGCAGCTGCCTATGGTACTAATAGGATCAGAAGAACACCACCAATTGTCTTCAGGTAGCTTTAGGTGCACACTGTGCAGAGGACACACTACACTAACTTGTAAATACTGCAGCTGCCTGCAGTACTAATAGGATCAGAATAACACCACCAATTTACTTCAGGTAGCTGTAAATACTGTAAAAACACCTGCCTGCTTGTCATTATTAAGAGAATAACAGGAACGGATGTAGCTAAACTGAATACAGTGTAATATATATAAAACACCTAGGATGCATATATATACACAATACACTGTAAGTGCAGCTAACTGACTCGCCTGCCTACTCAAACTACTCGAATCTAACTTAAATGAAATGACACTGTCTCTCTGTCTATCTCTCCGCCGCCACCGCAACACACTACACAAGGCCGCCATGCAGGCGGCCTTATATAGTGTGGGGCGTGTACTAAACCTCTTTAGCCATAATTGGCCAAAGCCACCTTGGCTTTGGCCAATTACGGCTCTCTGTTCAGACGGCGCTGTGATTGGCCAAGCATGCGGGTCATAGTGCATACTTGGCCAATCATCAGCCAGCAATGCACTGCGATGCCACAGTGAATTATGGGCCATGACGTGCCACTCGAATTTGGCACGAACGGCCCATAACTTTCGAAATTCGACGAACGGTCGAACATGCAATGTTCACGTCGAACATGGGTTCGACTCGAACTCGAAGCTCATCCCTATTGATGACTGCAAAGGTTTTTTCCAACAACCCTGTACCAGTGATTGTAGGGAAGGCAAGTGAGCTTATCAGAATTTTGAACTCCCCTTAAAAAAAGGTAGGACCTTAATACCCCCACCCCATTCATTCACAAAAAAAGTTAATGGTAAATAAAAAAAACACAAATATGAAATGTCCTATGTTTAAAAAATAAATAAATAAAAATGAAGAGCCCCACAATGTAAATCCTTCATGACAGCGAAATTTGGTTGCACATAGAGCACAAGGCCAAATCTCCTGTTTCTAATAATAATAACAATTTCATCTAATGATATAAATGCATCTCACCTTTTGATCATATGTCTTTCTTCTGCCGTAGCCCATCCTCTGGTGTGTGCCCCATTACCCACAAACAGACACAACACATCCTTACGTACTCAGCTCCAGCATCGCTCTGCCACCAAACTCCCCTGCCGAGCAGTCTCCTGGCTCTTTATTAGCATAACAAGAAGTTTCAAAACTCGAGGGTTGGGCTTCCAACAGCCAAACACCTCTTACAAAGCTTGTGACCTCACAGGAAATGAACACATAAGGACATGACCAAATAAAGACATGTATACATTCAAAAAGGAATACAGTAGTGACATGTGCAGACGGTGGTGTGCAAAACCATGTGGCAAGCACATGGCTTTGAACACGACCGTGTGCACACTCCCACTGTTACCAGTGATGCAAACCATACTATACCATGGCCCAGTGGGCCATAATTTTCATATAGTTATGCTATAGTTCCCATTTACGCAGACATGTATGCTCGGAGTCATTAATGCAGTTGCCATGAGGTGGCCAAGCTCCTGATGAATTCATAATCTAACATCCCTAAAAGAGCAACAGATCTGCCGTGTCCACGGGAAGGTTTCCGCGTCCAATGGTCTTCCACCAGCGTCTGTATGTGTGAATACCCTCACATGAGAGTATTGCAGCAAAACTGACACTGGGGGGCATCTGACAACATACATTCATAAAATTTTCCACAACATTCATTAATCATCTTGTCCAGTGGAGCAGATCCTTGATAATTTCAATAATAACTCCAGATGAAAAAAAAATCCTGGGCTGACAAATGAATTGAGAATGAAGTTGAGGGGATGGTGGCTGATGCCTTTTTTGTTTTGAGTTTTGATGTACATGTTTAAAGTAGACATCTATATACATAGGATTAATACAAACATACTACCTGGACCAAATGCCTTGGGGCTCTCAAAAATCACAACAGTCAGCTTGTTGAGGCACAATGAAACAAGAAAAAATTAAGGGTAGCCACTGCTGAGGTAAATGTCCTGGTGCTCGCCCACTTAAAAATATCTATACGAATCCAAAACAATCAAAGCTGTTTTGGATATGTATGTGTTTATATATGCATTTTTTTCCAGTGAGCTTCTGACCTATCCAATGATATTAAGGGCCCTTATACTTTTCCTTCTTTAGCAGCAGCGGGGAGTGGTCCTTAATGCTGTAATACTCTGAGTGTAGGCTGAATGATGAGGCTGCCCCAGGGGACGTGTCTATGGCAGTCTGGGCTCAGTGGAGGTGGGATTATGATAATAACTGTCACTTAACCTGAAAAAAGACATTTAGTGGTCAAAAAGAAGTACCGTATATACTCGAGTATAAGTCGAGTTTTTCAGCACAATTTTTTGTGCTGAAAGTTTCCTCCTCGACTTATACTCGAGTCAAGCACTTTTCTACAGCAAAAAATTTCATTTTCTGAACCAAATTTGGGGCCCCGTATCTCAGGGCCACCTGGTGCTAGGAACCCCAAGTTTGGTGTGCAAACCCAGTGGCACTGGTCCCACAACATATCCAAAGCTGAAGTTCCTAGCACTAGGTGGCCCCGAGATACTGGGGCCCCAAAATCGGTTTGGAAAATGTCATTCTCTGCTGCAGAAAAGTACTTGACATTTTCTGAACCGACTTTGGGGCCCCATATCTTAGGGCCACTTGGTGCTAGGAACCCCAATTTGGTGTACAAACCCAGTGGAACTGGTACCACAACATATCCAAAGCTGGGGTTCCTAGCACCAAGTGGCCCTGAGATATGGGGCCCCAAAGCCGGTTCGGAAAATGTCATTCTCTGCTGCAGAAAAGTGCTTGCTTGACATTTTCTGAACTGATTTTTGGGGCCCTGTATCTCGGGGCCACTTAGTGCTAGAAACCCAAGCTTTGGAAATTTTATGGTGCTAGTTCCACTGGGTTTGCACACCAAATTTGGGGCCCCAAATTCGGTCAACTGTGTCCATCTGCAGCAATGTCATTTCGGGACCCTTTGGGTTCAGAGACCCCAAATTTTGGCTGCAGCTAGGGGACATCTAGGAACCCTTAACTACCGAGTTTGAAGTTCAGGGGACCTATGGCTGCAAATGGGCACAGTGAGGCATGCAAATGGACACAGTGATGCTGCAAATGGGCATTGTTGACCCTCTTTTCCACTTACAGTAGCTGTGCATTTCTCACCCTCGTCTTATACTCGGGTCAATAAGTTTTTCCCATTTTTTTGTGGTAAAATTAGGGCCTCGACTTATACTCGGAACGACTTATACTCGAGTATATACGGTACTGTGGGGGAAAACGGCAGATTTGGAGATCTTTGCAGATTGTAGATTGGATATCTTTGAAGCTTTGCAGGAAAACCTGCTTTTCTATTTTATCTTTAATTGAGTTATTCTGCTTTACATATTATCATGCTGCTTTTTAAAAAAAATAAAAAATAAATAAAGGCATATTACTGTGACTGTTATCATTGATATTAAGAATTTAACTTAACAGGTGTTCAGTGATTACCTCTATCGCAGGTGGAGCAACACAGACCTTCTACTGTCATGGCATGGCTGGCAGATACGTCAATATAATTATACGTGGAAAGACTGAATGTCTTCAATTATGCGAAGTTGAAGTCTGGACCAATGACAGTGACTGAAAGGACCACTTAAAAAGAGCAACAGTTTAATACAATAATTAATGTTATAATGGATTGCCTTATGTGCCAATAATCTGAATAATCAAGCATTGCTTAATAAACAATGTTCAGCATTATGTGTGTGTTGCCAAATGTGTTATCAGAATTTGCTGTGTTCCAGTATACAGAGGAAACATGGTATGTGTGCAGGGGGTATATTAAAAAGGATGCAATGCATTGAAAATGTTTAGGGATCTGATCTGAATAAGTAATATTTAAAATAGTGGTGGGTTATTACCAACAGGGAGGTAGGGGGAACTAATATACCAGATCCCAACCTTGTTGCTCTCATTACCAATGACTAAAGAGAACCATAACATATATCGGGGGTCAGCAACCTGTAGATCATGGTCTACCAACAGATCACAGACAGATGACTGGTAGATCGCGGTCTGGGCTTGCTGACCCACCATCCAAGAGCATCAAACAGAGTGAAATGTAGAGGGGCCACTTGTAAATTTGAAGGTGTAGTAGGGAGCAAGAGCTGCATAAGCCAATGCCTCCTTTGTAGTGCTGGCTCCTGCCCCAGGCAGAGTGATACCAAATGCACTTCATATCTCATCCCGGCTAGTGTTCTCCAGAGTGGTGCCAGCAGCAGGACAGAAGAAATCTTTAGGTCAGTGTGAAACAATACACTGGACATAATAGTATAGGGCTGCTTTCACACTCATGTGTTGCAGTTTACCGACACCGCGGGTGCAGTGCAGTGTACCTTCAGCTTCCCTGCGCGCTTGCTGTGCTTAGCCATAGTTTTCTATTATATCCTGCAGGTTTGGTGCACTTTCTGAATGTAGGAGTTTTGGTGTGCTTTCAGAAAGTGCGCCACACCTGTAGGATATAATGGAAAGTCTATAGCAAAGTGCAGCTAACCCAGGAAAGTTGCAGATGCACTGAACAGAAAGGTTTCATTTACATTTGCAGTTTGGGGGGGTGATAAAAACCCATAGTTAGGAAGTGTTATCGCTCAACCACACCTACTTTAGCTACAGCGGCCAGGGGTGTACACATGTTGCAGTCGCAGTAGCAGGAGTTGTATGCCCTGTCATGGTTTGTGGGTGTAGCACCTGCCAAGCATGACCCATTCAAGTGAATGAGACCACTTTGTATTGCTTTCTCACAACTTGCGTTAACCCCTTGGACCCCGCAGAAGCATGCAGTTGCAGGGCACTTGCAGAGTGGCCTCATTTACTTGAGTGGGTCATGATTGGCAGGCAGTAGCACCCATCAAAAAGTAACAGGGGGCTTAATTCCTGTTGCTACATTTGAACACCTTTGGCTGCTGCCTCAGCAGCTAAAGGTGGGTACGGATTGGAGGTGGTAAAACCACAACTCAACTGCAGGGTTTTACCACTCCCCAAATTTACATGTGAATGAGCCCTAAGGGTTCCACTGCAATGTCAAAGGAAAAGATCCATAAGTCGCACATCATGAAGCAGACCCATGTGCATGAAGTGGCACAGTGGTGCAGTGGATAGCACTTTCGCCTAGCAGTAAGAAGGGTCGTCGGTTTGAATCCCACCCACGACACTACCTGCCTGGAGTTTGCATGTTCTCCCTGTGCCTGCGTGGGTTTACTCCGGGTACTCCGGTTTCCTCCCACACTCCAAAGACATGCTGGTAGGTTAATTGGATCCTGTCTAAATTGCCCCTAGTATGTATGAATGGGAGTTAGGGACCGTAGATTGTAAGCTCCTTGAGGGTAGGGACTGATGTGAATGTACAATGTATATGTAAAAGCGCTGCGTAAACTGACGGCGCTATATAAGTACCTGAAATAAATAAATAAAAAATAAATAAGTGAGATGAATGTCAGCCTCAGCCCCGGACTCCAGCCAGGCCATGCCCCAAACATGTTTTGCTCCGCCCCTTGGAGCTTAATCATGGTTAAACATAGGGGGTGGAGCTAAACACATTGGGGCATGGCCTGGCAGGAGTCTGAGGCTGAGGCTGCAATTCATCTCACTTCATGCACATGGGTCTGTTTCATGATGTGCCAATTATAGATCTTTTCTTTTGACAATGCTGCAGCTTGGAGCTAGGACAAGCTCCCTGTCCTTGTCTGCACTCCCAGTGGTCTAGTTGGACTTTACCCCCCTACTGAGTGGCAACTAAAATTTGTCTTTTTGGGTCACTAAGGGTGCCACTGCTGAATGAAACTAAGGGCTCATTCACAAGTGCAGCAGGCATGCCTCTGAAAAGTGAGCCGATATGTTGCCTCCTCATCACCTTATTTAAACTCATGATTGTGCCCAACCACCTGTGCTCTGTGTCAAACACTCATCTGCAAAGACTGCAGCAACCCAATACCCGAATACCAGATGTACAAACCTTATAAAGCAAATGGATGTGCTGTCTCTTTAAATGTGATCATAACTTCAGCCAACAATAAATTATTAAGATAGACTATACAGAGTAAACCAATCTATTGTGCAATGTGAATACAAATAAACACATAAATGAATATATGAGTAAAATAAATAGTAAATCAATTAATTTGTGCCTTGTGACAAAATAGAAAAGTATACAAATTCATAAAAACATATAAAATTAAAGAAATATAAATAAATAAATACATTTCATACACCATACAAAGGTGAATAAAGTGCAATAGTGCATAAACCAATAATTAGTTAAAAATCCAACAGAAATTGTATTAAAGGTCCCTAACTGGTACTGTGAAACATACAACCAGTGGAATAGTGCCTCTCCAAGTGCTCCACCACCTTTAAGAGTGCAAAACAGAAAATTGAATCTTACCCTAATTTTCTTTTCCTGGTGCCTATCCATGGCAGTATAAATATGATAGTAGCCCCACCTACTTCCACTCACAGGACCAGTGCATAGCTACAAAAAGTTAACACCCACACAACAGCATATTCTCTGTACATCCTAGGAACAAACTGGGTGGGTTCGGTATGCTGTCATGGATAGGCACCAGGAAAAGAAAATTATGATAAGTAGGATACATTTTTCTGTTTTCCTGGTGCCTCCATGGTAGAATACATATGATAGATCAATAACTAGCAATCAGGGCAGGAAGCTTCAGGAAATTATATCATAAG
This sequence comes from Lithobates clamitans, assembly GCA_037952925.1. Taxonomy (NCBI): domain Eukaryota; kingdom Metazoa; phylum Chordata; class Amphibia; order Anura; family Ranidae; genus Lithobates; species Lithobates clamitans. The sequence goes on along the minus strand of JBBGZY010001644.1, from coordinate 177,450 downwards.
AAACTTAACCTTAATACTTAACCTGAACTTTGTTCCTGATCTTTGACTCTTACCTTGACCCTAGCACTAACCCCAACCTAAATCAAGCTATTTGATCTAGCAATCTTTCTATTTTTTGTTATACACTTTTCTTTTTTTACATTTTCCTCCTATAGCAAGGAAAGAAAGATGCAATGTATTATATAATGTATCCTGTAAGTATACAATGTATATTTCTATCTATTCAGAGGAGAAATAAAACACAGGGTGGGCTGCACAGTGACTGATCACCGTGTTAGCCAATCAGAGGCTGTCACAAAGATCAGGTGAATGGGAACCTGGAGTCTGGATTCTAGACCATTAATACTAGACCCAGGGCTTTCTGGAAGAGCCTGGTTTCTGTGACGGGAATATGCTGTGTAACGTGCTCCCAGCACAAACACTGGTACGCATGTATACGGCCTCATGGATTAAGACCGATGTCCGTGAGGCCGAAAATTTGCATACGGTTGGTCGGAAGGTGTTAAGGAAATCTAAGGTATTAATTCACTATAATGTTATATTGATAAAAAACTTGCCTTGTTTTTACTATAGTCTAAAACATGCTCATCAATGTATTTTTTAACTTCTATTTTTTTAGATGCATTTATTAGTATTTTTATTAGTATAACTGTATGTAACAGTTACACTGTTAGATAGATGGAATCACAGGTGAATGGTTCATCCTTGCTAGAGATGGGCTAAACACTACCCGGAACACCACCCAACTCTCAAACATTGCGAAAGTTCGGAGCCAAATAGCAAACCCCATTGAAGCCTATAAGAGCCAAAATGGAAATATTAAAAGTGCCCATCTTGAGGGCTTAGATGCAAGTTATTGGACATACAAAGAATATGGGGGTCTGGGTACTGCCCCGAAAGACATGTATTAATGCAAAAAAAGTTTGTAAAAGACATAATTTTTACATGAGCAGTGATTTGCTTAGAGTGCCTGTAAAGTAAATGGCTCATCTGTACTGTGTTAAGAACCTGCTGCAGCAAAAATGACATTTATAAAGCCCAAAAAAAAAGAAATCTTCTCTGCAAGCTTTATTTATTTTATAAACAACGGCTTGGGGAGCCAGTCTGTATGATAAGGCCACAATGTAGTGTACTCGGAACAAGATTAGACATTTTTTTGATAAATTATGGTGTCTGACACACTCTTTTATCTGTCACAAAACCTCCGGCAGCACATAATGCCCATTAAGAAATGCTGGATGCAGGGTAGCCCAGCAGCTTAATTGCATACTGGGCAATAGGGATGAGCCGAACACACCCCGTTTTGGTTCGCACCAGAACCTGCGAACGGACCGAAAATTCGCACGAACGTTAGAACCCCATTGACGTCTATGGGACTCGAACGTTCGAAATCAAAAGTGCTAATTTTAAAGGCTAATTTGCATGGTATTGTCCTAAAAAGGGTTTGGGGACCCGGGTACTGCCCCAGGGGACATGTATCAATGCAAAAAAAGTTTTAAAAACGCCCATTTTTTCGGGAGCAGTGATTTTAATGATGCTTAAAGTGAAAAAAAAAGTGATATATTCCTTTAAATATTGTACCTGGGGGGTGTCTATAGTATGCCTGTAAAGTGGCACATGTTTCCCGTGCTTAGAACAGTCCCTGCACAAAATGTCATTTTCAAAGGAAAAAAAGTCATTTAAAACTGCTTGCAGCTTTAATGTAATGTCGGGTCCTGGCAATATGGATGAAAATCAGTGAGACAAACGGTATGGGTACCCCTCAGTCCATTACCAGGCCCTTTGGGTCTTCTATGGATATTAAGGGGAACCCCGCACCCAAATTAAAAAAGGAAAGGTGGGGGGCCCCCAGGTCCTATATACTCTGAACAGCAGTATACAGGTGGTGCAAACAAGACAGGGACTGTAGGTTTGTTGTTAAAGTGGGAGTCCGGCTACCAATCTTTTTTTTTTTTTTTTAGGTCATTGAGACACTTTGCTAACCCCAAAATAATACTCACAGTTTGGGTGTAATATTTCTGCCTCTGTCTGTTTTTGTACTGAAGAATAACTTATAAAAGGTGATGCTGGCTGTTTCCATCTTGCTTGTGGGCATGTGAAGCCCACAAGTATTGATTTCCTGGATGCGGTGAATGCTGTTCATTCACAGCTTGTTCACAAGCATGATCATTGTTCCCGCACTGAATCTTGGGAAGCCTGACACTAAGCTCCCAGGAGACAGTGCGGCACCAGGGAAAGGCAATAAACACGCCTACTCCCATGGGAGGAGAGACAGGAAGTGCCACAATAAAGTACAATATAAAGGTAATTACAGCGATAAAAAAAATTTTGTGTGGCAATTGAACATCTATGCAATTAACTGAAGGGTTAAGTTAAAAATTTGAGTGGAACCCCGCTTTAAGTAGAATCTGTTTGTAATTTTGAACTGGTACATTTTTAACGTGTTTAGCTCCAGCCAAAAATCTATTTTAAGCTTTTTGGAAAACCTAGGGAAGGGTTATCACCCCTGTGACATTTGTTTTGCTGTCTGTGCTCCTCTTCAGAAGATTTCACCTCACTTTTTGTCCCAATGACAAATTTTTTTTGAAAATTTGGGTTTTTTTGTGAAACAAGGATTGATGATAAAGCATCAGTGAAAAAAATAAAAGCTTTTCCCATATTAACTCTTACAGGAGAGAATTTCCCTTCCTAGGGATAGATTTTATTTCACTTCCTGTTGTCTCCTTCCGTTTGAAAGTAGGAGTTGTTTGTAAGTTGGATGTTTGAAAGTAGGGGCCTGCCCTATATACTGTACTCAGCAGAAATTTGGACCTTAGGTGTTGTTGTGGCCACAACACTGTAAGCCCTCACAGGGCCCTGCTGTGAAATATTAGATCAAGAATTGTAATTACATGCCCCTGTTGAACAAGGGCAGAAAAATTGGGCCTTTGGTGGTGGTGGTGCCACAACACTGTAAGTCCTCACAGATACTCTTGGTGGGCGCAGAAACGGGCCCTGCTGTGAAATAATAGATCAAGAATTCTAATTACATATCCCTGTTGAACAGGGGCTGAAAAATTGGGCCTTAGGCACTGGTGCTGGTGCCACAACACTGCAACCCCTCACAGATAAGCTAGTTGGAGTGCAGGAACTAGCCCTGCTGCAAAGAATTGCTTCAAAAATTGTAAATACACGCCCCTGTTAAACAGGGGCTGAAAAATTGGGCCTTAGGCACTGGTGCCACAACACTGCAACCCCTCACAGATACTCTAGTTGGAGTGCAGGAACGAGCCCTGCTGCAAAGAATTGTATCAAAAATTGTAATTACATGCCCCTGTGAAACAGTGGCTGAAAAATTGGGCCTTAGGCACTGATGCTGGTGCTACAACACTGCAACCCCTCACAGATACTCTAGTTGGAGTGCAGAAACTAGCCCTGCTGCAAAGAATTGCATAAAAAATGGTAATTACACGCCCCTGTTAAACAGGGTCTGAAAAATTGGGCCTTAGGCACTGGTGCTGGTGCCACAACACTGCAACCCCTCATAGATACTCTAGTTGGAGTGCAGGAACTAGCCCTGCTGCAAAGAATTGCATCAAAAATTGTAATTACATGCCCCTGTTAAACAGGGGCTGAAAAATTGGGCCTTAGGCACTGGTGGCGGCACCTAGAACCAAAAATATTCTTACAAGCTATCAGCATGATCATTGAGGAGGAAGAGTATAATTACTCAGCATAACAGGATAGTCACTCAGCATCAGCATAGGCAGTCTTTGAAAGGATCTGACACTTCAAACTGTGCAAGCTCTGGCCAGTGATCCATCCTTAAGATCCAGTAACCTAGAGGATTTTTAGTGGGAAAGGTGTCCAAGTCAGATCTTGCCCCTAGGTATTCCTGCACCATGTAAAACAGACGCTGGCGATGGTTGCTGGAACCGATCATACCTTGGGGCTGCGGACTAAAAATTTGTCTGGATGCATCGGTCAGACGGCCACCTTCTCCACCGCTCCTTCTTTGACTGACCGAAGCCTCAGCAACACGTTGTCCAGGAACAGGAGTTTGTAACCTCCCAGTCTCTGGGAACGTGTTACACAGACCTTTCTGCAAGGCCTCCCGAAGATGTTTCATCCTCTGCTCCCTCTGCGACGGCAAGATAAAGTCCGCAACCTTACCCTTGTAATGTGGATCAAGGAGGGTTGCCAGCCAGTATTGATCCCTCTCCTTGATACCACGAATACGAGGATCCTTCCGCAGGCTTTGCAGGATCAGGGAGGCCATGCAGCGTAGGTTTGCTGAGGCATTCGGTCCGGAGTCCTCTGGGTCACTAAGGATGACATGATCCGCAGCCACCTCCTCCCAGCCACGTACAAGTCCATGGGTTTCTTGGGACTGTAAATGATCTCTTAAAGACTGCTGCTGATGCTGAGTGACAGGCTCAACCTCCATGCTGACACAATCCTCCTCCTCCTCCTCTTCCTGTGTGATCAGCGGGTACCCAAGCACAATGTCTGGATAAAGGGGGCCTTGAGAGCTAAGGAAGTCCTCCTCTTCCTGCCTCTGTTCTGCCTCAAGTGCCCTGTCCATTATTCCACGCAGCGTGTGCTCCAACAGGTGGACAAGGGGGACAGTGTCACTGATGCATGCACTGTCACTGCTCACCATCCTCGTGGCCTCCTCAAATGGTGACAGGACAGTGCATGCATCCCTGATCATGGCCCACTGGCATGGGGAAAAAAAACAAGCTCCCCTGACCCTCTCCTGGTGCCATAGTCGCACAGGTACTCATTGATGGCACTCTGCTGCGTGTGCAGCCACTGCAGCATGGCCTACATTGAGTTCCACCTGGTGGGCATGTCACAGATTAGGCGGTTTTTGGGCAGGTTAAATTCATTTTGGAGGTCTGCCAGCCGAGCACTGGCATTATATGACCGGTGGAAATGCACACAGACTTTCCTGGCATGCCTCAGGACATCCTGTAAGCCCGGGTACCTGCCCAAGAACTGCTGTACCACCAAGTTAAGGATGTGAGCCAAACAGGGCACATGGGTCATTTGTCCCTGTCAGAGGGCAGAGAGGAGGTTGGTGCCATTGTCGCAAACCACCATTCCTGGCTTAAGTTGGTGTGGCGTCAACCACCTCTGAACCTGCCCCTGCAGAGCTGACAGAACCTCTGCCCCAGTGTGGCTCCTGTCCCCCAAGCACAACAGCTCAAGCACCGCATGGCATCTTTTTTTTTTTTCCATTCAAAGATTTTTATTTGCTTTATAGTATTTTACAGGAGAGGTTGGAAACAGAGAATATACACAATGTACCGCATAGCATCTTTTGGCCTGCGTACTTGCGTAGCCCCTTGAACTCCTACGCAGCACCATTGGTTCCGAGGACAAAGCACAGGAAGAGGCCATGGAGGAAGAAGAAGAGGAGGGGGTGGAGGAGAGAGGTGTGTCAGAATCACCAGTAGTGGCATTTTGGAGGCGTGGTGGCGGGACAACCTCCAACACTACTGCACCTTGTCCTGCATCCTTCCCAGCTGCCAGCAGAGTCACCCAATGCGCTGTGAAACTTAGGTAACGTCCCTGTCCATGCCTGCTGGACCATGAGTCAGCGGTAATATGCACCTTACCACTGACTGCCCTGTCCAGCGAGGCCAAGACATTGCCGTCCACATGCCAGTAGAGAGCCGGAATCGCCTTCCGTCAGAAAAAGTGGCGTTATGCCACGTACCCACGAGCAGACTTTCTGGCATACTTGGTCCAATGTTCTTCCCGCCGGACTGTCCGGCGGACTACCGCCGGACTTTCTGAACAGACGGACTTGCCTACACATGACCAGACTTTCCAGCAGGCTAGGTCCGCCGCAGACTATCAGAATGAACGGACTTGCCCACACACGGACAAGTCCGTTCATTTTGAACGTGACTCGGGTACGACGGGACTAGAAAAGGAAGCTTTTATCGGCGAGATTGACACCTTGCAAGCCCCGTCATGGGGCATACCAGGCCTTTAGGTCTGGCATTGATTTTAAGGGGAACCCCCTACGCCAAAAAATCGGCATGGAGTCCCCCCCAAAATCCATACCAGACCCCGATCCAAGCACGCAGCCCGGCTGGTTAGGAAAGGGGGTGGGGACGAGTGAGCGCCCCCCTCCTGAACCGTACCAGGCCGCATGCCCTCAACATGGGGGGTGGGTGCTTTGGGGGAGGGGGGCACCCTGCGGGGCCCCCCACCCCAAAGCACCTTGTCCCCATGTTGATGAGGACAAGGGCCTCTTCCCGACAACCCTGGCCGTTGGTTGTCGGGGTCTGCGGGTGGGGGGCTTATCGGAATCCGGGAGCCCCCTATAATAAGAGGGCCCCCAGATCCTGGCCCCCCACCCTATGTGAATGAGTACGGGGTACATGGTACCCCTACCCATCCACCTAGGGAAAAAGTGTCAATAATAAAACACACTACACAGGTTTTTGAAGTAATTTATTAGACAGCTCCGGGGGGTCTTCTTCCAGCTTCGGGGGTCCCTCCGGTTCCTTTTCTCCCGGTGTTCCAGTTGTGTCATGTCAACATCTGGAGAAGAGAAGAGGGAAGAAGCCAAGAAGACAAGAAGCCAGTAGTCCGGACCTCCGCTGGCAAGAGAGCAGCATGAAGATAGCGGGGGAGCCAGCTGAAGAACTGGAACACCGGGAGAAGAGGAACCGGAGGGACCCCCGAAGCCGGAAGAAGACCCCCCTGGAGCTGTCTAATAAATTACTTCAAAAACCTCTGTAGTGTGTTTTATTATTGACACTTTTTCCCTAGGTGAATGGGTAGGGGTACCATGTACCCCATACTCATTCACATAGGGTGGGGGGCCAGGATCTAGGAGCCCTCTTATTATAGGGGGTTCCCGGATTCCGATAAGCCCCCCGCCCGCAGACCCCAACAACCAACGGCCAGGGTTGTCGGGAAGAGGCCCTTGTCCTCATCAACATGGGGACAAGGTGCTTTTGGGTGGAGGAGTCCCGCAGGGCGCCCCCCTCCCCCAAAGCACCCACCCCCATGTTGAGGGCATGTGGCCTGGTATGGTTCAGGAGGGGGGGGGGCGCTCGCTCGTCCCCACCCCCTTTCCTGACCGGCCGGGCTGCGTGCTCGGATCGGGGTCTGGTATGGATTTTGGGGGGGACCCCACGCCGATTTTTCGGTGTAGGGGGTTCCCCTTAAGATCCATCCCAGACCTAAGGGCCTGGGATGCCCCGCACTCGCCGCAATAGGAAAATTTGTTTTTCCTATTGCAGCAAGCGCGATATGCAGTACTCTGCCCTTGTGACATATCTGGTCCGTCGGACCAACATACAGACGCATGCAGACGAACGGGCTTTCCGTCAGGAACTGAGTCCGGCGGACTAAGATTTAAAGCATGCTTTAAATCTAGGTATGGCAGACTTTTGGAAAAAAAAAGTCCGCCGGAGCCTACACACGGCCGGATTGTGCGGCGGATTCTGGTCCGCTGAACCAAGTATGCTGGAAAGTCCGACCGTGTGTACGCGGCATTAGGGAACCTGCCACTGAGGAACTGCACATTCCACAAACTCACGGAAGGGGGCAGAGTCTACCAACTGAAAAGGCAGCAGTTGAAGTGCTAGCAATTTTGCCAAGCTAGCATTCAACTGCTGGGCATGTGGATGGCTGAGAGCTAACTTCTTTCTGCGGTGCAGCAGCTGGGGCAGGGAAATTTGCCTGGTACAATCTGAAGTCAGTGTACCGATAGCAGATTGCCCGCAAGTACTTGGCTGTAACAAACCTAAAGCATGCTTTAAATCTAGGTATGGCGGACTTTTGGAAAAAAAAAGTCCGCCGGAGCCTACACACGGCTGGATTGTGCGGCGGACTCTGGTCCGCTGAACCAAGTATGCCGGAAAGTCCGACCGTGTGTACGCGGCATTAGGGAACCTGCCACTGAGGAACTGCACATTCCACAAACTCACGGAAGGGGGCAGAGTCTACCAACTGAAAAGGCAGCAGTTGAAGTGCTAGCAATTTTGCCAAGCTAGCATTCAACTGCTGGGCATGTGGATGGCTGAGAGCGAACTTCTTTCTGCGGTGCAGCAACTGGGGCAGGGAAATTTGCCTGGTACAATCTGAAGTCGGTGTACCGATAGCAGATTGCCCGCAAGTACTTGGCTGTAACAAACCTAATTCTACACCTTCATTCCTCTCAGTGCAGGTCTCAGAGAGGACTCAAGGTATAGTGGGGTTGGAGATGCCAGCTGATGAGGAGCATGGAGAGATCCTCTTTGTTCTTAGGTGTGGGTCTTTTAGGTACGCTTGCCAATGAACTGCATGGCAGTTCAACATATGTCTGGTAAAGCATGTGGTGCCCAAGCGGGAGATGTTTTGGCCATGCGAGATACGCTTGAGACATATGTTGCAAATAGCAGCGTTGCGATCTGATACACTCATCTCAAAAAAGGCCCACACCAAAGAACTTTTGGAATAACGCACAGAGACAGCAGCGCCCTGCACATGTGGAGCTCTGCGGTGTGATGCAGTCAGTGTGCTGCCCTTAGTCTGGCCCCTGGAGGGCATCCTGCCTCGTTGATGTGCCTCCTCCTCCTCTCTCCTATCAGGCACCCACGTTGAGTTAGTGACCTCATCATCCCCTCCCTCCTCATGGCTGGAGCAAACCTGGCAGTATGCTGCAGCAGGGGGAAAATGACTGCCAGATTGCTGTCCTTCTTGGGCACCCCCTCTGTCCGTGCTCACGTTACTGCCTTCATCTAGCTACATATCATCATCAGAGCCTTCAAAACGCTGGGCATCCTCCTGTTCGAGGGACTCCTCAGGAGGACATGGTGGGGCTAGGGAAGGAGTCACTGATGCCATTGAGCCGAGGGAAGAGGCCGCGTTGGCAGCTGCTTTGCCAGACAAGTACCCTGAGCCTGGGTGAGAGAGTATGAGGAGGATTAGGACAGCTTGGTCATCCACTCAACCAAGTCTTCCGCATGTTGCGGCTCAACATGGCCAGCTGCCAAAAAAAAGGCCAAGCGTGTCCCATGGTCATGTGCTGATGAGGATGAACCATGTCCACGACCAGCACTGTTGCCTCTAGACACAGAGCCTGCTTGCCCTCTTTTATTGGCTTGTGACTGTCTGCCTCTGCTGTTGGCCTTCCAGACATACTATTGGCCTGCAGTGAGCTGCACAAAACTGGGATATAGCTAGCAGAATCAACTGCCTGCCTGTAGTATTATTAGTATGATAACACCTGCACTTGTCTTCAGGTAGCTATACTGTAGGTGCAACTGTGCAGGGTACACAGTACAGTAACTGGAAATACGTCAAGAGCCTACACAAGCACCTGGCTGCAGGTAGCTATACTGTGAGACTGTGCGGGGTACACAGTACAGTAACTGGAAATACTTCAATGAGCCTACACAAGCACCTGGCTGCAGGTAGCTTTACTGTAGGTGAGACTGTGCAGGGTACACAGTACAGTAGCTGGAAATACTTCAAGAGCCTACACAAGTACCTGGCTGCAGGTTGCTATACTGTAGACGAGACTGTGCAGGGTACACAGTACAGTAGCTGGAAATACTTCAATGAACCTACACAAGCACCTGGCTGCAGGTTGCTATACTGTAGGCGAGACTGTGCAGGGTACACAGTACAGTAGCTGGAAATAAACCAATGAGCCTACACAAGCACCTGGCTACAGGTTGCTATACTGTAGGTGAGACTGTGCAGGGTATACAGTACAGTAGCTGGAAATACTTCAATGAGCTTACACAAGCACCTGGCTGCAGGTAGCTATACTGTAGATGAGACTGTGCGGGGTACACAGTACAGTAACTGGAAATACTTCAATGAGCCTACACAAGCACCTGGCTGCAGGTAGCTTTACTGTAGGTGAGACTGTGCAGGGTACACAGTACAGTAGCTGGAAATACTTCAAGAGCCTACACAAGCACCTGGCTGCAGGTTGCTATACTGTAGACGAGACTGTGCAGGGTACACAGTACAGTAGCTGGAAATACTTCAATGAACCTACACAAGCACCTGGCTGCAGGTTGCTATACTGTAGGCGAGACTGTGCAGGGTACACAGTACAGTAGCTGGAAATAAACCAATGAGCCTACACAAGCACCTGGCTACAGGTTGCTATACTGTAGGTGAGAGTGTGCAGGGTACACATTACAGTAGCTAGAAATACTTCAATGAGCCTACACAAGCACCTGGCTGCAGTTTGCTATACTGTAGGTGAGACTGTGCAGGGTATACAGTACAGTAGCTGGAAATACTTCAATGAGCTTACACAAGCACCTGGCTGCAGGTAGCTATACTGTAGATGAGACTGTGTGGGGTACACAGTACAGTAACTGGAAATACTTCAATGAGCCTACACAAGCACCTGGCTGCAGGTAGCTTTACTGTAGGTGAGACTGTGCAGGGTACACAGTACAGTAGCTGGAAATAAACCAATGTGCCTACACAAGAACTTGGCTGCAGGTTCCCTACAGTAGGTGAGACTGTGCAGGGTACACAGTACAGTAGCTGCAAATACTTCAATGAGCCTACACAAGCACCTGGCTGCAGATAGCTTTACTGTAGGTGAGACTGTGCAGGGTACACAGTACAGTAGCTGGAAATACTTCAATGAGCCTACACAAGCACCTGGATGCAGGTTGCTATACTGTAGGCGAGACTGTGCAGGGTACACAGTACAGTAAAAAAAAAAGAAAAAAAAAATGAAAACATAACAAATAGTAAAAAATAATAAAATCTTAAACTGCAAATGTAAATATGACTAAATAGATTAAGTTCTCTATCTCTGTTTCCACTCTGACCTAACTCAGGGTAACTATCAGCTTATCTCACTGTGTCCACTACACAAATGATACTAAATCTCTTTAAATGCATTTTCTGAAATATCCTCAATGTACTGTGAACTATGTATGTCTCCCTGTCCCCACCTCTTGTCTTTTCCCTGTTTCATCTTTGCGTATTCATAATAAGCATTGTATATCGCTGTATCTCCTCCCGCCTATAACTACAATCTTGCGATGCATAACTGCCATAAGCCCCCACAACTGACGATATCGTCTGTAAAATCCTATTGTTACAACAACAACACTGCATATGCAGGGGAATGAACGAATCACACAGCCCATGTTATTTCGTACTAAGCAGCAATCTAACTAAACCAATCACAGAGCTGATTGGCTACACAGAAGCCAGTTCGCCAAAATAAAAAAGGTGTGTGCTGGCTTCTCCAATCAAACGTCCAGGAAGAAGCTACGCTACCACGCAACAGTGAAACGCGTTGACATCATCACCGGCATCAGCGCTGTCTATCGAACAGACGGAGAGGTGGGAGACGCACAGCGGCGAAATACCAGGTAGCCCATCGCATTATTCGACGGCACCTGAAGCTGCCCAGGCTATCAGCACCTAGCAAGGGCTTTCTCGCTCAGGACCCGATCAGTCATTCCTTACGGAGGATCACAATCGCAGCTACACTACCGGCCCGACAACTTTCCGGACCCTGCAAGCCACCTCCAGTACGACCTGTGCAACAACCTCCAGGAATCCCTATGGAGGTGAAGGTACGAGCACCAATAACTCACTAACTAGTTGAGGACCTTGTACAGCTTTCTGTAAGCCTAAGCCTTATATGTACCACATGGTTATTGGAGCCCCCTACTAGCCACTGCCTGCACCTTATGAATAGCCTTGAAGCTTACTGATCACAGTGCATAACCAGTCCCACTGTTTACATGGTTGATCATTACTGCCTATACTGCACAAGTGAACTATACTGTACATAGACTTACAGCTCCACTTCTATTCAGTACCAAGTTTGGCTACCATCCTACGGGTACCTTGAACTGCCAGGATCAGCCCAGTCATCTTCCTGATCTCCATCTCCGGACCTGGGTCCCCCCCCTCCCCCTTTCTGCCCCCTCTCCCCGCTCCATGAATATGCTTCTCGGCAGCGCATCCCACTAAATTTTCCATTTGGAAACATACCCATATGTCACAATCCAATTTGATCGCTTGGCCACCGAGCAGCATATAACCAGTCCGGACAGTGTCTATGCCCTTACATGTTCTGTGTGTGTTCTGTCTGTTGTGTTCGTTAGTTCCCTTTTCATGCCACCTCACTTAGGATGGTTATGTATACCATAGTGCAATAATTACCTAATTGTATGTCCACCTCACCCAGGTGTTTTACTATCCATTAATAAATTGAACCCTTTTACACCATCTTCAATGTACTGACCATTAATCGCTAAAGTAACCACTTTTTCCTATCGGTAATTCTATACCGTACACCCCCTCCCCGCTCCCTGGTCCCCAACCTATTGTTATATACACAGTACAGTAGATGGAAATAAACCAATGAGCCTACACAAGCACCTGGCTGCAGGTTGCTATACTGTAGGTGGAACTGTGCAGGGTACACAGTACAGTAGCTGGAAATACTTTATTGAGCCTACAAAAGCACCGGGCTGCAGGTTGCTATACTGTAGGTGAGACTGTGCAGGGTACACAGTACAGTAGCTAGAAATACTTCAATGAGCCTACACAAGCACCTGGCTTCAGGTAGATATACCGTAGGTTAGATTGTGCAGGGTACACAGTACAGTAGCTGGAAATACGTCAATGAGTCTATGCAAGCATCTGGCTGCAGGTTGCCATACTGTAGGTGAGACTGTGCAGGGTACACATTACAGTAGCTGGAAATACTTCAATGAGCCTACACAAGCACCTGGCTGCAGGTTGCTATACTGTAGGTGAGACTGTGCAGGGTACACAGTATAGTAGCTGGAAATACTTCAATGAGCCTACACAAGCACCTGGCTGCAAATAGCTATACTGTAGGTGAGACTGTGCGGGGTACACAGTACAGTAACTGGAAATACTTCAATGAGCCTACACAAGCACCTGGCTGCAGGTAGCTTTACTGTAGATGAGACTGTGCAGGGTACACAGTACAGTAGCTGGAAATACTTCAATGAGCCTACACAAGCACCTGGCTGCAGGTTGCTATACTGTAGGCGAGACTGTGAAGGGTACACAGTACAATAGCTGGAAATAAATCAATGAGCCTACACAAGCACCTGGCTGCAGTTTGCTATACTGTAGGTGAGACTGTGCAGGGTACACAGTACAGTAGCTGGAAATACTTCAATTAGCCTACACAAGCACCTGGCTGCAGGTTGCTATACTGTAAGTGAGACTGTGCAGGGTACACAGTACAGTAGCTGGAAATACTTCAATGAGCCTACACAAGCACCTAGCTGCAGGTTGCTATACTGTAGGTGAGACTGTGCAGGGTACACAGTACAGTAGCTGGAAATACTTCAATGAGCCTACACAAGCACCTGGCTGCAGGTAGCTATACTGTAGGTGAGACTGTGCGGGGTACACAGTACAGTAGCTGGAAATACTTCAATAAGCCTACACAAGCACATGGCTGCAAAATTTCTATACTGTAGGTGAGACTGTGCAGGGAACACAGTACAGTAGTTGGAAATACTGTAAAAACACCTACCTGCCTTTCAGTATATCAGGAAGAGAAGAACAGGATCTAGCTAAACTGAATACAGTGTATATATATATATATATATATATATATATATATATATATATATATATATACAACACCTGGGACGCATATGTATACACAATAGACTGTAACTGCTGCTAACTGACTCAACCTGCCTACTCTATTAGGGTTGTCCCGATACCACTTTTTTAGGACAGAGTACAAGTACCGATACCAATTACCGATACTTTTTTTTTTAATGTCACGTGACAGGGTTTTTTATTTATTTATTTATTTTTAACGGTGTTTTCTTTTTTTCGGGGGGGGGGGGGTGAACGGTGTATGTGTATGTTTTTTTTTATTATTTACAATTTTTATTTTTTTACAATAATTTTTTTTTATTCTTTATTGCAATATGTGTTTTTTTTTTGTTTTTTTTTTATCAACCCTGTTGGGGGGCTTTGGTGAGATATCAGGGGTCTTAACAGAGACAGAGAAAGAGACAGAGAATAGAGATTCCCCAGTCCCTTTCTCTGCAGCCTCAGCTGCACTAAGAATGAATGGAGAGAAGACAGCGGCTCCTCTCCATTCATAAACTGACACATCGTAATCACAGGAGATTACAGTGTTTCAGTTATGTGAATGGACAGCTGACTCTATCCATACACAAAGGAAGGAGGAGGGGGACGGCGGAACGGAGGGGGAGAGCGGAGAGGCACAGAGAAGGAGAGGGGAACGGAGGGGACAGCGGAGGGGGACAGAGAAGGAGAGCAGAACGGAGGGGACAGCGGAGGGGGACAGAGAAGGAGAGCAGAACGGAGGGGACAGCGGAGGCGGACAGAGAAGGAGAGGGGAACGGAGGGGGCATGGAGGAGGATGCAGGGACAGTCAGCGGTGACCGATCACCGCTGTATGTCACTAAAGCCGCTGAAAGCCGCTGGGGGAGAATCTTGTAACTCCCCCACGCGCCGATCACAGCTGTCCTCTAGGTATCGGGGGAAGCATCGGGAGCATTTGCCCGAGTACAAGTACTTGGGCAAATGCTCGGTATCGGTGCCGATACCGATACTAGTATCGGTATCGGGACAACCCTATACTCTATCTAACTTAAATCAAATGACACTGTCTGTCTCTCGTTCTCTATCTCTCTATCTGAACGCCAGCACAAACTACGCAGGGCTACCGTGCAGGCGACCTTATATAGTGTGGGGCGTGTACTAAACCCCTTGAGCCATAATTGGCCAAAGCCTCTTGGGTTCGACTCGAACACGAAGCTCATCCCTACTGGGCAAATAATGTGCAAATAAAGTGTCCAAAATATGAAATTCAAGTGTTCAAATAATATTGATAATTAGACCTTTGATATGATAATAAGAGTCTTTCTGCTGCCACCAACACCTCAGTGCTCACAGAACTCTCACCTCATATATACACAACATGCGCCTTGGATCAACCTCCAATATGGATAAGATGGTCCATCCCTCTAGAGAGTCCTTTGGTTATCCTCAGATGGAGATCCAAATTCACATATAAACAAGGCGTAGACAAAAGTGCCTCCAAAAGTGTAGTATCGTTAAAAAAAGACTATTTATTAAAATAATATCTGCTTACATGTAAATTCAGTAAGCTGCGGTTGAAAGGATAAAAACATTGGCGTTTGTCCGCCTCTTATGTCACTTCTGGTCCACTCTGTACTCTGGCCACGCCCTATGCGTTACTTTAAGTCATGTCACGTGACTTCTTCAGTCCCCTGAAGTTAAGTGATGTTACGCATAGGGCTTGGCTCGAGTACACTTTATTATTATATATTCTTGTGAAGTTGTGACTTAATCAGGTATTGCAGCAATTCCCCACAAGATTATTTGGATATTTATTTTTCCCTAGTAGCGCAGAAGACTACTTAATTCTTGCATACTGGGCAAGTTCTGGCCAGTGGTCTATTCTCATGACCCAGTAACCCAGTGGATGATCAACTGGAAAGCTCTCCATGTCTGTTTTTGCCCCTAGATAATCTCCCACCATATGATGCAGACACTGCCGATGGGATGTGGAAGCTGACAGGCCTGGGCACCGAGCACAAAAAAAATGTTTGAAATGCATCACTGAGGCAGCCCCCTTCTCAACCGCTCCTCTCTTGACCAACAGAAGCCTCAAAACTAGCTTTTACATGAGACTGGACCCTAGCAGAGTTTGGAAAGGCAATACATAAACTCCTCTTTAAGGTGTCCTCCAAATATTTCATCCTCTGCTCCCTCAGTGGAGACGGGATGAGTTCTGAGACTTTCTCCTTGTAACGGTGGTCAAGGAGGGTTGCCAACCAATAGTGATCCTTCTCCTTGATGCGACAAATTCTCGGGTCCTTTCGCAAGCTTTGAAAAATGAGGTAACCCATGCAGCACAAGTTTGCGGAGCAAAACAAACGGTCGAAACACCCGACAATTTGGGTGTTTGATGGACGGGAAATGTTCGGCCCGAACTCATGCTCAGGTCAAACCTTTCGCCCAACGCTAATCCTGGCGGTCAACAGAGCCTCCAGCCTGCATTTGATCTCTATGTCATTACTAACATGAAAAACACATGATTGAGAATGAATCCAATAGCATTGGTAAGTGGGGACCCCACCTGTCACTGACAGACGGTATTGAGAGCTGTGCAAAGTTTAAGCTGCTGGCTCTTGAAAAGGGGGCACAATATGGGCCCACTTGGGTGAGAGTGTGGCCATCCCACCCCAGTGCTAATTAGTTAATAAAGTTAAATAGGGTGAAAGGTATAGGAAGGATACTGCCCCTTTAAGGATTAGGAAAGCAGATTGCTGGCAGGATCCAATAGGAATTCAGGGAAGGTTCTGGAATAATGAGAGGCTATATAAAGGGGTTATGCAGAGGAATTCCCTCTCTTTCGGGAAAACAGCAGAGAAGACAGGAGCCCTGAGAAGAATGGAGTCCCTTATCAGGCAGCTCCTAGAGAAAGCAGGCGGTGAAGGAGGAGAGGTTTTGCTTCGCAGCTGCCTGGAGTTCATGAATAGTAATGAGGAGCAGCCGGGCAGTAGCAGAGCAGCTGTTTCAGCTGTGGAAGAAAGGAGGGAACAGCTCAGGAGTACGAGGCGGAGAGGAGCAGCGCTGGCACAGCATGACAGAGCCAGGAGAAGTACGCCACCGGAGCGGAGCCGACATGATGCGGGAACAGCTGAAGAGGAGAGAGAGCCGAGCGCAGCCGAAGCACAGGTCGGAGGTGTCACAAGCCGCAGCCGCCGTGCTGTGAAGAAGAGGCGGACTTTTTCCCCGTCGCCAGCGTTAGGAAGAGGACAGAAGGACCACAGGAGCCAGCAAGCCAGCGCAGCAACAAGGGGGCGGATGCCCGCCCAGCGCCATACAGGTCAGCATGAGGTAGCATTTTTCCAGCATGACACTCCTCAGATAGAGGTGTCCAGTGGTGTGCAGGTTGGGCAAGAACTACAAGTCCCAGACCCCATGGTGCTGCTGGAGGAAAGTCAGCATGCAGTAGTTCAGCCTCCAGCAGCAGGTGAGTTATCACAAATGAACGTTTTATCTGGTTTGGTGGGGTCTCTGTCATCTTTAATACAGTCTCTTTCTAGTATGCCTGTCCCTGCTGTTTCTTCTAATGTACCTGCACTACTTCCTGTTAATTCTATTACTGCTCCAGCTGTTGTTTTGAATACACAGGGAATTCAAAGTGCTTCCCTCATTCCTGAGTCATTAACCCCAGCTGCGCCTGTCAGGGTGCCTGTGCCTGAGACCTGCATGAAAGATGTTATACCCTGTGAAGTCTCCCCACTAGGTTTCCATTTGAGTCTAACGGTTAAAGAAAAGATATGGAAAGGGGAATTTATAGATATACTGTCACTCTTACCTTTACACAAAGAATTTATGGGTAGGAATGACAGAAAGGGAGATGAGGAGGATAGGCGTAGACCTATACCACGGTCCTTTAATAATTGGCTTCAGGTTTTTTGCATATATGCTGGAGTACTGGCTGAAAAACACCCTGGGATGTGTGGGGGTCTTTTTCAGCATGTGGACCACATTCTTGAGGCAAATAAGAATTTCGGTGGGCCGGGGTGGTTCTATTATGATGAATCTTTTAGACAAAAATTGTCCATTCACCCTACGCTAAGCTGGGGAATGAAAGATGTGGGACTGTGGCTTAATCTGATATTGCCGCAGAAGCAGTTAGCTATAAAGTCGCCCCCAGGTAATGCTCCACATGCAACGTTTAGAAAAGGCTGCTGTTTTGCCTTTAATGAAGGGCAATGCCGTTGGAATGCATCATGCAAATATAGGCATGAATGCGCGGTGTGTGCGGGAGCGCATCCGGCAGCAAAATGTTTTAAGACACATGAGACTGTGGGAACCAGCCAAGCGCAAAAAGATATTTTTTCCAAAAGCCTGCACGCCTGTGAGGCTGGAAAGAATGCGCCCGTGGTTGGGCAAATACCCAGACAGGGAGAAGGCGTGTTTTCTTCTTGAAGGTTTTGCAGAAGGTTTCCCATTACCTGTCTTTTCAGGAGTAGGGTGTGAAGTGGTTGGGAATCTAAAGTCTGTGGAATTATTTCCTCAAATAGTTAGAGATAAGTTGTTAAAGGAGTTGGCGGAAGGTAGGATCGAAGGACCATTTGCGGATCCGCCTTTTAAAAATTTTAGGATCTCCCCTTTGGGTGTAGTCCCAAAAAGGGAGCCAAATGAGTTTTGTATTATCCATCATTTATCCTTCCCAAAAGGCAGTTCTTTGAATGATGAGATAGATGGCGATTTGTGCTCAGTTTCCTATGCGACTTTTGAAGACGCATTAAGTAAGATCCAATCATGTGGCGAGAGGGCTTTGTTAGCCAAAGCCGATGTGAAGGCAGCTTTCAGGTTACTACCTATTTCCCCAGGAGCGTTTAATTCGCTAGGTTTTTATTTTGATGGATTTTTCTTTTTCGACAAGTGTCTCCCTATGGGATTGCTCTTTGTCCTGTTCATATTTCGAGGCATTTGCTACTTTTTTACAGTGGTTGCTTTGTTTACAGAATGGTTCAGATAGTGTAATTCACTATCTGGATGATTTCTCGTTCATAGGTCCACATGATTCTTCGCTATGCTTTGACTTGTTGAATAACTTTATGGCCATGTCTCAGTATTTCGGTGTCCCGCTAGCGGAAGAGAAGACTTGTTTGCCTGCTACGTCATTAGAATTTTTAGGGATTCAAATAGACACTTGTGCCATGGAGTTTCGGTTGCCGGACGCAAAGCTTGTTAAGTTGAGGTTGTTGTTGTCTCTGGTAATTAAAAAGAAGAAAATTCGGGTAAAAGAAATGCAGTCTCTTTTGGGTTCCTTGGCCTTTGCATGTCGGATTATGCCGGTTGGCAGAATTTTTTCTCGGCGGCTTTATTTGTCTACCGCTGGGAAAAAATCGCCTTTTGCCCATATTAGGATCACCAGTTCTCTTAAAGAGGACCTTTTGGTTTGGGACAAATTTCTTGTCAACTACAATGGGAGGTCTCTTTTCCAGTCTGAATTTATTTGTGTGCCTGATTTTCATTTTTTCACTGATGCGGTGGGATCAAAAGGCTTTGGTGCGGTTTGGCAGTCACATTGGTGCTGTGCACCATGGCCAGAATCATGGGTCTAGAATCAGGCCACAAAAAATGTAGCTTTGTTGGTATTATTCCCTATCTTGGTGGCGTTAGTTATCTGGGGGCCACAGTTTGCGAATAGAAGAATTATGGTGGAAACGGATAACAAGGGTGTGTTGTATGCGGTAAATTGCTTGTCGTCTAGCTCGTTTTGGGTCATTAAGGTGTTAAGACAGATCGTTTTGTTATGTTTACAATTTAATATTTGGCTTAAGGCCAAATACACACCGGGGATTTTGAGTAATATTGCCGACTTGTTATCTCGGTTTCAGATGGACCGCTTTCGGCGTTTGTTACCAGAGGCGAACGAGTGGGGCATTCCATGCCCGGAACATCTGTGGGAAGTGATCTGATGGTGGCGGATGCAATTAAAGGTTCTGTCACTCCAAAAACATGGTATAGTTACATGGCAGCCTGGAAAAGTTGGGTGTCATTTGCTGAGAGTAAAGGTTTTAGTTATAATATCCCTTCTGAAACCACGATTTTGGCTTTCTTAGAGTTTTTAATGCAGCAGCAGTTTTCCAGTCATTATGTGATGAAAACTCTTGCTGGCATTTCCTTTTTCTTTAAGCTACAGGGGTTGCTGCCTTGTTCTGGTTATTTCTCAGTTAAACAGGCTCTAAAGGGATATAAGAGAAGATCGTTAATCCCTGATAGTAGAAGACCGATATCGGTGGAATTACTTGGGGGTCTGTGTGAAGCAACTAAACGAGTGTGCTTCTCAGAGTATGAAGCCTTGCTGTTCAGTACAGCCTTTTCCTTTGCATTTTTCGGTGCTTTCCGTATTTCGGAATTGGTACCTGCAAATAAGAAGGTATTATTGGGCATTTTGTATGAACAGGTGGCAATTGACCAATTTGGAGTGCATATTTGGTTGCAGCGTTCAAAAATGGATCAGACCGGCAGAGGCTGTTTGGTCAATCTTCATGCTCAAGAAAACGGGCTAGTTTGCCCAGTGGCTTTGGGTCAGCGCTTCCTAGGAGTTATACCCCCAGTAAGGGGGCTATTCTTTATTCATGCCAATTCAGAGCCTCTTACTAAATATCAATTTGATTCAGTACTCTGAAAATGTTTAAATCATTTGGGCTTACAGAATTTTAGATTCTCTTCCCACTCCTTTAGGATAGGCGCAGCATCAGAGGCAGCCCGTAAGGGGTTATCAGAAACGGCCATTAAGGAGATGGGGAGGTGGAAGTCGAAATGTTTTAAATTATATGTCAGACCTAACCTGTTCATTTAATTCCTAGGTATACAGCACACATTATGGATCATAGGACATTCGTTTATATACTGGGCACGTAAGAGAGCGGAGCACCGCTGTTACTCAGCTAATTTGTCCTTACAGCCTGAGCAGTTTAAGTTATTTTGGAAAGGAATAAGAGGCCTACAGTGGTATCAATTATTTTTTTATTTATCCAGATTGTTCCAAGTTTGGCCCCCTCCTTCTATTTTGTTAATACACCTGGGAGGAAATGATTTAGGGAATGTTAGAACACTGGACTTGCTGACCATGATCAAGCGAGACCTTCACCGTTTTCATATGTCTTTTGAGGGTACTATTATAATTTTTTCAGAAGTGGTTCCTCGTCTCTCCTGGTTGTCCTCTGATCAGAGGAGGGCTATGGAGAAAATGAGGAAGAGAGTAAATAGGGCAATGGAGAAGTTCATGCCCTCGATAGGAGGCTTGTCTTATCGATACATAGATCTTGAAGGTGGCATTCCGGGCTTGTACAGGCAGGATGGTGTTCACCTTTCGGATGTGGGTCTCGATATCTTTAATACAGGCTTGCAGTGTGGCATTGAAATGGCCGCGGCGGTTGGTGTGGGTCGGGCCTGATTCTCAAGTCCGGCTGGTGGGGACTGGTTTTTGATATTATATTGTGGATGGCTGCTCGAGTTCTGATAACTGAGCAGATAATAATAAAATGATATTGGTTGATCAATGATGTTATTGTTTGTTAATAAAAGAGTAATAAATATTTATGTGTTTAAACCAATAAAGGTGCCGCGGCCATATTTTTGCCATAATTTAATGTTTGGTGTTGTTTAATATGATGGTTTAATGGGGTTTAGATTGTAGTTGGGTGGTGTGGCCTACAGTCTCATGAAAAGGGGGCACAATATGGGCCCACTTGGGTGAGAGTGTGGCCATCCCACCCCAGTGCTAATTAGTTAATAAAGTTAAATAGGGTGAAAGGTATAGGAAGGATACTGCCCCTTTAAGGATTAGGAAAGCAGATTGCTGGCAGGATCCAATAGGAATTCAGGGAAGGTTCTGGAATAATGAGAGGCTATATAAAGGGGTTATGCAGAGGAATTCCCCCTCTTCCGGGAAAACAGCTGAGAAGACAGGAGCCCCCTCCCGCCCGCCCTTGTTGTGAGCACTTTTATGTGGTAGGGTCACCCTGGAAGTCAGGGGGACTGGTTTTTGATATTATATTGTGGATGGCTGCTCGAGTTCTGATAACTGAGCAGATAATAATAAAATGATATTGGTTGATCAATGATGTTATTGTTTGTTAATAAAAGAGTAATAAATATTTATGTGTTTAAACCAATAAAGGTGCCGCGGCCATATTTTTGCCATAATTTAATGTTTGGTGTTGTTTATTATGATGGTTTAATGGGGTTTAGATTGTAGTTGGGTGGTGTGGCCTACAGTCTCATCAGTGGAAGTCATATGTTAGTGCATCCTCTGTCCTAGGAATCACATAAGGAATGTTAACACACTGATCACAGTTAACAGGAAAAAGTACTCTATTCCATTACAGGTTTGGTTTTCCCCTGCCTTTATTGGGCCTCAGAAGCCCAGTGGCCAGATTTTTGTCATATAGGTTTCAAGATTTAGAATGTCCAGAGGAGTTCCTGTTTCAGTAACCACTGCCTGCCAATAAATTGGAACCACTTTTGCAGCAAAAAATACTTGTATCACCTCTGATTAATATAGTTATTAATTACTTGTGTGTGTTTTTAATTAAATGACAAGACTAAATACCTTTTCTCACCCCACCGCTGTGGGGCACATGACTTCCCCCTGCTGGCTGGCTGACATCAGAGGGGAATCTCGGCCCCTCCAATTGCTCTCCTTCAGTGGCGGCTGGTGCTCAAAATGTTTGGGGGGCGCAAACAAACTGAAAAATTCTGAAATAAAAACATCAATTGCAGCCTCACTGTGCACATCAAACGCAGCCACTGTGCCCATCAATTGCAGCCACTATACCATGAAATGCAGCCACTGTGCTATCAAATGCTGCCACTGTGCCCATTAATTGCAGCCACTGTGCCCATCAAGCGCAGCCATTGTGCCCATCAAATGCTGCCACTGTTCCATCAAATGCTGCCAGTGTGTCCATTAAATGCAGCTATTGTGCCCATCGAATGCAGCCACTGTGCCCATCGAATGCTGCCACTGTGCCATCGAATGCTGCCACTATGACCCCCACCCTCGCTCGCCATCTGCCCATCACTTACCCTGTCTCGGTGGGGCAGCGGGTGATGGTGGCGAGCGGTATCCTCCATGCATCTCCTCCTGTCCTCTACTCCCGTCCTCTCCTCCTGATAGGCGTCCAATCACAGCGCCTGACGTTTCAGCCAATCAGGTGATGGGTAACAGACCCGAGCACCTGATTGGCGGAGAGGCGGTTCAGTGTTAGGAAAGCGAATATTCATTCGCTGTTCTAACACAACTGGGTGAACTGTGAGCGCCAAGCTTTGGCACTCACAGGTCACCTTTTTTGACACCTATTAGAGCTTATGGCTCTAATCAGGTGCTTCAAAAACACACACCCCCCACTGTAATTCAGGCGCCCGAAAAGGGACCGGGCGTCTGAATAGGGGGTGGCAGCGGCGGCCATGGATAGATTCATGCATAGCATGAATCTAACCATTGGTCATAGAGGGGGTGGCTGGAGAGAGAGGGCGGCGCCCATGCACCCTTATGGACACACCAGCACTGCTGTCCTTAGATCGGGGAAGGAGAGTGGAGAGGATCACGTGACCGCAAAGCTGCAGTGTGAGAAACGTTATTTAGCCTTCTCATTTTTAAAAAATACACATACTGTTGTTAATAACTTTATAAACCAGAGGGGATACCAGCAAAGTCACAAACACTTTAATACTGACCACCATTGTTATAGATGCATTTACAGTCAACACCAATTGAACACATTTACAGCAGTCACCAATATACTGTAACAGGGACATTTACTTCGACCACCAATGTTACATGAACATTTAAACAGACCAATATAGTAATAGCAGCATTTTCACTGACCAACGCTGTAACGAGGACATTTACAATACAACAGCACAAAATGACCATAGATGGGTAAAAATGTATATAGAGACTGTCAACTCACTGAAATTGGTCTACACTACACTAAACACTGAGTAACAAGATCAGGACTGCAAGGAGATTCCATCCCGAGAAAAGATGCTGCACACATGGCTTTAATTAATGAAAAAAACAACTTTATTTGTATCAAAAATTCACAAAAATAAAAAAATATATAAATTAAACAAAACCCCTCAAGCCAAAAGCATTAAAATGGGACAACATTGTCTAATGGTTAACAACCAGGTTTAGACTTCAGTGGGATTACAGTGCTAATGGGAAAACATCATGTTGATCCCAAAGCACCCTTGCACCTGGTTGCAGTTACTAATTGAAGCATGACACATCCTCTTCCATAAAATAGTAGGGGCCCACTCTGAATAAGTCTCACCACTGGCTCTGATTGCTCGCCGCCACTAGGCCTGAGGCCTGCAGAACCTCTCCCCGGTGGCCCAGTGGGTTAAAAGCATATCTTCTAGGAAATATGGACTACTGTTACCAGCCAGCCCAACTTGCAAATCATGTGCCCGCAGGCAACATCGACTTGACATAGATGCCCACAGTCTCTTTTCTGCTTCAGGAGTCCCCATAATCCACCGTGTGTATTGATGAAGACTCCACTAGTGACCGTGTACTAGCAGACTTCCCTCACAGACTCCTTGGCACCTCCAGCCCCCCACTGTGGTAACACTCACCGCCCTTCCAACAGCCCTGAGTCTTTGATGAGGAACTTTGACAGGACCATGCGTACCAACAGTTTCACCTGCCCAACACACGCTTGACACCATCTGAACCAAATAAGTTTATCTTGGTCTCATCAGACCACAGGACATGGTTCCAGTAATCCATATCCTTAGTCTGCTTGTCTTACGAAAACTTTTGTGGGCTTTCATGTGCATCATCTTTAGAAGAGGCTTCCTTCTGGGATGACAGCCATGCAGACCAATTTGATGCAGTGTGCGGCATATGGTCTGAGCACTGACAGGGTGACACCCCACCCCTTCAACCTCTGAAGCATTGCTGGCAGCACTCATACGTCTATTTCCCAAAGAAAACCTCTGGATATGACACTGAGCATGTGCACTCAACTCCTTTGGTCGACCATGGCGAGGCCTGTTCTGAGTGGAACCTGTATGATCTTGGCCACCATGCTGCAGCTCGAGGTTTCAGGGTCTTGGCAATCTTCTTATAGCATAGGCCATCTTTATGTAGAGCAACAATTCTTTTTTTCAGATCCTCAGAGAGGTCTTTGCCATGAGGTGCCATGTTGAACTTCCAGTGACCAATATGAGAGAGTGAGAGCGATAACACCAAATTTAGCACACCTGCTCCCTATTCACACCTGAGACCTTGTAACACAAACGAGTTACATGACATTGGACAGGGAAAATTGCTAATTGGGCCCAATTTAGACATTTTTACTTAAGGGTGTACTCACTTTTGTTGCCAGTTGTTTAAACATTAATGGCTGTGTGTTGAGTTATTTTGAGCGGACAGCAAATTTACACTGTTATACAAGCTGTACACTCACTGCTAGGGATGAGCCGAACACCCCCCTGTTCAGTTCGCACCAGAACCTGCGAACAGGCAAAAAATTTATTCGAACACGCAAACACCATTAAAGTCTATGGGACACGAACATGAATAATCAAAAGTGCTAATTTTAAAGGCTTATATGCAAGTTATTGTCATAAAAATTGTTTGGGGACCTGGGTCCTGGGGTCCTGCCCCAGGGGACATGGATCAATGCAAAAAAAAGTTTTAAAAACGACCGTGGGGGTCCCCCTAAATTCCATACCAGGCCCTTCAGGTCTGGTATGGATATTAAGGGGAACCCCGGCCAAAATGTAAAAAAAAAAAAATGGCATGGGGTCTCCCTCAAAATCTATACCAGACCCAAAACCCTGCGCCAAAATTAAAAAAAAAAGGGCGTGGGGTCCCCCCAAAAATCCATATCAGACCCTTATCCGAGCACGCAACCTGGCAGGCCGCAGGAAAAGAGGGGGGGACGAGAGAGCTCCCCCACTGAACCGTACCAGGCCACATGCCCTCAACATTGGGGGGGCCCCTCAAAACACCTTGTCCCCATGTTGATGGGGACAAGGGCCTCATCCCCACAAACCTTGCCCGGTGGTTGTGGGGGTCTGCGGGCGGGGGGTTTATCAGAATCTGGAAGCCCCCTTTAACAAGGGGACCCCCAGATCCCGGCCCTCCCCCTGTGTGAAATGGTAAGGGAGTACCCCTACCATTTCACTAAAAAAGTGTCAAAAATGTTAAAAATGACAAGAGACAGTTTTTGACAATTCCTTTATTTAAATGCTTCTTCTTTCTTCTATCTTCTATCTCCTTTCTTCTATCTTCTATCTTCCTTTGGTTTCTTCCTCCATCTTCTTCTTCTTCTGGTTCTTCTTCCCCCCTCTGACGCATGGGAACTTGATGCAGACTTCCCTGTGGCATTCCCTGTGATGTCAGAGGGGGGCGGACATGGAAGTCACCATGCGCCAGGGGGGGCGGGGTCACCCGGTGACCCCGCCCTTCGT
This sequence comes from Lithobates clamitans, assembly GCA_037952925.1. Classification (NCBI taxonomy): domain Eukaryota; kingdom Metazoa; phylum Chordata; class Amphibia; order Anura; family Ranidae; genus Lithobates; species Lithobates clamitans. The sequence goes on along the minus strand of JBBGZY010001644.1, from coordinate 151,440 downwards.
TATTTAGGAACCGTCAGGAGAGGAGAAGCGTCACACAGCGGGAGTCTCCCATCATGATGGATGTGGAGCGGCCCAAGAAGAAGAAGGGAAGAAGACGCTGGCGCCGCGGAGGAAGATGCCGGATGAAAACACCGGAGGAAGAACCAGAAGAACCAGAAGAAGATGGAGGAAGAAACCGAAGGAAGATAGATAGAAGAAAGAAGATTGAAGAAAGAAGATAGAAGAAAGAAGAAGCATTTAAATAAAGGAATTGTCAAAAACTGTCTCTTGTCATTTTTAACATTTTTGACAGTTTTTTTGAGAAATGGTACCCTTACCATTTCGCACAGGGGGAGGGCCGGGATCTGGGGGTTCAGGAGGGGGGCGCTCTCTCGTCCCCCCCTCTTTTCCTGCGGCCTGCCAGGTTGCGTGCTCGGATAAGGGTCTGGTAGGAATTTTGAGGGGGACCCCACGCTATTTTTAAAAAAAAATTTGGCTGGGGTTCCCCTTAATATCCATACCAGAACTGAAGGGCCTGGTATGGAATTTAGGCTGACCCCCACGTCATTTTTTTTTTAAATTTTGGTTTGGGGTTCCCCTGTGGGGAATTCCCATGCCGTTTTTATCAATGAACTTTTATGTGTATTGTCGGACCGGCAATTCATTAATAGCCGCGAGTAGTTTTAAATGACTTTTTTTCCTTTGAAATGTCATTTTGCTGTCAGACTGTTCTAAACACGGGAAACATGCGCCCTTTTACAGGCATACTATAGACATCCCCCAGGTGCGAAATTTCAAGGAATATTACACTTTTATTGTTTCACTTTAAGCATTATTAAAATCAGTGCTCCTGAAAAAACGGACATTTTTAAAACTTTTTTTGCATTGATCCATGTCCCCTGGGGCAGGACCCAGGTCCCCAAACACTTTTTATGACAATAACTTGCATATAAGCCTTTAAAAGTAGCACTTTTGATTTCTCCCATAGACTTTTAAAGGGTGTTCCACGGCTTTCGAATTTGCCACGAACACCCCAAATTGTTTGCCGTTCGGCGAACTGGCGAACAGCCGATGTTCGAGTCGAGCATGAGTTCGACTCGAACTCGAAGCTCATCCCTACTCACTACTTTACATTGTAAACAGCAGAGAGGAGTCATTGGATGTTATGATGCCAGCGGATACCGGCTTCTTCAAAGAGAAGTACAGCTAAAGCTTGTTTGGCTGTACTTCTCCTGTGGATCACAGGAGTGCAGTTCGTTCTGCACTCCTGTGACTCATTTTCAGCAAACAGCAGGCTAAATTCCGCTGTCGGCTGATGTCACAGAGCTGGTGCAGGCTCAGAAAAGATCATTACCATATGGTTGGGATCTGCCCACATGCCTTGAATAGTACCTGTCTCAGCCTCTCAGCGAGTCACTGAGAACCTGAGCCGGTCACTGCCGCCCCTCCACAACTCAGCACTCCAGTGAGCACGGGGGATGGGAAGAGCAGAGAGTGGGTGGCTGACAGTCACCCGCTCTCTGCTCAGGCAGCTGTGAGCCTTAGAGCCAGCGGGGGACAGATACAGCATAGAACCGATCCTGCATTCACCTAGGTAAGTATGATTCTTAAAAAAAAAAAAACAATTCCCATGCACAGAGATGAGTCAAAACGCAGTAGTATCAAAAATGCATAAAAAAATGCAACCAAGTCATACGACATAGGGATGAGCTTCGTGTTCGAGTCGAACCCATGTTCGACTCGAACATCGGCTGTTCGCCCGTTCGCCGAATTGCGAACGATATGGGCCGTTCGCGCGAAATTCGGAATTTGGCGCGTCACGGCCCATAATTCACTGCGGCATCGCAGTGCATTGCTGGCTGATGATTGCCCAAGCATGCACTATGACCCGCATGCTTGGCCAATCACAGTGCCATCTGTAGAGAGAACTGTAATTGGTCAAAGCCAGGGTGGCTTTGGCCAATTATGGCTCAGGGGGTTTAGTACACGCCCCACACTATATAAGGCCGCCTGCACAGCAGCCCTGTGTAGTGTGTTCCGGCGTTGAGAGACAGAAACAGAGAGACAGTGTCATTTGATTTAAGTTAGATAGATTAGGCAGGACAGTCAGTCAGTGTAGTTGTAGACAGTGTATTGTGTATATATATGAATCCCAGGTGTTGTATATATATATATATATATATATATATATATATATATATATATATATATACACACACTGTATTCAGTTTAGCTAGATCCGCGTTCCTGTTATTATCTTCCTACTGACAGGCAGGCTTGTGTTGTTACAGTATTTACAGCTACCTGAAGAAAATTGCTGGTGTTCTTCTGATCCTATTAGTACCACAGTCAGGCAGCTAGACTATTTACAGTTAGTGTAGTGCTTCCTCCTCACAGTGTTCAGCTAAAGCTACAAGTTAGTGTAGTGCGACCTCTGCACAGTGTTCAGCTAAAGCTACAAGTTAGTGTAGTGCGTCCTCTGAACAGTGTTCAGCTAAAGCTACAAGTTTGTGTAGTGCGTCCTCTGAACAGTGTTCAGCTAAAGCTACAAGTTAGTGTAGTACACAGTGTTCAGCTAAAGCTACAAGTTAGTGTAGTGCGTCCTCTGAACAGTGTTCAGCTAAAGCTACAAGTTAGTGTAGTGCTGTCACGACTAGTATTTACCGAGGCCACGCGCACCCTGTCTCCTGGAGATGATACAGGGAGCAGGGGGCACGCAAAGGCACGGGCCACCAGCTGGTGAGTCCCCTGGAGGTTAGAAGGACTGTATGCAAGGTGGTGATTTCCAAGAGCTGACTGGAGGTGCTACTACTGAGTCAGAGGATCAGGTGTGGAATAAACAGGAAGTCCATGAAACTAGCCAGGGGTCAAAACCAGGTAATAAGATCAAGCAGAGTCCGTTTGGATAGCCAGGGGTCAAGCACAGGTAATCAGATCAAGCAGAGTCCATTTGAATAGCCAGGGGTCAAGCACAGGTAATCAGATTAAGCAAAGTCCATTTGGATAGCCAGGGGTCAGATCAAGGAGAGAGGTGGCGAAGTCAAGAATAGCAATCCGGGTCAAACAGGTGATAAGCCGACGGGGTGCTGGAGCCGTCTAAAGTAGCCCACCACAGTGCGTGCGTCAGCGTGACATGCTACCGCGCACCCACACAAGTGACCACGCGCACTCGGGGACCGTTGTGCACCATTGGGCCGCGTACGGGTGTGCGCCGAAGTGCCAGTCCACCGCGAATGCGCGCGGGAAGACTTCCTCTGACAGTGCCTCCCCCTTAGGGGCGGACACCGGACGCCCAAGCTGGACATCAACTCTGGATGCTCTCGGTGAAAGGCCTGAATTAAACGTGGTGCATGCAGATTCCTAGCGGGCTACCAAGAATTATCCTCAGGAGGGTATCCTTTCAAATGGATCAGGCATTGAAGCTGCCTGCCCCTTTTTCTGCAGTTCAAAATGGACTCCACTTCAAACTCATTTTCCCCGTCCACGATAATTGGCAGGGGAGGAAGTTCCCTTCTTCCGGGAAAAGGGCTGGACACAACAGGTTTCAACAAGGATGCATGAAAAACAGGATGAATTCTGTAAGAGTTTGGTAATGCCAATTCAAACGCCACGGGGTTAATAATCCTTTTAATCTGAAAAGGCCCGATGAACCTAGGTCCAAGTTTCCGTGATGGCAGAGGTAATTTAAGGTTTGTAGTTGACAACCAGACCTCCTCACCCACATTGAAAATTGGATTCTCCCTCCTCCCTCGATCATACTGTTTTTTATAGTCATCTTGATCTTCTTGTAACATATCCTGGATCCTTCGGAAGTTAGATTGTAGGGAAGTTATCCAATCTTGAACAGCAGGAACAGCCATCTCAGGGATGTTATTAGAGAGAAAATTAGGGTGAAACCCAAAGTTTGCCCAAAAGGGTCTTTGATTAGTAGCCGAATGAATAGAGTTATTATAGGCGAATTCGGCGTATGGGAGGAGACTTGCCCAATCGTCCTAAAAGCCGGAACAGAAACAACGGAGGTATTGCTCCAGGGTTTGATTTGTCCTCTCCGTCTGGCTGTTGCTCTGAGGGTGGTATGCTGAAGAGAGGCAAATTTTGATATCCAAGGTCTTGCAGAGTTCTCTCCAGAATTTATAAGTAAACTGCATGCCCCTGTCCGACACAATACTTTTAGGCACCCCATGGAGTCTAATTATCTCTTAAAAAAAATATTGGCTGTGTGCACAGAAGAAGAGGTGCCCATCATGGGCCAAAAATGAGCCATCTTGGAGAGACGGTTGACTACAACAAAAATGGTAGTGAAGCCTTCTGTGGCAGGCAAGTCCACAATAAAATCCATGGAAACATCAGCCCATGCTCGTTCTGGGATGGGCAAGGGCTTGAGCAATCCCCAAGACTTGGTGTTTTGCCCCTTGCTATGCTGGCACAGAGGACAGGAGGAGACGTACTTCTTACAATCCTGTCTCCAACCAGGCCACCAGAAGGAACGAGAAATCAATTTGGACGTCTTCTTCATCCCAAAATGACCTGCCAACTTATGGTCATGACACGTTTTGAGGGCCAAGGGCCGTGTTTCCCGTGGAACAAAAAATTTTCCCCGAACCCAAAATAGATCATCAAATTTCTCTAAAGTATGTACCTCTGATTCGGAACAATGACCGGATGAAGACTTGATGGAAGTTATTAAGTCTGTTTGGGTAAGACCGAGGAAATTTTGTGAAGAGAGGATGGTGCCGGGTTCAGTCGTTTGAGGGTCCGCAGAGAACATCCGGGAAAGTGCATCTGCCTTTCCATTCTTTGAACCGGGTCTGTAGGATATGTGGAAGTTAAAATGGGATAAGAAGAGGGCCCAACGTGCTTGTCTAGGTTTCAGGCGTTTCGCTGTCCGGAGGTATTCCAAATTTTTGTGATCTGTAAAGATCAAAACTGGGTGAAGTGCACCTTCCAGTAAATACCTCCACTCCTCTAGGGCAAATTTAATAGCCAGCAGCTCCCTGTCACCCACATCGTAGTTGAGTTCTGGCGGGCTGAGTTTCCGAGATGCGAAAGCTACAGGGTGTAAAATACAAATGGTTGAGTTGGGTCAGGATGGCGGAGAATCGGTGCAGAACTGAATAAGGTTTTAAATTTGATAAAGGCTTCGTGTGCCACTTGAGACCACTGAAAGGAACTGTGCTGACGTGTCAACTGGGTAATAGGTGCCACAATAGAAGAGAATGTGACAATACATTTCCTGTAGAAGTTGGCGAACCCTATAAAGCGTCGCACCCCTTTTTTATCGGATGAAGCCGGCCATTCTTGGATTGCTTGAATCTTTTGTGGGTCCATTGCGACCCCGTTAGTTGAAATGATGAATTCCAAAAATTGTACAACCGACTTTTCAAATTCACACTTTTCGGCTTTCAGGTACAACTTATGTTGTCTAAGTATGATAAGGACCTTTCTTACATGCCCTCAGTGCAGTTCAATAGTTGAGGAAAATATAAGAATATCATCCAGGTAGACAACTAGGAAGTCGTCAAGGTATTCTTGGAATATATCATTCACCAGGTGTTTAAAGGTGGCCGGGGCATTGCAGAACCAGATATTCAAAATGTCCAAATCTGGACCTGAAAGCCATCTTCCACTCGTCCCCAGCCCGGATCCTGATGAGATTATAGGCACCTCGGAGGTCTAGCTTGGAGAAAATTCGGGCTGATCAGAACCGTTTGAATAACTCAGGAATGAGCAGCAGTGGGTACCTGTTTTTGATGGTTATATTATTAAGCTGTCTGTAGTCCACGCATGGCCTTAGGGACCCATCTTTTTTCCCTACGAAAAAGATGCCAGCTCCGGCAGGTGAGGAAGAGGGACAAATGAAGCCCTTCTCAAGGTTTTCATCAAAATATTGTTTGAGGGCTTTTAGCTCAGTTTCTGATAATGGGAATATACAGCCGAACAGAACCTCTGAACCAGGCAAGAGATCAATCGGGCAGTCGTATGGCGATGAGGTGGTAAACAGTCGGCCATTTGTTTGTTAAACACATCCTGAAACTCGAGGTATACGGGAGGGACATGTTGGAGATTGTCAGGTGTGGTTGTGATTGCTGCGCAGACCTTCGGAGCAGTGGGGAGGCAGTGTTGGGAACAATACTGAGATGAGAAAGATACTGACTTGGTAGTCCACTCGATCTGTCGATCATGTGCCTGAAGCCAGGGCAGTCCAAGTATAATGGGGAAGATTGGAGAATGGATGAGGTCCAGCCGTAGAAATTCTTGATGGCCAGAGTCCATAGTAACGAGAATGGGTTGAGTTTCCTGGGTGATGGGGCCTGAGCGGTGAAGTGACCCGTCTGCTAGGTGTATTTGTAAACCTTGTGCCTTGGTTTGAAGGGGAATATGCAGACTGTGGGCCAGAGTAGCGTCTAGGAAGCAGCTGCAAGCTCCTGAATCAATTATGGCCGGTAAGCGAGTTTCCCCTTCCGTTAGTTGTAGGGAGACAAATAACATCACGTAAGTTTTAGGAACAGTGCTGACTTGACAGTTCATCAAATTTGGCTGATAGGACTTACTGGGTCATACTGGGCAACTGCGCAGGAAGTATACGGCACCTCCGCAGTATAAGCACAAGTTAGATTGCCATCTGCGTTGCCTTTCTTCAGAGGTCAGCGGAGCACGGACCAAGCCGAGCTGCATAGGCTCGGCTTCGGGTGTTGGTGTTGCAGCTGCAGTTGGAGGTGACACCTGAATTGGAATTGGTCTGGACGATGTCCAGGCTGGGCATGGCCCCTGAAAATGCTCTGAGCGTCGCTCACGCAAGCGCCTGTCTAGTTTGGTGGCTGCTTGAATTAACTCTTCCAAGGAGTTTCCATCCTGGCTAATTCATCCTTAAGAAGTTCAGACAGACCCTGACGGTACTGATATCTTAGGGCAGGCCCATTCCAATTGGTATCGGCTGCCCATTTACGGAATTCCACCGTATAGTCCTCGATTGGTCTTCTTCCTTGCGACAGACTGTGTAAAGTCGCTTCAGCTGTGGCCGTGCGCTGCGGGTCGTCATAGAGTTGGGACATAGTCTCAAAAAAGGTATCTATTGTATTCAGCACCGAACTTCTTTGTTCCATCAGGCCGTGGGCCCAGGCTTGAGGTTCCTCGGTCAACAACGAGATCACAAAAACCCACCTTAACAATCTCTGATGAGAAAGTTCTGGGCTGGAGGGCAAAATAGAGGGAACAGGCGTTTTTAAAAGCCCTATACTTCTTGCGGTCCCCTGAAAAACGCTCCGGTGTAGGAACCCTGGGATCCGGGAGTGCCATTACTACAGTGGGATTAGTGGTGGCCTGGGAAGAAGGACCCCCACTGCTGGGTGTGGGAGCTGTGGCTGCAGACGGGAGTGATCCCGTAAGTTGCTGTAGGCGGCCGTCCATCTGAGTATATCCTTCCTGCAATTTTTGGACGGAATCAGCAAGAGCGGAAACCTGCTGGCACAAGATCTCCAGAGGGGAGCGTGCTCTGTTGGCCTCGGACATCTGGCTGGTTTGTACTGTCACGACTGGTACTTACCGAGGCCAAGATGCCGAGAGCGGCTCACCCTTACGACCATGCGCACCCTGTCCCCCGGAGATGATAGAGGGAGCAGGGGGCACGCAGAGGCACGGGCCACCAGCTGGTGAGTACTCCGGAGGTTAGAAGGACTGTATGCAAGATGGTGATTTCCAAGAGCTGACTGGAGGTGCTACTACTGAGTCAGAGAATCAGGTGCGGAATAAACAGGAAGTCCGTGAAACTAGCCAGGGGTCAAAACCAGGTAATCAGATCAAGCAGAGTCCGTTTGGATAGCCAGGGGTCAAGCACAGGTAATCAGATCAAGCAGAGTCCGTTTGGATAGCCAGGGGTCAAGCACAGGTAATCAGATAAGCAAAGTCCATTTGGATAGCCAGGGGTCAGATCGAGGAGAGAGGTGGCAAAGTCAAGAATAGCAATCCGGGTCAAACAGGTGATAAGCAGAGTACACAGCAAACAGGAACTACGGAAGCTGACGACAAACCAGCAACCCGACTGGGTGCTGGAGCCATCTAAAGTAGCTCACCACAGTGCGCGCGTCGGCGTGACGCACCACCGTGCACCCGCACGAGCGACCGTGCGCACTCGGGGACCGTTGCGCACCCGCACGCGCCGCACCATTGGGCCGCGCACAAGTGTGCGCCGAATCACCGGTCCACCGCGCATGCGCGCTGGAGCCGGCGAGCGGAGGCAGAAGACGTCCTCTAACAAGTGCGTCCTCCTCACAGTGTTCAGCTAAAGCTACAAGTTAATGTAGTGTGAACTCTGCACAGTGAACAAAACAAAGCAAAAGATGAACTGTGCAGCCTTGCTTATTCAGTATAATTAGCAACAAGTGGAGATTGAATATTACTTCACCTGTATTGACCAGGCCAATTGCTTACACCCAAAGCACTCGGGCGTAATAGTGGGTGTGTTCCTCTGAAATAACCATGTGTATCAAAAAACAAAGAAAAGCAATTCATCAAGGAGGAGCAAGCAATTTAGCAAAGATATGTAAATTTTATTGAGAATAATTCACCTTAACACCAATCAAAAAAAGTGGTTGAAAACCAGATACCATCACCAATAAAAATAGGCAATGTTGTCTAAAAACAGAGCACAGATGGCCACCACATGCATACGACACTTACACTCCTTATATCTAGCTCAAATGGAATAATGATTCATTAATGTAGCTTCAAATAATAAATGGTGATCCTAGTAAGTAGACCAGTATGCAGATAAGTAGCTGGTATGAAGGAAGTGGTAGGTGGTGCGGCCCTGGGTAATTTACATCCACCATGTGGGTAATAGCACAGAGGATTTTAGGAAATGTCTGCTGACAAATAGAGCGTTCAAGGCCACTAACATGAGGTAATACAGTTCACTGTAGATGAAATAGAGGAGTTTGTAGCCAGAACAGTAAAAGTAGTGTTCTGAGTGGAGAGCTGTAGATTGATTGGAGATGGAAATATGCAGGGAGAAATAGCTGAATCGGTCACAACATCAGTGTGAGGGGGAGATATTAGCTAAAAAGGTGAATATAGCCAACCCACAAGCAATATAAGATTAGATCTCACCCCTCTGTAGACACCGGAAATGTGATAACGATCAGACGGAGTTGCAATGTCCTTCTCGTATCATCTCCAGACAGCTCAGCAGGAACGCTTCCATACACTTGTGAGGTAACAGGAGAAGGAGGCGTGTAGAAACAGCCGGGAGCAATGGTGTCAGACTGGAGAGTATCGCCGTTACGCGGTGTACAACGTCCTCCGACGCCCAGTTCCCGAGCCGGTTTGAAAAGACCTCGCTGCTATGCTGGTGGAGTCCCCAGGGCTGTGTGCACGCTATGCGGAGCATGATGGCATCATTCTGACGCGTTTCATCCGTCACAAGGATTTCTTCAGAGCATGCGCTGTAGCCTTTATATAGCGGTTAAGTTAAGGTATGTGAGTACGATAGCGTCTGATTGTCAAAGCAACAACGTGACTGTTTGTCGGCCATATATGCAGAAAGACAACAGTAAGTACAAATAAGACCGACCAGTCTGTAGATGCAGTAATCATAGAGGAAAAGTAAAGAAAGGGGGGGATTTAGGGTGGGGGAGGAAGAAAAGAAACAGAAAGTGGACTAATTATGGGGCACTTTGTCGCAGTAAGTGGGCTTAGCACCATATAGCAATATGGTGTGACCAAATCCCCATATTTTTGAAAATGTCTTTTTGAGAATGTTTAGGTGTTTTTAAATTAGCCTTGCTGGAGGTGAATCTTTTTGCATGTGTGCGCTGTAATATTTCTCTTCTATTGTATGGTCTTATGGCTGCACCAGCTTTAGTGAAAAGGTGTGCCCCCCAAATATCTTGTTTGTGTATTGTATGGATTCTGACCAAATCCTTTTGGGATAGGAGCACCCTAATCCCTCATTAGGTACCTCTCATTAGAGTCCACTTTTGTCATAGGTGGAGACCTTTAAATTCTCCCATTTAGAAGAGTGTAGCTCTCATGGTTCAGAGAAGCAGGATCTCACAAATCTATGGAAAGTGTAGGACCCACTAATTATGGTGTACTTTGTCACAGTAAGTGGGCTAAGCACCATATAGCAATATGGTGTGACCAAATCCCCATATTTTTGAAAATGTCTTTTTGAGAATGTTTAGGTGTTTTTAAATTAGCCTTGCTGGAGGTGAATGTTTTTTCATGTGTGCGCTGTAATATTTCTCTTCTATTGTATGGTCTTATGGCTGCACCAGCTTTAGTGAGAAGGTGTGCCCCCCAAATATCTTGTTTGTTGATTGTCAAAGCAACAACGTGACTGTTTGTCGGCCATATATGCAGAAAGACAACAGTAAGTACAAATAAGACCGACCAGTCTGTAGATGCAGTAATCATAGAGGAAAAGTAAAGAAAGGGGGGGAATTTAGGGTGGGGGAGGAAGAAAAGAAACAGAAAGTGGACTAGATATATGAATACTGGAAGGGGATGACAGGGATGGCCAATAAAGAATAAGATCGAGTTTGGATTTACATCTAAATATTGCACATAGACATGATTCATGTAGGAAGAAAGAGGATAGAAGGCATACTGATTGGCAGAAACTAGGGGGTAAGGAACACTGAGAGATTGTACTCATTGTTTAACCCCTTAGGGCACATACTGTTGAGGGTATATATCGATGCTTTGGCCGTGTTCACTGATTCTGACTTTAAGTTGCCTTTTAGTCTTGCCCACATAGTTTTTGCCACAGGGGCAGGTGAGCATGTAGATTACTCTGGTGGTGGTACAATTAATAAAATTATAAATTTTAAATTGTCTTTTGCCGTCAGAATCGGTGAACACGTCCGTGCGGTCGGCATACCTGCAGACCGAGCACCTACCACATCTGAACATACCTTTCAGGGGTGGAAGTTGGGTGAGCCAATTGGGAGTAGGGGATCTTTTATATTCTGAGTGAATTAAACAGTCTCTGAGATTCCTAGAACGACGGGCAGTAAAGAGGGTGTACCTCTTTACTGCCCGTGTACCTACGATATCTCCAAGAATTGGAGATTCCGACAGAATATGCCAGTGTTGGTTTAGAATGGCCCATTGGGCACCAAATTTAGTGATGATCCTGATGGGCTCTTGTGTATCATTTAGGGATTTGGGATCTTTCCTAACAAGAAGCCTCTATCTGCAGAGCCTTCTTTCTAGCTTCCCTGATACTTGAATGGGAATAGCCTCTATCCCTGAACCTATTGTATAAGTCCCTGGCTTCGGCATCAAAATTGTGTTGTGTGGAGCAGTTTCTCCGAATTCTGAGAAACTGACCCACAGGTATTCCCTTAATCAGGGATTTTGGGTGGTCACTAGTAGCCTGAAGGAGGGTGTTCACTGCTGAAGGCTTTCTTAAAGTTTTTGTAGTTATCTTTCCATTTTCCGCCACTAAGGTCAGATCAAGGAAAGAGAGGGTATAGTGGTCAGCAGTAAAGGTAAGTTTAATGTTGCGATCATTGGTATTAAGTTTGTTCATGAATTGTACCAGCTGCTGTTCAGAGCCTCCCCAGATCATGAGCACGTCATCAATGTACCTCAGCCACATGTGGCTGTGGTCGAGGTACATAGGCGACGGGTAGACCAGCTCCTCCTCCCACATATCCAAATGGAGGCAGGCATATGAGGGGGCCCAGGGTGCCCCCATGGAGGTCCCCCTAGTCTGTTGATAGAAAGATCCTAAAAATTGGAAACAATTGTGTTCCAATAAGAAGGTAAGGATCTCTTCAATGAACTCATTCTGCTGTCCAAGGAGTGGAAATTTCCTATCTAGGAAAAATTGAACCGCCTTAAGTCCCCATATGTGGGGAATCGACGTATAGAGGGATTCAATGTCGATACCTACAATGAGGGCTCCCTCCGGCAGATCCATGGTGTCCAGTTTAAGTAGTACATCCCTTGTATCTTGTACATAAGAGGGTAAGTCAAATACCAGTTCCTTTATTAAGGCGTCAATGAACTTCCCTGTTCTTTCCAAGGGACCATTGACAGCGGACACTATGGGTCTGCCGGGTGGGTTATGTAGGGATTTGTGAAGTTTTGGGATGATGTAAAATGTAGGGGTATTAAACTGAGATACCCGTAAATAGTTAAACTCCTTCCTAGTGATCAACTTTTCTTCCAGGCCGAGGCTCAGTAGATAGTTGAGGACATTTACAATGTCAGGGAAGGGGTTTGAGCCAAGCTTACGGTAGGTAGATTTATCACCTAACAGTCTCAGAGCTTCACCCTCATATTGGTCCTCAGTAAGGAGAACCAGGTTACCTCCCTTGTCGCTGCCCTTGATAATGATACCTGGAGCCTCCTTAGGTTTCCTAAGGGCTTTCCTTTCTTCCTTCGTGAGATTATCAATCCCCCTATATTTCCAATTGACCTTAGACAGGTCCCTCTTAACTTGTGCCAGGAAAAATTCAATGGATTTATGTTTGGAAAGTGGGGGCATTTTAACTGATCTAATGGATACAGTAGGTTTGCGGGACGTGTCAATGCAGGATGATGAAATTAAGTCTCTGTATCTGAATCAGAGTCAGCATTTTCTTGTAGAAGGGAAACTAGGGCATCAAGGGCATCCTTCTCTTCCCTATTAGAAACATTTAATTGGGACTGGTTATGTCTGGAAGAGTGCCAATACCTAAAAATTACTTTTCTGAGAAAGAGGGAGACGTCCTTATAAACCTCAAATTCATTCATCCTTGACTTGGGGGAGAAGGAGAGGCCTCTGTTAAGTAATGAGAGATGATGCACATTAAGCGGAAAATCGGTGAGATTGACCACTTTCATATCTGACAGGGAGCTAGAAGGAGATTGATCTTGTGAATTGGAGATATCCTTTATGTTTTGTGTGTCCTGTTCCTTAATTGTCACTGGCTTTTGCGAATTTCCCTTGATCTTCCCTGACGATTTGGGGACTGATTCGTGGGTATTTTGCCTTCTATGTTTGGTTTGGTTTTTGCCGTGGTAGTTACTGGGTTGTTGGGAGGTGATTGATCCCTCTCTAAAAAAGTCACAGAGGGATCTCTGTGTCCACTATCACTATCAGTGGATGAATAGTATCTATGGTGAGTTTTGGATTTGGCTGTATTTTGGGAACTATTTCTTCTTCCTTTATTCCTACGTGATCTGCTTCTTCCTTTATAGATTGTGGGATCAAAAAGGTCACCACGCTCGAGGTCTAATAAATTTTGTTAGAATTTATCTTGTTTGTTAATTTTCAATTTTTTGGGGGTTTTCTCTACTTCTTTTTTGAGGAGTTCATTGTGTTTTTCAAATGAAGGATCCATTTTAAAAGGTTCAAGTAAACTGGCACTAATGTCTATTTCGGCTTTGATTTCATCTAATTGTATCTGTTCCTCATCTACAATCAGCTGCATAATCTCGAGGCCTCGTTTCACACAGCTGGCTTTCCAAGACTCAATAAAACGTGGAGTGTGGAGGTGCCCTGCTGGGGTGGCCCCTTCTCTCAGACCCCTTGGAATTATGCCATTTTCAATATGGGATTTTAAAGATGAAATATCCCATTTTCTGTTCAGAAACTTAATAGTAGGTTTTTTGTGATTTTTGAAGAGGGTCTGAAGAGAGTCTTTATCGTTATTAGGAGCAGATTGCTGACAGGAAAAGTCAGACTGAACCTCTCTGTCAATATCAGCGTCCAGAAGATATGCCATGTCACAGGGGAAATTAAGAAGGGAAAGAAGGGAAAATGGGGAGGAAGAAAAGAACAGGCACCTACAGGCGGGCCCACAGAGTTAAAAATGATGATAAATGGTACAGATTGGTGTTTGTGAAGCTGAGTTCAAAAAAGGAAGGGAAGTATAATCCCATTAAGCATATGAACAAAACAAAGTAAAAGATGAACTGTGCACCTTACTTATTCAGTACAATTAGCAACAAGTGGAGATTGAATATTACTTCACCTGTATTGACCAGGCCAATTGCTTACACCCAAAGCACTTGGGCGTAATAGTGGGTGTGTTCCTCTAAATTAACCACGCGTATCAAAAAACAAAGAAAAGCAATTCATCAAGGAGGAGCAAGCAATTTAGCAAAAATATGTAAATTTTATTGAGAATAATTCACTTTAACACCAATCAAAAAAAGTGGTTGAACACCAGATACCATCACCAATAAAAATAGACAACATTGTCTAAAAACAGAGCACAGATGGCCACAACATGCATACAACATTAACACTACTTATATCTAGCTCAAATGGAATAATGATTCATTAATGCAGCTTCAAATAATAAATGGTGATCCTAGTAACTAGACCAGTATGCAGATAAGTAGCTGGTATGAAGGAAGTGGTAGGTGGTGTGGCCCTGGTTCTAATTTACATCCACCATGTGGGTAATAGCACAGAGGATTTTAGGAAATGTCAGCTGACAAATAGAGCGTTCAAGGCCACTAACATAAGATAATACAGTTCACTGTAGGTGAAAAATAGTGGAGTATGTAGCCAGAATGGTAAAGGTAGTGTTCTGAGTGAAGAGCTGTACATTGATTGGAGATGGAAATATGCAGGGATAAATAGCTGAATCGGTCACAACATCAGTGTGAGGGGGAGAAATTAGCTCACAGTGTTCAGCTAAAGCTAACAGTTAGTGTAGTGCGACCTCTGCACAGTACTCGGCTAAAGCTACAAGTTAGTGTAGTGCGTCCTCCTCACAGTGTTCAGCTAAAGCTACAAGTTAGTGTAGTGCGACCTCTGCATAGTCTTCAGCTAAAGCTACAAGGTAGTGTAGTGCGTCCTCTGAACAGTGTTCAGCTAAAGCTACAAGTTAGTGTAGTGCACATTGTTCAGCTAAAGTTACAAGTTAGTGTAGTGCGTCCTCGTCACAGTGTTCAGCGAAAGCTACAAGTTAGTGTAGTGCGTCCTCCGAACAGTGTTCAGCTAAAGCTACAAGTTAATGTACTGCATCCTCCTCACAGTGTTCAGCTAAAGTTACAAGTTAGTGTAGTGCGTCCTCCTCACAGTGTTCAGCTAAAGCTACAAGTTTGTGTAGTGCGACCTCTGCACAGTGTTCAGCTAAAGCTACAAGTTAGTGTAGTGCGTCCTCCTCACAGTGTTCAGCTAAAGCTACAAGTTAGTGTAATGCACAGTGTTCAGCTAAAGCTACAAGTTAGTGTAGTGCACAGTGTTCAGCTAAAGCTACAAGTTAGTGTAGTGCGTCCTCTTCACAGTGTTCAGCTAAAGCTACAAGTTAGTGTAGTGCGTCCTCCTCACAGTGTTCAGCCAAAGCTACAAGTTAGTGTAGTGCGTCCTCTGAACAGTGTTCAGCCAAAGCTACAAGTTAGTGTAATGCACAGTGTTCAGCTAAAGTTACAAGTTAGTGTTGTGCGTCCTCCTCACAGTGTTAACCTAAAGCTACAAGTTAGTGTACTGCGACCTCTGCACAGTGCTCAGCTAAAGCTACAAGTTAGTGTAGTGCGTCCTCTGAACAGTGTTCAGCTAAAGCTACAAGTTAGCGTAGTGCACAGTGTTCAGCTAAAGCTACAAGTTAGTGTAGTGCGACCTCTGCACAGTGTTCAGCTAAAGCTACAAGTTAGTGTAGTGCGACCTCTGCACAGTGTTCAGCTAAAGCTACAAGTTAGTGTAGTGCGACCTCTGCACAGTGCTCAGCTAAAGCTACAAGTTAGTGTAGTGCGTCCTCTAAACAGTGTTCAGCTAATGCTACAAGTTAGTGTACCGCAGAGTGTTCAGCTAAAGTTACAAGTTAGTGTAGTGCGTCCTCCTCACAGTGTTCAGCTAAAGCTACAAATTAGTGTAGTGCATTCTCTGAACAGTGTTCAGCTAAAGCTACAAGTTAGTGTAGTGCGACCTCTGCACAGTGTTTAGCTAAAGCTACAAGTTAGTGTATTGTGTCCTCTGAACAGTGTTCAGCTAATGGTACAAGTTAGTGTAGTGCACAGTGTTCAGCTAAAGTTACAAGTTAGTGTAGTGCGTCCTCCTCACAGTGTTCAGCTAAAGCTACAAGTTGGTGTAGTGCGTCCTCTGAACAGTGTTCAGTTAAAGCTACAAGTTAGTGTAGTGCGACCTCTGCACAGTGTTTAGCTAAAGCTATAAGTTAGTGTAGTGCATCCTCTGAACAGTGTTCAGCTAAAGCTACAAGTTAGTGTAGTGCGACTTCTGCACAGTGTTCATCTAAAGCTACCTGTAGAATGTTGGTGGTGTTTTCCTGATCCTATCACTACCGCAGGCAGCTACATTATTTTAAAGTTAGTGTAGTGCGTCCTCTGCACAGTGTTCAGCTAAAGCTACCTGTAGAAGGTTGGTGGTGTTTTCCTGATCCTATCACTACCGCAGGCAGCTACATTATTTTAACGTTGGTGTCCTCTGCACAGTGTTCAGCTAAAGCTACAAGTTAGTATAGTGCGTCCTCTGAACAGTGTTCAGCTAATGCTACAAGTTATTGAAGTGCCCAGTGTGCAGCTAAAGTTACAAGTTAGTGTAGTGCGTCCTCCTCACAGTGTTCAGCTAAAGCTACTAGTTAGTGTAGTGCGACCTCTGCACAGTGTTTAGCTAAAGCTACAAGTTAGTGTAGTGCGTCCTCTGCACAGTGTTCAGCTAAAGCTACCTGTAGAAGGTTGGTGGTGTTTTCCTGATCCTATCACTACCGCAGGCAGCTACATTATGTTAACGTTAGTGTAGTGCGTCCCCTGCACAGTGTTCAGCTAAAGCTACCTGTAGAAGGTTGGTGGTGTTTTCCTGATCCTATCACTACCGCAGGCAGCTACATTATTTTATTGTTGGTATAGTGCGTCCTTTGCACAATGTTCAGCTAAAGCTACAAGTTAGTGTAGTGCGACCTCTGCACAGTGTTCATCTAAAGCTACCTGTAGAAGGTTGGTGGTGTTTTCCTGATCCTATCACTACCGCAGGCAGCTACAATATGTTAACGTTAGTGTAGTGCGTCCTCTGCACAGTGTTCAGCTAAAGCTACCTGTAGAAGGTTGGTGGTGTTTTCCTGATCCTATCACTACCGCAGGCAGCTACATTATTTTAATGTTGGTATAGTGCGTCCTCTGCACAATGTTCAGCTAAAGCTACAAGTTAGTGTAGTGCGACCTCTGCACAGTGTTCATCTAAAGCTACCTGTAGAAGGTTGGTGGTGTTTTCCTGATCCTATCACTACCGCAGGCAGCTACATTATTTTAATGTTGGTATAGTGCGTCCTCTGCACAATGTTCAGCTAAAGCTACAAGTTAGTGTAGTGCGACCTCTGCACAGTGTTCATCTAAAGCTACCTGTAGAATGTTGGTGGTGTTTTCCTGATCCTATCACTACCGCAGGCAGCTACATTAGTTTAAGGTTGGTATAGTGTGTCCTCTGCACAATGTTCAGCTAAAGCTACAAGTTAGTGTAGTGCGACCTCTGCACAGTGTTCATCTAAAGCTACCTGTAGAATGTTGGTGGTGTTTTCCTGATCCTATCACTACCGCAGGCAGCTGCATTATTTTAACGTTAGTGTAGTGCGTCCTCTGCACAGTGTTCAGTTAAAGCTACCTTTAGAAGGTTGGTGGTGTTTTTCTGATCCTATCACTACCGCAGGCAGCTACATTATTTTAACGTTGGTGCAGTGCGACCTCTGCACAGTGCTCAGCTAAAGCTACAAGTTAGTGTAGTGCGTCCTCTGAACAGTGTTCAGCTAAAGCTACAAGTTAGTGTAATGCACAGTGTTCAGCTAAAGTTACAAGTTAGTGTAGTGCGTCCTCCTCACAGTGTTCAGCTATAGCTACAAGTTAGTGTAGTGCGACCTCTGCACAGTGCTCAGCTAAAGCTACAAGTTAGTGTAGTGCATCCTCTGCACAGTGCTCAGCTAAAGCTACAAGTTAGTGTAGTGCATCCTCTGTACAGTGTTCAGCTAAAGCTACAAGTTAGTGTAGTGCACAGTGTTCAGCTAAAGCTATAAGTTAGTGTAGTGCGTCCTCTGAACAGTGTTCAGCTAAAGCTACAAGTTAGTGCAGTGCGACCTCTGCACAGTGATCATCTAAAGCTACCTGTAGAATGTTGGTGGTGTTTTCCTGATCCTATCACTACCGCAGGCAGCTACATTATTTTAAAGTTAGTGTAGTGCGTCCTCTGCACAGTGTTCAGCTAAAGCTACCTGTAGAAGGTTGGTGGTGTTTTCCTGATCCTATCACTACCGCAGGCAGCTACATTATTTTAACATTAGTGTCCTCTGCACAGTGTTCAGCTAAAGCTACAAGTTAGTGTAGTGCACAGTGTTCAGCTAAAGCTACAGGTTAGTGTAGTGCGACCTCTGCACAGTGTTCAGCTAAAGCTCCAAGTTAGTGAAGTGCGTCCTCTGAACAGTGTTCAGCTAATGCTACAAGTTGGTGTAGTGCACAGTGTTCAGCTAAAGTTACAAGTTAGTGTAGTGCGACCTCTGCACAGTGTTCAGCTAAAGCTACAAGTTGGTGTAGTGCGTCCTCCTCACAGTGTTCAGCTAAAGCTACAAGTTAGTGTAGTGCGTCCTCTGAACAGTGTTCAGCTAATGCTACAAGTTAGTGTACTGCAGAGTGTTCAGCTAAAGTTACAAGTTAGTGTAGTGCGTCCTCCTCACAGTGTTCAGCTAAAGCTACAAATTAGTGTAGTGCGTTCTCTGAACAGTGTTCAACTAAAGCTACAAGTTAGTGTATTGTGTCCTCTGAACAGTGTTCAGCTAATGCTACAAGTTAGTGTAGTGCACAGTGTTCAGCTAAAGTTACAAGTTAGTGTAGTGCGTCCTTCTCACAGTGTTCAGCTAAAGCTACAAGTTAGTGTAGTGCGTCCTCTGAACAGTGTTCAGTTAAAGCTACAAGTTAGTGTAGTGCGACCTCTGCACAGTGTTCATCTAAAGCTACCTGTAGAATGTTGGTGGTGTTTTCCTGATCCTATCACTACCGCAGGCAGCTACATTATTCTAAAGTTAGTGTAGAGCGTCCTCTGCACAGTGTTCAGCTAAAGCTACCTGTAGAAGGTTGGTGGTGTTTTCCTGATCCTATCACTACCGCAGGCAGCTACATTATTTTAACGTTGGTGTCCTCTGCACAGTGTTCAGCTAAAGCTACAAGTTAGTATAGTGCGTCCTCTGAACAGTGTTCAGCTAATGCTACAAGTTATTGAAGTGCACGGTGTGCATCTAAAGTTACAAGTTAGTGTAGTGCGTCCTCCTCACAGTGTTCAGCTAAAGCTACTAGTTAGTGTAGTGCGACCTCTGCACAGTGGTCATCTAAAGCTACCTGTAGAAGGTTGGGGGTTTTTTCCTGATCCTATCACTACCGCAGGCAGCTACATTATGTTAACGTTAGTGTAGTGCGTCCTCTGCACAGTGTTCAGCTAAAGCTACCTGTAGAAGGTTGGTGTGTTTTCCTGATCCTATCACTACCGCAGGCAGCTACATTATTTTAATGTTGGTACAGTGCGTCCTCTGCACAATGTTCAGCTAAAGCTACAAGCAACCGTCCTCATCCTCCTCATCCTCTCTCACCCATGCTCAGGGTACTTTGTCTGGCAAAGCAGCTACCAACGTTGCCTCTTCCCTCGGCTCAATGGCATCAGTGACTCCTTCCCTAGCCCCACCATGTCCTCCTGAGGAGTCCGTCGAACTGTTTGACCACAGGGTTGGGTACATGCTCCAGGAGGATGCCCAGCGTTTAGAAGGCTCTGATGATGATACTGAGCTAAATGAAGGCAGTAACGTGAGCATGGACAGAGGGGGTGCCCAAGAAGGACAGCAATCTGGCAGTCATGCTCCCCCTGCTGCAGCATACTGCCAGGTTTGCTCCAGTGATGAGGGAGGGGATGATGAGGTCACTGACTCATCGTGGGTGCCTGATAGGAGAGAGGAGGAGGAGGCTCATCACCAACGAGGCAGGATGCCCTCCAGCCTAAGGGCAGCACATTGAGTGCATCACACCGCAAAGCTCCGCATGTGCAGGGCACTGCAGTCTCTGAGCGTTATTCAAAAAGTTCTTTGGTGTGGGCTTTCTTTTGAGACGAGTGCATCAGATCGCACCGCTGCTATTTGCAACAAATGTTTTAAGCGTATCTCGCGTGGCCAAAACATCTCCCGCTTGGGCACCACATGCTTGACCAGACATATGTTGACCTGCCATGCAGTTCGTTGGCAAGCGTATCTAAAAGACCCACACCAAAGAACAAAGAGGACCTCTCGTTGCTCCTCATCAGCTGAGATCTCCAACCCCACTATACCTTCAGTCCTCTCTGAGACCTGCACTGAGAGGAATGAAGGTGTAGAATTAGGTGTGTCACAGCCAAGTACTTGTGGGAAATCTGCTTTCGGTACACCGACGTCAGATTGTACCAGGCAAATTTCCCTGCCCCAGCTGCTGCACCGCCAAAAGAAGTTCGCTCCCAGCCATCCACATGCCCAGCGGTTGAATGCTAGCTGGGCAAAATTGCTAGCACTTCAACTGCTACCTTTTCAGTTGGTAGACTCTGCCCCTTTCAGTGAGTTTGTGGAATGTGTGGTTCCTCAGTGGCAGGTACCCAAATGCCACTTTTTCGCACAGAAGGCGATTCCGGCTCTCTACCGACATGTGGAAGGCAATGTCCATGCCTCGCTGGACAGGGCGGTCAGCTTGAACGTGGACTGGTATGGAACACAGAAAATCGCATTTCCCATTTCAGGCCGTTTTTTCCAACTAGCCATTATGTTGATGTACATATTTTGGCCTACTGGCATATAGAGACTGCGCCCTGGTTCTCAAAAGGCTCTGATGAAGAGGTTATCCTCGAAACGCGTCAGCCAACTCTAAACACCCGCCTCAACATGGGCTCATGATATTTTTAACCCATTTTTAATTTTCCATGCCTTTTATATTTTGTTACCTGTTTACATGATACGTAGTATTGGTATTATTCAATTGCTTTTATTTACTTGTAATTTCCTTTGAATAAATTTTATATGTTTTGATGTGAGCTATTGATCACGCGCCCTTCATCCATCACTCTCCATATAATGATTCTGACACACCTCTCTTCTCCACCCCCTCCTCTTCTTCTTCATCCATGGCCTCTTCCTGTGCTTTGTCCTCGGAACCAGTGGTGCTCCCTAGGCATTCAAGGGGCTACTCAAGTATGCAGGCCAAAAGATGCCATGCGGTGCTTGAGCTGGTGTGCTTGGGGGACAGGAGCCACACTGGGGCAGAGGTTCTGTCAGCTCTGCAGGGGCAGGTTCAGAGGTGGTTGACGCCACGCCAACTTAAGGCAGGAATGGTGGTTTGCGACAATGGCACCAACCTCCTCTCCGTCCTCCGACAGGGACAAATGACCCATGTGCCCTGTTTGGCTCATGTCCTTAACTTGGTGGTGCAGAGGTTCTTGGGCAGGTACCCGGGCTTACAGGATGTCCTGAGGCAGGCCAGGAAAGTCTGTGTGCATTTCCGCCGGTCATATAATGCCAGCGCTCGGCTGGCAGACCTCCAAAAGGAATTTAACCTGCCCAAGAATCGCCTAATCTGTGACATGCCCACCAGGTGGAACTCAACGTTGGCCATGCTGCAGTGGCTGCATACGCAACAGAGGGCCATCAATGAGTACCTGTACGACTATGGTACCAGGACAGGGTCAGGGGAGATTGTTTTTTTTTCCCCACGCCAGTGGGCCATGATCAGGGATGCATACACTGTCTTGTCACCATTTGAGGAGGCCACGAGGATGGTGAGCAGTGACAGTGCATGCATCAGTGACACTGTCCCCTTGTCCACCTGTTGGAGCACACGCTGCATGGAATAATGGACAGGGCACTTGAGGCAGAACAGAGGCAGGAAGAGGAGGACTTCCTTAGCTCTCAAGGCCCCCTTTATCCAGACAGTGTTCCTGCGTGCCCGCCGATCACACAGGAAGAGGAGGAGGAGGAGGATTGTGTCAGTATGGAGGTGGAGCCTGGCACTCAGCATCAGCAGCAGTTTTTAAGGGATCATTTACAGTCCCCAGAAACACATGGACTTGTACGTGGCTGGGAGGAGGTGGCTGCGGATCATGTCGTCCTTAGTGACCCAGAGGACTCCGGACCGAATGCCTCAGCAAACCTACGCTGCATGGCCTCCCTGATCCTGCAAAGCCTGGGCAAGGATCCTCGTATTCGTGGTATCAAGGAGAAGGAACAATACTGTCTGGCAACCCTCCTTGATCCATGTTACAAGGGTAAGGTTGTGAACCTTATCTTGCCGTCGCAGAGGGAGCAGAGGATGAAACATCTTCGGGAGGCCTTGCAGAAAGGTCTGTGCAATGCGTTGCCAGAGACTGTGAGGTTACAAACTCCTGTTTCTGGACAACGTGTTGCTGAGGCTTTGGTCAGTCAAAGAAGGAGCGGTGGAGAAGGTGGCCGTCTGACCGATGCGTTCAGACAATTTTTTAGTCCGCAGCCTCAAGGTATGAACGGTTCCAGCAACCATCGCCAGCGTCTGTTTTACATGGTGCAGGAATACCTAGGGGCAAGATCTGACTTGGACACCTTTCCCACCGAAAATCCTCTGGGTTACTGGGTCTTGAGGATGGATCACTGGCCAGAGCTTGCACAGTATGCAATTGAGCTACTGGCCTGTCCTGCATTCAGCATTCTTTTGGAACGCACATTCAGTGCTGCTGGAGACTTTGTAACTGATCACAGGGTGCGTCTGTCCACCGACTTGGTCGATCAACTGACCTTCATAAAAATGAATCAGTCTTGGATCACCACCAGCTACCAAGCACCTGATGCTGATGTAACCGAATAATTTTTTTTGAAATCTCAGATCCCTTCAAAGACTGCCTATGCCTATCCTGTTATACTGAGTAATTATCCTCTTCCTCCTCAATGATCACGATGATAGCTTGTAAGAACATTTTTGGTTCTGGGCGCAGCCAGTCCCGCCACTAGTGCCTAAGGCCCAATTTTTTAGCCCCTGTTTAACACGGGCATGTAATTACAATTTTTCATGCAATTCTTTGCAGCAGGGCTAGTTCCTGCGCTCCAACTAGAGTATCTGTGAGGGGTTGCAGTGTTGTGGCACCAGCACCAGTGCCTAAGGCCCAATGTTTCAGCCCCTGTTTAACAGGGGCGTGTAATTACAATTTTTGATGCAATTCTTTGCAGCAGGGCTAGTTCCTGCACTCCAACTAGAGTATCTGTGAGGGGCTGCAGTGTTGTGGAACCAGCACCAGTGCCTAAGGCCCAATTTTTCTGCCCCTGTTCAACAGGGACATGTAATTAGAATTCTTGATCTAATATTTCACAGCAGGGCCCGTTTCTGCGTCCACCAAGAGTATCTGTGACGACTTAGTGTTGTGGCACCAGCACCATCACCAGGGGCCCAATTTTTCAGCCCCTGTTCAACAGGGGCATGTAATTACAATTCTTGATCTAATATTTCACAGCAGGGCCCTGTGAGGGCTTACAGTGTTGTGGCCACAACAACACCTAAGGCCCAAATTTCTGCTGAGTATATAGGGCAGGCCCCTACTTTCAAACATCCAACTTACAAATGATATGACTGATTTCTGATTGGGACTCTAAAACAAAGTTAATACTGCAGCTGCAGGAACAGATTCACAGGACTCAATCACTGTGTTTAAAATGTCCGACTCCTACTTGCAAACGGAAGGAGACAACAGGAAGTGAGATGAAATCTACCCCTAGGAAGGGAAATTCTCTCCTGTAAGAGTTAATATGGGAAAAACGTTTCTCCTTTCCACTGATGCTTTATCACCAATCCTTGTTTCACAAAAAAACCCAAATTTTCAATAAACATTTGTCATTGGGGCAAAAAGTGAGGTGAAATCTTCTGAAGAGGAGCACAGACAGCAAAACAAATGCCACAGGGGTGATAACCCTTCCCTATGTTTTCCAAAAAGCTTAAAATAGATTTTTTGGCTGGAGCTAAACACGTTAAAAATTTACCAGTTCAAAATTACAAACAGATTCTACTTAACAACAAACCTACAGTCCCTGTCTTGTTTGCACCGCCTGGGAAACATGCGCTGCTTTACAGGCATACTAAAGACACCCCCCAGGTACGATATTTAAAGGAGTATTTCACTTTTTTTTTTTACTTTGGCGTTTTGAACGTGATTCTGAACACCTGAACGCGATTTTACGGCGTTCAGAAAACAGCCCATAAACTCCACTGCTGATAAACAACCAAAAACGTCCATGTGTGCATAAACACATAGGATAACACAGAGGGGAGTTCATGGGCTGTTAAAAAAATGCCCAAACTCCCAAAAACGGCCGTTTATGAGCTCCAGTGTGCATGGAGCCTTAAAGAAGAACACTTGAGAAGATAGAAGACACCACACATTTGCTTTGGAATATAAGCTTTATTTGACCCTTACTCATGGATAATATAGTCCGGTGAGAGTCTAAAATTACTGCAAGGGTCAACAACAGAAGCTTGCTCTGTTATAGAATATAGAAGTGTTGGTCCTATTTGTATGTTATTATTTGCCTGGGGGGCATATTTCTCCAGCAGCTGAGGGACTTTCTTTAATTCAGTTGACTTTTTGGACATCTGATCACTGAGGACTAACTATAATATTGACTTGTGGCCAATACCCTAATTTATGAATACCTACTTTGTATCATGTATCCTTTTGGCACTGATCATTACTTTCCTGGTCTATAAACTATACTGCTTTCTTCAGAAAAGTAACACACCTCGTTTTGATGGAAATTTATTTGAAATATATTATCTCATCTATAAATCACTTTCTTGAGAAAAGTCACACACCTAGTTCTGAAATTTGTTGTACAAAAATATTACCTCTTTTACTACTATTTGCATTTGAGGAGAACATCCCAGCACAAAATGTAATAAATAATATTGCTCAAGTACCATGGTAAATAAAAGTTTATTGTTACACACCCAGTAAATTTATTGATTTGAGTTATTAATTTATATTAACTGTTCTGGAAAAACAGGATGTACCTTCACCATCCATCTGCTCTTGAAGATAAGCATCAGAAATTCATATAAATAGCAGATAACTCCAAGCAACATTCAGCCAGAAGGAAAAAGGAGCATTACGCTACTGCTGTTCCGTTTACTCTTCAGGTATGTGGCTTTATTATTGAAGGCATAGATTAGTGATGGTTCACTATTTAATGGTGGCTGTATCAGGTGTATCAGCCACCAGTTGTATCAGGTGTAGCTTCTGCAACTTGCTGTAAAGAGTACCTGTATTTAGACATTAAGGTTAGGTACTAAACCTAAATTAGGTGGGGGAGGGGGTTTGAGGCTAGGTTCACACTGCTGCGAATTTTATTGCGAATTTGAGCCGCTGCGATCGCTCAAATTCGCAAGTCATTTTAATAACATTGTTTTCCATGAGTGCTGTTCACATCAATGCGTTGCGAATTTAACCTGCGTAAAAAAAGGGTCCTGTCTGAGTTTGATCCGTGTGCGATGCGAATTCAGCTCCATAGATTGCAAAATTTGCAGTAGAATCGCAAGAACACACAAAGAATTCGCAATGCAAATTCGCAACGCAATCGGATCAAAATCGCGCTAAATTCGCACTGCAGCAGTGTGAACCTAGCCTGAAGGAGGGTTTGGTAAAATAAATATTATAAATATATTATATATATATTATGGGCATACTCCATTCCATCTTGTTGCATATTAGTTGTTATTGGTAATTGTAAAAATCTAAAGAACCATAACTGCAACTTGCTAAACTACTGTATCATATACAATTAAAATAAAACTAAATAATATCCTTATTTGCCAAAACAGTCCATGCACATCCACTACCTATTGGCCCTGTAATCAATTTTTCAGGAAATCATTTATTATTGGGTTTTTCTGCCTCCTTGTAACATCTTTTGTGAGCTCCTGAACCTCTCTTTTCCTCCCCTAACTTTCCTTTGTGTGGAACAAGCAGTGCACTTTGGTGGCTGTAATGTGTAGTGCTTGATGCACGCTACAAATCCAATAGTTCATAGTCCATAGTCCATCTTGGAAGCAAGCAAGAGAGGGTGGCTATATTATTACATACTGTGAATGAACATAGTCACCATGTAACACAATGGTTCTCAACTCCTGTCCTCAGGACCCACTAACAGGCCAGATTTTAAGTATTATCTTGGGCAGATGCAGACTAGAATACTGCAATCACTGAGCAGCAAATGATATCACCTGTGATGTATTTCAGTTATCTTGCAAACCTGGCCTGTTAGTGGGTCCTGAGGAAAAGAGTTGAGAACCACTGATCTTTGGAGATTTGCAGGAGGCCCAGAGAAAAAAGGACTTTTTTGAGTTAAGAATACATACTTGAACTTGTACACACGACCGGTTTTGCCGTCGGAATAAACCTTGAAGGTTTCTCCGATGGATCTCCGACAGAATTCCATTCAAGCGGTCTTGCCTACACACGGTCAACTCAATGTCTGACCAAAGTCCAACCGTCAAGAACGCGGTGACGTACAACACGTATGACGGGACTAGAAAAAGGAAGTGCAATAGCGAGTAGCCAATAGCTTCCGTCTTGTACTTGCTTCAGAGCATGCATCGTTTTTGTTCTGTCGGAACAGCATACAGACGAGCGGGTTTACCGATTGGAATTGATTCCGTTGGAAATATTTAGAACATGTTCTATTTCTAGGTCCTTCAGAATTTTCGAAAACAAAAGTCAGATGAGGCATACACACGATCGGAATAGACAATGAAAAGCTTCCATCTGACTTTTTCTGTCAGACATTCCGCTCATGTGTACGCGGCTTTAAAATAAAATACTGTTTTTACCCTTTATTCGTTCTTTGTTCCATCCAGTGGCGGCCACTCTATTAGGGGCACCACCCCCTCTCCATGCGTCCGGCCCTACAATCTACATGCGGGGCATCGGACACATTTTTTTTTTTAAGCATGTAATTAGAGCAAGAGGCTCTAATAGGTTTCAAAAAAGGGTGGGCTCGGGGCACAGAGCACTATACACCGAGCCCACCCAGTTGTGTGACAACAGCAAATTAATATTCGCTATTGTCACATTAATTTTCCTCCCGGCCAATCAGAAAGCAGGTCTTGAGACCCATTTCCTGATTAGCCGAAAGGAGAAGCGATCCTATTGGCCAAGAGGAGGGAGGAGACGCACGGTTGCCATGAGGAGGTGCAGGAGATGCCGCTGCCCATCGCCTGGAGGTAAGCGCTGCCCATGCCTTAGATGGGGTAAGTGCAGGGCCGACCGACTGGGGGGGTTGCAATTGACCCAACTAACACGTGGGGGTGGGGGGATGTGGCTGTGGGTGTATTGCTTGTTGCCCCCTCCACCAATAAAAAAAACACCACTGGTTCCATTTCAGTGTTTCCAGCAGCCATACTGACAATATGCTTTACTGTGATAGGGAAAGCACTGGAATTGCTACTGATAAAGTGCAGAGGGAGAAATTAGTATAAGGGCCCTTTCACAAGGGCTGTCTGATCAGGTCCGCCTGACAGTTTTTCAGTTGACATCCACCACTATCCAATCCGATCCTACCCGCAACAACCAGACGGATGGAGGTCCTATTTTCCATCCGTCTGGCAGATCGAATCGGATGGGATCGGATGAAAACGGACAGTCGTCTAACTTTTTACATTTCCTATCACTTTTTGTCTCAGTGACAATTAAGGATGAGCTAAGGTGCAGCTGAACCCAGCCGTCATATAATAGTAGGCTCATGATCAAATCAATGACCAATAGCGTGAACGTGATGTTCATATAAATGTCCAATAAATGTGAACAATATAAGTGTTGGATGAGAAAAAGGATTTTTAAAGGTGCTACGTGATTCACAAGAGGGATGTTCCAGTACTTAATATCCACAGCCAAAAAAATATAAGGAGCAAATACGCTTACCGGAATAGGTGGACACGTTTGCCATACGGCTAGGTATCATACAGGCTTGAAGATCGATCGATCCAAATAGGTGCTTTAGTGAAGAGGCGTATATAACAGGTTCCACTGGTTCCTTCGCAATAAAGGTGAGCGGCCTTAGAGAATGTGACTAAATCACTAGACAAAGTCAGAAAACGCTTTTGAGCCGCCCAGGGCGCTGTGTGGACCACAGGATCACAGGCTCCAGCACGGGAATAACCAAAAGATAGGAAAAAAGGACCATATAGTGTAATATCGTTTAATTTATTTATTCCAAGGTCAGACAAAAACTCTCCCCCAAATGGGGTACTCACACTCTTGCTCTGGAATGACACCGCCCCACGTTGGGCGGTGTCATTCCAGAGCAAGAGTGTTTGTGAGCTGCATTTCCTTTTTTCCTGTCTGCTTTATCCAACTACATGCTTGTTTAGAGTGGTGCACTGGAGCACCCTTAAAATGTGAGTACCCCATTTGGGGGAGAGTTTTTGTCTGACCTTGGAATAAATAATTTAAACGATATTACACTATATCAAATGTAGCACCTTTAAGAATCCTTTTTCTCATCCAACACTTATATTGTTCACATTTATTGGACATTTATATGAACATCACGTTCACGCTATTGGTCATTGATTTGATCATGGACTCACTATAACATTGTAATGGTTTTTATATGTTTCCATTATTGTTGTTTCACACCTGATTACACATCATCATGCTGCACGGGTGTTAGTCACATCTGTGCGGGTCATCCAATCTCGTTTGCTATATTTAGAGCTGCATTATATTTTTTTCATCATTTTGTACATTGTCACTACTTTGTTGATGCTGGCTGCTACATGTGTTATCTGATTTTTTTATAGTAGCGCAACCACACTGTTATTTTATATATAATAGTAGGCCACTGGCCCAATTGCTGTGCCTGAGGAATTCCCCATCCAGCAGCCACACATAGCAATGGGGTGAGGATGCTGGTGACGCCAGCTCACTCATTCTACAGGGATGTGGCCATATCAGTTGACTAAATACGGCTGGCTGGCCATATTAGGTCAATTTGTTACTTGCACCTGTGAAAAGGGAAATTTCCTGAACACAGCTGATAGTTTCAGTGGCTTGCTATCATGTGACAACTTCCAGGGTGCAAGCCAAACTGGGTTTTGTCTGAAACTTGGCTCTTCCTTAAATTGGTTTTAAAGCCTCAACATGTTTCAGCTTATGGCATTCTATGCCTAAAGGTGAAATCCCTTCTGTGCTGCAGCTCCCTCGACCCCCCCCCCCTTTTTTCTTACCTCAGCCCGATCCAATCCAGTGATGTGCATGAGCGCAGAGGCTACAGCCACTGTCTCACTCATCATTGGACAGATTAATAGCAGCAGGAGCCCTTGTCACTCAAATCCAGTGACATGGGAGTGGGGGCAGAGCCGAGTCCCGCTGTCTGTGTCAATGAACGTAGCAGTGGGACTTGGTAGCAAGCCCGTACAGGTGCCCCCAGGGAATGCGACTTTCTGTGAGGACACCCAGCGAAGAGGAGGGGCCTGGAATGTCGGTGAGGCACTCCAGAAGAAGAGGATTGGAGCTGCTCTGTGTAAAATGATTGCATAGAGCAGGTAAGTATAGGCATGTTTGTTATTTTTATTAAAAAAACAAGGGTTAACAACCCGTTTAATCATCACTGAGACAAAAGGCGATGGGAAAATGTTAAAGTTTTCAACAGAAAATATTTGAGGTAAAATTTTCCAAAGGGGACACTTATTCTGGTGATGACTATCTAAAAGGGAAAATCTCCTCATTTTATTCTTACTTCTTGTTGCTACTCTGGGATCAGGAGTAAATAATTGACACAGGTTTTAATGCTTCCTTGCTCTATTCAAAACTAAAAACACAAATTTTTGGTTTTACATACACTATAATGGCCAATTAAAGGTTATTCTTTCAAAAATCAAAGAGCAAGTCTATCTTAAAGGGGTTGTAAAGGTAAAAATTTTTTCACCTTAATGCATTATATGCATTAAGGTGAAAAAACTTTTGACAATACCGCCGCCCCCAGCCCCCCCGTTTTACTTACCTGACACCTTGAATCTTCGATGCTCGTTCCCGTCATCTCAATTGCAGCTCAGCCTGGTCGCTGATTGGCTGCAGTGGATGGATTGAAAGCAGCGCAGCCATTGGCTCGCACTGCTGTCAATCACATCCGATGACGCGGCGCGCCGGGGGGTGGGGCCGAGTGATACAGTGAGCGGCTATAGCCACCGGCTGTATCACGGGAGCGCGCCCGCAAGAACTAACCACCATGCGAGGGAGCTCGCATTAAGGTGGATAGTTCTTGCGGGGAGGAGCTGAAACAGCCACCTAGGGACCCCAGAAAAGCAGGTTCGGGGCCACTCTGTGCAGAACGAGCTGCACAGTGGAGGTAAGTATAACATGTTTGTTATTTTTAAACAATAAAAAAATTACCTTTACAACCCCTTTAATTATACCCATGCTTTATATTGATTGAGTTTTAATGATTAGGTCTACACAAACCTGAGATTTCTAAAATCAAACAGCAAATACAGTTAACATCAGTTTTATGCAACACCTAACATTTTATTGTGGCAAGATAAAATTTTTGTTTATTTTCTCTATGTTTTCCTTTAGGTGAATTACTGAATCATGAGAATTATATTCCTACACTCCGTCGTCTTGTTGTGGATCCTCTGTGGGGTTTCTGCTCAGTGTAAGAACTGTTGTTCCTGACTGTTTGTTTAGAACTTTATATGCTTTAAATTAGGCTAACATTAAAATTGTAATTATAATTATCCTGTATAAGTCATGTATAAATGATGACAAAAAGATAGATAGATAGATAGATAGATAGATAGATAGATAGATAGATAGATAGATAGATAGATAGATAGATAGATAGATAGATAGATAGATAGATAGATAGATACAGTTGATCTGAGGTTGACCTATCTATAGATCTATATCTATTGTATATATAGATACCAATTAATCATAGATATGAGGTAAATTATAGGTAGACAGAAAGAAAGGTAAATTCTTAGATACATTATTTTTTATTTTTTATTATACAGGATTTATATAGAGCCAACAGTTTGTACAGCTCTTTACAATAAAAGGGAGACAATACAGCAACAATACACTTTAATACAAGAGGGTTAGGCGGGCCCTGCTCCTGGGAGCTTACAAGCTAATAGGGAGGGGGTGGTGGAATAAAAGGTAATAACTGTGAGTGATGAACTGATGGGAGAAATAAAAGATTTAGTTATTAGCTGAGGATAGTTTGCATGAAATTTGGAAACAAGGTTGTTGATGTAGCTCAAGGCAGAGTTGTAAACGGCTTTGTATGTTATTGTTAATGTTTTGAATTGTATTCATTGGGCAATGGCAAGCCAGTGGAGGGATTGGCATAGAGGTGTGGTGTACACTGAAAGGTTAGTAAGGTGGGTGAGTCTGGCCGCAGCATTCATGATAGACTGAAGAGGGGATAGCCTGTGAAGAGGTAGGCCAATGAGGAGGGAGTTACAATAGTCAAGCAAGAGATAACAAGGGAGTGAATAAGTTGCTTAGTAATTTCAAGCATTTAAAAAGCGAAGTATTTTGAAGATGTTAAGGAGGTGAAATCTACAAGATTTGGACATTGATTGGATTTGGGGCTCAAAGGACAGCTCAGAGTCCAAGATTACACCTAGCACCCTGGCATGAGGGTAGGGACTGATGGATGTATTTTTGATTTAGATAGAGAAGTCAGGGGCGGGGGCATGGGCAGGAGGGAATGTTATGAGATCAGTTTTAGAAAAAATTGAGTTTGAGGAAGTGGTGTGACATCCATGCTGATATGTCAGTTAGTAAGTTAGTAATGCGAGAGGAGACTGATGGAGTGAGGTGAGGAGTAGAGAGATAGATTTGGGTGTCATCAGCATAGAGATGATACTGAAAGCCATGGGGGTTTATCAAGTGACCAAGGGAGGAGGTGTAGATGGAGAGGAGGAGGGGTCAGAGGACAGAACATTGGGGGACTCCTACAGAAAGAGGAAGTGGAGAGGAGGAGACAGAGTTATACATAACACTGAAGGAGCGCTGTGATAGGTAGGGGGAGAACCAGGAGAGAGCAGAGTCTTGAAGGCAAAGAGAGTGGAGTTTTTTGAGGAGGAGGGGATTGTCAAAAGTATCAAAGGCTGCAGGGAGGTCTAGTACTATGAGTATGGAGTAGTTGCCATTGGTTTTAGCAGTTAGTAAATCATTAATGAGTTTAAGTAGGTCAGTTACATTGGAGTGTAGTAAGTGAAAGCCAGACTGTAGGGGGTCAAGAATGTTGTTGTCAGTGAGGTAGAAGCTCGGCCAGTTGCAGCCCAATCTCTCTAAAAGTTTAGAGGTAAGGGGCGTGGCTTGGAGCTCGACAGGAATGGCCGCTGCATAGCTGAGCTCCGCACACCCGCGGCTATTACAACCCCTTCCAGCCTCAATTCAGAGATGGGCAGACGAGACAAGGCACAATCTAGCCTCCTGCAACAACACTGCTTGCATTCCACGCCTGAATCACGGAGTATCCCGGAGCTATTTGAGTTTCAAACTCACAGGACTCAGGGCCGCTCCACAGCCAAGATGGCGCCGCAGGGCATGAGGCGGAACAGTGAGGATTCCATGACAGCTTCAGAGGAAACGGTAAGGAATCCGGAGTACTCATACCACCCACTACAGCTCTCAGAAATGAATAAGATAGCTGCTGACATTAAGAGCACGTTTTCCTCAGCCACAGATCTCAAAGCTGACCTGCTATCCCTATCAGACCACCTTTCACACAGAGAGGGCAGAAGCCAAAAGGGACAGGGCTGTTGAAAAACAGAATTATGGAAAAAAATCTTGTGAGCCACAATTATCCAGTGCCTTAATGGAAATTCAACCAAACAGCTACCCGGCTGCAGGCGCAGATCACGTATTCATGACCGTGCGATAAATGATATATGAAAAAAATGCGCCGCGCCTAGGGGTGTAACTGAATAACTGTAAATCTAAGTACAAATCATAGATAATAAAGCGTGCAAATCAAATAGAGCCTAAAGCTCTGATCACTTACTAAGATCACCTGCTGTGTGAATCCTAAAGCTCTGATCACTTACTAAGATCACCTGCTGTGTGAATCCTATGACCAAACACACTAAAAAATATCTAGTGCAATAAATCACAAAGTGCAATGTGCATAGAAAAACGTAATAAAATAAATATACAATCCACAGTGATTAAAATATAATCATTCCTAATAAGGTGTATATGCTAAAAAATGTTACACATATGTAGATCCACTGTGATTAAAATGAAAAAGAAAAAAAAAAAAAAAATTAAATAAAACAATATATATATTCGTAAAACACAAACAGAGTAAATCAATCACATGCGTGGGCGAATTGAAACTATAATCGCCCTAATAAAGGTGTTCAAATCACATCCGTGAAAAAATCTTCCAATCCAGTAACATAAAGTGACCAAGTTCAAATAAAAGTCAGTGTAATGGTGATGGTTCAAAGAAAAAGTTCCGGTTTTGAATCAAACGTGCCCAAAGAAAAACATGCTGTGAAGTGCCTTGGTGACCCCCAATGTGATTGCGCTCACCTTGGAGCGTGTGACACAGGTTTTAATTGTGTCAATACACGCTTTTGGAGCCACCCCTGGGCTCAGTATTAGGTACAGCTGATTCCCACACTGGATTCTTTATGGCTCCACTCACATCAGACCATATAAAAGAAAAAGGCTAATATAGTATAATACCGTAGGATACTTTTATTAAAATCACATCCAATCCCCACATGGGGTACTCACATTTATAAGGTGCTCATGTGCACCAAACATAACATAGGAAAAAACTACTGTGCGGCCTGCTGCGGGGTGTGAGAGCTCCACAACCCAGCTCTGTGCTGATCGCTCCGTCCTGGCCCCTCCCCTACGCGTCTTCGACACAGGGAGTCACGTGTCTTCATCATGATTCATCGTGAATACTGAGCCCAGGGGTGGCTCCAAAAGCGTGTATTGACACAATTAAAACCTGTGTCACACGCTCCAAGGTGAGCGCAATCACATTGGGGGTCACCAAGGCACTTCACAGCATGTTTTTCTTTGGGCACGTTTGATTCAAAACCGGAACTTTTTCTTTGAACCATCACCATTACACTGACTTTTATTTGAACTTGGTCAATTTATGTTACTGGATTGGAAGATTTTTTTCACGGATGTGATTTGAACACCTTTATTAGGGCGATTATAGTTTCAATTCGCCCACGCATGTGATTGATTTACTCTGTTTGTGTTTTACGAATATATATATTTTTTTATTTAATTTTTTTATTTTTTTTTTATTTTTATTTTTCATTTTAATCACAGTGGATCTACATATGTGTAACATTTTTTAGCATATACACCTTATTAGGAATGATTATATTTTAATCACTGTGGATTGTATATTTATTTTATTACGTTTTTCTATGCACATTGCACTTTGTGATTTATTGCACTAGATATTTTTTAGTGTGTTTGGTCATAGGATTCACACAGCAGGTGATCTTAGTAAGTGATCAGAGCTTTAGGATTCACACAGCAGGTGATCTTAGTAAGTGATCAGAGCTTTAGGCTCTATTTGATTTGCACGCTTTATTATCTATGATTTGTACTTAGATTTACAGTTATTCAGTTACACCCCTAGGCGCGGCGCATTTTTTTCATATATCTGTTGAAAACAGTTTCTTCACATGCCAACCACCTGATTCACCTGGAAGACCTGGACAATAGGGGTCGAAGACAGAATATAAGGATGAGAGAGGTTCCAGAGAAGGTAGAACCAAACCAGATCAAACGGGCCCTGCAGACGATCTTTAATGGGCTGCTTGAATGCCCCAAAGACACGGACATCGAATTTGTGAGGGCACACAGGGCCTTAAACCCTTGCCCTGCAGATACAGCACCACCCAGAGATGTTATATGCTGTCTTCACAGCTTCCCCCTGAAAGAAGAGATCCTGAGCAAAGCTAGGCGGAACAGTCAGATCTTTTTCAATGAACATACTATTTCTTTGTTTCAGGATCTCTCTTACATCATACTACAAAACAGACGAGCCATGCGCCCCCTGCTCACCGCCCTGAGAAAAAAAGGAATTCCGTACCACTGGCGCTTTCCTTTTGCCTTAAATGCCATGTTTTTGGGCAAACAATACTATCTAAGGATGCCAGAGGACATTCCTGCTTTCTGAGATCAATTACAACTCCCGGAATGGTACAGGGAATTCTGTGTCCCACTAAAAGGTGCATCCCCTCCCCATACTCAGCTATCATCTCCTTCCAAACCCCCCTCTACCAAGAAATCAAAACTCAGCAAACATCAAAGCCCGAGCTTTGGCAAATCATTGCATTCCAATAAAGGATTCAGACCGCAAGACACCACCTGAGCTTTGAAATTATGACTTTCAGCCTCTTTAACCTTATGCCCCATTTTTTACCACGGATAACGGGGGAAAAATATCCGATGACCACATGTTGGCTTACGTACTCCTGCTCTCGTCACACTGAATGACCCAGGATATTTACACCTCAAGATGACACGACTTACCCCTGCGTTTTATCTGACCCAGACATCACTATAGACTTCCTACAGAAAAACAGATCTTGTAATCTTGTAACAACTGAGTCGCACGCTCTGAGGTGAGCGGCTGTCCCTGGGGGGTCACTGGATGGCACTTGAGCATGGAATTCTGAGCACTAAGCACTAAGATTAATGCACGCACGTTGAATTTTTTATGAACTGTTTTTATGGACTTTATGTGCATTTCTTTCATAAATTGGACTTTAATTTCAATATGTTTTTATTGATTTTCCAGGAAATAATAATGAACAGAAAGTAAAGTACAGTACATTCATTAAGAGTTGTCTCAATTATTTACCTTTCAAAGGTTCATGTTAAAGCAAGTATCTATATGCGTAGACATCTCATTACCATTTGAGGAAATAGGTATACCAGGAGTGTTACTCGACTCCCCAAGACACCCCTTTTGGGATCTAACTGTGTCCTATAGAGGGAGGTTTTTACAGTCCCGATATATCCTGTTGAGTCTGGTGTTCCTTCAAAACATAGGTATATTCCACACTTGCACGTTATTTCTCTTATTGGACAACACATGAACAGAACCACTAAAGAACTATTAACAAAACTTTTAACATATATCCGCAGTAAGAAACTTATTGCTATTGACCATCCGTAGTGTATTGACTTGTTGTATATATTAATTTATCCTATCTTATTTAATTGTGAATTTATTAATTATTTAATTATTTAATGTTCCCATAAAAATTCAGACCTGAGTTTTTTGGATACCATGTTAGCCAGGAATTCCATATTTTAGAAGCCTGGTTGTAGTTCCCCTGGCTACGAGCAAATTGTATCTCATATGCACTGTGTGTGGTCATTATGCGTAGGGTTTTCGCTATCAATGGTGGATTAGTTTCCTTCCAATGTCTGACTATGTTGAGTCTAGCTGCTATAAGTAAGTGTGATACTACAGTTCTTAGTGGTGCAGGTATCAATTCTATTCCTAATGACAGAAGTGCCATACCTGGGGAATATGTAGCTTTGGTACCTGAGATTTGTTCTATGGTATTGAAAACGAGGGTCCAATACCTTTTAAGGCATGGGCATGACCACAGTATATGTAGCAATGTACCCCTGTGACCACAGTTCCTCCAACAGTCAGGGGATGCTGCAGTAGCAAATTTAGAAATCCGGTGTGGGGTAAGATACCATCGCAATAGTATTTTATAGTACAATTCCCAAAGGTTAGCACTTCTTGTTAAATTATATGTAATCCTGAACGCTTTTGTCCACTGTTCTTCTGTGTAGGTCCTCTCAAAGTTCCTTTCCCACGCTGTAATATTGGTAGTTTTGCAAAAGAGGTGTTTGTTTTGTAGGTATTTATATATTAAAGATATACCTTTTTGAGTCGATTTGGTGTTTGTATAAAAAAAAGGCTAATTTCCAAGGTAATCGTGTAAGTAGATTGCTACACTTTTTGTCTATTAGGTGGGATAATTGCATATTTGTAAGTCTCAGATGCTGGTATGGAATATTCGATCTGTAATGATCTGAATGATTTCATTGTGGGTCCTACAAAAAGGGGAGTATATTGCTATAGCACCAGTTTGTTAGTGATAAGTCAGGGATAACATGTTCTAAGGCTGTGATCGGGAATTTTAGAAGAATTTGTGGGTCCTCTTGGGTTATATTTGCAAGTAAATATTTCCAGGATTCAATAGAAGCCTGTATAGTAGGTGCACACAATGATGGTTTGGTATAATGGTGTGGACTGGAAATCAGGTAGTTATATAGGTTCCCCCCTTTAATTTGTGCGCTCTCTAGACCCGACCATAATGTGGTAGTACTTTGAGAAAACCAATCCTTTACTTGGGTAAGTATGGTAGCTGCATAGTAGTCTTTTATAGAGACATGTCCTATCCCCCCCACCTGTTTAATTTTTATAAGTTTGTTGAAAGCGCAACATGCTTTTTTACTTGCCCATAAATACCTGTCGACTGTGAGTTGTGCTTGTTGAAAGAAGGATTGTGGAACCGGTATTGGTAAGGTCCTAAATAGGTAGAGGAATTGTGGTAGAATTTGCATTTTGAATGCTGCAAGTCTGCCTGACCAGGACAGTTCAAACTTTTGCATTCTATCAAGTTTACATTTCAAGTAATCCAAAAATGGGGTGTAGTTATGTCTATGCACCGCATAGTAGCCCATTATGTGTCACATACCTGAAACCGAAGCCTGCGATGTCACCGCTGTCCCCTCTTCCACGAAGCGTCCATCTTTCTTCCAGGTATTGCCGCTCCGGCGCTGTGAATGGCCGGAGCCGCGATGATGTCACTCCTGTGCATGCGCAAGGAAGCCGCCAGTCACGGCACGATCTCCTTTAGAAACGGCACGCTTGTCGCTTCTAAAGGAGTCTAAAGTGCGCCTGTGCTGTTGTCTATGGCGCATGTGCCATAGAAATCGGCGATCGCCTTTTTTGTAAAATATCTCATAAACCGTGGAGGTTTGGGAGATATTTCGAGCACCTACAAGTAAGCCTTAATCTAGGCTTACCTGTAGGTAAAAGTGGTTGTAACGGGTTTACAACCACTTTAAGTTTATATTTCACCATGTTGATTGGCGTAAGGAATAGGCAGAACCGGCTGGCCATTATCCCGAAAGCATTCTCCACCACTCTTACTGGCTCTGGCCAGACAGTTATATGATCCGGGGTGAGGGTCCTCATGACTCCAAAATGGTCGGCTGGTCAGAATGAAATAACAGAAAGCACTGAAAAACAGAAAGGCCAGAGCTGAAAATCAGAAACGAGTGGACAAAACACACTGGTGATCAAACACATAATAGAAATACAAACCCACAAGCACAAACAGAAGAGCAGTAACCATCGGAAAAGCAGGAGGCTGAAAAGCGGATATCGTCTGTCACCAAACTTCTACTAACACGAGATTAGCGGAAGGAGCCCAAAGGGTGGCACACTTGGTATTGAACTTCCTCTTTCTAGTGCCGTCGTACGTGTTGTACGTCCAGTGTAGGGATGAGCTTCGTGTTCGAGTCGAACCCATGTTCGACTCGAACATCGTCTGTTCGCCCGTTCGCCGAATTGCGAACGATATGGGCCGATCGCGCCAAATTCGTGTGGCGCGTCACGGCCCATAATTCATTGCGGCATCGCAGTGCATTGCTGGCTGATAATTGGCCAAGCATGCACTATGACCCGCATGCTTGCCCAATCACAGCGCCGTCTGAACAGAGAGCCGTAATTGGCCAAAGCCTGTTCCTGTTATCTTCTTACTGACAGGCAGGCTTGTCTTGTTACAGTATTTACAGCTACCTGAAGAAAATTGCTGGTGTTCTTTTGATCCTATTAGTACCACAGTCAGGCAGCTAGACTATTTACAGTTAGTGCAGTGCGTCCTGCTCACAGTGTTCAGCTAGATCCGTTCCTGTTATCTTCTTACTGACAGGCAGGCTTGTCTTGTTACAGTATTTACAGCTACCTGAAGAAAATTGCTGGTGTTCTTTTGATCCTATTAGTACCACAGTCAGGCAGCTAGACTATTTACAGTTAGTGCAGTGTGTCCTGCTCACAGTGTTCAGCTAAAACTACAAGTTAGTGGGGTGCGTCCTGCTCACAGTGTTCAGCTAAACCTACAAGTTAGTGCGGTGCGTCCTGCTCACAGTGTTCAGCTAAAACTACAAGTTAGTGCGGTGCGTCCACCTCACAGTTTTCAACTAAACCTAGAAGTTAGTGCGGTGTGTCCTGCTCTCAGTGTTCAGCTAAAAGTACAAGTTAGTACTGTGCGTCCTGCTCACAGTGTTCAGCTTAACCTACAAGTTAGTGTAGTGAGACCTCTGCACAGTGTTCATCTAAAGCTACAAGTTAGTGCAGTGCGTCCTGCTCACAGTGTTCAGCTAGATTTGTTCCTGTTATCTTCTTACTGACAGACAGGCTTGTCTTGTTACAGTATTTACAGCTACCTGAAGAAAATTGCTGGTGTTCTTTTGATCCTATTAGTACCACAGTCAGGCAGCTAGACTATTTACAGTTAGTGCAGTTAGTCCTGCTCACAGTGTTCAGCTAAAACTACAAGTTAGTGGGGTGCGTCCTTCTCACAGTGTTCAGCTAAACCTACAAGTTAGTGCGGTGCGTCCTGCTCACAGTGTTCAGCTAAAACTACAAGTTAGTGCTGTGCGTCCTGCTTACAGTGTTCAGCTAAACCTACAAGTTAGTGTAGTGAGACCTCTGCACAGTGTTCATTTAAAAGCTACAAGTTAGTGCTGTGCGTCCTGCTCACAGTGTTCAGCTAAAACTACAAGTTAGTGCTGTGCGTCCTGTTCACAGTGTTCAGCTAAAACTACCAGTTAGTGCTGTGCGTCCTGTTCACAGTGTTCAGCTAAAACTACAAGTTAGTGCTGTGCGTCCTGCTCACAGTGTTCAGCTAAAATTACAAGTTAGTGTGGTGCGTCCACCTCACAGTGTTCAGCTAAACTTACAAGTTATTTTTTTGCGAGCTCTGCACAGTGTTCACCTAAAGCTACCTGTAGAAGGTTGGTGGTGTTTTCCTGATCCTATCACTACCGCAGGCAGCTAAAAAAGCTACAAGTTATTTTTTTGCGAGCTCTGTTCAGCTAAAGCTACCAGTAGAAGATTGGTGGTGTTCTCATACTACAGGCAGGCAGTTGATTTTGCTAGCTGCAGTATCAGTATAATATATATATCCCAGCTTAGTGCAGCTACATCTCACTGCAGGCCATTAGTATGTCTGGAAGGCCAAGAAGGAGAGGCAGACAGTCACAAGCCAATAAGAGAGGGCAAGCAGGCTCTGTGTCTAGTGCTGGTCGTGGAGACGGTGCATTCTCATCAGCACGTGGCCGTGGGACACGCTTGGCCTTTTTTTCGGCAGCTGGCCGTGTTTAGCCGCAACATGCGGAAGACTTGGTCGAGTGGATGACCAAGCCGTCCTCATCCTCCTCATCCTCTCTCACCCATGCCCAGGGTACTTTGTCTGGCAAAGCAGCAGCCTCTTCCCTCGGCTCAATGTCATCAGTGACTCCTTCTCTAGCCCCACCATGTCCTCCTGAGGAGTCCCTGGAACTGTTTGACCACAGTGTTGGGTACATGCTCCAGGAGGATGCCCAGCGTTTGGAAGGCTCTGATGATGATACTGAGCTGGATGAAGGAAGTAACATGAGCACGGACAGAGGGGGTGCCCAAGAAGGACAGCAATCTGGCAGTCACGCTCCCCCTGCTGCAGCATACTGCCAGGTTTGCTCCAGTGATGAGGAGGGAGGGGATGATGAGGTCACTGACTCAACGTGGGTGCCTGATAGGAGAGAGGAGGAGGAGGAGGCGGCACATCACCAACGAGGCAGGATGCCCTCCAGGGGCCAGCTTAAGGGCAGCACATTGACTGCATCACACCCCAAAGCTCCACATGTGCAGGGCGCTGCAGTCTCTGCGCGTTATTCAAAAAGTTCTTTTGTGTGGGCCTTTTTTGAGACGAGTGCATCAGATTGCACCGCTGCTATTTGCAACATATTTCTCAAGTGTATCTCGCGTGGCCAAAACATCTCCCGTTTGGGTACCACATGCTTGACCAGACATATGTTGACCTGCCATGCAGTTCGTTGGCAAGCGTATCTAAAAGACCCACACCAATGAACAAAGAGGACCTCTCCTTGCTCCTCATCAGCTGAGATCTCCAACCCCACTATACTTTCAGTCCTTTCTGAGACCTGCACTGAAAGGAATGAAGGAGTAGAACTAGGTGTGTCACAGCCAAGTACTTCTGGGCAATCTGCTTTTGGTACACCGACATCAGATTGTACCAGGCAAATTTCCCTGTCCCAGCTGCTGCACCGCCGAAAGAAGTTTGCTCCCAGCCATACACATGCCCAGCGGTTGAATGCTAGCTTGGCAAAATTGCTAGCACTTCAACTGCTGCCTATTCAGTTGGTAGACTCTGCCCCCTTCCGTGAGTTTGTGGAATGTGCGGTTCCTCAGTGGCAGATACCCAAACGCCACTTTTTCTCACGGAAGGCGATTCAGGCTCTCTACTGGCATGTGGAAGGCAATGTCCATGCCTCGCTGGACAGGGCGGTCAGCGGTAAGGTGCATATTACTGCTGACTCATGGTCCAGAAGGCATGGACAGGGACATTACCTAAGTTTCACGGCGCATTGGGTGACTCTGCTGGCAGCTGGGAAGGATGCAGGACAAGGTGCAGTAGTGTTGGAGGTTATTCCGCCACCACGCCTCCAAAATGCTAATGATTGTGACACACCTCTCTCCTCCACCCCCTCCTCTTCTTCTTCCTCCATGGCCTCTTCCTATGCTTTGTCCTCGGAACCAGCGGTGCTCCGTAGCTGTTCAAGGGGTTATGCAAGTACGCAGGCCAAAAGATGCCATGCGGTGCTTGAGCTGGTGTGCTTGGGGGACAGGAGCCACGCTGGGGCAGAGGTTCTGTCAGCTCTGCAGGGGCAGGTTCAGAGGTGGTTGATGCCACGCCAACTTAAGCCAGGAATGGTGGTTTGCGACAATGGCACCAA
Organism: Lithobates clamitans; assembly: GCA_037952925.1. Taxonomy (NCBI): domain Eukaryota; kingdom Metazoa; phylum Chordata; class Amphibia; order Anura; family Ranidae; genus Lithobates; species Lithobates clamitans. The sequence goes on along the minus strand of JBBGZY010001644.1, from coordinate 109,454 downwards.
CCTCCTCTCTGCCCTCCGACAGGGACATATGACCCATGTGCCCTGTTTGGATCACGTCCTTAACTTGGTGGTGCAGCGGTTCTTGGGCAGGTACCCAGGCTTACAGAATGTCCTGAGGCAGGCCAGGAAAGTCTGTGTGCATTTCCGCCGGTCATATAATGCCAGTGCTCGGCTGATGGACCTCCAAAAAGGAGTTTAACCTGCCCAAGAACCGCCTAATCTGTGACATGCCCACCAGGTGGAACTCAATGTTGGCCATGCTGCAGCGGCTTCACACGCAGCAGAGGGCCATCAATGAGTACCTGTGCGACTATGGCACCAGGACAGGGTCAGGGGAGCTTGTTTTTTTTTCCCCACGCCAGTGGGCCATGATCAGGGATGCATGCACTGTCCTGTCACCATTTGAGGAGGCCACGAGGATGGTGAGCAGTGACAGTGCATGCATCAGTGACACTGTCCCCCTTGTCCACCTGTTGGAGCACACGCTGCGTGGAATAATGGACAGGGCACTTGAGGCAGAACAGAGGCAGGAACAGGAGGACTTCCTTCGCTCTCAAGGCCCCCTTTATCCAGACAGTGTTCCTGCGTGCCCGCCGATCACACAGGAAGAGGAGGAGGAGGAGGAAGATTGTGTCAGTATGGAGGTGGAGCCTGGCACTCAGCATCAGCAGCAGTCTTTAAGGGATCAGTCCCAAGAAACACATGGACTTGTACGTGGCTGGGAGGAGGTGGCTGCTGACCATGTCGTCTTTAGTGACCCAGAGCACTCCGGACCGAATGCCTCAGCAAACCTACGCTGCATGGCCTCCCTGATCCTGCAAAGCCTGCGTAAGGATCCTCGTATTCGTGGTATCAAGGAGAAGGACCAATTCTGGCTGGCAACCCTCCTTGATCCACGTTACAAGGGTAAGGTTGCGGACCTTATCTTGCCATCGCAGAGGGAGCAGAGGATGAAACATCTTCGGGAGGCCTTGCAGAAAGGTCTGTGCAACGCGTTCCCAGAGACTGGGGGGTTACAAACTCCTGTTTCTGGACAACGTGTTGCTGAGGCTTCGGTCAGTCAAAGAAGGAGCGGTGGAGAAGGTGGCCGTCTGACCGATGCGTTCAGACAATTTTTTGGTCCGCAGTCCCAAGGTATGATCGGTTCCAGCAACCATCGCCAGCGTCTGTTTTACATGGTGCAGGAATACCTAGGGGCAAGATCTGACTTGCACACCTTTCCCACCGAAAATCCTCTGGGTTACTGGGTCTTGAGGATGGATCACTGGCCAGAGCTTGCACAGTATGCAATTGAGCTACTGGCCTGTCCTGCATCCAGCGTTCTTTCGGAACGCACATTCAGTGCTGCTGGAGGCTTTGTAACTGATCACAGGGTGCGTCTGTCCACCAACTCGGTCGATCAACTGACCTTCATAAAAATAAATCAGTCTTTGATCACCACCAGCTACCAAGCACCTGATGCTGATGTAACCGAATAATTTTTTTTGAAATCTCAGATCCCTTCAAAGACTGCCTATGCTGATGCTGAGTGACTATCCCTGAGTAATTATCCTCTTCCTCCTCAATCATCACGCTGATAGCTTGTACAGTAAGAACATTTTTGGTTCTGGGCGCCACCACCAGTGCCTAAGGCCCAATTTTTCAGCCCTTGTTCAACAGGGGCATGTAATTACAATTCTTGATCTAATATTTCACAGCAGGGCCCATTTCTGCACCCACCAAGAGCGAGTGAGGACTTACAGTGTTGTGGCACCACCACCACAACCACCAAAGGCCCAATTTTTCTGCCCTTGTTCAACAGGGGCATGTAATTACAATTCTTGATCTAATATTTCACAGCAGGGCCCATTTCTGCACCCACCAAGAGCGAGTGAGGACTTATAGTGTTGTGGCACCAGCACCACCACCACCACCACTAAAGGCCCAATCTTTCTGCCCTTGTTCAACAGGGGCATGTAATTACAATTCTTGATCTAATATTTCACAGCAGGGCCCATTTCTGCGCCCACCAAGAGCGAGTGAGGACTTACAGTGTTGTGGCACCAGCACCACCACCAAAAGGCCCAATTTTTCTGCCCCTGTTCAACAGGGGCATGGAATTTACAATTCTTGATCTAATATTTCACAGCAGGGCCCTGTGAGGTCTTACAGTGTTGTGGCCACAACAACACCTAAGGCCCAAATTTCTGCTGAGTATATAGGGCAGGCCCCTACTTTCAAACATCTAACTTACAAACGACTCCTACTTGCAAACGGAAGGAGATAACAGGAAGTGAGATGAAATCTACCCCTAGGAAGGGAAATTCTCTCCTGTAAGAGTTAATATGGGAAAAACATTTCTCCTTTCGACTGATGCTTTCCAATCCTTGTTCCACAAAAAAACCCAAATTTTCAAACAACATTTGTCATTGGGACAAAAAGTGAGGTGAAATCTTCTGAAGAGGAGGACAGACAGCAAAACAAATGTCACAGGGGTGATAACCCTTCCCTATGTTTTCCAAAAAGCTTAAAAAAGATTTTTTGGCTGGAGCTAAACACGTTAAAAATGTACCCGTTCAAAATTACAAACAGATTCTACTTAAAAAACAAACCTACAGTCTCTGTCTTGTTTGCACCGCCTGTATACTGCTGTTCAGAGTATATAGGGCCTTGTTGCCCCACACCTTTCCTTATTTTAATTTGGGTGCGGGGTTCCCCTTAATATCCATACAAGACCCAAAGGGCCTGGTAATGGACTGGGGGGTACCCATGCCGTTTGTCTCACTGATTTTCATCCATATTGCCAGGACCCGACATTACATTAAACCCGCAAGCAGTTTTAAATGAGATTTTTTCCTTTAAAAATGACATTTTGTGCAGGGACTGTTCTAAACACGAGAAACACGCGCCACTTTGCAGGCATACTATAGACATACCCCAGGTACATATTTAAAGGAATATTTCACTTTTTTTTTTTTACTTTAAGCATCATTAAAATCACTGCTCCCGAAAAAACATCTGTTTTTAAAAGTTTTTTTTGCATTGATACATGTCCCTTGGGGTAGGACCCGGGTCCCCAAACCCTTTTTAGGACAATACCATGCAAATTAGCCTTTAAAATGAGCACTTTTGGTTTTGAACATTCGAGTCCCATAGACGTCAATGGGGTTCTAACGTTCGTGCAAATTTTCGGTCCGTTCGCAGGTTCTGGTGCGAACCGAAACGGGGGGTGTTTGGCTCATCCCTAGTCCAGTGTAGCAGAGCGTCCCAGAGAGAACCAGAAAAAGTCCTGTTTGGGGTTTCTACGTCTCCCAGGCTCCTCTCATACAAGTTCTGGGATCTCTGATCCACGGTCCAGTTCGGATCTTGGTCCTCTCCCCCAGGCCAAGTTAAACTCACCTGTGACGCACATCCTTCGATCTCTGCCTGGGAAACACAGACAACACTGGTAGTTAGGTCCTGTATATATTGTGTAGTTAGTGCCAAGACACGGCTAGGTTTTTGTTTGGCTATTTTTGTTCTGTTTGTTTTTCTGGAACACTGTACAGCACCTGTATAAAGACTTGTATATATCACCAATAAACACCGCACTGTTTGCCACTACCTCACTGGATTTGGTATCTGTGCCTGAAAGACTGCTTATCCAAGGAAGCTTTGCACCTGCTACCTGTCCCCCAGGTTACATATGGTGGGGGCTGTGGTGGAGGCTGTGACCAGCTGTACTAAGTTACTATTTAAAAGGCCAGTACCTAGAATGACTAAACAGTTGGTCCCTAAGCCATACAGACAGGTGGTGTTGGAACTTGCCCATTGGCACTTGCTAGGAGGTTATTTAGGGGTTGAGAAAACCACTGAAAGGGTGTTACACAGGTTTCACTGGCCCAGGATACAGAAAGATATTGAGAATTATTGTCAATCCTATCCTGTGTGTCAGCCCCCCTACCCCACTTCTGAAGTAATTTGGTGACCTTGCCCATTATTGAAGTGCCCTTTGAGAGGATTGCCACGGACCTTGTGGGTCCACTCCCCAAGTCTGCCCGGGGTCATCAGCATATCCTTGTAATCATGGATTGTTCTACCCGTTACCCCGAGGCAGTTCGCTTACGCACCGCATTTGCTAAGAACATTGCCACGGTGTTCAGTCGTGTTGGAATTCCTAAGGAGGTCCTTACAGACCAGGACACCCCATTTATGTCACAAATAACTAGGGAGCTGTGCAAGTTATTTAAGGTGACACAGTTGCGAACCTCTGTGTACCACCCTCGAACTGATGGCTTGGTGGAACGCTTCAATACATTAAAGAGCATGTTAAAAAAGGTTGTTGACAAGGATGGGAAAAACTGGGACTTTCTGATTCCATACTTGATGTTTGCCATCAGGGAGGTTTCCCAGTCCTCTACGAGGTACTCCCCATTCCTGACACAGCATGACAGCATATACGTACGGGTAGGCTCCGCCCCCTGCCCTATCACAGGACAGTTATACTATAAGATCAGGTCTCTTCCCTACCTGCAGCATTCGCTTTTTTTTCTTTACTTCTATCAGCCGGTTATGCTACGGTTGAGAGCAGGATTTTTATTTTTCCCTCACCTTGTCAGACACTTCTGACCAAGCCAAACAGGTTCAAGCCTCTCCTGTGTCGAAGCTCCCCACTGTACAAGCAGACATGAATGCCTATATGGGGGAGACCTCCCACCCTCAGGATTCAGGAAGAAAGGGGGTGAGGGCATCTCAAGGGATTGCTCCTTTATCATGACGCCATGGATGGACATTCATTGGACTTTCTGTTTGGACTTGAAGCATGCAGGTGGTAAGGCAAATCCATATTATTCAGTTACTGCTGCAAATATGTTGCTAAGCTTGCAATTCTGAAGGGTTGTGGTTGTGTCTGCAAAACTGCTATGCTTATAGCAGGTGTACTGTGCTGGGCTGAAGCCTTCCTATTAACTGAACAAGCCTGACCCTACAGTCTTGACTTATTTTCTGCAGGTATGCTGTTAGTTTGCATTTCTGAAAATCATATATCACACATGCCATCTTACTGGCTGTCCATAGTGCCACTCTGTTACTAATGTTTTACAGGTTGAAATCTGTGTCTGCAGTATTGCTAATGCTTGGACTGATAACAGTTGATACTGAGCGCTTTCCTATTAACGCAGGGCCTGGCCCTGAAGACTGGGCTCACTGTGTATTGATGCTTGGTTGTGGTATGATCCTTGGCGGTACATGTGTCTAAGGTAGGTTTAACCTGTTAGTGCTAATTGTCAGATGACTATTAACTTGCACTGCTTACCTGTAATTACATTAAATCTACAGTATGAATGACTGTTTTGTGTTTATTTCTATGCGTTTACTGTACATGCTGACCTTGGTGCTAAAATAAAAGTTAGGATCTGCTTAGTCGCATTTCCGTAGTACTTACCTGTAGCAATATGTAAATTGCTTGTGTTAATTGTGGTACCCCCACAGAGAGATATGTGGCTTTGTAATGGCAATTATGGCAAATACTCCCAGGCATGGCTCCAGGCTTTCAGCTCATCTGTGAACCAGTAGCAATCAGCTTTCCTAGAGACCAGCAACTTTAACTAAGGTGAGGGCAGGTATCCTAATAGAGTGCACATTATGGGCATAATGAGTGTAATCTATCCAGCACTCAACACCAACACCAGTCAACCTGCTTCTGTAACAAGGGACAGATCCTCTTCAGCCCTGAAGGAACTACTATGGAGTTCACTGCCAGAAGAGGCAGATCAAGAGATCTCAACAGCAATCATAGTGGTCTGGTGGTAACTGGTGTGTCGGCCAAAATGCAAAACAAAGTTGCAGGCCAGAAGCAGTGACAAATGGACAGAGACTGAGAAGGCCTACAGTAATTAATGTTTCCATACCAAGCCTAATCAAACAACTCTGTTTATTTAAAGCAACCTCTACCTCAGAAGCATTTGACCAGGGAGTCTTTATCAGACTGGCCAGAGGGGTCAACCTTAGCTTGCTTCTGGGAAATTGCTATGGCAAGTTGGCATATCAGAAGCAAAAGGGGATACTTTAACCCCATCCAAACTGACTGTGTGGAGCTCAGGTACTAAGCTATTCAAACAAAGTCATCTAAAGGGTACCTCTGCCTCAAAAGCAGATGGCCAAACAGGCTTCATTAGATTAACCAAAGGTGCCATTCTTCCAAAAGAAGACACAATATCCTTTGCAGAGACCCTGGGGCAGAAAATAGAGCCAGAGATGAAGAAGGTTCATACTACTGTTAAATAGTGTTTTGTGACCTGCGACTGAGATCACTTCGGTAGCCAGACTGTCAGGACCCCAGACAGGATGAAAGCAGAGCTCTGATCAGTGATAAACTCTCTATGATGGTAGATCCTAGATTGAAAATGAAGTAGTCAATGATGCAGTTCAGCCACTGCGGATACAAGACTGTATGCTGTTTCTCCAGTAATCATTGTGGTCAGTGAACCCTTATGGCTCATCCCACAAGTAAACACATGCCGCTTTAAGTCAGAGTGGTGACTGTTCAAGTCGGATTGGGTGATATCTAAAAGGAAGATTAATCCCTTATGTTAATCGCAAATGACCAGAGGATAGCCAAAAGGCAAAGTAACAAAGAGTGAATGACAGGCTAAACCTGGGAGAACTATAGCGGAGAATAAAGAATCAATAATAATCTTTATTTGCCTAAACCCAAGCTGCCCAGTAGGGTCAGCTGACAGTTATATGTAAATTTGAGCTTAGGATCCGTGGGTCCTGTGCATTAAGGAAACCGATGGAATTTTTCATTCCTCTCTGCCAATTCATTGCATCCCCTTGTAACATCGGGGGTTGATTTAGCTTAAAGGTAGAGCTTACCAGTGAGCGGAGTCCACGCCAGATACGCAGTTTTAAGGGCTTGTAGGCCCACTTTTATTAAAGAAAGAAAATGTCTGATAACAGAAGAGTTGCCCACACAGGGGTTTCAGCTTTCCACAGCAACAATGTAAGTTCAATCAGAAATACCAAGCCACCTGGCTCTCTTTAGCAGCACTGCTGCTCAAACTTATGCTTCAGCGCTCTCGGCTCTATAACAGAGTTCCTGTACACCCAGTACCTCAGCACTCTTTTTCAGCCCACAGGCTTGGACCCTCTGTCTACTCTGACAGACCTGTGCAGACATGCACACTTCTCCCTTGCTTGCCTGGACTCCTCGGGAGGGTGGAGCCCAGAACTATGGTCAGGTGTCTACAAATAGCCCAACACACACCTGACCAGTCACTCTGCTGGTGGATCTCAAAATCTGGAGAAAGCTGCAAAAGCAGTTTTCCCCAGTCCACATTTATGCTCTGAAGCCTTGCCTCAAGCAAATGTGCATACCCTATGTCTACTTTAACCCCATTTTCATAGCGACAGGGACTCTCACTATTACATATCCCCCCCTTTGTTTCGATCCGGAGGGAGGAACACCAGCACCCGTCATGGTTGGGACACCTCTGTGCTGGCTGTCAGCCACGTAGGCCCAACTTTTTTTCAGGTGCGCTTCCAGGTACGTCCCACCCTGGATCTTAACAGGGTCCTACATTTCCCTATACTCAGCCTACTCCCTCTGTCCTTGGGGTTCCTGAGCTCACATTTCTTTTCTGTTGGCCCCCTTCCTTTCCTGCTACTTCCTTCCAACTCAGTTTCCTGATTCTGTAGAGAACCTCCTCCAGACACTACGCCTGATGAGTAACCAACTTTTCCCTCACTGGTACCCGTTTTCCCCATCACAATAGGTCTCTTGGGTTTACCAACTCTTTTGCCTCCCCGCTTCAAGTTTCCTGGTTTCCCAAAACCTCTCTCAGCATTACTGTTCTGAGACTGTAGGGGGCCTATTTTTATGGTGTTTATAACGGGACCCCTCCTCTTATTTCTGGTACCTGACTCAGCAGTCACTAATTGTTTACCAGGTTTACCTGTACCTTTGGACACCACATTATAATGTACCATTAACACATTACTTGATTCATCATTGACAGACATTTTCAAACCAACATTACACCTCTCAATGTTGCACATGTCACCAATGCCTTTTTTTTCAGCATTTGCTAGGGCAGAGTCTGCAGGGGGCACACATACCGGAGGGCCGCCATCACCCACAGGAACCTCACAGGATGTCACCCACTCTGCAGACAGCTGTCCTACCACTTTACCTTTAATACCACCTGGATTTCTATCCAAAACCGGAACAGGCGAGCTCTCGTCTGATCCGCGTACCAACCTTATTGCACTTTTTACCCATTTCCCTGTCTCAGGGACCATATCAGGTTTGTCACATAAACCTATTATTGGACTGGTGACCCCAGTCTCTTTAACCACCTCTGTCTGAGCCCCGGTCAGGATTTCTGCTGTTTTCTGGTCCATGCTCGGCCCTTCCATCTCACGTGGTTTTTCCACCGGTGCAGTATACGCGCCCTTCACCGACAACTGACCAGCACCACCCTGGACCATAGCCGCAGAAATGCTTCCCATCGGGCTGTTAGGAGGTGAAACCTCAGACATTGACTCATTTTTAGTTTCTCCAAAGCATCTCCCATATACCATATACCATTTTTTCAGGAATTAACCCAGCAGCATACCCAGAAGCAGGGCCGTTTTTAAGGCAGGGCAAAAGGGGCAGCTGCCCTGGGCCCTGTCATTGTTGGGGCCCAAAGCAGCTGCCTCAAAACTGCCAACTATCCAGGTTTAAATTCTCTCGTCCCTTGAGGTTTTAGTCCCTTGCTGTGTCCCAATATCTCAATGTGAAGTGCTGCTACTAATGCTGCCCAGCTCTGTCCTTTTGTGCACAGATGACTCACCTGCAGACCCTGTGTTTACATGTAAATTACCGGCATTCATATGTAAATGGGAGCGACATTCATATGTAAATCGTGGCGGCATTCATATGTAAATAGTGGCAGCCGGTGGCATTTATATGTATAACATGCCCCCCTGAGGTCATATCCACAGTACTCTCTAGCAGCCAATCAACAAGCAGAAATCATGTGCTGTAACCTCTAGCAACTAATCAGTGAGCCGTAATGTGTGCTGTAACCTCTAGCAACCAGTCAGTGAGCGGTAATGATACACTAACCTCTGGCAACCGATCGCAATAGCTGCCTGATCTGATTCAGTAAACTGATTTTGAGCATAGCTGCTATTTATTGTATGTCTCAGAGCAGGTGGAGAGCGAAATCGCGTGGGGGGGCCCCAAGAAAAGTTTTGCCCGGGGTCCAATCAATATTTAAGACGGCCCTGCCCAGAAGCAACTTTTAACAAGAGTAATACTTTCAAGAATAAACTATTCCTGTCTTGTTCCCCTTTGTTCTGTACAGCCTGCCATTTAGTGCTCCACCTAGTGGTACTCCACAGTACCAGGCTGTCTGACTGTGGAGGAGACACCCCAATATAGATTGGCTGTACATCCCAAAGTTTAAGCAGCTCCTTTAATGCTTTGGTTACAGACCAGACCCTTAATCCCAGACCCAAGTCCGTTCTGGGGACTTTCATTACATTGGGAATGCAGAGAGACTCATTGGCTGAGACTTGAGAAGTTGCAATTGTCAAACCAACATCCTCCCAGCTGGAGGTAACCACAGCCTGGTGCTCACCCAGAGCGCTGCCAGGTGCTGGACTCATACCCAACTTCTCAGGTTCAGCATCAGTGAACTGCTCCAGAACATTACCAGTGACAACGTCACTTTGACACTCCATGACAACCTCAGTTTTTTGGGTCACGGACAATGTCTCTGCTGTGCGCTCACCCTTATTTGGTTCATCCTGCTCATGAGGGTTAACCCCTGCAGCAGCCACTGCACACTCTGGTACAAGCTGTTCTGCAGTTCCTCCTGCTGGCACAGCAGAAACTTTGTCCACCTTATTTTTGTGCATAAAAACCTCATCTATCAGGGAGATAAGATTTTTACCCCAACTATCCCAATCAGTTGTATGCGTGCTCCCTGCAGCGGTACTCTTCATCACTGATCCATCCGCCCAAGGAGACACATAAGAACAGACTGGCTTAGTTGCAGACTCATTACACAAGTCATTGTAAATCATGTCAGATTGTGGCAATATGTGTTTTAGCACAGCAGGTTGCAATACCCCATATTCACCACCTTGCTCGGCTGGTGCTTCATAAACCTCACACACCTTTGCATTTTTCACAGGTTGTGTTAACCCACCATTTACCTGCACATTTTTAGTACTAGCAGCTTGTAATGACACATTACCACTACACGGTACAGTTCCACACTGTCCCACCAGAGTGACATCGCAGTTGTCCAGGGCAACCTCTGGCTCCAATAAATGAAGTTCCCTGGAGATGTCTAGGGACAACTGTGCTGTCTTACTACCAGTTGCTATGGGCAATGGCCCATTTTTGACTACAGCTTTTGCTCTGCAAGAACCTGGGGGTTTCCCAACAGCAATACATTTTCCATAATCATCAACATTGACAGCATTTGTACCTCTTGCAGGCTGTCCTAGCCCACCGCCAACTTGAGACTGGCAGACATTAGACACATCACTATTTTCCTCTTGAGATGCACACACAGGTGCAGGTTTGACTTTAACCCCTGCCTCCCCACTGCACAGGGACAAGTCACCCTCAAGAACACATTCAGTGGCCCCACTAACTGCGGTCACTCTCACATCATGGACAGTCTCGTAACCAGTCCTTTTATACATGAAATCAGCAGTTCCAGCCATCACTTCATTAAAGTCAGTCTTACCCACCGCAGTAGTTGGGGTCACCATCTTCAGTTGAGTACGTTGTCTTATGAACCAATCCTCTGCTGCACTTTTACTGGCCAACTCCCCCTGGTGGCCACGGGATGAAACTACAGCAGGCATCTCCCACTGTTTGGCACCACCTGCCGACACAACAGGAAACTCCTTCTTGTTGCTAGGGGTGTCTGCAAACATATTTTCACAGGAATCTGGGCCCGCAGATAAAGACTTTTTCTCAGCAATATTATCTACAGCTGAATTCCAGAACCTAGGACAAGAAAACATGCCACGCCCCAGCTGGCCACATTCCAGGCATGGTACTGGACGACTTTTCCCCAGAGCGCTTCTCTCCTGGCGATTCCCAGCTGGCTGGAACGCACAAGCCTCTTTGCGGGGACGCTGAGCCAAATCTCCTCTGCAGCTTCTCCTGTCCGGCACCGCTTTCACTCTCGTCGCCATGGGAGATCGCACTCTCCCAGCAGAACTTTGCTGGCTCTCTCCAACATGATGTATCGGCTTCTCCTGAAGCCACTTGCCACGATCCTGTTTAGACATACCCCATGGTACAAAGACAGCCCGACTGGCTTTCTCTCTGTTGCTATGGGCAACAACTCTTGGTCTCAGCCTTTGATCAGCCTTTCTCTTTGTAATTAGCATGGGCTTCTCTCTGCTGGATCCTGACACATTGACGTTTTTCACAATAGCTACTGTTTTAACTGCAGCAGCGTTGCCAGGGGCAACAACACCCCTCTTCCAGTTATTGACATCCAGTCGCTCTCCCCTTACACTGAGGGTTGGCTTTCTTTCCTCTGTAGCTTTGTCCAGTGCTGCCAGGTGCCGCTTGCACCAGTCCACAGCCGATTCAAACACTGGTGGACTTTCCATATTCGCAGTCACTCCACTGCACTTTTGCGGCCTCCAGCAAAAAATTAAGCACTGTCACTTTAAAGCAAGTTGCTTTTCACTTCATGCAAGCTTTCCTCACCTGCACAGTGCACACACAGATTGTGCTGTCTCATGCACACAAACACAGTTCATAGCAGAAAAAAAAAATGTGACTTTTCATTCACAGGTACACCACCTTCAACACGCAATGCCTTTTGCCTGGCTGTACTTCCACACACAGCCAATAGTTACTGACTTGAACTCACTGTGGAGCAAGGACCCGGATTTCACCGTCTGTTGCCCACATTCTCCACCACTTGTAACATCGGGGGTTGATTTAGCTTAAAGGTAGAGCTTACCAGTGAGCCGAGTCCACGCCAGATACGCAGTTTTAAGGGCTTGTAGGCCCACTTTTATTAAAGAAAGAAAATGTCTGATAACAGAAGAGTTGCCCACACAGGGGTTTCAGCTTTCCACAGCAACAATGTAAGTTCAATCAGAAATACCAAGCCACCTGGCTCTCTTTAGCAGCACTGCTGCTCAAACTTATGCTTCAGCGCTCTCGGCTCTATAACAGAGTTCCTGTACACCCAGTACCTCAGCACTCTTTTTCAGCCCACAGGCTTGGACCCTCTGTCTACTCTGACAGACCTGTGCAGACATGCACACTTCTCCCTTGCTTGCCTGGACTCCTCGGGAGGGTGGAGCCCAGAACTATGGTCAGGTGTCTACAAATAGCCCAACACACACCTGACCAGTCACTCTGCTGGTGGATCTCAAAATCTGGAGAAAGCTGCAAAAGCAGTTTTCTCCAGTCCACATTTATGCTCTGAAGCCTTGCCTCAAGCAAATGTGCATACCCTATGTCCACTTTAACCCCATTTTCATAGCGACAGGGACTCTCACTATTACACCCTCCATAACGCATTAGAGCACAAGGGTTGTGACTACATGGTCGTTAGTCAAAAGTAGGGATGAGCCGAACACCCCCCTGTTCGGTTCGCACCAGAACTTGCAAACAGGCAAAATATGTGTCCGAACACGCGAACACCGTTAAAGTCTATGGGACACGAACACGAATAATCAAAAGTGCTAATTTTAAAGGCTTATATGCAAGTTATTGTCATAAAAAGTGTTTTGGGACCCGGGTCCTGCCCCAGGGGACATGGATCAATGCAAAAAAAAGTTTTAAAAACGGCCGTTTTTTCGGGAGCAGTGATTTTAATAATGCTTAAAGTGAAACAATAAAAGTGTAATATTCCTTTAAATTTCGTACCTGGGGGGTGTCTATAGTATGCCTGTAAAGGGGGACATGTTTCCCGTGTTTAGAACAGTCTGACAGCAAAATGAAATTTCAAAGGAAAAAAAGTCATTTAAAACTCGCGGCTATTAATGAATTGCCGGTCCGACAATACACATAAAAGTTCATTGATAAAAACAGCATGGGAATTTCCCACAGGGAAACCCTGAACCAGAATTAAAAAAAAAAAAAAAAAATGATGTGGGGGGGTCCCCCTAAATTTCATACCAGGCCCTTCAGGTCTGGTATGGATATTAAGGGAACCCCGCGCCAAAATAAAAAAAATGGCGTTGGGTCCCCCCAAAAATCCATACCAGGCCCTTATCCGAGCACGCAACCTGGCAGGCCGCAGGAAAAGAGGGGGGAGGGGGGGACGAGAGAGCGTTCCATTTAAAAAAGAAACTGTCAAAAATGTTAAAAATGACAAGAGACAGTTTTTGACAATTCCTTTATTTAAATGCTTCTTCTTTCTTCTATCTTCTTTTGGTTTCTTCCTCCATCTTCTTCTGGTTCTTCTGGTATTCCGCCGGTGTTCTCTTCCGGCATCTTCCTCCGCGGCGTCTTCTTCCCTTCTTCTCCTCGGGCCGCTCCGCATCCATGATGGCATGGAGGTAGGTTCCCGCTGTGTGACGGTTCTTAAATAACTGGGGGGGCGGAGCCACCCGGTGACCCTGCCCCCCTCTGACACATGGGGACTTGATGGGGACTTCCCTGTGGCATTCCCCGTGACGTCAGAGGGGGCGGGGGTCACCCGTTACGTAACCCTGCCACCTTCTGACGTCACGGGGAATGCCACAGGGAAGTCCCCGGACGAGAACACCGGAGGAAGAACCAGGAGAACAGAAGAACCAGAAGAAGAAGATGGAGGAAGAAACCGAAGGAAGATAGAAGATAGAAGAAAGAAGAAGCATTTAAATAAAGGAATTGTCAAAAACTGTCTCGTCATTTTTAACATTTTGACAATTTTTTGTAAAATGGTAGGGGTACTTTGTACCCTCTTACCATTTCACACAGGGGGGAGGGCTGGGATCTGGGGGTCCCCTTGTTAAAGGGGGCTTCCAGATTCCGATAAGCCCCCCGCCCGCAGACCCCCACAACCACTGGGCAAGGGTTGTGGGGATGAGGCCCTTGTCCCCATCAAAATGGGGACAAGGTGTTTTGGGGGTTTACCCCAAAGCACCCTCCCAATGTTGAGGGCATGTGGCCTGGTATGGTTCAGGAGGGGGGCGCTCTCTCATCCCCCCTCTTTTCCTGCGGCCTGCCAGGTTGCGTGCTCGGATAAGGGTCTGGTATGGATTTTTGGGGGGACCCCACGCCATTTTTTTTTATTTTGGCCGGGGTTCCCCTTAATATCCATACTAGACCTGAAGGGCCTGGTATGGAATTTAGGGGGCCCCCCCACGTAATTTTTTTTTAAATTTTGGCTCAGGGTTCCCCTGTGGGGAATTCCCATGCCATTTTTATCAAGGAACTTTTATGTGTATTGTCGGACCGGAAATTCCTTAATAGCCACGAGTAGTTTTAAATGACCTTTTTTCCTTTGAAATGTCATTTTGCTGTCAGACTGTTCTAAACACGGGAAACATGCGCCCCTTTACAGGCATACTATAGACACCCCCCAGGTACGAAATTTAAAGGAATATTACACTTTTATTGTTTCACTTTAAGCATTATTAAAATCACTGCTCCTGAAAAAATGTCCGTTTTTAAAACTTTTTTTGCATTGATCCTTGTCCCCTGGGGCAGGACCCAGGTCCCCAAACACTTTTTATGACAATACCATGCATATAAGCCTTTAAAATTAGCACTTTTGATTTCTCCCATAGACTTTTAAAGGGTGTTCTGCGGCTTTCGAATTTGCCGCGAACACCCCAAATTGTTCGCTGTTCAGCGAACTGGCGTACAGCCGATGTTGAGTCGAACATGAGTTAGAACGAACTCGAAGCTCATCCTTAGTCAAAAGTAAGACTTGAATAACAAGCAAAAGGATGAGGATCCAAAATTGCACAGGCCACTGTTGTAATTATTTCTCTCGCCGTCAGTAAGGCTTGACCTCCACAAATCATACCCCATGATTTTCAAGGAGTCTCATTTATAGCGGTGCAACTCCAAGTTGCAGCGACTTCAAAGTAGTCCCTACACTACTTTTGATCCCATTGTGATGTACTTGGGGCCATGGACATCAAGATTACACAGGCATCGATTCAAGTCGCATAGATATCGCAGTAAAATCGCACTAAATTTAGGTCGCAATAGTGGAAACCTAGGCGAAGACTGTAGATGGTCTTTAGACCTAGCAAGTTGCATAATCCCATGGTTGCATAGTGGGTGAGGTTGAGGATAGACACAAGTCAATCAAGTCCAACCTATGTGTGTGATTATATGTCGGTATTACCTTGTATACCCTGTATGTTGTGGTCGTTCACAAGTGTGTGTTTGAGTGTGTGCGTATACTGTATACACACTTTGAGATGCCCATGTTTCGGCAAGTACCTTCGCTTGACCTTCGCTTGGCCGTTAGAATTCACTACAAGTTCGGGCAGACTGGCGCAAAGACTTCCAGGTTCTGGGAAAAGAGTCTTAGTACAGACTCTGATTGAGTTGGGAGAAGCCATCATCTAGAGACCAACTAGTCTCATTACAACAATGACCTACCGAAAGTAGTTCTGAATCTCTGAAAAAATACAATAAAGTTACCTTTGGAGAAAGCAACAGTATAAGTATCTTACTTGAACAAATAGCTCTTTTCCATAGGTTGCATCCCACGGTCGCAAGAGGGATAAAGTAGCCTGTAGTAACCCATGTGGTCCGAAGGGCCCAAGGGAAGGTTGACAACTGTATTAACTGGTTTTGTAGTATGAAAAGACTTGCTTCCTGCACCAGGAACAATGACTATACAGAGGAGACAAGTCCCCTTTTGGGGAGGTAGCTAAGCTAACTAATCTTTCAGCGTATCAGCTATTAGGCATACCAATCATCACAAGTTGGCGGGTATTAATGCCGATGGAGGACAGGGTGTCCAAAAGTCAGAATTGCATTGGTCGCAGACTGAAGTCTTTCCAAAACGCAACAAAAAAGAGCCTCAACTATGCTGCAAAGACTCAGCAAAATGTGGAAGGCCTATCTTCGCTGTCAAGAATGAATGCAGAACTAGCCAACTTCTGTCAGAGGTATCTCCCGGTCAGGTCTACCAGCCCATTAGGTTAGGGTTTTCTAGAAATTACTGCCAGATGGCGTAAGATACAAAAGCAGTTGGATGACAAGGGACAGTCTCCAAACCAACAAACCGGTGAAGGGATCGGCAACAAGTAAGGTTATCAAGATATTGGTCTGACAGTAACCTGGGTGGCTTCCCAGAGGTGGAAGCAGAGAAACTAATCACAGCCAGCTGGGTATGCAGATTAGCCAATATGCATATTGAACAAACCTAATAGTCTCCAGGATCCTTATCCAGATTCGCAGCCGATCGGTGGCGATAAAAAAAAATAATTGCCCTGTGACTTGCAGGCTATAATATTCGCGGGTACAGTCTTAGATCCAAGAACCTCCTATTCTCCTTCTCAAGATCCAACACCTCATACAGCGTGGTCAAAGGTATATTCCAAATTCATACAAGTTATATCTAGATACTGGAGACCAAGAAGTGGAGTTCTCCCCTTTAGTCTTTGAAATCCTATGGAAGTCAGAACGCCTACTCCAGACTTCAAGTACATACGAGATACGAGAAAAACCTATAGAATTTAAAGGATGGAATTCTCTGTTCCTTGCTGTAAGGATTGAATTGTATACAAGTAAGCCTAGAGACGGCATTAAAAGATAAATGAAACTCACTCATGTCCTCACTCTCTGGGATCCAGTAACGGTTGCATATCCGAAACACCTTGTCCCCATGTTGATGGGGACAAGGGCTTCATCCCCACAACCCTTGCCTGGTGGTTGTGGGGGTCTGTGGGTGGGGGCTTATCGGAATCTGGAAGCCCCCTTTAACAAGGGGACCCCTAGATCCCGGCCCTCCCCCCCACAGCCCTCCCCCCCTGTGTGAAATGGTAAGGGAGTACCCCTACCATTTCACAAAAAAACTGTCAAAAATGTTAAAAAAGACAAGAGACAGTTTTTGACAATTACTTTATTTAAATGCTTCTTCTATCTTCTATCTTCTTTCTTCTATCTTCCTTCGGTTTCTTTCTCTATCTTCTTCTTCTGGTTCTTCTGGTTCTTCCTCCGGTGTTCTCATCCGGCATCTGGCATTCCTCCACGGCGTCTTCTTCCCTTCGTCTTCTGGGCCGCTCCGCATCCAGCATGATGGGAGGCTCCTGCTGTGTGACGCTTCTCCTCTTCTGACGGTTCTTAAATAACGGAGGGCGGGGCCACCCGGTGACCCCGCCCCCTCTGACGCACGGTGACTTCCCTGTCCGCCCCCTTCTGACATCACAGGGAATGCCACAGGGAAGTCCCCGTCAAGTCCCTGTGCATCAGAGGGGGGCGGGGTCACCAGGTGACCCCACCCTCGGTTATTTAAGAACTGTCAGAAGTGGAGAAGCGTCACACAGCGGGAGCCTCCCATCATGCTGGATGCGGAGCGGCCCAGAAGATGAAGGGAAGAAGATGCCGCAAAGGAAGATGCCGGACAAGAACACCGGATGAAGAACCAGAAGAACCAGAACAAGAAGAAGAAGATGGAGGAAGAAACCGAAGGAAGATAGAAGAAAGAAGATAGAAGATAGAAGAAGCATTTAAATAAAGGAATTGTCAAAAACAGTCTCTTGTCTTTTTTAACATTTTTGACACTTTTTTGTGTAAAATGGTAGGGGTACTTTTGTACCCCCTTACCATTTCACACAGGGGGGAGGGCTGGGATCTGGGGGTCCCCTTGTTAAAGGGGGCTTCCAGATTCCGATAAGCCCCCGACTGCAAACCCCCACAACCACCAGGCAAGGGTTGTGGGGATGAGGCCCTTGTCCCCATCAACATGGGGACAAGGTTTTTTGGGGGCTACCCCAAAGCACCCTCCCAATGTTGAGGGCATGTGGCCTGGTACGGTTCAGGAGGGGGGGCGCTCTCTAGTCCCCCCTCTTTTCCTGCGGCCTGCCAGGTTGCGTGCTCGGATAAGGGTCTGGTATGGATTTTCGGGGGTATCCCCACGCGTTTTTTTTTTTTATTTTTTGGCCGGGGTTCCCCTTAATATCCATACCAGACCTGAAGGGCCTAGTATGAAGTTTAGGGGGACCCCCCACGTCATTTTTTTTTTAAATTTTGGTTCGGGGTTCCCCTGTGGGGAATTTCCATGCCGTTTTTATCAATGAACTTCTATGTGTATTGTCGGACCGGCAATGCATTAATAGCCGCGAGTAGTTTTAAATTACTTTTTTTCCTTTGAAATGTCATTTTGCTGTCAGACTGTTCTAAACACGGGAAACATGCGTCCCTTTACAGGCATACTATAGACACCCCCCAGCTACGAAATTTAAAGGGATATTAACTTTTATTGTTTCACTTTAAGCATTATTAAAATCACTGCTCACGAAAAAACGGCCGTTTTTAAAACTTTTTTTGCATTGATACATGTCCCCTGGGGCAGGACCCAGGTCCCCAAACACTTTTTATTACAATAACTTGCATATAAGCTTTTAAAATTAGCACTTTTGATTATTCATGTTCGTGTCCCATAGACTTTAATGGTGTTCGCGTGTTCGAACAAATTTTTTTCCTGTTCGCATGTTCTGGTGCGAATCGAACAGGGGGGTGTTCGGCTCATCCCTACTGCCCTATATACTAAGCATAAATTTGGGCCTTAGGTGTTGCTGTCGCCACAACACTGTAAGCCCTCACAGGGCCCTGCTGTGAAATATTAGATCAAGAATTCTAATTACATGTCCCTGTTGAACAGTGGCTGAAAAATTGGGCCTTAGGCACTGGTGCTGGTGCCACAACACTGCAACCCCTCACATATACTCTAGTTGGAGTGCAGGAACTAGCCCTGCTGCAAAGAATTGCATCAAAAATTGTAATTACACGCCCCTTTTAAACAGGGGCTAAGAAATTGGGCCTTAGGCACTGGTGGTGGTGCCACAACACTGCAACCCCTCACAGATACTCTAGTTGGAGCGCAAGGACTAGCCCTGCTGCAAAGAATTGCATCAAAAATTGTAATTACACAACAGGGGCTGAAAAATTGGGCCTTATGCACTGGTGGCGGCGCCCAGAACCAAAAATGTTCTTACAAGCTATCAGCATGATCATTGAGGAGGAAGAGGATAATTACTCAGCATAACAGGATAGTCATTCAGCATCAGCATAGGCAGTCTTTGAAGGGATCTGACATTTCAAAAAAAATTATTCGGTTACATCAGCATCAGGTGCTTGGTAGCTGGTGGTGATCCAAGACTGATTCATTTTTGTGAAGGTCAGTCGATTGACCGAGTAGGTGGACTGACGCACCCTGTGATCAGTTACAAAGCCTCCAGCAGCACTGAATTTGCGTTCCGAAACAACGCTGGATGCGGGACAGGCCAGTAGCTCAATTGCATACTGTGCATACTGTGCATACTGTATTGCATACAATTGCATACTGTGCAAGCTCTGATCCATCCTCAAGACCCAGTGACCCAGAAGATTTTCGGTGGGAAAGGTGTCCAAGTCAAATCTTGCCCCTAGGTATTCCTGCACCATGTAAAACAGACGCTGGCGATGGTTGCTGGAACCGATCATTGTCTGAACTCATCGGTCAGACGGCCACCTTCTCCACCGCTCCTTCTTTGACTGACCGAAGCCTCAGCAACACGTCATCGAGAAACAGGAGTTTGTAACCTCCCAGTCTCTGGGAACGCGTTGCACAGACCTTTCTGCAAGGCCTCCCGAAGATGTTTCATCCTCTGCTCCCTCTGCGATGGCAAGATAAGGTCCGCAACCTTACCCTTGTAACGTGAATAAGGAGGGTTGCCAGCCAGTATTGATCCTTCTCCTTGATACCACAAATACGAGGATCCTTCCGCAGGCTTTGCAGGATCAGGGAGGCCATGCAGCGTAGGTTTGCTGTGGCATTCGGTCCGGAGTCCTCTGGGTCACTAAGGACGACATGATCCGCAGCCACCTCCTCCCTGCCACGTACAAGTCCATGTGTTTCTTGGGACTGTAAATGATCCCTTAAAGACTGCTGCTGATGCTGAGTGCCAGGCTCCACCTCCATACTGACACAATCCTCCTCCTCCTCCTCTTCCTGTGTGATCAGTGGGCACGCAGGAACACTGTCTGGATAAAGGGGGCCTTGAGAGCTAAGGAAGTCCTCCTCTTCCTGCCTCTGTTCTGCCTCAAGTGCCCTGTCCATTATTCCACGCAGCGTGTGCTCCAACAGGTGGACAACGGGGACAGTGTCACTGATGCATGCACTGTCACTGCTCACCATCCTCATGGCCTACTTAAATGGTGGCAGGACAGTGCATGCATCCCTGATCATGGCCCACTGACGTGGGGAAAAAAAACAAGCTCCCCTGACCCTGTCCTGGTGCCATAGTCGCACAGGTACTCATTGATGGCCCTCTGCTGCGTGTGCAGCCGCTGCAGCATGGCCAATGTTAAGTTCCACCTGGTGGGCATGTCACAGATTAGGCGGTTCTTGGGCAGGTTAAATTCCTTTTGGAGGTCTGCCAGCCAAGCACTGGCATTATATGACCGGCGGAAATGCACACAGACTTTACTGGCCTGCCTCAAGACATCCTGTAAGCCCAGGTACCTGCCCAAGAACCGCTACACCACTAAGTTAAGGACGTGAGCCAAACAGGGCACATGGGTTGTCAAAGGGCAGAGAGGAGGTTGGTGCCATTGTCGCAAACCACCATTCCTGCCTTAAGTTGGCGTGGTGTCAACCACCTCTGAACCTGCCCCTGCAGAGCTGACAGAACCTCTGCCCCAGTGTGGCTCCTGTCCCCCAAGCACACCAGCTCAAGCACCGCATGGCATCTTTTGGCCTGCATACTTGCCTAGGCCCTTGAATGCCTACGGAGCACCACTGGTTCTGAGGACAAAGCACAGGAAGAGGCCATGGAGGAAGAAGAAGAGGAGGAGGTGGAGGAGAGAGGTGTGTCAGAATCATTTTGGAGGCGTGGTGGCAGAACAACCTCCAACACTACTGCACCTTGTCCTGCATCCTTCCCAGCTGCCAGCAGAGTCACCCAATACGCCGTGAAACTTAGGTAACGTCCCTGTCCATGCCTGCTGGACCATGAGTCAGTGGTAATATGCACCTTAATGCTGACCGCCCTGTCCAGAGAGACATGGACATTGCCTTCCACATGCCGGTAGAGAGCCGGAATCGCCTTCCGTGAGAAAAAGTGGCGTTTGGGTACCTGCCACTGAGGAACCGCACATTCCACAAAATCATGGAAGGGGGCAGAGTCTACCAACTGAAAAGGCTAGCATTCAATCAGTGGGCATGTGGATGGCTGGGAGAAAACTTCTTTCGGCGGTGCAGCAGCTGGGGCAGGGAAATTTGCCTGGTACAATCTGACGTTGGTGTACCGAAAGCAGATTTCCTACAAGTACTTGGCTGTGACACACCTAATTCTACACCTTCATTCCTCTCAGTGCAGGTCTCAGAGAGAACTGAAGGTATAGTGGGGTTGGAAATCTCAGCTGATGAGGAGCAAGGAGAGGTTCTCTTTGTTCTTTGGTGTGGGTCTTTTAGGTACGCTTGCCAACGAACTGCATGGCAGGTCAACATATGTTTGGTCAAGCATGTGGTGCCCAAGCGGGAGATGTTTTGGCCAGGTGAGATACGCTTAAAACATTTGTTGCAAATAGCAGCGGTGCGATCTGATGCACTCGTCTCAAAAAAGGCCCACACCAAAGAACTTTTTGAATAACGCGCAGAGACAGCAGCGCCCTGTACATGCGGAGCTTTGCGGTGTGATGCAGTCAATGTGCTGCCCTTAGGCTGGACCCTGGAGGGCATCCTGCCTCATTGGTGATGTGCCTCCCCCTCCTCCTCTGTCCTATCAGGCACCCACGTTGAGTCAGTGACCTTATCATACCCTCCCTCCTCATCACTGGAGCAAACCTGGCAGTATGCTGCAGCAGGGGGAGCATGACTGCCAGATTGCTTTCCTTCTTGGGCACCCCCTCTGTCTGTGCTCACGTTACTACCTTCATCTAGCTCAGTATCATCATCAGAGCCTTCCAAACGCTGGGTATCCTCCTGGAGCATGTACCCAACACTGTGGTCAAACAGTTCGAGGGACTCCTCAGGAGGACATGGTGGGGCTAGGGAAGGAGTCACTGATGCCATTGAGCCGAGGGAAGAGGCCGCGTTGGCAGCTGCTTTGCCAGACAAAGTACCCTGAGCATGGGTGAGAGAGGATGAGGAGGATGAGGACCGCTTCGTCATCCACTCGACCAAGTCTTCCGCATGTTGTGGCTCAACACGGCCAGCTGCCAAAAAAAAGGCCAAGCGTGTCCCACGGCCACGTGCTGATGAGGATGCACCGTGTCCATGACCAGCACTGTTGCCTCTAGACACAGAACCTGCTTGCCCTCTTTTATTGGCTTGTGACTTTTTGCCTCTCCTTGTTGGCCTTCCAGACATACTAATGGCCTGCAGTGAGATGTAGCTGCACTAAGCTGGGATATATATATTATACTGATACTGCAGCTAGCAAAATCAACTGCCTGCCTGTAGTATGAGAACACCACCAATCTTCTACAGGTAGCTTTAGCTGAACACTGTGCAGAGGTCGCACTACACTAACTTGTAGCTTTAGCTGAACACTGTGCAGAGGTAGCACTACACTAACGTGTAAATAATTTAGCTGCCTGCGGTAGTGATAGCATCAGGAAAACACCACCAAGCTTCTACAGGTAGCTTTAGCTGAACACTGTGCAGAGGTCGCACTACACTAAGGTGTAAATAATGTAGCTGCCTGCGGTAGTGATAGGATCAGGAAAACACCACCAACCTTCTACAGGCAGCTTTAGCTGAACACTGTGCAGAGGTCGCACTACACTGAGGTGTAATTAATGTAGCTGCCTGCGGTAGTAATAGGATCAGGAAAACACCACCAACCTTCTACAGGTAGCTTTAGCTGAACACTGTGCAGAGGTCGCACTACACTAACGTGTAAATAATGTAGCTGCCTGCGGTGGTGATAGGATCAGGAAAACACCACCAACCTTCTACAGGTAGCTTTAGCTGAACACTGTGCTGAGCATCCATGGGCGGAACTCCAAAGTAAACTACAACCTGGTCTACATTCCATTCTTGTGGACCAGCATCCTTAACTACAATACATCTCAGTCGTTAGTGGGGATAGATATAATCCTCAACTTAAACACTTCAACAGTACCCACCCTTATCGTCTGATGAGTTGGTACAACCCATACGTATATGCTGTCATGCTGTGTCAGGAATGAGGAAAATTTTATACTTACCTAACGGTAATTTTCCTTTCCTGATGCAAGCATGACAGCATATAGGTCCCTCACATTAAAAAAAAAAAAAATGAAAGAAAGAAAAACAAAAGGCCTGGCAGTGATACTAAATTACGAGAATGCTGCAGGTAGGGAGGAGACCTAATCTTATAGTATAACCGGTCCTGTGATAGGGCAGGGGGCGGAGCCTACCCATACATATATGCTGTCATGCTTGCATCAGGAAAAGAAAATTACCGTTAGGTAAGTGTAAAATTTTCCTCATTTGAGTTGCTTTATGGGAGACACCATCGGGGACTCTTGGACAAAACCAAGGAAACTTGGTAGAGGGAGCAGGCACCCCACAAAAGTGTCATTGAGCATATCGCTCAAATGCAGGACAGGATTGCAGCAATCATGCCTATGGTAAAAACACTTACTGCAGGCCCAAGCAGCCCAACAGAGAATATACTACAGGGGGGCCCAACTCCATGTGTTTTCTCACCTGGTGACAGGGTCCTGGTGTTGGTTTCCACTGTTGAAAGCAAGTTCCTGGCTAAGTGTCAGTAATTGAAAGAGTTGGGGAGGTCAATTACAAAGTATATCAACCAGGTAAAAGGAAGCCCGAACAGATTTACCACATAAATCTGTTAAAGCCCTGGAAAGGTAGACTGGCATTAACTGTGAGGTCCCTCCCGGTAATGCCTCAGGGTACTGAGTCCCCTCTGATCCCTGAGGCCATGATTCCAGACACCCTTTTGTATTCCCAAAAACAGGAAGCTAGAGAGTTCCTGATAAGGAATAGAGAGAAATTTTCAGAGTTACCTGGCACGACTTTTCAGCATGATATAGTTACTGAACCTGGGGTCCGTGTCAAGCTCAAACCCTACCAAATTCCTGAAGCTAGAAGAAAGGACATTAGTGATTAAGTTGAAAGGATGTTGGAGCTAGATGTCATTGAGGAGTCCAATAGTGACTGGTCTAGCCCCTTCGTGTTAGTCCCAAAACCGGATGGCACATGGAGATTCTGTAAAGACTTCAGAAAGCTTAATGCAGTGACAAAGTTTTACACGTACCCAATGCCCAGGGTAGACAAACTTATAGAGCGACTTGGCAAGGCCCACTATCTGACCACTTTGGACTTGACAAAAGGTTATTGGCAAATACTCCTGACTGGTAGTGCCAAAGAGAAGACTGCATTTGTGACCCCAGAGGGTTCCTTTCAATATAAAAAAATGCCTTTTGAGTTGCAAAATGCCCCTGCGACATTTTAGAGGGCCATGGACAGGACCCTTAGACCCCACCGACGGTATGCAGCAGCCTATCTAGACAACATAGTGGTACATAGCACTGACTGGGAGTCTCACTTGCCCCGTGTCCAGGCTGTCCTTGATTCCCTCTTCTAAGAAGGTTTTACAGCAAATCCAAAAAAATGTGCCATTGGTTTAGAGGAAGCCAGGTATTTGGGCTACACTATTGGCAGTGGTGTCATAAAACCTCAAGAGAATAAAATAGAAGCCATCGAGGAGTGGCCACGTCCTGCAAACAAGAAGCAGGTCAGGGCCTTTCTTGGGATTGTGGGGTATTATAGAAGGTTTATACTGAATTTTGCAACTATAGCTGCCCCACTGACGGACCTTACGAAAGGGAAAGACTCCATAATAGTGAAATGGTCCCCAGTAGCAGAGGAATCATTTCAAGTCTTGACGGCTCTTTGCGCACAGTCAGTGCTGTACTCCTCTGTAATCCAAAGATTTTTTGGTTCAGACGAATGCGTCTGATGTAGTTATCAGGGTAGTATTGTTACAGGTACACAATAGGGAAGAACACCCTGTGGTGTACCTAAGCAGAAAGCTCAATGACCATGAGAAAAAGTATGCAGTCGATGAAAAGGAATGTTTAGCCATGAAGTGGGGTGTTGACTCACTAAGGTACTATTTGTTAGGGCGCCAGTTTGCGTTAATAACGGACCATGCTCCCCTGAAATGGATGGCCCAAAAGAAGGAGACTAATAGATGAGTGAACCGGTGGTTTTTGCCTCTACAGGATTACTCCTTCACTGTAAAACACAGGAAACATGTTGAGATGGGGAATGTAGATGCCCTGTTCCGTGTTCACTCCTGTTGGGAAACAAGTGTTTCAACCCTGGGGTTGAAACAAGGGGGAATGATATGTTGCAAAGCATCCCAGAGAGCCAGGAAAAGTCCTTTTTGAGGTTTCTACGTCTCCCAGGCTCCTCTCATACAAGTTCAGGGATCTCTGATCCAAGATCCAGTTTGGATCTTGGTCCTCTCCCCCAGGCCAATTTAAACTCCCCTGTGACAGACAGCTTTCACTCTCTGCCTGGGAAAAACAGACAACACTGGTATGTGAGAGCAAAAAGGTTGATAAAAAGCTGTCAAGCTGTATCTGTGGAAGCTGACAAGCTGTAGGCTTGCTCAGCCTGGTAGTTAGGGCTAGGGATGAGCCGAACACCCCCCGGCTCGGTTCGCACCAGAACCTGCGAACGGACCGAAAATTTGCACGAACGTTAGAACCCCCTTGACGTCTATGGGACTCGAACGTTCAAAATCAAAAGTGCTCATTTTAAAGGCTAATTTGCATGGTATTGTCCTAAAAAGGGTTTGGGGACCCGGGTCCTGCCCCAGGGGACATGTATCAATGCAAAAAAACTTTTAAAAACAGCCGTTTTTTCGGGAGCAGTGATTTTAATGATGCTTAAAGTAAAAAAAAAGTGAAATATTCCTTTAAATATTGTACCTGGGGGGTGTCTATAGTATGCCTGTAAAGTGGCACGTGTTTCCCGTGCTTAGAGCAGTCCCTGCACAAAATGACATTTTTAAAAGGAAAAAAGGTCATTTAAAACTGCTTGTCGCTTTAATGTAATGTCGGGTCCTGGCAATGGATGAAAATCAGTGAGACAAAGAGCACGGGTTTGTCTCCAGTCCATAACCAGGCCCTTTGGGTCCTGTATGGATATTAAGGGAAACCCCGCACCCAAATTAAAAAAAGGAAAGGCCCTTTATACTCTGAACAGCAGTATACAGGCGGTGCAAACAAGACAGGGACTGTAGGTTTGTTTTTAAGTAGAATCTGTTTGTAATTTTGAACTAGTACATTTTTAACGTGTTTAGCTCCAGCCAAAAAATCTATTTTAAGCTTTTTGAAAAACATAGGGAAGGGTTATCACCCCTGTGACATTTGTTTTGCTGTCTGTGCTCCTCTTCAGAAGATTTCACCTCACTTTTTGTCCCAATGACAAATGTTTTTTGAAAATTTGGGTCTTTTTGTGAAACAAGGATTGGTGATAAAGCATCAATGGAAAGGAGAAATGTTTTTCCCATATTAACTCTTAAAAGGGGGGAATTTTCCTTCCTAGGGGTAGATTTCATCTCACTTCCTGTTGTCTCCTTCCGTTTGCAAGTAGTAGTAGTTTGTAAGTTGGATGTTTGAAAGTAGGGGCCTGCCCTATATACTCAGCAGAAATTTGGGCCTTAGGTGTTGTTGTGGCCACAACACTGTAAGCCCTCTCAGCACCCTGCTGCAAAGTATTGCATCAAAAATTGTAATTACAGGCCCTGTTAAACAGGGCAGAAAAATTGGGCCTTTGGTGGTGGTGCTGGTGGCACAACACTGTAAGTCCTCACTTGCTCTTGGTGGGCGCAGAAACGGGCCCTGCTGTGAAATATTAAATCAATAATTGTAATTACATGCCCCTGTTGAACAGGGGATGAAAAATTGGGCCTTAGGCACTGGTGCTGGTGCCGCAACACTGCAACCCCTCACAGATACTCTAGTTGGAACGCAGGAACGAGCCCTGCTGCAAAGTATTGCATCAAAAATTGTAATTACATGCCCCTGTTAAACAGAGGCTAAAAAAATTGAGCCTTAGGCACTGGTGGCGGAGCCCAGAACCAAAAATGTTCTTACAAGCTATCAGCGTGATCATTGAGGAGGAAGAGGATAATTACTCAGGATAGTGACTCAGCATCAGCATAGGCAGTCTTTGAAGGGATCTGAGATTTCAAAAAAAATTATTCGGTTACATCAGCATCAGGTGCTTGGTAGCTGGTGGTGATCCAAGACTGATTCATTTTTATGAAGGTCAGTCGATCGACCGAGTCGGTGGACAGACGCACCCTGTGATCAGTTACAAAGCCTCCAGCAGCACTGAATGTGCGTTCCGAAAGAACGCTGGATGCAGGACAGGACAGTAGCTCAATTGCATACTGTGCAAGCTCTGGCCAGTGACCATCCTCAAGACCCAGTAACCCAGAGGATTTTCGGTGGGAAAGGTGTCCAAGTCAGATCTTGCCCCTAGGTATTCCTGCACCATGTAAAACAGACGCTGACGATGGTTGCTGGAACCGATCATACCTTGGGGCGGCAGACTAAAAAATTGTCTGAACACATGGGTCAGACAGCCACCTTCTCCACCACTCCTTCTTTGACTGACCGAAGCCTCAGCAACACATTGTCCAGAAACAGGAGTTTGTAACCTCCCAGTCTCTGGGAACGCGTTGCACAGACCTTTCTGCAAGGCCTCCCGAAGATGTTTCATCCTCTGCTCCCTCTGCGATGGCAAGATAAGGTCCGCAACCTTACCCTTGTAACGTGGAGAATTGCCAGCCAGTATTGGTCCTTCTCCTTGATACCACGAATATGAGGATCCTTACGCAGGCTTTGCAGGATCAGGAAGACCATGCAGCGTATGTTTGCTGAGGCATTGGGTCCGGAGTGCTCTGGGTCACTAAGGACAACATGGTATGCAGCAAACTCCTCCCAGCCACGTACAAGTCCATGTGTTTCTTGGGACTGATCCCTTAAAGACTGCTGCTGATACTGAGTGCCAGGCTCCACCTCCATAATGACACAATCCTCCTCCTCCTCTTCCTGTGTGATCGACGGGCACGCAGGAACACTGTCTGGATAAAGGGGGCCTTGAGAGCTAAGGAAGTCCTCCTCTTCCTGCCTCTGTTCTGCCTCAAGTGCCCTGTTTATTATTCCATGCAGCGTGTGCTCCAACATGTGGACAAGGGGGACAGTGTCACTGATGCATGCACTGTCACTGCTCACCATCCTCGTGGCCTCCTCAAAAGGTGACAGGACAGTGCATGCATCCCTGATCATGGCCCACTGGCGTGGGGAAAAACCAAGCTCCCCTGACCCTGTCCTGGTGCCATAGTCGCACAGGTACTCATTGATGGCCCTCTCCTGCGTGTGCAGCCACTGCAACATGGCCAATGTTGAGTTCCACCTGGTGGGTATGTCACAGATTAGGCGGTTCTTGGGCAGGTTAAACTCCTTTTGGCAGTCTGCCAGCAGAGCAATGGCATTATATGACCGGCGGAAATTCACACAGACTTTCCTGGCCTGCCTCAGGACATCCTGTAAGCCTAGGTACCTGCCCAACAACCGCTGCACCACCAAGTTAAGGACGTGAGGCAAACAGGGCACATGGGTCATTTGTCCCTGTCGGAGGGCAGAGAGGAGGTTGGTGCCATTGTCGCAAACCACCATTCCTGGCTTAAGTTGGCGTGGCGTCAACCACCTCTGAACCTGCCCCTGCAGAGCTGACAGAACCTCTGCCCCAATGTGGCTCCTGTCCCCCAAGCACACCAGCTCAAGCACCGCATGGCATCTTTTGGCCTGCATACTTGCGTAGCCCCTTGAACGGCTATGGAGCACCGCTGGTTCCGAGGAACACTGTTCCTCGGAACTGTTCCTCGGAACACTGTTCAGAGGTCGCACTACATTAACTTGTAGTTTTAGCTGAACACTGTGAGGAGGACGCACTACACTAACTGAGGCATTCGGTCCGGAGTGCTCTGGGTCACTAAGGACAACATGGTATGCAGCAAACTCCTCCCAGCCACGTACAAGTCCATGTGTTTCTTGGGACTGATCCCTTAAAGACTGCTGCTGATACTGAGTGCCAGGCTCCACCTCCATACTGACACAATCCTCCTCCTCCTCTTCCTGTGTGATCGACGGGCACGCAGGAACACTGTCTGGATAAAGGGGGCCTTGAGAGCTAAGGAAGTCCTCCTCTTCCTGCCTCTGTTCTGCCTCAAGTGCCCTGTTTATTATTCCATGCAGCGTGTGCTCCAACATGTGGACAAGGGGGACAGTGTCACTGATGCATGCACTGTCACTGCTCACCATCCTCGTGGCCTCCTCAAAAGGTGACAGGACAGTGCATGCATCCCTGATCATGGCCCACTGGCGTGGGGAAAAACCAAGCTCCCCTGACCCTGTCCTGGTGCCATAGTCGCAAAGGTACTCATTGATGGCCCTCTCCTGCGTGTGCAGCCACTGCAGCATGGCCAATGTTGAGTTCCACCTGGTGGGTATGTCACAGATTAGGCGGTTCTTGGGCAGGTTAAACTCCTTTTGGCAGTCTGCCAGCAGAGCAATGGCATTATATGACCGGCGGAAATTCACACAGACTTTCCTGGCCTGCCTCAGGACATCCTGTAAGCCTAGGTACCTGCCCAACAACCGCTGCACCACCAAGTTAAGGACGTGAGGCAAACAGGGCACATGGGTCATTTGTCCCTGTCGGAGGGCAGAGAGGAGGTTGGTGCCATTGTCGCAAACCACCATTCCTGGCTTAAGTTGGCGTGGCGTCAACCACCTCTGAACCTGCCCCTGCAGAGCTGACAGAACCTCTGCCCCAATTTGGCTCCTGTCCCCCAAGCACACCAGCTCAAGCACCGCATGGCATCTTTTGGCCTGCATACTTGCGTAGCCCCTTGAACGGCTATGGAGCACCGCTGGTTCCGAGGAACACTGTTCCTCGGAACTGTTCCTCGGAACACTGTTCAGAGGTCGCACTACATTAACTTGTAGTTTTAGCTGAACACTGTGAGGAGGACGCACTACACTAACTGAGGCATTCGGTCCGGAGTGCTCTGGGTCACTAAGGACAACATGGTATGCAGCAAACTCCTCCCAGCCACGCACAAGTCCATGTGTTTCTTGGGACTGATCCCTTAAAGACTGCTGCTGATACTGAGTGCCAGGCTCCACCTCCATACTGACACAATCCTCCTCCTCCTCTTCCTGTGTGATTGACGGGCACGCAGGAACACTGTCTGGATAAAGGGGGCCTTGAGAGCTAAGGAAGTCCTCCTCTTCCTGCCTCTGTTCTGCCTCAAGTGCCCTGTTTATTATTCCATGCAGCGTGTGCTCCAACATGTGGACAAGGGGGACAGTGTCACTGATGCATGCACTGTCACTGCTCACCATCCTCGTGGCCTCCTCAAAAGGTGACAGGACAGTGCATGCATCCCTGATCATGGCCCACTGGCGTGGGGAAAAACCAAGCTCCCCTAACCCTGTCCTGGTGCCATAGTCGCACAGGTACTCATTGATGGCCCTCTCCTGTGTGTGCAGCCACTGCAGCATGGCCAATGTTGAGTTCCACCTGGTGGGCATGTCACAGATTAGGCGGTTCTTGGGCAGGTTAAACTCCTTTTGGCAGTCTGCCAGCAGAGCAATGGCATTATATGACCGGCGGAAATTCACACAGACTTTCCTGGCCTGCCTCAGGACATCCTGTAAGCCTAGGTACCTGCCCAACAACCGCTGCACCACCAAGTTAAGGACGTGAGGCAAACAGGGCACATGGGTCATTTGTCCCTGTCGGAGGGCAGAGAGGAGGTTGGTGCCATTGTTGCAAACCACCATTCCTGGCTTAAGTGGGCGTGGCGTCAACCACCTCTGAACCTGCCCCTGCAGAGCTGACAGAACCTCTGCCCCAATGTGGCTCCTGTCCCCCAAGCACACCAGCTCAAGCACCACATGGCATCTTTTGGCCTGCATACTTGCGTAGCCCCTTGAACGGCTATGGAGCACCGCTGGTTCCGAGGAACACTGTTCCTCGGAACTGTTCCTCGGAACACTGTTCAGAGGTCGCACTACATTAACTTGTAGTTTTAGCTGAACACTGTGAGGAGGACGCACTACACTAACTTGTAGTTTTAGCTGAACACTGTAAGGAGGATGCACTACACTAACTTGTAGCTTATTTAGCTGCCTGCGGTAGTGATAGGATCAGGAAAAGACCACCAACCTTCTACAGGTAGCTTTAGGTTAACACTGTGCAGAGCTCGCAAAAAACTAACTTGTAGCTTATTTAGCTGCCTGCGGTAGTGATAGGATCAGGAAAACACAACCAACCTTCTACAGGTAGCTTTAGCTGAACACTGTGCAGAGCTCGCAAAAAACTAACTTGTAACTTATTTAGCTGCCTGTGGTAGTGATAGGATCAGAAAAACACCACCAACCTTCTACAGGTAGCTTTAGCTGAACACTGTGCAGAGGTCGCACTACACTAACTTGTAGTTTTAGCTGAACACTGTTCAGAGGACACACTACACTAACTTGTAGCTTTAGCTGAACACTGTGCAGAGGTCGCACTACACTAACTTGTAGTTTTAGCTGAACACTGTTCAGAAGACGCACTACACTAACTTGTAGCTTTAGCTGAACACTGTGCAGAGGTCGCACTACACTAACTTGTAGTTTTAGCTGAACACTGTGAGGAGGACGCATTACACTAACTTGTAACTTATTTAGCTGCCTGCGGTAGCGATAGGATCAGGAAAACACCACCAACCTTCTACAGGTAGCTTTAGGTGAACACTGTGCAGAGCTTGCAAAAAAATAACTTGTAGCTTATTTAGCTGCCTGCGGTAGTGATAGGATCAGGAAAACACAACCAACCTTCTACAGGTAGCTTTAGCTGAACACTGTGCAGAGCTCGCAAAAAACTAACTTGTAACTTATTTAGCTGCCTGTGGTAGTGATAGGATCAGGAAAACACCACCAACCTTCTACAGGTAGCTTTAGCTGAACACTGTGCAGAGGTCGCACTACACTAACTTGTAGTTTTAGCTGAACACTGTTCAGAGGACACACTACACTAACTTGTAGCTTTAGCTGAACACTGTGCAGAGGTCGCACTACACTAACTTGTAGTTTTAGCTGAACACTGTTCAGAAGACGCACTACACTAACTTGTAGCTTTAGCTGAACACTGTGCAGAGGTCGCACTACACTAACTTGTAGTTTTAGCTGAACACTGTGAGGAGGACGCATTACACTAACTTGTAACTTATTTAGCTGCCTGCGGTAGCGATAGGATCAGGAAAACACCACCAACCTTCTACAGGTAGCTTTAGGTGAACACTGTGCAGAGCTTGCAAAAAAATAACTTGTAGCTTATTTAGCTGCCTGCGGTAGTGATAGGATCAGGAAAACACCACCAACCTTCTACAGGTAGCTTTAGCTGAACACTGTGCAGAGCTCGCAAAAAACTAACTTGTAGCTTATTTAGCTGCCTGCGGTAGTGATAGGATCAGGAAAACACCACCAACCTTCTACAGGTAGCTTTAGCTGAACACTGTGCAGAGGTCGCACTACACTAACTTGTAGTTTTAGCTGAACACTGTTCAGAGGACGCACTACACTAACTTGTAGCTTTAGCTGAACACTGTGCAGAGGTCGCACTACACTAACTTGTAGTTTTAGCTGAACACTGTGAGGAGGACGCACTACAATAACTTGTAGCTTATTTAGCTGCCTGCGGTAGTGATAGGATCAGGAAAACACCACCAACCTTCTACAGGTAGCTTTAGGTGAATATTGTGCAGAGCTCACAAAAAACTAACTTGTAGTTTTAGCTGAACACTGTGAGGAGGACGCACTACACTAACTTGTAGCTTATTTAGCTGCCTGCGGTAGCGATAGGATAAGGAAAACACCACCAACCTTCTACAGGTAGCTTTAGCTGAACACTGTGCAGAGCTTGCAAAAAAATAACTTGTAGCTTATTTAGCTTTCTGCAGTAGTGATAGGATCAGGAAAACACCACCAACCCTCTACAGGTAGCTTTAGCTAAACACTGTGCAGAGCTCGCACTACACTAACTTGTAGTTTTAGCTGAACACTGTTAAGAGGACACACTACACTAACTTGTAGCTTTAGCTGAACACTGTGAGGAGGACGCACTACACTAACTTGTAGCTTTAGCTGAACACTGTGCAGAGGTCGCACTACATTAACTTGTAGTTTTAGCTGAACACTGTTCAGAAGACACACTACACTAACTTGTAGCTTTAGCTGAACTCTGTGCAGAGGTCACACTACACTAACTTGTAGTTTTAGCTGAACACTGTAAGGAGGACGCACTACACTAACTTGTAGCTTATTTAGCTGCCTGCAGTAGTGATAGGATCAGGAAAACACCACCAACCTTCTACAGGTAGCTTTAGCTGAACACTGTGCAGAGCTCGCAAAAAACTAACTTGTAGCTTATTTAGCTGCCTGCGGTAGTGATAGGATCAGGAAAACACCACCAACCTTCTACAGGTAGCTTTAGCTGAACACTGTGCAGAGGTCGCACTACACTAACTTGGAGTTTTAGCTGAACACTGTTCAGAGGACGCACTACACTAACTTGTAGCTTTAGCTGAACTTTGTGCAGAGGTTGCACTACACTAACTTGTAGTTTTAGCTGAACACTGTTCAGAAGACGCACTACACTAACTTGTAGCTTTAGCTGAACACTGTGCAGAGGTCGCACTACACTAACTTGTAATTTTAGCTGAACACTGTGAGGAGGATGCATTACACTAACTTGTAGCTTATTTAGCTGCCTGCGGTAGCGATAGGATCAGGAAAACACCACCATCCTTCTACAGGTAGCTTTAGCTGAACACTATGCAGAGCTCGCACTACACTAACTTGTAGTTTTAGCTGAACACTGTTCAGAGGACGCACTACACTAACTTGTAGCTTTAGCTGAATACTGTGCAGAGGTCGCACTACACTAACTTGTAGTTTTAGCTGAATACTGTGAGGAGGACGCACTACACTAACTTGTAGCTTATTTAGCTGCCTGCAGTAGTGATAGGATCAGGAAAACACCACCAACCTTCTACAGGTAGCTTTAGCTGAACACTGTGCAGAGCTCGCAAAAAACTAACTTGTAGCTTATTTAGCTGCCTGCGGTAGTGATAGGATCAGGAAAACACCACCAACCTTCTACAGGTAGCTTTAGCTGAACACTGTGCAGAGGTCGCACTACACTAACTTGGAGTTTTAGCTGAACACTGTTCAGAGGACGCACTACACTAACTTGTAGCTTTAGCTGAACTTTGTGCAGAGGTTGCACTACACTAACTTGTAGTTTTAGCTGAACACTGTTCAGAAGACGCACTACACTAACTTGTAGCTTTAGCTGAACACTGTGCAGAGGTCGCACTACACTAACTTGTAATTTTAGCTGAACACTGTGAGGAGGATGCATTACACTAACTTGTAGCTTATTTAGCTGCCTGCGGTAGCGATAGGATCAGGAAAACACCACCATCCTTCTACAGGTAGCTTTAGCTGAACACTATGCAGAGCTCGCACTACACTAACTTGTAGTTTTAGCTGAACACTGTTCAGAGGACGCACTACACTAACTTGTAGCTTTAGCTGAATACTGTGCAGAGGTCGCACTACACTAACTTGTAGTTTTAGCTGAATACTGTGAGGAGGACGCACTACACTAACTTGTAGCTTATTTAGCTGCCTGCGGTTGTGATACGATCAGGAAAACACCACCAACCTTCTACAGGTAGCTTTAGGTGAATATTGTGCAGAGCTCACAAAAAACTAACTTGTAGTTTTAGCTGAACACTGTGAGGAGGACACACTACACTAACTTGTAGCTTATTTAGCTGCCTGCGGTAGCGATAGGATAAGGAAAACACCACCAACCTTCTACAGGTAGCTTTAGCTGAACACTGTGCAGAGCTTGCAAAAAAATAACTTGTAGCTTATTTAGCTTTCTGCAGTAGTGATAGGATCAGGAAAACACCACCAACCCTCTACAGGTAGCTTTAGCTAAACACTGTGCAGAGCTCGCACTACACTAACTTGTAGTTTTAGCTGAACACTGTTAAGAGGACACACTACACTAACTTGTAGCTTTAGCTGAACACTGTGAGGAGGACGCACTACACTAACTTGTAGCTTTAGCTGAACACTGTGCAGAGGTCGCACTACATTAACTTGTAGTTTTAGCTGAACACTGTTCAGAAGACACACTACACTAACTTGTAGCTTTAGCTGAACTCTGTGCAGAGGTCACACTACACTAACTTGTAGTTTTAGCTGAACACTGTAAGGAGGACGCACTACACTAACTTGTAGCTTATTTAGCTGCCTGCAGTAGTGATAGGATCAGGAAAACACCACCAACCTTCTACAGGTAGCTTTAGCTGAACACTGTGCAGAGCTCGCAAAAAACTAACTTGTAGCTTATTTAGCTGCCTGCGGTAGTGATAGGATCAGGAAAACACCACCAACCTTCTACAGGTAGCTTTAGCTGAACACAGTGCAGAGGTCGCACTACACTAACTTGGAGTTTTAGCTGAACACTGTTCAGAGGACGCACTACACTAACTTGTAGCTTTAGCTGAACTTTGTGCAGAGGTTGCACTACACTAACTTGTAGTTTTAGCTGAACACTGTTCAGAAGACGCACTACACTAACTTGTAGCTTTAGCTGAACACTGTGCAGAGGTCGCACTACACTAACTTGTAATTTTAGCTGAACACTGTGAGGAGGATGCATTACACTAACTTGTAGCTTATTTAGCTGCCTGCGGTAGCGATAGGATCAGGAAAACACCACCATCCTTCTACAGGTAGCTTTAGCTGAACACTGTGCAGAGCTCGCACTACACTAACTTGTAGTTTTAGCTGAACACTGTTCAGAGGACGCACTACACTAACTTGTAGCTTTAGCTGAATACTGTGCAGAGGTCGCACTACACTAACTTGTAGTTTTAGCTGAATACTGTGAGGAGGACGCACTACACTAACTTGTAGCTTATTTAGCTGCCTGCGGTTGTGATACGATCAGGAAAACACCACCAACCTTCTACAGGTAGCTTTAGGTGAATATTGTGCAGAGCTCGCAAAAAAACTAACTTGTAGTTTTAGCTGAACACTGTGAGGAGGACGCACTACAGTAACTTGTAGCTTATTTAGCTTCCTGCGGTAGTGATAGGATCAGGAAAACACCACCAACCTTCTACAGGTAGCTTTAGCTGAACACTGTGCAGAGCTCGCACTACACTAACTTGTAGTTTTAGCTGAACACTGTTAAGAGGACACACTACACTAACTTGTAGCTTTAGCTGAACACTATGCAGAGGTAACACTACACTAACTTGTAGTTTTAGCTGAACAATGTGAGGAGGACGCACTACACTAACTTGTAGCTTTAGCTGAACACTGTGCACTACACTAACTTGTAGTTTTAGCTGAACACTGTGAGGAGGACACACTACACTAACTTGTAGCATATTTAGCTGCCTGCAGTAGTGATAGGATCAGGAAAACACCACCAACCTTCTACAGGTAGCTTTAGCTGAACACTGTGCAGAGGTCGCACTACACTAACTTGTAGTTTTAGCTGAACACTGTTCAGAGGACGCACTACACTAACGTGTAGCTTTAGCTGAACACTGTGCAGAGGTCGCACTACACTAACTTGTAGTTTTAGCTGAACACTGTTCAGAAGACGCACTACACTAACTTGTAGCTTTAGCTGAACACTGTGCAGAGGTCGCACTACACTAACTTGTAGTTTTAGCTGAACACTGTGAGGAGGACGCATTACACTAACTTGTAACTTATTTAGCTGCCTGCGGTAGCGATAGGATCAGGAAAACACCACCAACCTTCTACAGGTAGCTTTAGGTGAACACTGTGCAGAGCTTGCAAAAAAATAACTTGTAGCTTATTTAGCTGCCTGCGGTAGTGATAGGATCAGGAAAACACCACCAACCTTCTACAGGTAGCTTTAGCTGAACACTGTGCAGAGCTCGCAAAAAACTAACTTGTAGCTTATTTAGCTGCCTGCGGTAGTGATAGGATCAGGAAAACACCACCAACCTTCTACAGGTAGCTTTAGCTGAACACTGTGCAGAGGTCGCACTACACTAACTTGTAGTTTTAGCTGAACACTGTTCAGAGGACGCACTACACTAACTTGTAGCTTTAGCTGAACACTGTGCAGAGGTCGCACTACACTAACTTGTAGTTTTAGCTGAACACTGTTAAGAGGACACACTACACTAACTTGTAGCTTTAGCTGAACACTGTGAGGAGGACGCACTACACTAACTTGTAGCTTTAGGTGAACACTGTGCAGAGGTCGCACTACATTAACTTGTAGTTTTAGCTGAACACTGTTCAGAAGACACACTACACTAACTTGTAGCTTTAGCTGAACTCTGTGCAGAGGTCACACTACACTAACTTGTAGTTTTAGCTGAACACTGTAAGGAGGACGCACTACACTAACTTGTAGCTTATTTAGCTGCCTGCGGTAGTGATAGGATCAGGAAAACACCACCAACCTTCTACAGGTAGCTTTAGCTGAACACTGTGCAGAGGTCGCACTACACTAACTTGTAGTTTTAGCTGAACACTGTTCAGAGGACGCACTACACTAACTTGTAGCTTTAGCTGAACTTTGTGCAGAGGTTGCACTACACTAACTTGTAGTTTTAGCTGAACACTGTTCAGAAGACGCACTACACTAACTTGTAGCTTTAGCTGAACACTGTGCAGAGGTCGCACTACACTAACTTGTAGTTTTAGCTGAACACTGTGAGGAGGATGCATTACACTAACTTGTAGCTTATTTAGC
This sequence comes from Lithobates clamitans, assembly GCA_037952925.1. NCBI lineage: Eukaryota > Metazoa > Chordata > Amphibia > Anura > Ranidae > Lithobates > Lithobates clamitans. The sequence goes on along the minus strand of JBBGZY010001644.1, from coordinate 71,442 downwards.
TGCCTGCGGTAGCGATAGGATCAGGAAAACACCACCATCCTTCTACAGGTAGCTTTAGCTGAACACTGTGCAGAGCTCGCACTACACTAACTTGTAGTTTTAGCTGAACACTGTTCAGAGGACACACTACACTAACTTGTAGCTTTAGCTGAACACTGTGCAGAGGTCGCACTACACTAACTTGTAGTTTTAGCTGAATACTGTGAGGAGGACGCACTACACTAACTTTTAGCTTATTTAGCTGCCTGCGGTTGTGATAGGATCAGGAAAACACCACCAACCTTCTACAGGTAGCTTTAGGTGAATATTGTGCAGAGCTCGCAAAAAACTAACTTGTAGTTTTAGCTGAACACTGTGAGGAGGACGCACTACACTAACTTGTAGCTTATTTAGCTTCCTGCGATAGTGATAGGATCAGGAAAACACCACCAACCTTCTACAGGTAGCTTTAGCTGAACACTGTGCAGACCTCGCACTACACTAACTTGTAGTTTTAGCTGAACACTGTTAAGAGGACACACTACACTAACTTGTAGCTTTAGCTGAACACTATGCAGAGGTAACACTACACTAACTTGTAGTTTTAGCTGAACAATGTGAGGAGGACGCACTACACTAACTTGTAGCTTTAGCTGAACACTGTGCACTACACTAACTTGTAGTTTTAGCTGAACACTGTGAGGAGGACACACTACACTAACTTGTAGCTTATTTAGCTGCCTGCGGTAGTGATAGGATCAGGAAAACACCACCAACCTTCTACAGGTAGCTTTAGCTGAACACTGAGGAGGACGCACTACACTAACTTGTAGCGTTAGCTGAACACTGTGATGAGGACGCACTACCCTAACTTGTAGCTTTAGCTGAACACTGTGCAGAGGTCACACTAAACTACCTTGTAGCTTTAACTGAACACTGTGAGGAGGACGCACTACACTAACTGTAAATAGTCTAGTTGCCTGACTGTGGTACTAACAGGATCAAAAGAACACCAGCAATTTTCTTTAGGTAGCTGTAAATACTGTAACAAGACAAGCCTGCCTGTCAGTAGGAAGATAACAGGAACGGATCTAGCTAAACTGAATACAGTGCATATAGATATATATATATCTATATACAACACCTGGGATGCATATATATACACAATACACTGTAAGTGCAGTTAACTCACTGACTATCCTGCCTAATCTATCTAACTTAAATCAAATGACACTGTCTCTCTGTCTATCTCTTTCAATGCCGGAACACACACAACACATGGCCACCGTGCAGGCGGCCTTATATAGTGTAGGGCGTGTACTAAATCCCCTGAGCCATAATTGGCCAAAGCCTCCTTGGCTGTGGCCAATTACGGCTCTCTGTTCAGACGGCGCTGTGATTGGCCAAGCATGCGGGTCATAGTGCATGCTTGGCCAATCATCACCCAGCAATGCACTGCGATGCCGCAGTGAATTATGGGCCGTGACACGCCACACGAATTTGGCGCAAACGGCCCATATCGTTCGCAATTCGGCGAATAGGCGAACAGACGATGTTCGAGTCGAACATGGGTTCGACTCGAACACAAAGCTCTTCCCTAGTTAGGGCCTGTAAATATTGTGTACTTAGTGCCGAGATGCGGCTAGGTTTTTGTTCGACACTGTACAGCACCTTTATATAGACTTGTATATGAAAATATAGCAAAACAGTGCATAACTCGGCCTATAATACACCACTCAGCACCACAGATCCCCTAACAACACTCATCTAGAACCTTCAGTAGACGAAATGACATTCATAAAATATCTACCAGACCCTTTGAAATAAAAATAAAAACCTCTAGTATAGCCATTTTCTTACGCTTCCGCGCTAACACTAGATCCTGCAGCTTGAACCCCATAGTAGTAAAAAATTCATACCACTCTTTCATTGACTCAGGGTCATCTAGTCCATCCTGCGGGACTACATCCCACCTTAGACTTCTGACAATAATCTTTCCTTTAATGTATTGTTCAAACGTACAGATGTCCCACCATGTACGAACCTGCCTCTCTAACACATTTCCTAAGGCAGTTAACAGTCTGTTGGTATTCAGTTGTGCAGTAGTCTGCTCATTAACCGCAAGAAACATTACTAATGTCAATATTCCTACTACTGAGGAACTGCAAAGCGTCCATGGCTGCTAAGAAAAAATATGTTTGAAAATATAGCAAAACAGTGTATAACTCGGCCTATAATACACCACTCAGCACCACAGATCCCCTAACAACACTCATCTAGAACCTTCAGTAGACGAAATGACATTCATAAAATATCTACCAGACCCTTTGAAATAAAAATTAAAACCAAGGGTATGGAGAATAAAAGCAGCTGTTTAAAAAACAATGTAAATGTACTAGATAGTATATAGGACATATATATGGTAATAAAAATAGTCATATACTAAAACAGCGCTATGTTGAGTAGGGATGAGCCAAACACCCCCCTGTTCGGTTCGCACCAGAACATGCGAACAGGAAAAAAGTTCGCTCGAACACGCGAACACCGTTAAAGTCTATGGGACACGAACATGAATAATCAAAAGTGCTAATTTTAAAGGCTTATATGCAAGTTATTGTCATAAAAAGTGTTTGGGGACCTGGGCCGTTTTTTCAGGAGCAGTGATTTTAATAATGCTTAAAGTCAAACAATAAAAGTGTAATATCCCTTTAAATTTTGTACCTGGGGGGTGTCTATAGTATGCCTGTAAAGGGGCGCATGTTTCCCGTGTTTAGAAGAGTCTGACAGCAAAATGACATTTCGAAGGAAAAAACTCATTTAAAACTACCGCGGCTATTAATGAATTGCCGGTCCGACAATACACATAAAAGTTCATTGATAAAAACGGCATGGGAATTCCCCACAGGGAAACCCCGAACCAAAATTAAAAAAAAAAAAAATGACGTGGGGGGGTCCCCCTAAATTCCATACCAGGCCCTTCAGGTCTGGTATGGATATTAAGGGGAACCCCGGCCAAAATTAAAAAAAAAAAAATGACGTGGGGTTCCCCCTAAATTCCATACCAGACCCTTCAGGTCTGGTATGGATTTTAAGGGGAACCCCGCGCCAAAAAAAAAAAAAAATGGCGTGGGGTTCCCCCAAAAATCCATACCAGACCCTTATCCGAGCACGCAACCTGGCAGGCCGCAGGAAAAGAGGGGGGGACGAGAGTGCGGCCCCCCCCTCCTGAACCGTACCAGGCCACATGCCCTTAATATTGGGAGGGTGCTTTGGGGTAGCCCCCCAAAACACCTTGTCCCCATGTTGATGAGGACAAGGGCCTCATCCCCACAACCGTGGCCGGTGGTTGTGGGGGTCTGCGGGCGGGGGGCTTATCGGAATCTGGAAGCCCCCCTTAACAAGGGGACCCCCAGATCCCGCCCCCCCCCCCTGTGTGAAATGGTAAGGGGGTACTTACCCCTACCATTTCACTAAAAAAGTGTCAAAATAGTTAAAAATGACAAGAGACAGTTTTTGACAATTCCTTTATTTAAATGCTTCTTCTTTCTTCCTTCATCTTCTTCATCTTCTGGCTCTTCTGGTTCTTCCTCCGGCGTTCTCGTCCAGCATCTCCTCCGCGGCATCTTCTATCTTCTTCTCCTCGGGCCGCTCCGCACCCATGGCATGAGTGGAGGCTCCCGCTCTTCTCTTCATCTTCTTCTTCATCCTCTTCTCTTCTTCATCTTCTTCATCTTCTTCATCTTCTTCATCTTCATCTTCTCTTCTTAATTTTCTTCTGCGGGCCGCTCCGCATCCATGCATGGAGGGAGGCTCCCGCTGTGTGACGGCGTCTCCTCATCTGACGGTTCTTAAATAACGGGGGGCGGGGCCACCCGGTGACCCCGCCCCCCTCTGACGCACGGGACATGACGGGACTTCCCTGTGGCATTCCCCGTGACGTCACAGGGAAGTCCCGTCAAGTCACCGTGCGTCAGAGGGGGGCGGGGTCACCGGGTGGCCCCGCCCCCTGTTATTTAAGAACCGTCAGACGAGGAGACGCCGTCACACAGCGGGAGCCTCCCTCCATGCCAGCATGGCTGCGGAGCGGCCCGGAGAAGAAATGAAGAAGGAAGAAGAGATGAAGAAGAAGAAGATGAAGAAGAGAAGAGGATGAAGAAGAAGAAGATGAAGAGAAGAGCGGGAGCCTCCCCTCATGCCATGGGTGCGGAGCGGCCCGAGGAGAAGAAGATAGAAGACGCCGCGGAGGAGATGCTGGACGAGAACGCCGGAGGAAGAACCAGAAGAGCCAGAAGAACCAGAAGATGAAGAAGATGAAGGAAGATAGAAGAAGCATTTAAATAAAGGAAGTGTCAAAAACTGTCTCTTGTCATTTTTAAATATTTTGACACTTAATACTCCCTCCTTATTCTATTCCCTGATGACCCTCCCACCCTCTCCTTCCTTACCTCTACCTCCCCCCTCCCCTTTCCCACTAACTTGTTAAATCCTCCCCCCTGGTTACTTTATACATGGTTTCACTATTTTTCTTTTTGAAACCTTTAAATATGCTTATCTTAGACCTGTGACATCCGCCACCGCTGGATTGTCCCCCATCCTGCTGATGCCGTTGACTGCGACGCTCCCAATTTTGGGGTTGTCGCACCCGACCGCGCTGACAGGACTAGGACTTTTTTGTCCTCTTGAAGTTAACTTACTTGTTAGTGACAAGATGTTTCTTGTCCCTTTGGTACTACTTTACATCACTGTTTTACACTTGTTGGTCGCCCTTCGGGCAAATGTTATGATATACTTTAAAAATGGAAGTTTTCTTGATATCCCTCAACTACAACGGTATATATCTTGGTTTAAATACAATCAATATGATATATTACTCACATGGTACTACATACTACTCATTATGCTCCATATTTACTCTTTATATAACCCCTACCTCACCTCAGTAAATATTATCACCAATTATACTTACTCTACAAAACATATATTCTTACCTATAGCCTACCCTGCATATATGTTTGATTTTATTCATAAACTCATTACCTTATCTATATCTAATGGTATTTAGAGTTATTTCACATAATGTTCAGGGTTTCAACTCACCTCATAAACGTAAAAAAGCTTTTCAACACTATAAAAGGCTAGGAGCAGATATTATCCTCATGCAGGAAACATTTTGCTTCCTCCAACCATCCCAATTATTTTGATAAGTCATTTAACCAATTTTATTATACTACCTTTCATAACAAAACCCGTGGTGTGGCTATTTTTATACGCAACACTATTATTCTTGATATACAAAATATTTTTAAGGATGTTGATAGCAGATATATTATCATCAAGGGATTTATTAACAATAAAGCTATAACAATAGCCTCAATTTACGCCCCCAATGAATCTCAATCTATTTTTTTCACAAATTTCTTCGACAAACTTGACCAATACAGCTCACCTCATTTTATTTTAGGGGGAGACTTTAACATGACAGCACACGCAACACTTGATAGAAGTAAAACTTCCTCTTCATCAAAAGCTTTCTCTAAATCCACGAACCGCTTTCTAAATAATTTTCAACTTATAGACACATGGAGATCTCACAATGTAGGAATCAGAGGCTATACTCATTACTCATACCCCCATGACGTCCACGCTAGACTTGACTATATTTTTTGTACTCCTATTATGCTGGCTAACTCCTCTGATGCGCAGATCCATCCTTGCCCCTGGTCTGATCACGATATTACTTACTTTGAAACATCCCACATAGGACTTTCCCCTTCCCCTTACAATTGGAGACTAAATAACTCACTTCTAACAGATCCCTCTATATCTCAAACCATATCATCACACATTGAAAACTACTTCACCGAAAATGCTATAGACGATATCTCTCCCACTACTCTCTGGACAGCACACAAAGCAGTCCTACGTGGACATCTAATTAGCATAGCTGCTAAGAGAAATAGAGAAAAACTCACAAACATTAAAAATCTCACCAAAGACTTAAATCTACTATACAACAAACTACAACACAATCCCACTCAAGAGATCACCAAACAAATCCAAGACAAACGTAAAGCCCTGGACCTTATATTATCAGCGAACACGGAAAAATCCTTGAGATTCTCAAAAGCTAAATTTTTACTACACAGCAATTCCCCATCAGCTATGTTTGCCAAAAAACTTAACCATGATCATAAACCCTCTCATACATATAAACTTAGAGATCGAGCTGGGAACATGATCACTCACCCTCAAGGCGTTCTTGAGGTCTTCTCCTCATTTTATAAAGACCTACTTTGTAGCCCTCAAATCCCTCCTGACCAACTCTCTAAATCATGGTTAGACGATATTCAACTACCCACTCTGAATGCCACCCAAATAGAATCCCTCAATGCGCCTTGCACACATGCAGAAATTATAAAAATTATCAAATCTCTCAAAACATCTACGGCCCCTGGCCCAGACGGTTTCTCTACATCATACTATAAAAAATATGCCCCTCTTTTAACCCCCTACTTAACCAAACTTTTTAATCACATTCTTAATGGTAATCATTTCCCAGATGAAATGCTCTTAGCTAATCTCTCTCTTATCCCCAAACCACTAAAAGATCACTCCCTTCCTCAAAACTACCGACCTATATCTGTCCTTAATAATGATCTAAAAATTTTTGGTAGGTTACTATCAGATAGACTAGCTGCAGTAATTACAAATTTAATACACATAGACCAAACCGGCTTTATCCCAGGCCGACAGATAGTAGATAATGTCAGATTAGTCACTAATATCATTCAAGATGCCAACTTAACCTCCCAACAATTATGCCTACTCAGCTTAGACATCCATAAAGCGTTCGATAGCGTTAGCTGGTCATATCTAAACCACTTACTTCCCAAATATGGAATCTCAGATAAATTTCTACAGGGTTTCAACGCTCTTTATCACAACCCCCAAACTAGAATTAAAATCCCTGGACACAACTCTGACTTTTTCTCTCTTAGTAGAGGCACCAGACAGGGCTGCCCGCTGTCACCATTACTATTTGCTCTAGCAATTGAACCCTTAGCTCAAAAGATTAGGAATAGTATTGACATAAAAGGATATACAAAGGGGGACAAAGAATTTAAACTCAGCCTATATGCTGATGATGCTCTTCTTTTTCTCACAAACCCCCTCACTTCTATCCCATCCCTTTTAAGTACATTGAAATCTTTTCAAAATATTTCAGGCCTCAAAATTAACACTAATAAATGTTCTGCTATTCCAATTAATTACCCTCACAACACCCAATCCTTACTATCGCAAAATTTCCCATTTATATGGTGTCCTAAATCATTCAAATACTTAGGCGTTACAATAACCTCCACACACACTCTTTTATATAAATCTAATTATATCCCATTATTCTCACATATCATATCTCTTTTAAAGTCATGGTCCTCATTTCATATCTCCTTCTTAGGTAGAATATGTGCTATCAAAATGACAATCCTCCCAAAACTCTTATACTTTTTTCGCGCCCTACCTATTAATGTTCCTAAATCCAAATTGACCTCTCTTCAGAGAGAAATAAACAAATTTATATGGGCCGAGAGAAAACCAAGATGCAGCTACGCCCTCATGCATAGGCCACAAACTTCAGGCGGCCTAGGCCTCCCAAATATATGGCTCTATTATCTGGCATCAAGACTCACACAACTTACACAGTGGTACACTCCCTCAATTAATTCCCCATGGAAAATGTTTGAATCCATCTCAATTCTCCCGCTTCATCTGCAGGGAATCCTTTGGTCCAACACTACCACTTACAGCAAACTTATGAAACACAACATCATTATAGCTCAATTTTACCAATTATGGTCTAAATATAAAGATATATACAAACTCTCATCAGACGTACCTCCCCTGGCTTCCTTCATAGGAGACCATAGATTTGAATATGCCTATAACAACATACAAGATTTTTCCACTTGGATTGACAAAAACCTGATTACCTTGAGATCTTTTCAACAAAAGTGGGAATTTATCCCATTCTCAGATCTACAAGCCACACATAATTTAGATACAAATGAACTCCAACGTTACCAACAAATTAGAGCCTTCTACGCTAAATATTTTGCACTCAACACTCATCCGACATACACTACATTTGAACATATATGTATTTTATCCTCTAGAGACAGAGGCCTCATATCTAGGATGTATAGTTATATCAATGGTGTTGGTGTTCCTGATAAATCTACACAGATGCTTCAATGGGAGGCAGATATGAATGTCTCGTTTACTACTGAGGAGTGGAACTCCATGTCAGAAAACCTCCGTAAAAGTAACAAAGCCATCTCCTTCAGAGAGACCCCCATTAAAATTTTCTCTAGATGGTACCTCACCCCTTCAAGGCTCCATACCTTCTACCCATCCATCTCTCCTGATTGTTTCAGAGGATGTCCAGAACCTGGTTCCCTCTTACACATTTTTTGGAGCTGCAAACATATTAACCACATATGGCTTAAGGCAATCAATTTAATAGAACAACTTTCTAATCAAAAAATTACTCCCTCTCCTCAGATTTGCTTACTATACGCTAATATACCTGACATTCCTCTCCCATGTATGAGACTATTCCACTCCCTATGTAGTTCAATCCACTGGATGACAGCATTTAACTGGAAATCCTCAAATCTGTCATGGCAACAAGTAATTAATAGAATGGAGCTCCTCAAACTTTCTGAGTGGATTTATCATACCCTTAATGACACTATTCATATTCACCAGAAGAAATGGACCTATTGGAACCCAATCTAAATAATTTAATATACTAGTATCATAACTACCTATTTCTTATCGCTGATATAATGATTTACCTTATAATATGAGCATATAAAAGTATTTCTATCACTAATACAGCTTTTGTAACTTAAAGTTATATAACTTATGTTTTGTATTTTCTATATCCTATTTTCTCTGTACCGACATAGTACAATAATGTTAACTATACCGTATGTCTATTACCTAAACTTCCAAATAAAAACTTTTGTAAACAAAATAACTATTTTGACACTTTTTTAGTGAAATGGTAGGGGTAAGTACCCCCTTACCATTTCACACAGGGGGGGGCCGGGATCTGGGGGTCCCCTTGTTAAAGGGGGCTTCCAGATTCCGATAAGCCCCCCGCCCGCAGACCCCCACAACCACCGGCCACGGTTGTGGGGATGAGGCCCTTGTCCTCATCAACATGGGGACAAGGTGTTTTGGGGGGCTACCCCAAAGCACCCTCCCAATGTTGAGGGCATGTGGCCTGGTACAGTTCAGGAGGGGGGGGGGCGCACTCTCGTCCCCCCCTCTTTTCCTGCGGCCTGCCAGGTTGCGTGCTCGGATAAGGGTCTGGTATGGATTTTTGGGGGAACCCCACGCCTTTTTTTTTTTTTTTTTGGCGCGGGGTTCCCCTTAAAATCCATACCAGACCTGAAGGGTCTGGTATGGAATTTAGGGAGAACCCCACGTCATTTTTTTTTTTAAATTTTGGCCGGGGTTCCCCTTAATATCCATACCAGACCTGAAGGGGCTGGTATGGAATTTAGGGGGACCCCCCCACGTCATTTTTTTTTTTTTTAATTTTGGTTCGGGGTTTCCCTGTGGGGAATTCCCATGCCGTTTTTATCAATGAACTTTTATGTGTATTGTCGGACCGGCAATTCATTAATAGCCGTGGTAGTTTTAAATGAGTTTTTTCCTTCGAAATGTCATTTTGCTGTCAGACTCTTCTAAACATGGGAAACATGCGCCCCTTTACAGGCATACTATAGACACCCCCCAGGTACGAAATTTAAAGGGATATTACACTTTTATTGTTTGACTTTAAGCATTATTAAAATCACTGCTCCTGAAAAAACGGCCGTTTTTAAAACTTTTTTTGCATTGATACATGTCCCCTGGGGCAGGACCCGGGTCCCCAAACACTTTTTATGACAATAACTTGCATATAAGCCTTTAAAATTAGCACTTTTGATTTCTCCCATAGACTTTTAAAGGGTGTTCCGCGGCATTCGAATTTGCCGCGAACACCCCAAATTGTTCGGTGTTCGGCGAACTTGCGAACAGCCAATGTTCGAGTCGAACATGAGTTCGACTCGAACTCGAAGCTCATCCCTAATGTTGAGCACATAAGACGAAAGTGTGGCCAACTACACACAGATAAAGTCCATTAGAATAGTGCAATATCAGTAGTGGTTCAGAGGGTGTTCAAGTAGATCATAAAGCATGTCACAGCGTGCACCTTCCACCGATCACTCCAACTCCACCATATGTGAACACACTCCCCTCAGGGGGTCAAACTCACCAGCGCTTAATAGATAAAAGCCTCCAAAATAAGGATAATCTGGACCACCTTAATACAGCACTTCTCTAGGTCATAGGGAGATGGAGGGGCTCCAAAGCATTTAAAAAAAGAAGGAGAGAGCAGGAATTGGGGGTATTTTTAATCTAAGTAATGCCATCTTGAGTCATAAGCAAACCAATTATCTTCAGCTGGGCTTGAAGTGTGGCCTTAAAAGGTCAATCAATAAATTTGACGTTTTTATTGATATACACAAATACATCAGGAAGGTCAATATGAAAAAGTTTTACCTAAATAAAAATTCTCAACCTGTAAGTGCGGTGGCCTCGGTTCCTGTAGATAGTGGACTAAGGAACAAGTCCCTGTTTAATCCTGTAAATGGAACAAATCAGCAAATTGAGGTGTTCAAAGGGCTAGTGATACGTGATTTGGAACATCTAGTCCCCAAAAAGAACGTTAATCCGCAACATATTTTAGATGGTATAACTATGTTTGAGGAAAGGAAGGATGTAGTTATTAGACCCGCTGACAAGGGGGGAGGGGTTGTGATTTTAAATAAAGAATTTTACCATAACCAACTGATGGAAATGTTGAGTGATGGGAACACTTATGTGAGATTAGAAAAAGATCCGACTGTACAATACACCAAGAATTTGAAGTGTCTGGTTGACATGGGATACTCAATGGGTGTCTTGTCAAATTGAGAAAAGAGGTATCTCGTACCAAGTGCCAGCAGAATTCCCACAATCTACACCCTCCCAAAGATCCATAAGGATACACAGAAACCCCCGGGGAGGCCGATTGTTAATGGGATTGGGTCAATCACATCCCGGATGGGCCAGTATCTGGACCGGTTCCTACAAGATAGTGTCAAATGGACTAGTGCATACCTGAGGGACACTAAAAGTCTGTTACAGATTCTGCAGCAGATTAATCTAACAGACAGGCAGGAACTCTATCTGGTAATGTCGGATGTGGCATCTCTATATTCAATTATCCAACATGATGATGCCCTCCTGGCCCCTAATTGGCGATATGCCAGAGGGACGATCTCCCACACAATCAGAAAGTGTTTATTCGAAATGCCCTGGATTTTTGTTTGAGCCATAATTTCTTTTGGTACAATAGCTAGTTTTATTCCCAATGTAGGGGCGTTGCTATGGGGGCAAAATTTGCCCCCAGTATAGCAAATCTGTTTATGGGAGAGTGGGAGGACAAAACTATTTTTTCAGTCACTTTTCCCCAGCTCCTAGTCTATAAAAGGTATATAGATGATCTGTTTTTTATCTGGGAGGGGTCTATGGACTCTCTACAGGAATTTCTCAGTGAACTTAATTTAAATACGAAAAACATCAAACTGACTAGTGAATATAGCCAAAGTGATATTCATTTTTTGGATATCACTATTTTTAGGCAGGGAATAGTCTGGGGACCAAGGTATACTTCAAGCCCACCGACTCCAATAGTTATTTGCCCATCAATAGTGGACATCATCCTATGTGGCTCAAAAACATTCCCAAGGGCCAGATTGCTAGAGTAAAAAGGAATTGCTCGAACGAAACTGACTTTCTGTTACAAGCTCAAATCATCAAGAAGAGATTTATTGAAAAAGGTTATTTTGAAGAGACATTGGATGCTACGAGGTGGCTTTGGTACCGAGCGAGTCCTTTTTGGAGGAAGCCCAGTCCTCTCGAAAAAGCGATGCCCAAGAATGGAGCTTTATTTCAGGCTTCCACTCTCAATATAGAAAGGTAGAGAATATTTTTGCCACCCATTGGCATGTCCTGCTTATGGACAAAACATTACATTCAGTGTTGCCTTCTAAACTAGGTTTTATTTATAGAAAGGCACTAAGCTTTTCTGATAAAATAGTAAAAAAAGTGCTGGATCCCCCTGCGAGGCCCCCCACGTTCTGGGAGAGAGATGGTTTCTTCTGCTGTAGGAAATGTTGAGCCTGTAAAGAAGTGAATAGGCCATTGAGGGCCCTAGATAGGTTTACATCGACCTTCTAGAGAATTTGCCATCAATGAATTTATTACATGTAACACTTCCCATGTAGTCTATGCTCTGCAATGTCCATGTGGTCTTATGTACATAGGACGAACAAAGAGACTGCTAAAAATTATAATTGCAGAGCATATAGCGAATATAAAATTAGGTTTTAAAGACCATAATGTTTCACTCCATTTTAAATTGATGCATAATCGGGACCCCTCAGATCTGAACTTTTGGGGCATAGACCACCTTAAACCTAGATGGAGGGGTTCCAATCTGGTTAGAGATCTGTCTAAGGCTGGATTCACACCTATGCATTTTTTGGGCTTTTTGCATTTTGCAGATTTGCACTACAGATCGTGTTCCATAGGAAACCATGTTAAATGGACTGCAGTGCAAATCTGCAAAATGCAAAAAGCACTAAAACTGCATAGGTGTGAATCCAGCCTAAGAGAGAAACCCAATGGATATTTCTAGCAGACACTTTAGCGCCAAAGGGGTTAAATGTCAATGTCAATTTAGACATCAATTGCTTTATAAGTGACTATTGATTAGGATGGGGTCTGCTATTCGAGCTGTGTCTTGTTCTTATATATTTTTTTATATATATTTTTATATATATCATTTTATATACAGATTTTACATGTGTAAATTTTAATTTTTTTGAGTAAATTTTATTCTTCTACTTAGTTAATCCCATTCTATATATTAAAAGGATTTTTTATATATATTTTTAATCCTTAATAAGTTGTATTTATGTCCGCTATAATGTATAATCTATCCATTTTATGTACATTATTATCTGAGAGTTCCTTAATGAATGTCAAATGTACATGGCTGTATAATATGGGGGGCTTGACTCCATTAGACTGTTGATCGATATATGATGATTAGAGCACACTATGTGTCTACATTGTATTAATTTATTATTATGATCATTCTTGTATGTTATCACCTGTAATGGATTTTGATAAAACCTGCAGATGTAAGAATATTAGAGACAGGGTGGTTTGAATGCTGGTCCGTAGCTGCTTTAATCCCCTGTATTATGCATGTCTATCGTTATGGTAACCGTATGGTATTAAGTGCAATGTGGGGCTTTTTGTCCCTCTTCCCCTCCTGTTGAAAGCCGTCGCTGCTTCCTTGGTTAGGTTGACGTGCATCTGTCAACTCACTGAGGCTGTGATTGGCTGCGGAGTTGAGAGGTGGGAGAATTTAAACCCGGTGTATTAGTCGTGTAGCCGCGCCCTCTGTTGAAGTCAGGATATGACGAAACCCGTCAAGGCGTGGCTTACACGACGCAGGAAGTGACGCGTGCGCTCCATCGAGGTCGGACCCGGAACGAGGAAATCACTCCCGTTATCTGATTGCAGTGACTGGTTCCAGACGGCCACGGTGCAGTGCACGATGATATTAATTTGATCTGCTATGTTTACTGTTTAATCTGGTATATTGTTAGTAATGGGGGAGTTTTAATGTAATGGGTGCTTTGTATTAATAAAACGAAATTACGCTATTTGCGCTTTTTTCTCGTTTTTAAATGCTTTGGAACCCCTCCATCTCCCTATGACCCAGAGAAGTGCTGTATTAAGGTGGTCCAGATTATCCTTATTTTGGAGGCTTTTATCTATTAAGCTCTGGTGATTTTGACCCCCTGAGGGGAGTGTGTTCACATATGGTGGAGTTGGAGTGATCGGTGGAAGGTGCACGCTGTGACATGCTTTATGATCTACTTGGACACCCTCTGAACCACTACTGATATTGCCCTATTCTAATGGACTTTATCTGTGTGTAGTTGGCCACACTTTCATCTTATGTGCTCAACATAGCGCTGTTTTAGTATATGACTATTTTTATTACCATATATATGTCCTATATACTATCTAGTACATAGACTTGTATATATCAACAATAAACACTGCACTGTTTGTCACTTCATCACTGGATTTGGTATCCCTGCCTGAAAGACTGCTTAGCCCAGGAAGCTTTGTACCTGCTACCTGTCCCCCAGGTTACACCAGCTTGAGTAAAGACTGAGCCATAAAGTCAGCCTCTCTAAGGGCTATCACATCAGCCAGGAACTTTGCCAGAACCAAGGCCTTTAAGGATCTTTGGTGGCTTGCTGCTCCAGATGAGATCACGTTTAGTTCAATTTTGAGTAAAGGCTCAATCATGAAGGTAGCCTCTCTAAGGGATTTTTCCTCAGTTGGGTAGTTTGCCAGCAGCAGTGCCTTAAACTACAAGGGACTTTTGGGGCATTCTGCCTAGTCCAGGTAGTGTCTAAACTCATACTGGGATGCAATCCGAGGTGAATTGTTCTCCCCATATGCAAGACATGTTTTTTTGGCAATATAGTTCGTGAACATATGCTGACATGGAGTCAGTCAGGAAAAAGGAAAATTTCCTATCAAATACAAATTTTCCTTTCCTGATAGATTCCATGGCAGCATGGGTGCCTTTCCAGTGTCACAAGTAGGCTAGATATAGAACACAGGCTTTGGCTCAGCTCTAACATTTTGGAAATGAGGTCCTATGGGATAGAGAAAGGGTGGCACTACCTGAGCATATGCTGCCATGGAGTCTAACAGGATAGGAAAACTAAGGTAAGTATTTAATAGGAAATGTTCCTTTTTCTTACATAAATATTCCTTCCTTTTGTAATACATGTATAGGAGAAGGGGGTTTCAGACTCTCGTATTATAAAAGGCCTTTAAAATAAATACAGGCAAAAAGACAGAGCGCTTCGGCTCCTTGTGCAATACCATTTATTTGAATAACAATAGTGTACTAATGCACTGATATGGTGTGATATCAATCAATGTGGGATATCAATGAAAATATAAGATATCAATATAAATAATCATAGAAATAAAAATAATCATGAAAATAAGTATAAAAGGAAATGACTAAATAATCAAGCTGCACCTATGTGAAAGTGTTCTGACACCACTAAAGTGAATAAATGATATCAATAAATAGTGCGCTTAAAGTTAACTTCTTAATATGAAATACAAAAATCCTTTTATGTGTGTTAAGGCAGATAGCAAAACCATATAATATTATCAACCTTCAAAGATGAAATCATCCTAGAAATAAGGGCATATAATAGTCCTGGATAAATGCATAGAATAAGGTCCAAAGAAAGTCCTAAATGAGCATTAGGAAAAAACTACCACGATACCGGGGTGCTTAATTCACTCATTAGACAGCTGTCTGCAGCATAGGTTTCTCCACGGCACTGCTGTTATACCAGACTGATTGTTTTGAAATCCTCCAGCAGTATGTTTCATTCATGCAACCAAAAAGGAAAACATCACTGCGCAATGAACCACAACACTGTATCCATTTCCTTACTAGACATTAAGACCCTTGATAAAGTCATGTGACGCAACGCGTCAGGAGGAGCCAGTGACGTCATCTGGTTGATAATATTATATGGTTTTTCTATCTGCCTTAACACACATAAAATGATTTTTGTATTTCATATTAGGAAGTTAATTTTAAGCGCGCCATTTATTTGAATACAGATAAAAACATCAGTAACACAATACACTTACATTGTATAGTATAAAGCGAGGGCGATTGTGTCAAGCTGTGGAAACTTCCCAGTGGCCCAGGCTCCAGGCTGGGTCAGAGGAAGGCTGGCAGTGCACGCAAAGTGCCCGTCCACAGAGGGGATCCTCTGGTGACAGAGAAGCCAGGTCCACCTACCCGATATTGATCACATGATACTCGGCAGAATCAGCTGACAAGGAACGTTGCAAGTTGCCAAGACAACTAGTTTCAGAGGGCGTGCCCTCCTTCAGATCCACCCTGTGCTGTCTTGGGAGACCTTATATAGTATCATTACCGGGATTGTTAACCCGTTCATTGCCAGCTGATGGGCTTTCCACAAAAAACACATGGCTAATCTTTAAAAGGCAACTTGATTGTTATTCATAGTACACATTCTGTTCTATTAACCCCTTATTTCTCTCCAAAATGTGTACTTAGAAATAAAATAGTTTATGTGATTTAAAAAATAAATAAATAAAATAGATGAAAAAAACCTTATGATCGGTATTTCGAGAGGTTTTAGGGTTATTATATAAAACTCTTTATGTAAAGGATATATAAAATCAATAAGTATATTATATGTGTGTTCTATATATATTCTTTAAACATATTTTTTTAAAGAATATACTTTTTGAAAATAGTTTTTCTAAAAAGATATTAGAAATACATTCAAAAAAGTTTCCTTACGATAAAACTAAATCTCTGTGTCCATATATTTTAGACTGAGCTGCTTAGAGTAATACGCACACTGGTATTAAGGGTCCCTGGTAGGGATGAGCCGAACACCCCCCTGGTTCGGTTCGCACCAGAACCTGCGAACGGACCGAAAGTTCGCACGAACGTTAGAACCCCATTGACGTCTATGGGACTCGAACGTTCAAAATCAAAAGTGCTCATTTTAAAGGCTAATTTGCATGGTATTGTCCTAAAAAGGGTTTGGGGACCCGGGTCCTACCCCAGGGGACATGTATCAATGCAAAAAAAACTTTTAAAAACGTCCGTTTTTTCGGGAGCAGTGATTTTAATGATGCTTAAAGTAAAAAAAAAAAGTGAAATCTTCCTTTAAATATCGTACCTGGGGGGTGTCTATAGTATGCCTGTAAAGTGACGCGTGTTTCCCGTGTTTAGAACAGTCCCTGCACCAAATGTCATTTTTAAAGGAAAAAATCTCATTTAAAACTGCTTGCGGGTTTAATGTAATGTCGGGTCATGGCAATATGGATGAAAATCAGTGAGACAAACGGCATGGGTAACCCCCAGTACATTACCAGGCCCTTTGGGTCTTGTATGGATATTAAGGGGAACCCCGCACCCAAATTAAAATAAGGAAAGGTGTGGGGCCATCAGGCCCTATATACTCTGAACAGCAGTATACAGGTGGTGCAAACAAGACAGGGACTGTAGGTTTGTTGTTAAGTAGAATCTGTTTGTAATTTTGAACGGGTACATTTTTAAGGTGTTTAGCTCCAGCCAAAAAATCTTTTTTAAGCTTTTTGGAAAACATAGGGAAGGGTTATCACCCCTGTGACATTTGTTTTGCTGTCTTTCCTCCTCTTCAGAAGATTTCACCTCACTTTTTGTCCCAATGAAAAATGTTTTTTGAAAATTTGGGTTTTTTTGTGGAACAAGGATTGGAAAGCATCAGTGGAAAGGAGAAATGTTTTTCCCTTCCTAGGGGTAGATTTCATCTCACTTCCTGTTGTCTCCTTCCGTTTGCAAGTAGGAGTCGTTTGTAAGTTAGATGTTTGAAAGTAGGGTCCTGCCCTATATACTCAGCAGAAATTTGGGCCTTAGCTGTTGCTGTGGCCACAACACTGTAAGCCCTCACAGGGCCCTGCTGTGAAATATTAGATCAAGAATTGTAATTACATGCCCCTGTTGAACAGGAGCTGAAAAATTAGGCCTTAGGCACTGGTGCTGGTGCCACAACACTGCAACCCCTCACAGACACTCTAGTTGGAACGCAGGAACGAGCCCTGTTGCAAAGTATTGCATCAAAAATTGTAATTACACGCCCCTGTTAGACAGGAGCAGAAAAATTGGGCCTTGGGCACTGGTGCTGGTGCCACAACACTGCAACCCCTCACAGACACTCTAGTTGGAATGCAGGAACGAGCCCTGCTGCAAAGTATTATATCAAAAATTGTAATTACATGCCCCTGTTAAACAGGGGCTGAAAAATTGTGCCTTAGGCACTGGTGGTGGCGCCCAGAACCAAAAATGTTCTTACAAGCTATCAGCGTGATGATTGAGGAGGAAGAGGATAATTACTCAGGGATAGTCACTCAGCATCAGCATAGGCAGTCTTTGAAGGGATCTGAGATTTCAAAAAAAATTATTCGGTTACATCAGCATCAGGTGCTTGGTAGCTGGTGGTGATCAAAGACTGATTTATTTTTATGAAGGTCAGTTGATCGACCGAGTTGGTGGACAGACGCACCCTGTGATCAGTTACAAAGCCTCCAGCAGCACTGAATGTGCGTTCCGAAAGAACGCTGGATGCAGGACAGGCCAGTAGCTCAATTGCATACTGTGCAAGCTCTGGCAAGTGATCCATCCTCAAGACCCAGTAACCCAGAGGATTTTCGGTGGGAAAGGTGTCCAAGTCTGATCTTGCCCCTAGGTATTCCTGCACCATGTAAAACAGACGCTGGCGATGGTTGCTGGAACCGATCATACCTTGGGGCTGCGGACCAAAAAATTGTCTGAACGCATCGATCAGACGGCCACCTTCTCCACCGCTCCTTCTTTGACTGACCGAAGCCTCAGCAACACGTTGTCCAGAAACAGGAGTTTGTAACCTCCCAGTCTCTGGGAACGCATTGCACAGACCTTTCTGCAAGGCCTCCCGAAGATGTTTCATCCTCTGCTCCCTCTGCGATGGCAAGATAAGGTCCGCAACCTTACCCTTGTAACGTGGATCAAGGAGGGTTGCCAGCCAGTATTGGTCCTTCTCCTTGATACCACGAATACGAGGATCCTTCCGCAGGCTTTGCAGGATCAGGGAGGCCATGCAGCGTAGGTTTGCTGAGGCATTCGGTCCGGAGTCCTCTGGGTCACTAAGGACGACATGGTCCGCAGCCACCTCCTCCCAGCCACGTACAAGTCCATGTGTTTCTTGGAACTGATCCCTTAAAGACTGCTGCTGATGCTGAGTGCCAGGCTCCACCTCCATACTGACACAATCTTCCTCCTCCTCCTCCTCGTCCTCTTCCTGTGTGATCGGTGGGCACGCAGGAACACTGTCTGGATAAATGGGGCCTTGAGAGCTAAGGAAGTCCTCCTCTTCCTGCCTCTGTTCTGCCTCAAGTGCCCTGTCCATTATTCCACGCAGCGTGTGCTCCAACAGGTGGACAAGGGGGACAGTGTCACTGATGCATGCACTGTCACTGCTCACCATCCTCGTGGCCTCCTCAAATGGTGACAGGACAGTGCATGCATCCCTGATCATGGCCCACTGGCGTGGGGGAAAAAAACCAAGCTCCCCTGACCCTGTCCTGGTGCCATAGTCGCACAGGTACTCATTGATGGCCCTCTGCTGCGTGTGCAGCCGCTGCAGCATGGCCAACGTTGAGTTCCACCTGGTGGGCATGTCACAGATTAGGCGGTTCTTGGGCAGGTTAAACTCCTTTTGGAGGTCCGTCAGCCGAGCACTGGCATTATATGACCGGTGGAAATGCACACAGACTTTCCTGGCCTGCCTCAGGACATCCTGTAAGCCCGGGTACCTGCCCAAGAACCGCTGCACCACCAAGTTAAGGACGTGAGCCAAACAGGGCACATGGGTCATTTGTCCCTGTCGGAGGGCAGAGAGGAGGTTGGTGCCATTGTCGCAAACCACCATTCCTGCCTTAAGTTGGCGTGGCGTCAACCACCTCTGAACCTGCCCCTGCAGAGCTGACAGAACCTCTGCCCCAGTGTGGCTCCTGTCCCCCAAGCACACCAGCTCAAGCACCGCATGGCATCTTTTGCCCTGCGTACTTGCGTAGCCCCTTGAACGAATACGGAGCACCGCTGGTTCTGAGGAAGAGGCCATGGAGGAAGAAGAAGAGGAGGGGGTGGAGGAGAGAGGTGTGTCACAATCATTAGCATTTTGGAGGCGTGGTTGCGGAACAACCTCCAACACTACTGCACCTTGTCCTGCATCCTTCCCAGCTGCCAGCAGAGTCACCCAATGCGCCGTGAAACTTAGGTAACGTCCCTGTCCATGCCTGCTGGACCATGAGTCAGCGGTAATATGCACCTTACCGCTGACCGCCCTGTCCAGCGAGGCATGGACATTGCCTTCCACATGCCGGTAGAGAGCCGGAATCGCCTTCCGTGAGAAAAAGTGGCGTTTGGGTACCTGCCACTGAGGAACCGCACATTCCGCAAACTCACGGAAGGGGGCAGAGTCTACCAACTGAAAAGGCAGCAGTTGAAGTGCTAGCAATTTTGCTAAGCTAGCATTCAACCGCTGGGCATGTGGATGGCTGGGAGCAAACTTCTTTTGGCGGTGCAGCAGCTGGGGCAGGGAAATTTGCCTGGTACAATCTGACGTCGGTGTACCAAAAGCAGATTGCCCACAAGTACTTGGCTGTGACACACCTAATTCTACACCTTCATTCCTCTCAGTGCAGGTCTCAGAGAGGACTGAAGGTCTAGTGGGGTTGGAAATCTCAGCTGATGAGGAGCAAGGAGAAGTCCTCTTTGTTATTTGGTGTGGGTCTTTTAGATGCGCTTGCCAACGAACTGCATGGCAGGTCAACATATGTCTGGTCAAGCATGTGGTACCCAAGCGGGAGATGTTTTGGCCACGTGAGATACGCTTGAGACATATGTTGCAAATAGCAGCGGTGCAATCTGATGCACTCGTCTCAAAAAAGGCCCACACCAAAGAACTTTTTGAATAACGCGCAGAGACTGCAGCGCCCTGCACATGTGATGCAGTCAATGTGCTGCCCTTAGGCTGGCCCCTGGAGGGCATCCTGCCTCGTTGGTGATGTGCCGCCTCCTCCTCCTCCTCCTCCTCTCTCCTATCAGGCACCCACGTTGAGTCAGTGACCTCATCATCCCCTCCCTCCTCATCACTGGAGCAAACCTGGCAGTATGCTGCAGCAGGGGGAGCATGACTGCCAGATTGCTGTCCTTCTTGGGCACCCCCTCTGTCCGTGCTCATGTTACTGCATCGAGCTCAGTATCATCATCAGAGCCTTCCAAACGCTGGGTATCCTCCTGGAGCATGTACCCAACACTGTGGTCAAACAGTTCGAGGGACTCCTCAGGAGGACATGGTGGAGCTAGGGAAGGAGTCACTGATGACATTGAGCCGAGGGAAGAGGCCGCTGCTTTGCCAGACAAAGCACCCTGGGCATGGGTGAGAGAGGATGAGGAGGATGAGGACGGCTTGGTCATCCACTCGACCAAGTCTTCCGCATGTTGCGGCTCAACACGGCCAGCTGCCGAAAAAAAGGCCAAGCGTGTCCCATGGCCACGTACTGATGAGGATGCACCGTCTCCACGACCAGAACTAGACACAGAGCCTGCTTGCCCTCTCTTATTGGCTTGTGACTGTCTGCCTCTCCTTCTTGGCCTTCCAGACATACTAATGGCCTGTAGCTGCACTAAGCTGGGATATATATATATATATATATATATATATATATATATATATATATATATATATATATATTGTAATAGTGAGAGTCCCTGTTACCGTGAAAAGGGATGGATAATGGACACAGAGTCTGCATGTCGGCAGACTGCAGTGCTACAGAGTATAGCGTTAAAAGGGAGAAAGCTGTGTTGGCAGCTTTCTCCAGGTTTTGCTGTGTTCCAATGGGGCTCTGTAGTTTGGAGATCCCGCAGAGACTTGGGTGGGATGGGATCTCTAACCCTATGTCCAGGCCTTATGGAGAGCCAGCAGGTTGTGTGCCCAGGTGCACACAGTCCATATAACGAGGGGCTAGTGAGAGCAGAGTGTGGAGGAAGGTGGAGTGTGTGCAGCTTGTTGCTACTGCTGTGTGAAGACAGACCTGTGTCTGGAGAGTGGTCTGCCCTGTGGGAGTCTGCAGCCTATGTAAAGGGGATTCTTTGCCCAGGGACTGGGAAAGGCTGGCCAGCCTTGAGAGTCGGGGAGACTGAGGAAGCCAGTGAGTCCAGGGGGCTGTAAAGAATTGCCAAATCTGTTGAGAGCAAGCAGAGGAACTGCTGACAAGAGAGCCAGGTGGCTTGGTATGTTTTCCTTATTTTTGGAGTGCTTAATATATATATATATATACACTGCAGCTAGCAAAATCAACTGCCTGCCTGTAGTATGAGAACACCACCAACCTTCTACAGGTAGCTTTAGCTGAACACTGTGAGGTGGACGCACCCCACTAACTTGTAGGTTTAGCTGAACACTGTGAGCAGGACGCACTGCACTAACTGTAAATAGTCTAGCTGCCTGACCGTGGTACTAATAGGATCAAAAGAACACCAGTAATTTTCTTCAGGTAGCTTTATATACTGTAACAAGACAAGCCTGCCTGTCAGTAGGAAGATAACAGGAACGGATCTAGCTGAACACTGTGAGCAGGACGCACTGCACTAAATGTAAATAGTCTAGCTGCCTGACCGTGGTACTAATAGGATCAAAAGAACACCAGTAATTTTTCTTCAGGTAGCTTTATATACTGTAACAAGACAAGCCTGCCTGTCAGTAGGAAGATAACAGGAACGGATCTAGCTGAACACTGTGAGCAGGACGCACTGCACTAACTGTAAATAGTCTAGCTGCCTGACCGTGGTACTAATAGGATCAAAAGAACACCAGTAATTTTCTTTAGGTAGCTGTAAATACTGTAACAAGACAAGCCTGCCTGTCAGTAGGAAGATAACAGGAACGGATCTAGCTGAACACTGTGAGCAGGACACACTGCACTAACTGTAAATATTCTAGCTGCCTGACCGTGGTACTAATAGGATCAAAAGAACACCAGTAATTTTCTTTAGGTAGCTGTAATTACTGTAACAAGACAAGCCTGCCTGTCAGTAGGAAGATAACAGGAACGGATCTAGCTGAACACTGTGAGCAGGACGCACTGCACTAAATGTAAATAGTCTAGAAGATAACAGGAACGGATCTAGCTAAACTGAATACAGTGTATATATATATATATGCAACACCTGGGATGCATATATATACACAATACACTTTAAGTGCAGCTAACTGACTGACTGTCCTGTCTAATCTAGCTAACTCAAATTAAATGACACTGTCTCTCTCTCTCTCTAAGCACACCGAAACACACTGCACAGGGCCGCCGTGCAGGCGGCCTTATATAGTGTGGGGCGTGTACTAAATCCCCTGAGCCATAATTGGCCAAAGCCTCCTTGGCTTTGGCCAATTACGGCTCTCTGTTCAGGCGGCACTGTGATTGGCCAAGCATGCGGGTCATAGTGCATGCTTGGCCAATCATCAGCAAGCAATGCACTGCGATGCCGCAGTGAATTATGGGCCGTGACGCGCCACACGAATTTGGCGCGAATGGCCCATATCGTTCGCAATTCGGCGAACGACCGAACAGCCGATGTTCGAGTCGAACATGGGTTCGACTCGAACACGAAGCTCATCCCTAGTCCCTGGTGTAACATTGCCCATGCCAACCTATGTACGATTTACGGTAGTTATTTTTTGCTTGGGTTATGTTCTGGATATACAACAATCTCTGGACACTCCATATGTGTAATATGCATGCCCCCATGGGTTGGTAACTGAGCATTCTTCTATATGTGCGTTTGCATGTATAACTGAAAGCCTGTTGCTAAATGTATGTGTATGTAACAAACATAAAAAAACAAACATAAGAAAAACTCCAGTTGGTATACTGTAAAGTGACCAAGATATGGACATATGTGTGCACCCACAAGCACAAATCATTGATGTGCATGCCTGCACCCACCTATGTACATACCTGCTGTGCGCACAGTAAACAACCAACTGTAGGCAAATTCACTGGATAATCTCTGGGGGAAGAGGGGGAAACAAAACCAGTAATCAGATAAAAGTACTAATCTCCAATTCTTCATTGAGCCCTCCTGGACTCATGGCATTTAAAGTAAAGATCAAGAAGGTCTCTCTATGGCATAGCTTGGAGTATATCTCCCCTTCTGGCAAATGCATAGAGATAGCTTCTATCCCGAACAATTCCAAACCACTAGTGTTTTCATTATGGTGAATGCTGAAGTTGCGTGGTACACTGTGTTTTGTGATGCCGTTTGCAATGAACCTCCTGTGTTCATTGAACCTTGTTCGCATAGTACAGATAGTACGGCCCACATAATATAGGCCACATGGGCACCTCAATCCATAAACAAAATATTGGGAGCACATGTGATAAACTGGTTTATTTTGTAGATTTTCCTGTTATTGTCCTTAAACTCTTTTTGGTCATGCTTTATAAATGCACAAGCCCTACAGTTGGATTTTTTGCAAGTCCCACAGGTGTCAATCAGGTAAGGAATGGGTTATGACTAAGGTCTCATAGGCTGAAAAGCGGCAACTGATTTTATCTGCGTTCATACACTGTGGCTTTTCAATAAAATGAAGATTTTTTTAGAGCAACAACCGGTGTGTGTATCATCGTTCCTACAAGGAATGTTCCCTGTCTTGGGTGGTGACTCCTTTTAAGTTGCTGGGTGCTATGCGATTTGTAATATTCCTAGCCCTCCTAAACAAAGTATTAGGTCTTGTGGGTAAGATGTTAGTTAGGGCCGGATCTTGCAATAAGATGGGCCAATGTTTTTTGTAGCGAAATCTCGACTTTTTATGGGAATGTGGGCTATCCTATCGCTACGGTATTTGTCAAGATACCTATTGGAGGCATCACCAATATGCTCTTCTTTATAGCCTTTTTCTATACATTTTCCCTTGTGTCATATAGTCAGTAGGATTCGTGTTATTCCTACCCAGTTTATGGAACTGGCTTTAAGGTATATTACATTTCCCACTGAATAGATGGTAACTTTTGTAATGTAAGTAGGAATTGCCAGAAGTTTCCTTAAAGTGGGTCTTGGAGATAATGTATTTCATCTGCTGAATTCTTCCCTGGCTCATAGCCAAAAGGAAGGACCCTAATCTGATGAACAGCCACATATTAACCAGAACAATGTTAAACTATGGGTGTTGACCCAAATTAGATCATGCGTTTTGAATGGGCCACCACTTGACTTTGTGTCCAAGCATGCTAATCATTGACAAGTAATAGCACACTGACTATGAATGGCAGTGCAGGTACTGTAAGTATGAGGGGCTAGAAAATGTCTACTACTAAAAGCAAAATACAACAAAATCTCTATGGTGAAAAAAGCTATTAACAATCCCCCATGTGCTTCTGCACTATATCTCCTGTATCATCTCTCTCTTACTGTTTATACATTAAGTAATATGGTGCTCTACTTTCACGTTGTCTAACAGATCGGAATGTTGCCCTTCAAGGTCGAGCAACTATGTCCGCACTTATAAACGATATCCGCTATGGCTTCCTGTCAGCAGCAATAAATGCAATAGATGGGAACCAGGATCCGGACTTTACCCATGGTTCCTGCTCACATACAGACCATAACCTGTCTCCTTGGTGGAGGGTGGACCTCCTAAAACCATACAAAATTGCCTACATCAAAGTCACTAACAGAATCCATTGGAGTAGTAGAATAAATGGTGCTGAAATTCTCATTGGAAACTCTCTGAGTGACAATGGAAACCACAATCCCAGGTAAGGATGATGTTTGCATAATATTACCCTTTAACCACTTCAGCTCTCATTTCTATATACTGTACACCTTATGGACCAGAGCAGTTTTTGCATTTCTGCTATGGGGCTTTGGTAACTTTCTCATTACTTAAAGTGGAACTTTACTCATAACAAATTAATAAAAATAATGTTCTTTAGCAAAGAACATACATTTCACATTAATAATTATGCTACTAAAATGAGTGTGTGCTTCCAGCATTGGTACTGTCTCTTCTTGCTGGAGACTGCCATTTTGCTGAAGCTGAACAGCAGTATATCTTTAGGTTGTCAGCAGATTGGCCTCTATAAATTCAGCACAGTGCCTACAAATAGAGAGCAACTAAGCATGTGCAGAGCAGGGAGAGACCATGTATTACTGCATTTTAAACAGTATAGGCACTTATTTTTATTGTTTTACATAGCTATACCTGCAAAAGGGGCCAGCCTGAAGTCATCTAGCAGGACTTAATTTTATGACTATAGTTCCAATTTAAAGTTGAAATCCACAAATATGTCAACTTTGTAAAAAGTACAGGCACACCATGAGTTAAAAGGAATTGTAAAGTTTCAATGTTTTTCACCTTTATGCATTCTATGCATAAAGGTGAAAAACCTTCTGTGATGCAGCACCCCCCTACAGCCCCCCCCCCTTACTTACCTGAGCCTGATCTTTCCAGCGTCGAGGACGAGCCCAGCAGCTCCAGCCGCTGTCTCTGGTCCTCATTGGATAGAATGATAGCAGCAGGAGCCATTGGCTACCGCTGCTGTCAATAAAATCCAGTTAAACGGGAACAGGGGCCTCGGGCCCGAGTCCTGCTGTCTGTGTCTATGGACGCAGCAGCAGGACTCGGAAGTGCGTCCACATGGGTGCACCCAGGAAAGTATAGGCAGGAAAGTATAGGCATGTTTGTTATTTTAGGGGGAAAAAAAAGAACCTTTACAATCACTTTAAGTCCTAATAGCTGCCTGCCACATCATGGACTTATCTCTATAACTATATCCGACAGGTTCATAGGTGTGCGCAGCCTATTGCATTAGGGTGTGCTCCCCAAATCTTAAAAACACACACATACAAACAAAGGTGTGATAATGCTAATGCGTACAGGGTGTTTAGGGTGTGACCAGGCACACTCAGCACACCCTGAGCGCACACCTATGGACAGGTTTATGGCTCTGCCGGAGGATACACTCCACACTCGAGTCTGTGAGAGGAGAGAAGCAAAGAGAGCAGCTATGTCCGCTCCTCCCCTCTGCTGCCCAATCACAGGAGCCTTTCTATTTTGGGAATGCGTTCACACAATGCAAAGGCTTCTGTGGTTGGGCAGGAGGAGGGGAGGGGCGGGCAGTGGGTCACTAGGGTTGGTGTCACCTAGGGATGATATTCAAAAAGGAAGGGATTCCGGCGCTCCAAATATTGTAATGTCTTGGTAAAATGATGCAATATTAGCTTAAATAGCACATTTAAATCAATCAGTATTTATTTAAAAATGAGGAGGCAGCCATCCTCAGAGGGTGTCCATAACCTCTGTTGGCAAGCAAAAGGAAAATGAAGGGAGGGTTGGAGAAGCCAGCTCTAATAGTTCTGTCACATAATTACATGTTAGTGTAACACTTACTGGTTCAATCTGAATGAACATCGTTACATTGTTACCGAACATTATGGGGCATTCGCAGAGAATTTGAGTGCCCGCGGAATGCGCCATAATGAACAGCAGGACCGTCAATGCACTGCGAGATCGCAGTGCATTGATGGCTGCTGATTGGCCAAAGCATGCACCTGACCTGCATGCTTTGGCCAATCACAATGCACTCTGCTGTGAGAGCCATGATTGGCCAAAGGCAAGGGGCCTTTGGCCAATCATGGCTCAGGGGGCTGAGTCCACGCCCCACACTATGTAAAATGTGATGTCACATGACGTCAATGCAGAAAGCCTACAGTCAGTGGGAGCCTCCCATGGAGGCAGTTTTTTCCGTTTTTTTTTTTCTCGTGTCATCGGACGCTGTGATTGAAGATGAATGGATATAGCGGGACGGTTTTTTTAAAAAATAAAGGACTTGTCCCAAGATACGGGAGGGACACAACCCCCCCCCCTCGCTGTAGCTGCTCATCCCATATAATCCTATAGGGAGCGCCATACCCCATTGTAGATATATTTGTAACCAGTTGGAGTATCCTTAGGGAAGCTCCTTTCAGGGGGGCTGCACACCTAATCCTTGTCCTAAGCGCAGCCATCATACATAGACTTGTCCCAAGTTGTCTACTGTTATTTTTACCACTCTGACACTTTTTTTGGTAAATGTGTAGGGGTTCAATGTATCCAATACCCATTAACATAGGAGGGCTGGGATCTGGGGGTCCCCTTGTTGAAGGGGGCTTCCAGATTCTTATAAGTCCCCAACAACCACCGGGCAAGGGTTGTGGGGATGAGGCCCTTGTCCCCATCAACATGGGGACAAGGTGCTTTGGGGGTGACCCCAAAGCATCCACTCCATGTTCAGGGCATGTGGCCTGGTACAGTTCAGGAGGGGGGGCGCTCTCACGCCCCCCTTTTCCGTGGCCTGACAGGTTGCGTGCTCGGATATGAATTTTGGGGGAACCCCTACGCCATTTTTTTTTTAATTTTGGCTCGGGGTTCCCTTTAATATCCATACCAGACCTCAAGGGCCTGGTATGGATTTTGGGGGGACCCCCATGCATTTTTTTAAATTTTGGTGTGGGGTTCCCCTTAATATCCATACCAGACCCAAAGGGCCTGGTAATGGACTTGGGGGGGGAACCCATGCAGTTTTTTCAATGATTTTTATCTATATTGCTGGGACCCAACAATACAATACAGCCGCTAGCAGTTTTAAATGACATTTCTTACTTTAGAAATGTCATTTTGCTGTGGTAGTGTTCTAAACATGGAAAATATGTACTGCTTTACAGGCAGACTAAGGAGACCTTTTTCTCTGAGGCGACTTTTTCAAGGCACTGTATGTTTTATAGCAGAAAGTAAAAAAAAATGTTTCTTTTCAAAATTTTCAGTCTTTCTTTATTTATAGTGCAAAAAATTAATAACCCAGTGGTGATTAAATATCACCAAAAGAAAGCTCTATGTGTGGGAAGAAAAATTATAAGAATTTTGTTTGCGTACAGCATTGCATGACCACGCAATTATTAGTTAATATAGTGAAATCCAAATAAAAAATGGACTGGTCACGAAGGGGGTAAAACCTTTCAGAGCTGAAGTGGTTATACTTTTTAAAGGCTAAGTTCACCTTTAGGAACATATTATATTTCTTCGCCCTGCTGACCCTTTGTACACTGTCATACTGACCCCTGTACACTAAACCTTCTGACCACTCATCCTCTGTCCTGCTGACTTTTTGTCTTCTGCCTTGCTGACCTTCCATCCTTTGCTCTGCAGACCCCCTGTTCACTGCCCTCTGCTCTGCTGATCCCTGCCCTCTGCTCTGCTAACCACTATCCTCTGCCCTGCTGACCCTCAGTACACTCCCCTACTGATTCCTGTTTTGTACACTGCTCTGCTGACCTCCTATCCTGTTCCCCTCAACATTTTTTACTGAACCCCCACATCAGACTGGCTATATCCGGCCCTGTGTGCCACCCTATCACAGTCCCACTATAAGTCACTGATCACCAATATTACAGTATAGCGCCTATACCTGTGTAAATTCCAGTATACAGTATATACCATAGTTTGTAGATGCTATAACTTTCACACAAACCAATTAATATACTTATTGTGATTTTTTTTTTTTTTTACAAGAACATATTGCAGAATACAATTTGGCCTAAACTTATGAATAAATTGGATTTTTTTTTTCATTTTTTTATTGAAAATATATATTTTTAATAGAAAGAAAAAAATATTGTTATTTTTTTCATTTATTTATTTTCTTTTCAGTCATTTTTCATTTATATAATAAAAAATCCATTGATGATCAAATACCACCAAAAGAAATCTCTATTTGTGTAAAAAAAAAATGATATAAATGAATTTGCATACAGTGCTGCATGACCACACAATTATCAGTTAAACTATCACAGTGCTGAATAGCAAAAAATGTGCCGGTCATCAAGGAGATAAAACCTTCTGGATGTCAAATGGTTAGTAATGTAACACTGTACTCAAATGACATTTTATAATTTTTTTGAGACAGATGAGCTTTTTTTGGTGGTATTTAATCTCCACTGGATTTTTTTTCTTTATAAAAAGAAAATATACCACCAATTTTGAAAAAAAAAAACATTTTATTTTTGGTTCTGTTCCAAAATTTTTCAAAGGAATTTAAGCCAAAATGTATTCTGCTACATTTCTTTAGTAAAAATAACCCAAATTAGAATTTATTATTTAATCAGTTACCGGGCACTTAAACCCCCCTCCTATCCAGACCAATTTTCAGCTTTCAGCGCTGATGCACTTTGAATGACAATTACGCGGTCATGCTACACTGTACCCAAATGAAATTTTTACAATTTTTTTCCCCACAAATTGAGCTTTCTTTTGGTGGTATTTGATCACCTCTGTGGTTTTTATTTTTTGTTAAAAAAATTGAAAAATACCGAATTTATTTTTTTTTTTTATATTTTGTTATAAAATTTTGCAAACAGGTAATTTTTCTCCTTCATTGATGTACGCTGATGAGGCGGCACTGATGGGCACCGATAGGTGGCAGTGATGGGCACTGATGGGTGGCAATAATGGGCACTGATCGGTTACACTGATAGGCAGCACTGCTAGGTGGCACTGATTGACACCACTGGTGGGAATTGATAGGTGGCACTCATGGGCATTGATAGGTGACACTGGAGGGCACTGGCAGGGGGTACTGGTGGGCACAGATGAGGCATAATTGCCTCTTCCTCTTCAGGACTGATGTCCCTTGCAGAAAAGTCGCTGATCGGCTTTTTTTTCTCCTCACGCTGAAAAAAAAAAACAATTACCAAGCTTTTGTTTACGTCATGTGATCAGCTGTCATTAGCTGACAGCTGATCACGTGGTAAAGGGCTGGGACTGGCCCTTTGCTCGGATCTGTGATCACCCGAGTCTCAGTGACTTGATGATCACATTGCATTGCCTGCAGGGAGCGCGTGCACAGGGGAGGCCTCATATGACGACCTCCTGGAAATTTAGGTCCGCGCTGTGGCTTACATTCAGCTATAACACGAATGGCAAGAGGTTAATCTGTGCGAAAGTTATAGAATCTACAATCTACGGTGTATATACTGTATTTGAAAATTAATCAGTCCTGATGTACTGAAGGCCTAAAATGACCCCTTTTTGGGAAGTAGAAAGTCCAAGGTATTTAGAAAGAGGCATGTAAAAAAACAACAAACATAAATTTTCAGCTCACTTACCTGCCAGTCTGCAACAAACCGAGTTGCCAGTTCACGTTAAAACCAAGGGGTTTAGTTAGCACACATTTGCAAATACATGCATAACCTGCAGTGGCCCTGGCACGGCAACCCAGTGTACTGTAGTCCTGACTCTATAATTTTGAGAGCCTCCTGAGTTGGAGCACATATATAATAATGGATAGATTAATGGCAGGTATGCCGGGTTGAGGTCAGGACTTTGTGCAGTCCAGTCAAGTTCCTCCACCCCAAACTCGCTCATCCATGTCTTTATGGACCTCGTTTTGTGCACTGGTGCGCAGTCATGCTGGAACAGGAAGGGGCCATCCCCAAACTGTTCCCACAAAGTTGGGAGCATGAACTTGTCCAAAATGCCTTGGTATGCTGATGCCTTAAGAGTTCCCTTCACTGGAACTAAGGGGCCAAGCCCAACCCTTGAAAAACAACCCCATCCCATAATCCTTCCTCCACCAAATGATTTGGACCAGTGCACAAAGCAAGATCCATAAAGACATGGATGAGTGAGATTGGGGTGGAGGAACTTGACTGTCCTGCACGGAGTCCTGACCTCAACCCAATAGAACACCTTTGAGATGGATTACAGCAGATACTGCGAGCCAGGCCTTCTCATCCAACATCAGTACCTGACCTCACAAATGCGTTTTTAGAGGAATGGTCAAACATTCCCATAGACACACTCCTAAACCTTGTGGACAGCCTTCCCAGAAGAGTTGAAGCTGTTATAGCTGCAAAGGGTGGGCCAACTCAATATTGAACCCTAAAGACTAAGGCTGGGATGCCATTAAAGTTTATGTGCGTGTAAAGGCAGGTGCCCCAATGCTTTTGGTAATATAGTGTCTGTATTTATATATGCATTTTTTTTTCCAGCGAGCTTCTGACCCATCCAATGATGTTATACTTCTCCTTTAGCAGCAGGAGGGGGCGGTCCATAATGCTCTTATACTCTGAGTGTAGGCTGAATGATGATGATGCTGCCTCAGGGGACGTGTCTATGGCAGTCTGGGCTCAGTGGAGATGGGATTATGATGATGACTGTCACAATACCTGAAAAACTAAGGACATCTAGTGGTCAAAAAGAAGTACTATGGGGGAAAGTGCCAGATTTGGAGATCTTTGCAGATTGGAGATCTTTGAAGCTTTGCAGGAAAACCTGCTTTTCTATTTTATCTTTAATTGCGCTATTTAAAATAAACAAATACAGGTATAACTATTGCTATCACTGTGACTGTTATCATTGATATTAAGAATTTAACTTCACAGGTGTGCGGTGATTACCTCTATCCCAGATGGAGCAACACAGACCTTCTACTGTCATGGCATGACTGGCAGATACGTCAATATAATTATACGTGGAAGGACCGAATATCTTCAATTATGCGAAGTTGAAGTCTGGACCAACGACAGAGAATGAAAGAACCACTTAAAAAGAGCAACAGTTTAATACAATAATTAAAGTTATAATGGATTGCCTTATGTGTCAATAATCTGAATAATCAAATAGTGTTTAATAAACAATGTTCAGCATTATGTGTGTGTTGTCAAATGTGTTATCAGAATTCGCTGTGTTCCAGTATACAGAGGAAACATGTTATGTGTGTTGGATTTAACTGCAGGGGGTGTATTAAAAAAGGATGAAATGCATCAAAAATGTATAGGAATCCTATCTGAATAAATAATATTTAAAATACTGGTGGGTTACTACTAACAGGGGGCCAAGGGAACTACTATTCCAGATCCTAGCCTCATTGCTCTCATTACCAATGATCAGAGAGACCAATAACATATAGAGGAATGATGATCAGATGTGGGGATAACAAAAAGAGGGAATCAGCTATATCTTCTTATAATAAATATGAAGCTTTGTGAAATATAAGGTATGGAGAGCTGTTAGAAGAATTAAAAAATAGAAGATGGTGGTAGAAAATTGATTTACAGAACATTGAGATGAACGTTCTGGATAAAGGTCCTAAATATGTTTCAGGTAGAAAGATTGATGTACAGAAATATGTATGTAATTTGAATATAAAAAATAAATAAATAAAATAAATAAAAAAGAATTTTCTCAGTGAAGAAGAACTCCATCATAGAATCAACAATATTTGACAGATGATAATAGTACATACTGGGTTAAGAAATAGATCAAACTTTAATCCTCCTGGTATTCTTAACCATCATTTAACCCTTTTTTAATCAGAGGTTGTTGATGTCTAAATTCCCAGGGCAGATTTTGCTTTGTCAGCATGATTAGGTTAACTTATCAATAACTCTTTTGCCCCGTACACACGGTCGGACTTTGTTCGGACATTCCGACAACAAAATCCTAGGATTTTTTCCGACGGATGTTGGCTCAAACTTGTCTTGCATACACACGGTCACACAAAGTTGTCGGAAAATCCGATCGTTCTAAACGAGGTGACGTAAAACACGTACGGATTTTCCGATAGAAAATGTCCGATCGGAGCGTGTTGTCGGAAATTCCGACCGTGTGTGGGCTC
Organism: Lithobates clamitans; assembly: GCA_037952925.1. Taxonomy (NCBI): domain Eukaryota; kingdom Metazoa; phylum Chordata; class Amphibia; order Anura; family Ranidae; genus Lithobates; species Lithobates clamitans. The sequence continues at coordinate 37,950 of JBBGZY010001644.1, read as the reverse complement.
CATCGGACATTTTCCATCGGATTTTCCGCCACACAAAGTTTGAGAGCAGGATATAAAATTTTCCGACAACAAAATCCGTTGTCGGAAATTCCGATCGTGTGTACACAAATCCGACAGACAAAGTGCCACGCATGCTCAGAATAAATAAAGAGATGAAAGCTATTGGCCACTCCCCCGTTTATAGTCCCGACGTACGTGTTTTACGTCACCGCGTTCAGAATGATCGGATTTTCCGACAACTTTGTGTGACCGTGTGTATGCAAGAGAAGTTTGAGCCAACATCCGTCGGAAAAAATCCTAGGATTTTGTTGTCGGAATGTCCGAACAAAGTTTGACCGTGTGTACGGGGCATTAAACTTTTTAAATAGATGGCACTGCAGATGAACAGTGCAGTGTGATGCTAGCCATTATTATGCCCAACCACCCTTTCACACATCCGGACCTTTTGTCCGTTTTTCATCCATCCTCTGACAGATGAAAAACAGATATCAATGCATCTCTATGGAAAAATGATGATCATCCATTTACATCAGTTTAAATCCACATTTTTGTTCCGTTAAAAAAATGTAATGGATGAAAAGCGGATGTAAATGGACAAACAATCCGGGGGAGATCGGGCGATAATGGACTGCCTGTTCGTTTTCATCCAATCCCATCCAATCCCATCTGCCAGACGGATGGAAAATAGGACCATCGCCTATCTGGTTGTTGCGGGTAGAATCGGATTGGATATTAGCAGATGTCAACTGAAAAACTGTCAGGCGGACCTGATCGGACAGCCTGTATGAAAGGGCCTTTCTACTAATTTCTCCCTCTGTACTTTATCAAGAGCAATTCCAGTGCTTTCCCTCTCACAGTAAAGCACATTGTCAGTATGGCTGCTGGAAACACTGAGATGGAACCAGTGTCGGTCGGGTCAATAGCAACCCTCCCCCCCAGTTGGTCGGCCCTGCACTTACTACATCTTATGCCACGTACACACGAGCGGACTTTACGGCAGACTTTGACCGGCGGACTTTGACGGACTTTACGAATGAACAGACTTGCCTACACACAATCCACCAAAGTCTGTCGAATTTGTACGTAATGACATACGGCCGGACTAAAACAAGGAAGTTCATAGCCAGTAGCCAATAGGTGCCCTAGCGTGGCTTTTTGTCCGTCGAACTAGCATACAGACGAGCAGACTTTTCGACTGGACTCGAGTTCGATGGATAGATTTAAACATGTTTCAAATCTAAGTCCGTCCAACTTTTGAGAAAACAAAGTCCGCTGGAGCCCACACATGATCGAATTGTCCGACGAAATCCCGTCCGCCGGGCAAAGTCTGCCGTAAAGTCCGCTCGTGTGTACGCGGCATAAGGCATCTCCTCCCTCCTCCTAGACCAATAGGATTGCTTCTCCTTTTGACTAATCAGTCTCAAGACCTTCTTTATGATTGGCTGGGAGGAGAATCAGTGTGACAATATTAATTTGCAATTGTCACACAACTGGGTGGGCTCGGGGTACAGTGCTCTGCGCCCTGAGCCCACCATTTTTTGAAGCCTCTGGCTCTAATCTCATTCACACTATGTAATAATAAAGCCACTGTCTCTTGCTTGCTTCCAAGATGTACTATGGACTATGAACTATTGGATTTGTAGCGTGCATCAAGCAGTACACATTACCGCCACCAATGTGCACTGCTTGTTCCACACAAAGGAAAGTTGGAGGGTGGGAAGAAGAGGTTCAGGAGCTCACAAAAGATGTTACAAGGAGGCAGAAAAACCCAATAAAGGCCCGTACACACGATCGGACTTTTTGACAACAAACATGCAAATTAGCTGTTTTGGAGCAACCTCCGACTATGTGTACAAACTTTTTCTGTTTCTATCGGACTTTTGTTGGCTGTGCGAACGCAAAACTTTCCGGCAACAAAAGTCTGATGGAGCAAAGTCCGATCGTGTGTACACAAAACCATCGAACTTTTGTACAAACTACAGTAAGCAGCCGCGAGAATGTTTTCAGCGCGAACCCATCGTGCTGGTTCTCGGCGACAGGGTACTGTACATCTCGCGCTGGCGGCAATAGGAAAAACACATTTTCCTATTTGCGTTGAGCGTGAGAGGGAATTCCCCACTGGGGGCCCCCCAAAATCCATACCAGACCCTGGCCGGTCAGGAAAAGGGGTGAAAATGAGTGAGTGTCCCCCCCGAACTGTACCAGGCCACATGCCCTCAACATGGGGGGTGGGTGCTTTTGGGGAGGAGGGCACCCTCTGCCCCCCCCCACCCCAAAGCACCTTGTCCCCATGTTGATGAGGACAAGGGCCTCTTCCCAACAACCCTGGCTGTTGGTTGTCGGGGTCTGCGGGCCGGGGGCTTATCGAAATCTGGGAGCCCCCTTTAATAAGGGGGCCCCTAGATCCCGGCCCCCCATCCACGCCCCCTTATGACCTCACAGTCCCAGCATGCCCCGGGACTGTGATGTCATGGGGCGGGGTCACCGCCTATATAAGTCATTGCGGAGCGTTTACATCGGGAGAGAACGTCGTATCAACATCGGAAGAAGAGAAGAGGGGTGAAGATGACGAAGAAGACCAGGCCACCGCTAGCAAAAGAGTGGCAGAAGATAGCGGAGGAACCCGGCAGAAGAAGCCGAACACTGGGAGAAGAACCGAACATCGGGAGAAGAGGCCGGAGAGAGCAGAGAAGAACTGGACATCGGGAGAAGAGGCCAGAGAGACCCCCGAAGTTGGAAGAAGACCCCCAAAGTCGGAAGGAAACCCCGGAGCTGCCTAATAAATTACTTTAAAAACCTGTGTAGTGTGTTTTTTTTATTGACACTTTTTCCCCTAGGTGAGTGGGTAGGGGTACGATGTACCCCATACTCATTCACATAGGGTGGGGGGCTGGGATCTGGGGGCCCCCTTATTAAAGGGAGCTCCCGGATTCCGATAAGCCCCCTGCCAACAGACCCCAACAAACAACGGCCAGGGTTGTCGGGAAGAGGCCTTTGTCCTCATCAACATGGGGACAAGGTGCTTTGGGTGGGGGGGCCTCAGGGTGCCCCCCTCCCCCAAAGCCCCCCCCATGTTGAGAGCATGCGGCCTGGTACAGCTCAGAAGGGCCTGGTATGCACTTGGAGGTGAACCCATGCCAGTTTTTTATTTAAAATTTGGCATGGAGTCCCCCTCAAGATTCATACCAAACACAGTACCTGGCATTGGCCGGGATCCAAGTCAGATCCCCGCACCAGTGTGAACCCGGCTCGCAAGATGTCAATCTCGCCGATAAAAGCGGCAAGATTGACACAATATCAGACAACAATACAGAAGTTGACCAAAGGGTGGTGGTAAAGAGCTGTAAAACCACGTGATTTGGTGAAAGTTGGCTGGAAAAGTCCTGCCGTCTGTATGCAATACAAACTTATAGCCAATGCCCTTTGTACAAAAATCCACAGGAAAGTTTGTACAAAGTCCTATCATGTGTATGGGGCTTAAGAAATGATTTCCTGAAAAATAGATTACAGGGCCAATAGGTAGTGGATGCGCATGGACTGTTTTGGCAAATAAGGATATTATTTAGTGTTATTTTAATTGTTTATGATACAGTAGTTTAGCAAGTTGCAGTTATGGTTTACATGTTCTTTAATTCAGATTTTTACAAATAATTACCAACAACTAATAACAAGATGGAATGGAGTATGCAAATAATATATGTATAATATTTATTTTACCAAAGCCTCCTTCAAACCCTCTCCCCCGTCTAATTTAGGTTTAGTGCCTAACCTTAATGTCTAAATACAGGTACTCATTACAGCAAGTTGCAGAAGCTACACCTGATACAGCCACCATTAACTAGTGAACCATCACTAATCTATGCCTTCAATAATAAAGCCACATACCTGAAGAGTAACGGAACAGCAGTAGCACAATGCTCCCAGATGTTTATCTTCTGAATCCCAGAGATTCCTTTTTCCTTCTGGCTGAATGTTGCTTGGAGTTATCTGCTATTTATATGAATTTCTGATGTTTATCTTCAAGAGCAGATTATTATTATTATTATTATTATTATTATTCAGAATTTATATAGCGCCAACAGTTTACGCAGCGCTTTACAATATAAAAGGGAGACAATACAGTTATAATACAATACAATAGGATTAGGAGGGCCCTGCTCAGAAGAGCTTACAATCTAATAGGGTGGGGCAGGTGGTACAAAAGGTTGTAACTGTGGGGAATGAGCTGGTGGAAGTGGTAGAAGATTAGTTGGAGACGTGATAGGCTTTCCTGAAGAGATGAGTTTTCAGGGATTGCCTGAAGGTAGCAAGAGTAGGGGATAGCCGGATAGATGGAGGTAGTGAGTTCCAGAGGATGGGAGAGGCTCTGGAGAAATCCTGGAGATGAGCATGGGAGGAGGAGATGAGAGAGCTTGAAAGCAGGAGGTCTTGAGAAGAGCGGAGAGGTCAATTTGGGTGATATTTGGAGACAAGATTAGTGATGTAGCTCGGGGCAGAGTTGTGAATGGCTTTGTATGTTGTGGTTAGAATTTTGAATTTAATTCGCTGGGTGATTGGGAGCCAGTGTAGGGATTGAAGTAGAGGGTTGGCAGACACTGAGCGGTTGGTAAGGTGGATAAGTCTGGCAGCAGCATTCATGATAGACTGAAGAGGGGATAGCCTATGGAGAGGTAAGCCAATGAGAAGGGAGTTGCAATAGTCAAGGCGAGAGATAACAAGGGAGTTAATGAGGAGCTTGGTGGTTTTATTTGTTAAAAAAGGGCGAATTTTAGAGATGTTACAGAGGTGAATTCTACAAACTTTTGACAGCGATTGGATTTGAGGCTGAAATGACAAGTCAGAGTCTAGGATTACACCTAGTACCCTGGCATGAGGGGAGGGACTGATGGTTGCATTGTTGATTTTGATGGAAAAGTCATGGAGGGGGGCACGGGCGGGGGGGAATATTAATAGCTCAGTTTTAGAGAGATTTAGTTTAAGGAAGTGGTGCGACATCCATGCTGATATGTCAGTTAGTAAGTTAGTAATGCGAGAAGAGACTGAAGGAGTGAGGTGAGGAGTAGACAGATAGATTTGGGTGTCATCAGCTTATAAGTGGTATTGGAAGCCGTGGGCAGTTATTAAGTGACCAAGGGAGGAGGTGTAGATAGAGAAGAGAAGGGGTCCAAGAACTGAGCCTTGGGGGACCCCCACAGAAAGAATGGAGAGGAGGAGGAGACAGAGTTGTAGGTGACACTGAAGGAGCGCTGTGATAAATAGGCAGAGAACCAGGATAGAGCAGAATCTTGGAGGCCAAGGGAATGTCGTTTATTGAGAAGGAGCGGGTGGTCAACAGTATCAAAGGCCGCAGAGAGGTCAAGTAGTAGGAGCATGGAGTACTGGCTGTTGGTTTTAGCAGTTAGTAAATCGTTAGTGAGTTTTAGTAAGGCAGTTTCCGTGGAGTGCTGCGAGCGAAAGCCAGACTGTAAGGGGTCAAGAAGGTTATTTTCATTGAGGTAGGAGCTAAGACGGTTGTAGACTAAGCGTTCTAGAAGTTTAGAGGTGAATGGGAGCAATGAGATGGGTCTTAAGTTGTTCAGGTCGGTAGGGTCCAGTGAGGCCTTTTTTAGAATGGGAGTGATCTGTGCATGTTTTAGAGGGGAGGGGAAAATGCCACTAGAGAGGGAGAGATTGAAGATGTGGGTGAGGGAGCATAGGATAGAAGAAGAGGGTGACCGTAGTAGTTGTGAGGGAACAGGACCCAAGGAACAATTGGTTAGGTGGGCATCCGAGAAAATTTTTGTAACCTCTTCTGTAGTAGCCAATTCAAAAGAGGAGAGTGTTGAATGTGCTGCTATGCAAGGTATGATGGGTGGGGAAGACGTACGCACAGTGGAGATGTCCTCACGAATTGCATCGATCTTGTCTTTGAAGTGATTGGCAATCTCTTGGGCAGTGAGTGAGTTAGTGGGTATAGGGGGTGGTGGACGAAGCAGAGAGTTAAAGGTTGAGAAGAGCCGACAGGGACTGGATGACAAGGAATTAATAAGAGAGACAAAGTAGGCTTGTTTGGCAGCATGGAGGCATGAATTGTATTTTAGAAGGGCAGATTTATATAGGGTGAAGTCTTGCAGGCATTTGGTTTTACGCCACAGTCGTTCAAGAGCACGGCAATGTCTCTTGAGATTTCTAGTGTTGTCAGTTTGGCAGGGTTGTAACGGTCTGGGCCTGATTCTGCGTGTGGTTAGAGGAGCAAGTGCATCTAGTGATGATGTGAGTGAACTGTTGTAGACAGAAGTGGCCAGGTCAGGACAGGACAGGGGAGAGATTATGTCATATAGGTGGTCAGTAGCAGAATAGAGAAGAGAAGGGTTAAAGTGGCGAAGGTTTCTACAAGTAATTGTTTGCTGCTTGGAGGAATGGGTGGTTGGAGGCAAGGATACAGTGAAAGTAATGAGGTTGTGATCAGATAGAGGAAAGGGGGTGTTGGTGAGGTTGCCAGGGTTGCAGAGATGGGAGAATACAAGGTCAAGGGTATTACCATTGGAGTGAGTGGAAGTATGTGTCCATTGGGTTAGGTCAAAAGATGAGGTTAAGTCGAGAAGTTTAGCTGTAGTTGGGCTGTTAACATTGACAGGAATGTTAAAGTCACCAAGAATAAAGGTGGGTATTTCAGAGGAGAGAAAGTAGGGTAGCCAGGCAGCAAAGTCATCAAGAAAGCGCGATACCGGTCCTGGAGGCCTATAAATTGCTGCAATCCTCAGAGAAATGGGAGAGAACAGACGAATACAGTGCATCTCGAAAGAAGAGAGGGATAGAGAGGAAGGGACAGGAAGGATTTGGAATGTGCTTTGTGGGGACAGAAGGAAGCCAACTCCACCTCCTTTCTGTCTGTTGGGTCTGGAGGAGTGAGTCCAATGGAGACCACCATGGGAGAGGGCAGCAAAATTTTGAAGCCAGGTTTCTGTTATGGCGAGTATGTTCAAGCCATGAGAGATGAAGAGGTCATGTACAGATGTTAGCTTGTTACAGATGGAGCGGGCGTTCCAAAGGGCACATGAGATTGGTGGGCTGCTTTGAGGAAGCAGGGGGATAGAAATTAAACTAAGTGGATTGCGTTTTTTGCCAGAGGGGGAGGGGTATTGGATATGTGGCTTGCATTTGGAAAATGGCGGGCCAGGATTAGGAGAGATGTCACCTGAGACTAGGAGAAGGAGGAGGGTGAGGAAGGCAAGGTGGGAGTGGGGTGTGCATGAGTGCACATGTCTAGTGGCCCTGGTGTTTATGTCAGCATGTGGGTGCAGCAACTGCAGGAGATGATGGGTGCCATAGTAGGGAGAGGGTAGGAGTGAGGGTGATATGTGCATGCTGCAGGGAAGAGAGTAGGGGTAGAGTAAAGATAATTTGAGGATAGAAGACACCAATGTGAGAAGGAAGAGAATAAGGAGCATGTTAGTGGATAGAGAGTGGGAAACTAGCCTAATATAAAATAAATGTCAAGGCTGGTTTGCTTGTCGTCTTGCAGAGTGGAGCAGAGTTCCTATTGTTCATCCAGCTTTAGTTAAACTGCGTCGGTGAAACTGCGCATCACTCGTGACAGAGCCACTCAGGAAAGAGCCATAGTGTCTGCGCCACCCCATAGGATGCTTTAAATTTATAGAGAGACTAAGCTGGGATGCATTTCTCAGTTGGTCATTATTGGGTCTGATGTGAGACACCTGAATATGGGGAGGGGATGGCCAGGGCCAGACCAGCTACAGGCTTGGGTCGTAAAGCTAATTACCTCTCTTGATCACTCAAGCCACATGGAGTTGAGAATCAAGCACCAGTAATATTGCTATTGCAGTGTGTTTGTTATAGAGCTAGCAGTAAATATAGAAGTTTAAGGCTGGCCATACACTATTCAATTTTCCTGTTCAACTTTCCTTTAGATTTACCAAAACCATATAACAGGAGGTCAAACCTAAACACTTTCAATTTGGATGCAATCAGGCAGGCCCTTGCACTACATAGTTACAGGTAAATCTAAAGAAAATTGAACAGGAAAATTGTATGGTGTATGGCCAGCTTTAAGATATGGCAGCAGGAGACAATTACCAAAAATATTAACAGCAGACTCAGCAAAGTCAGTTCAGTAGGGATGTACAGTTGGATGGTGAAGGTACATCCTGTTTTTCCATAACAGTTCATATAAATTAATAACTCAAATCAATAACTTTACTGGGTGTGTAACAATAAATTTTATTAATTAATATTTACCATGGTACTTGAGCAATAACATTTATTACTTTTTGTGTTTGGATGTTCTCCTCAAATGCAAATAGTAGTAAAAGAGGAAATATTTTTTTACAACAAATTTGTATCAAAGCTAGGTGTGTGACTTTTCTCAAGAAAGTGAAAAACAAATAAAGAGGACAGAAGTGGGACTTTGCGTGAGACATGTCAACAGGTAAATAAGAGTAAAATGGTCAGGCTCAAATAGGTTGACCTGTAACCAATACAAATCTATAATCCATGGTATCAATGATAATAAGGAACAAAGGGCGTAATCACTAAGGATTTATATCTGGTATTCATGAAAAATATTGTTTTAATTTATCGTTGCACATAATAGAGCTAATATAAATACCGTATATACTCGAGTATAAGTCGAATTTTTCAGCCCTTTTTTTTGGGGCTGAAAGTTTCCCTTCGACTTATACTCGAGTTCGCGCCGTCTGTCTGCATGATCAGCGTGTCATGCAGGCAGACGGCGGCCGGCGTGTGCTGATAATGCACGGAGGCTATTCCAGCTTTCAAAAGCCGCGCCTCCTGCTCTTCTGTGATAGGCTGAACAGCTGTTAGTGTACAGCCTATCACGGACATTCTCTCATCCTCATCCGTGGTATGAGAATGAGAGAATGTCCGTGATAGGCAGTCAGCGGTCAGCCTATCACAGACGAGAAGGAGGCGCGGCTTTTGAACTGTGGAATGGCCGCCGAACAGTATCATCACACGGCCGCTGTCTGAGGATGGAGATCGCCACAGGAAGGCTACACAGGACACAGGTAGGCTGCACATGCACACAGGACACACATGCACACATGCACCCATGACACACAGGACACACAGGACACACATGACACACATGACACACATACACACAGGACACACATGTACAGGACACACATGTACAGGACACACATGTACAGGACACACACACATGTACAGGACACACACACATGTACAGGACACACATGCACAGGGTACAGGTAGGCTGCACAGGACACAGGGAGGCAGGCAGCTGCAGATGGACATTATTGACCCTCTGCATTTCACACCCTCGACTTATACTCGGGTCAATAAGTTTTTCCCAGTTTTTTGTGGTAAATTGGGGGTCTCGACTTATACTCGGGACGACTTATACTCGAGTATATACGGTAATCAATCGACATAATAAATACAATTACAGTACAGAAGGTTATTAAGGTATAGGCATCCATAAGTTGTTAACTCAACGCGTTTCTTGGCTTACAACCAATCATCAGGAGTTCAGATGCGTAAAGACTAAAAATAGAGTAATGAAGAAGCCATTAGTCTAATGATTGACAAATAGGTACTGTGACATTGGGGATTGTTCAGCTCAAGTGGATAGATGCGTTTTTAGTGCAGTGAGTCCACATCAGAGAGGCATTTATAGTTAAGGGCCTGGTAGCCCACGTTTATTAAAGGGAAAAACAAAAGTCCATCCAGGAATCCCACGCAGGGGTCCAAGCTTCAATTAAACACACAAAATCCAAATGAAAATGCTAGCCCACCTGGCTACTCTTCAGCAGTAATGCTACTATAGGGAACAGGCCCCTCAAACAAGCTGCTTGGATGCACACAGTCTTAGGCTCCTTGGTCACACACAGTTTCAAGAGCTTCAATGCATACAGCTTCTGGCTCCTTGGATGCACACAGCTTTGAAGCCCTTCAATGCATACAGTTTCTGGCTCCCTGGACGCACACAGCTTTAAAGCCCTTCAACGCACACAGCATCTGGCTCCTTGGACGCACATAGCTTTGAAGCCCTTCAACGCACACAGCATCTATTCTCACACAGAGACACTTACTAGCAGCCACTGCTCCAACTTCACCTTCCTCCACTCTTTCTGCTCTCACCAATCCCTCGTTATATGGGCTGTGTGCACCTGGGCACACACCCTGCTGGCTGTCCACAAGACCCTGACACAGGGTTGGAGATCCCGTCCCACCCAAGACTCTGAAGGATCTCCAAATTACAGAGCCCCATAAGGAACTAGCAAAACCTGGAGAAAACTGCCAGAGCAGTTTTCTCCATTTCAAATTTACACTCTGTAGCTCTGCACTCAGCCAATATGCAGACTCTGTGTCCACTTTAACCCCATTTTCATAGGGACAGAGCCTTGCTCTGCCACAGTACAGAGGAAGCATAATCTTAAGTAATACCATCCCATGCATTTAATTCAGTGCATACTACTTTACCATCCCCTTTTGCTTTAGTAATCTTCTATTTTTAACGTTTTCCAACTACTCACCTTATATCCATATCTTCCCTCCTTCCTGCACGCCTCATTTACGCCCCTTCATGACGTTGGCGTGGACATGCCCCCTGCCCGGGGTATATAGCGGCGGCCTCTGGCCGGTTCTCTCCATGCGCCGCACAGCTTGTATGGGGATGACCGCCTTGCACATCACTTGCACTTCCCAGGTAAATCCCCTTAACCCCTCCTTTTGCCATCCATGCTCCCATATTCCGGTTATTACCCATATGGTACACACATACCCCCCTCACTACCATTTATGATTCTCACACTACCCACTTGTTCTCACTGTTTCTTCATCCACACATTATCTTTTTTTGTGCAGCCATGGATGGCATTTTTCCTCACACACCTTCACTCACTTCCACTCACACACTCATTTTTCTTTTCCAGAATCCCATATGTGTTACAGCCTGGCTCTCCCGTTCTCGCTTGGCGATGGTTTTTTGGGGTGTCCCGGCACAGGTGGTGGCCTCTGTCCCTGGGTTTCTTGGGGGCTGGTCCTTGCCTCAAACCCGGGGGAGACTTTGCTGACCCAGACCACCAAATAGTCCCATTACATTGGTTATTTTTTAATCTGTGAGTATTACTTAACCTCCCTGGCGGTATGATTATTTCAGATTTTAGGTGCTGAAAGCGGTACCATTATTTTGCACAGAAATTTTGCGTTTTATATTGTAGGTCTGTAATTCTTAGGAATAATTCACTCATATCTGTCCAAACAAGAGTCTAGTAGACATCTCGGGTATGATAAAGTTTGAAAAACGAAAAAAAAAAAAAAATGATAATATAATAAATAACTATAAATAATTATAACAAATAAGAATAATATAATAATAATAAAAAATATTCAATAAAGTAATCAAATCAAAAACACTGACATTTGCTCAGTTGCAGAATTGTCGCTTTCGTTACTTTTAGTGTTTGGTGATGGATTTCCCCACAAATCACTATCGCTCAATTCTGCAAGTAATTCTAATTTATTATCGCTGTTTTCTAGCTGGTCTAAAACCACTTTTGATGTAAAGGGACAGTTTTGGTTGCTATGGACAATCTCCAGTTTCCAGGCTGAAAGAACAGTATTTAAAATATAAAACTGCATGCAGGACGCTAGGCAGACCACTAGGGACAAAGGGGATGTGAAATTATTTGATACAGTACTGTAATCTGTAAGATTACAGCGTACTGTATCTATACTGTGTGTTTTACTGTTTGAATTTGCCGCCGAACTCCGTCCCCGTGCGTCGCAACGCTTGCAGGGAACGGAGCTCGGCACTGTGAATCAAGCGAGACACATCAGCTCGCCGATCACAGCAGGGAGACATCGCAGGATCCAGGGGACAAGGTAAGTAAACTCTTCCTGGATCCTGTGATGCGATCCCGAGTCTGGCTCGGGGATACCGCTTTTGGTATTGAAAATCCACCCCGAGCCAGACTCGGGAATACCGCCAGGGGGGTTAAGCTAAACCTCTGTACCTATTTGTCAATCATTAGACTAATGGCTGCTTTATTACTCTACTTTTAGTCTTTACGCATCTGAACTCCTGATGATTGGTTGTAAGCCAAGAAACGCATTGAGTTAACAACTTATGGATGCCTATACCTTAATAACCTTCTGTACTGTAATTATATTCATTGTATTTATTATGTCTATTGATTGATTATTTATATTAGCTCTATTATGTGCAACGATAAATTAAAACAATATTTTTCATGAATACCAGATGTAAATCCTTAGTGATTACACCCTTTGTTCCTTATTATCATTGATACCATGGATTATAGATTTGTATTGGTTACAGGTCAACCTATTTGAGCCTGATCATTTTACTCTTATTTACCCATTGACATGTCTCACGCAATGTCCCGCTTCTGTCCTCTTTATTTGCTTTTCATACCAATAGGGATGGAGACATGTCATCGCTTGAAATAATGGTATGGACAGGTCACAACCCCTCTTTTTTCTCAAGAAAGTGATTTATAGATGAGATAATATTTTTCAAATAAATTTCCATTAAAACGAGGTGTGTTACTCTTCTAAAGAAAGCAGTATAGTTTATAGACCAGGAAAGTAATGATCAGTGCCAAAAGGATACATGATACAAAGTAGGTATTTATAAATTAGGGTATTGGCCAAAATTCAATTTTAGTTAGTCCTCAGTGATCAGATGTCCAAAAAAAGTCAACTGAATTAAAGAAAGTCCCTCAGCTGCTGGAGAAATATGCCCCCAGGCAAATAATAACATACAAATAGGACCAAAACTTCTATATTCTTCTGTTGTTGACCCTTGCAGTAATTTTTGATTCTCACCGGACTATATTATCCAACATGAGTAAGGGTCAAATAAAGCTCATATTCTAAAGCAAATGTGTGGTGTCTTCCAGGGGCTTTGCTAGGTGGCAAAAAGACCAGGGGCTTCAGCCTGAAGTCAGAGCCCGGCACCAGGGGGGGGGTGGGGTTGTATGGAGGGGGGTGTTACCTACCTGACATGCACTGACCTACCTGGCTGACATACACTGACCTGCCTGACACAAACTGACCTACCTATCTGACATTCACTGATCTACCTGACACAAACTGACCTACCTGACCTACACTGACCTACCTATCTGACATACACTGACCCACACTGACCTACCTGACATACACTGACCTACCTATCTGACATACACTGACCTACCTGACATACACTGACCTACCTATCTGACCTACATGTACACTGACCTACCCGACACACATTGACCTACCTGACACGCACCGACCTACCTATCTGACATACACTGACCTATCTGGCTGACACACTGACCTACCTGACATACACTGTCCTACATGACATACACTGACTTACCTATCTGATATACACTGACACGCACTGACCTACCTGACACACACTGACCTACCTGACATACACTGACCTACCTGACATACACTGACCTACATGAGATACACTGACCTACCATACATACACTGACCTACCTATCTGACCTACATGTACACTGACCTACCTGACACGCACTGACCTACCTATCTGACATACACTGACCTACATGTACACTGACCTGACACACACTGACCTATCTGGCTGACACACACTGACCTACCTGACACACACTGACCTTCCTATCTGATATACACTGACCCACACTGACCTACCTGACACGCACTAACCTACCTGACACGCACTGACCTACCTGACACGCACTGACATGCACTAACCTACCTGACACACACTGACCTACCTAGCTGACATACACTGACCTACATGACATACACTGACCTACCTGACACGCACTGACCTACCTGACACGCACTGACCTACCTGACACTGACCTCATAACCCTAACTGTCCCTGATTTGGAGGGACTGTCCCTTATTTGGAGCAATGTCCCTCTGTCCCTCATTCCTCCTCATTTGTCCCCCATTTTGGTCTGATCTATATATAGATGTTTTTAAAATGCACTTTTTATCTATAAAAAAAAAGTGTTTTCCAGCACTAAACCTTTTATCTGATTTCTAAATGGCTGCATTTGTAAATTCCAGAAGCCCATATAAAGGAATAGTAGTGGTAAAAAAGCACTTGTGGGTTTAATCAATCTTGTTTTTTTGTACAATTCTCCTTTAACCACTTGAGATCCACGCTATAGCCGAATGACGGCTACAGCGTGGACCTGCTTTGCCGGAATGACGTCCATTGATGTTGTCCCGTGCACGAGCGGCCTGCGCGCCTCCTGCAGGGCTTGCGCGGCACGCTCTGTGATCAGTGAGTCTATGAGACTTGCCTGAGCACAGATCTGAGTAAGGGGTCGATCCCAACCCCTTAACATGTGATCAGCTGTCAGCCAATGACAGCTGATCATGTTTTGTCAACAGAGCCGGTAATCGGCTATTTTTTCTCCTTGCGCTGACAGCGTGAGCGTGTGACCTACCTGACATACACTGTCCTACATGACATACACTGACCTACCTATCTGATATACACTGACACGCACTGACCTACCTGACACACACTGACCTACACTGACCTACCTGACATACACTGACCTACCTGACATACACTGACCTACATGAGATACACTGACCTACCATACATACACTGACCTACCTATCTGACCTACATGTACACTGACCTACCCGACACACATTGACCTACCTGACACGCACCGACCTACCTATCTGACATACACTGACCTATCTGGCTGACACACTGACCTACCTGACATACACTGTCCTACATGACATACACTGACCTACCTATCTTATATACACTGACCTACCTGACACACACTGACCTACACTGACCTACCTGACATACACTGACCTACCTGACATACACTGACCTACATGAGATACACTGACCTACCATACATACACTGACCTACCTATCTGACCTACATGTACACTGACCTACCTGACACGCACTGACCTACCTATCTGACATACACTGACCTACATGTACACTGACCTACCTGACATACACTGACTTACCTGACACACACTGACCTATCTGGCTGACACACACTGACCTACCTGACACACACTGACCTACCTATTTGATATACACTGACCCACACTGACCTACCTGACACGCACTAACCTACCTGACATGCACTGACCTACCTGACACGCACTGACATGCACTAACCTACCTGACACACACTGACCTACCTAGCTGACATACACTGACCTACATGACACAAACTGACCTACCTGACCTACACTGACCTACCTATCTGACATACACTGACCCACACTGACCTACCTGACATACACTGACCTACCTATCTGACATACACTGACCTACCTGACATACACTGACCTACCTATCTGACCTACATGTACACTGACCTACCCGACACACATTGACCTACCTGACACGCACCGACCTACCTATCTGACATACACTGACCTATCTGGCTGACACACTGACCTACCTGACATACACTGTCCTACATGACATACACTGACCTACCTATCTTATATACACTGACCTACCTGACACACACTGACCTACACTGACCTACCTGACATACACTGACCTACCTGACATACACTGACCTACATGAGATACACTGACCTACCATACATACACTGACCTACCTATCTGACCTACATGTACACTGACCTACCTGACACGCACTGACCTACCTATCTGACATACACTGACCTACATGTACACTGACCTACCTGACATACACTGACTTACCTGACACACACTGACCTATCTGGCTGACACACACTGACCTACCTGACACACACTGACCTACCTATCTGATATACACTGACCCACACTGACCTACCTGACACGCACTAACCTACCTGACACGCACTGACCTACCTGACACGCACTGACATGCACTAACCTACCTGACACACACTGACCTACCTAGCTGACATACACTGACCTACATGACATACACTGACCTACCTGACACGCACTGACCTACCTGACACGCACTGACCTACCTGACACTGACCTCATAACCCCAACTGTCCCTGATTTGGAGGGACTGTCCCTTATTTGGAGCAATGTCCCTCTGTCCCTCATTCCTCCTCATTTGTCCCCCATTTTGGTCTGATCTATATATAGATGTTTTTAAAATGCACTTTTTATCTATAAAAAAAAAGTGTTTTCCAGCACTAAACCTTTTATCTGATTTCTAAATGGCTGCATTTGTAAATTCCAAAAGTCAATATAAAGGAATAGTAGTGGTAAAAAAGCACTTGTGGGTTTAATCAATCTTGTTTTTTTGTACAATTCTCCTTTAACCACTTGAGATCCACGCTATAGCCGAATGACGGCTACAGCGTGGACCTGCTTTGCCGGAATGACGTCCATTGACGTCGTCCCGTGCACGAGCGGCCTGCACGCCTCCTGCAGGGCTTGCGCGGCACGCTCTGTGATCAGCGAGTCTATGAGACTTGCCTGAGCACAGATCTGAGTAAGGGGTCGATCCCAACCCCTTAACATGTGATCAGCTGTCAGCCAATGACAGCTGATCATGTTTTGTCAACAGAGCCGGTAATCGGCTATTTTTTCTCCTTGCGCTGACAGCGTGAGGAGGAAAAAAAGCCGGAAAAAAAGCCGTTCACAAGCGGCCGTGAGAGGGACATCAGTCCCGATCACGGCGAGCTGCTGCATATCCTCAGTGCCCACCTGTGCCCCCTGCCAGTGCCACCTAACAATAGGCAGCAGTGCCGCCTACCAGTGCCCACGAGCGTCACCCATCAGTGCCCACAGTGCCACCCATCAGTGCCCACAATCAGTGCCTCAAAAACAGTGCTGCACATCAATGCCACCTATCAGTGCCCATCAGTGTCACCTACCAGTGCCCATAAGTGCCCATCAGTGCCGCCCATCAGTGCCAAAGATCTGTGCCACCCATCAGGGATCATCAGTGGCCACTGGCCATCAATGCCGCCTTATCTGTGGCCATCAGTGCCGCCTTATCTGTGCCTATCAGTGCCCACCAGTGCCGCCTCATCAGCCTCATCAGCGCATATCAATGAAGGAGAAAAATGACCTCTTTGCAAAATTTTATAACAAACTATGAAACGTTTTAAAAGCAAAGGCTTTGGGACTTTAAATGAGGTTGAGCGGGGCCGTTCAAGTCCCCACCTCCATCCCGGTAATTTGTATATAAAAAAAGGGGGAAAGGAGGATGGCGGGACTTTGACGAGGCACATGGGAGCAACAAAAAAGATTGAATATAAATATTTTTAATTGGTTCAAATTATCATAAATTTTTTTCATAACAAGAACATTTAATGCATTTTGCTTTATATAAATATTCGTATATTTTATTACAATTCATCAGAACCAAACATTTGTACATAAATAAACATTCCAACAATAAGTTGGTACAGATTATAAAATATATAGAGTAAGACATAGTTTTATGGACAAGAATAGCTGTATCGATTGTAGCAATGAAAATACCTCCTACATAAGGCTGGTATAGAGAACATATTGAGAATAAACTGAAAATAGGTATGAAAGGAACGGCCATACAAAATATTGCAAAAATGTATACATATCGGTTGATGTTAGCTCTACGCGTTTCAAGGCCTTATAGCCTATCATCAGGAGCGAAACCTTGGTAATTGTCTATGGATAGAAAAAACAAAATAGATTTGTAAAACATAAAAAAAAAAAAAAAAAAAAGGGATATTCTGACCTAAATCAAAAGATGGAAGGGTAAACCCAGGACATGGAAGAACCCCCATGCCCTGAATTATCCCACACACTTACATGTGTATCCTTGCGGGGGTGGTGCAGACATGGAACCCCCAAGACCAGCCAAACAGGGCCCCACACGGGAGCTGAGGGCACGCCCCACCACCGGCACAGCCAAACATGAACAACGCCCCAAGTGGGTATGGGTGTGGATGATGATAGTGTGGTGGGGGGTGACCACCTTAGTGGGAGACTTCTGTGATGAATGTGATAGAAAGAAAATTACAAAACAGTGAGGTAGGAAAAATTACAAACAAATGTGTAAAGGAGAGAATGCAAAGTGTAAAGCAAATGGGATATGTGAGTGAAGTACCTGATTGTCAGTGTCTGTGAAAGAAAGAAGAGATGCCTGTGTGTCTCTTTTAGCCCGGGTAAAATAGGTGTATGCTGTCCTATGTGTGAAACCCAAATGAGGAAGGAGCCCATATAGGCAACGCCGCAGCAAAGACTGCCCCCAACATCATGCGCTGGTCCAATAGGGGGAGAAGGAGAGGGAGGCGCCGCCAACCTAGGAGCCAGACCGCCACCGCCCCATAGTCTGAAGCGCCAATCACGCCCCTCCCCCAGCTGGTCAGCAGAAGGAAAACCCCCAGCCGGCCGTGCCACGTGCTTGACGTCAGCACGCCCGACGGAGGATGCATGACGTTGACGCACAGTAGGGAAACCCCCGCCCACCCACCATCACAACTGGGCGGCGGGAGAGTCCGCAGTGCGCGTCACAGCTCCCGATCGGAACACAGGAGGCACGGTCCAGCAGATAACCACAACCCACACCACCACCGCACACATGCAAGGAGAGAAAGAAAAAAAGAAAAAACATTGTTATTAAATAGACCAGGAAAAACAAACAAAAAACTGATTGATGATTGGAATCTAAAACTCGCAGCTAATGAGAATAGAATTCAAACCGCTAACAAGTAGCCAATTTGAAATGAAAATAATAATGTTGTTAAAAGTGCCACCATGTGCCTCCATCCCTGATTGGATTAGAAAAAAGTTTTAAAAGCAAAGGTTTTGGGACTTTAAATGAGGTTGAGTGGGGCCGTTCAAGTCCCCACCTCCATCCCGGTAATTTGTATATAAAAAAAGGGGAAAGAAGGATGGCGGGACTTTGACGAGGCACATGGGAGCAACAAAAAAGATTGAATATAAATATTTTTAATTGGTTCAAATTATCATAAATTTTTTCATATCAAGAACATTTAATGCATTTTGCTTTATATAAATATTCATATATTTTATTACAATTCATCAGAACCAAACATTTGTACACAAATAAACATTCCAACAATAAGTTGGTACAGATTATAAAATATATAGAGTAAGACATAGTTTTATGGACAAGAATAGCTGTATCAATTGCAGCAATGAAAATACCTCCTACATAAGGCTGGTATAGAGAACATATTGAGAATAAACTGAAAATAGGTATGAAAGGAACGGCCATACAAAATATTGCAAAAATGTATACATATTGGTTGATGTTAGCTCTACGCGTTTCAAGGCCTTATAGCTTATCATCAGGAGCGAAACCTTGGTAATTGTCTATGGATAGAAAAAACAAAATAGATTTGTAAAACATAAAAAAAAAAGGGATATTTTGACCTAAATCAAAAGATGGAAGGGTAAACCCAGGACATGGAAGAACCCCCATTCCCTGAATTATCCCTACATGTGTATCCGTGCGGGGGTGGTGCGGACATGGAACCCCCAAGACCAGCCAAACAGGGCCCCACACGGGAGCTGAGGGGACGCCCCGCCGTTACAAAACAGTGAGGTAGGAAAAATTACAAACAAATGTGTAGAGGACTCTCCCGCTGCCTTGCATGTGTGCGGTGGTGGTGTGGGTTGTGGTTATCTGCTGGACCGTGCCTCCTGTGTTCCAATCGGGAGCTACAATGCGCACTGCGGACTCTCCCGCCGCCCAGTTGTGACGGTGGGTGGGCGGGGGTTTCCCCACTGCGCGTCAACATCATGCATCCTCCGCCGGGCGCGCTGACGTCAAGCACGCGGCATGGCCGGCTGGGGGTTTTCCTTCTGCTGACCAGCTGGGGGAGGGGCATGATTGGCGCTTCAGACTGTGGGGCGGTGGCGGTCTGGCTCCTAGGTTGGCGGCGCCTCCCTCTCCTTCTCCCCCTATTGGACCAGCGCATGACGTTGGGGGCGGTCTTTGCTGCGGCGTTGCCTATATGGGCTCCTTCCTCATTTGAGTTTCACACGTAGGACAGCATACACCTATTTTACGCGGGCTAAAAGAGACACACAGGCATCTCTTCTTTCTTCCACAGACACTGACAATCAGGTATTTCACTCACATATCCCATTTGCTTTACACTTTGCTTTCTCTCCTCTACACATTTGTTTGTAATTTTTCCTACCTCACTGTTTTGTAATTTTCTTTCTATCACATTCATCACAGAAGTCTCCCACTAAGGTGGTCACCCCCCACCACACTATCATCATCCACACCCATACCCGCTTGGAGCATTGTTCATGTTTGGCTGTGCCGGCGGCGGGGCGTCCCCTCAGCTCCCGTGTGGGGCCCTGTTTGGCTGGTCTTGGGGGTTCCATGTCCGCACCACCCCCGCAAGGATACACATGTAAGTGTGTGGGATAATTCAGGGCATGGGGGTTCTTCCATGTCCTGGGTTTACCCTTCCATCTTTTGATTTAGGTCAGAATATCCCCTTTTTTTTTATGTTTTACAAATCTATTTTGTTTTTTCTATCCATAGACAATTACCAAGGTTTCGCTCCTGATGATAGGCTATAAGGCCTTGAAACGTGTAGAGCTAACATCAACTGATATGTATACATTTTTGCAATATTTTGTATGGCCGTTCCTTTTATACCTATTTTCAGTTTATTCTCAATATGTTCTCTATACCACCCTTATGTAGGAGGTATTTTCATTGCTACAATTGATACAGCTATTCTTGTCCATAAAACTATGTCTTACTCTATATATTTTATAATCTGTACCAACTTATTGTTGGAATGTTTATTTGTGTACAAATGTTTGGTTCTGATGAATTGTAATAAAATATACGAATATTTATATAAAGCAAAATGCATTAAATGTTCTTGATTTGAAAAAAATTATGATAATTTGAACCAATTAAAAATATTTATATTCAATCTTTTTTGTTGCTCCCATGTGCCTCGTCAAAGTCCCGCCATCCTTCTTTCCCCTTTTTTTATATACAAATTACCGGGATGGAGGTGGGGACTTGAACGGCCTTGCTCAACCTCATTTAAAGTCCCAAAACCTTTGCTTTTAAAACTTTTTTCTAATCCAATCAGGGATGGAGGCACATGGTGGCACTGTTAACAACATTATTATTTTCATTTCAAATTGGCTACTTGTTAGCGGTTTGAACTCTTGATATGAAAAAATTTATGATAATTTGAACCAATTAAAAATATTTATATTCAATCTTTTTGTTGCTCCCATGTGCCTCGATTTGTTTTTCAAAATTTTCCATCTTTTTTTGTTTGTTTAGTAAAAAATAAAAATTCCAGCTGTGATTAAATACCATCAAAAGAAAGCTCTATTTGTGGGAAAAAAATGATAAAAATTTAATTTGGGTACAGTGTTGTATGACCGCGCAATTGTCATTCAAAGTGCATCAGCGCTGAAAGCTGAAAATTGGTATGGGCAGGAGGGGGGTTTAAGTGCCTAGTAAGCAAGTGGTTAAGGGGGCATGGCAGGGGGTGTGTCCTATACCTGCATACTTTTGCTGATAGGTGTCCCTCGTTCCCATCTCAAAAAGTTGGAAGTTATGTGACCTGACACATACTGACTTACCTGGCTGACACACACTGACATACCTGACACGCACTGACTTACCTGACACGCACTGACCTACCTGACACAAACTGACCTACCTAACTGATATACACTGACCCACACTGACCTACCTGACACACACTGACCTACCTGACACACACTGACCTACCTAGCTGGCATACACTGACCTACATGACATACACTGACTTACCTGACATGCACTGATCTAACTGACATGCACTGACCTACCTGGCTGACACACTGACTTATTTATCTGACATACACTGACCCACACTGACCTACCTGACATGCTCTGACCTACCTATCCTTGCCCCCTTAAAGCCTGAGTTTATTTAAAATTAGCCAAGGGGCAGTCAAATGAAGCCACTGTGCCATTCATTGCAGACACTGTGCCCCATCAAATGCAGCCACTGTGCCCCATCAAATACAGCCACTGTGCCCCATCAAATACAGCCACTGTGTCTATGAAAAGCAAGAAAATCAGAGAGAGAGAGGGACTTACTTTACCTACTCCGAGTCTGGACTGTCACAGTGTCTAATGCCCTGTACACACAGGCAGACTTTTTTACCGGACTTTCTGACGGACTTTCAACGGATTTTCGACGGACTTTTGAATGAACGGACTTGCCTACACGCGATCACACCAAAGTCCGACGGATTCGTACGTGATGACGTACGACCAGACTAAAATATGGAAGTTGATAGCCGGTAGCCAATAGCTGCCCTAGCGTCCCATCTTGAGCCCAGAACGTACATTGCTCAGTGCATGTGCATTACAATGTACACAAAGAAATAAAAAAAATTGCCTGCACACCATTGGTGGTCTGGTATATCAAGATTTTGGAGGGGTTTACTCTGTATATATACACACACCTTAATGCCCATCCCTTTTTATAGGGCATATGGTGTATAGGGATGTACAATGTAAAACATGGTTGCATTTCGCCACCCAGGGAAAATACAACTGGGTGCAATGCTGTGCAGGCTCAGTAGAAATAAATAAATGAAGCCACTGTGCCCCGTCAAATGCAGCCACTGTGCCCCATCAAATGCAGCCACTGTGCCCCATCAAATGCAGCCACTGTGCCCCATCAAATGCAGCCACTGTGCCCCATCAAATGAAGCCACTGTGCCCCATCAAATGAAGCCACTGTGCCCATTATTTGCAGCCACTGTGCCCCATCAAATGCAACCGCTGTGACCCATCAAATACAGCCACTGTGTCTGTCAATTGCACCCACTGTGCCCCATCAAATGAAGCCACTGTGCCCATCAATTGCAGCCACTGTTCCCCGCCAAATGAAGCCACTGTGCCAGTCAATTGCAGCAACTGTGCCCATCAATTGCAGTCACTGTGCCCCATCAAATGAAGCCAGTGTGCCCCGCCAATTGCAGCAACTGTGCCCCGTCAATTGCAGCCACTGTGCGCCGTCAGATAAGGCCACTGTACCAGTCAATTGCAGCCACTGTGCCCCGCCAAATGAAGCCACTCTGCCAATCAATTGCAGCCACTGTGCCCCTTCAATTGCAGCCACTATTCCCCATCAAATGAAGCCACTGTGCCAGTCAATTGCAGCCACTGTGCCCCGTCAATTGCAGCCACTGTGCCCCGTCAATTGCAGCCACTGTGCCCCGTCAAATGAAGCCACTCTGCCAGCCAATTGCAGTCACTGTGCCCCTGAAGGGTCTGGTATGGATTTTGAGGGGGACCCCCACACCATTTTTTTTTATTTTGGCGTGGGGTTCCCCTTAATATCAATACCAGACCTGAAGGGCCTAGTATAGAATTTGGGGGACCCCCCACGCAATTTTTTTTTTCTTTAATTTTGGTTTCGGGGTTCCCCTTAATATTCATACCAGACCCAAAGGGACTGGTAATGGACTGGAGGGATCCCATGCCGTTTTTTTCAATGACTTCTTTTATCTGTATTGCCGAGACACGACAATTCATTATAGCCGCTAGTAGTTTTAAATGACTTTTTTTCCTTTAGAAATGTCATTTTGTGCAGGGACTGTTCTAAACACAGGAAACATGCGCCACTTCACAGGCATACTATAGACACCCCCCCAGGTAAGAAATTTAAAGGAATATCTCACTTTTATTGTTTCACTTTAAGCATTATTAAAATCACTGCTCCCGAAATACAGCCGTTTTTAAAACTTTTTTTTTCATTGATACATGTCCCCTGGGGCAGGACCCACTTCCCCAAACACTTTTTATGACAATACCATGCATATAAGCCTTTAAAATTAGCACTTTTGATTTCTCCCATAGACTTTTAAAGGGTGTTCCGCGGATTTCGAATTTGCCGCGAACACCCCAAATTGTCCGCTATTCAGTGAAGAGGCGAACACCCGATGTTCGATTTGAACTTACGTTCCACTCAAACATCGGGCTCATCATATATATATATATATATATATATATATATATATATATATATATATAAATATATATATATATATATATACACACACACATATACACACACACACACACATACCCTGTTTCCCCGAAAATAAGACCTAGCGTGATTGTCAGTGATGGCTGCAATATAAGCCCTACCCCCCAAATAAGCCCTACCCTGTTTCCCCAAAATAAGCCCTACCCTGAAAATAAGACCTACAAGGACTTTAACTAGGGCTTTTTTGGGGGGTAGGTCTTATATTGCAGCCATCACCGACAATCATGCTAGGTCTTATTTTCGGGGAAACAGGGTACTCACACTGCATCCAGTTTAATTATATCTGACTGCAGGCCATTCCTGGTGTACTTTTTCTAATATACAGGGCCGTCTTTAGCGCAGGGCAAACGGGGCACTTGCCCTGGGCCCAATCTTTGTTGGGGGGCCCGCGCTAGCCGTGAATTGTCGCCCCGATGACAGCTTTGCAGAGCGCACAGAGGACACGGTAGGATGTATTCCTCGCTAGCCAGCTGAGAGGGGCGGGGCCGGGAGCTCCACTGACACTCTGACCCCGCCCACGTGCAGCCTGTGTACTGGGAATAGAGCGTCTGTAGTGAGAGCCAGTGATCGGAGTGGGAGTGTCAGTGGAGCTTTCGGCCCCGCCCCCTCTATACTGGCTGGTGAATATAGAGGTCCGGGGGCGGGGCCGGGAGCTCCAATGACACTCCCACTCCGATCACTGGCTCTCACTACAGACGCTCTATTCCCAGTACACAGGCTGCACGTGGGCGGGGTCAGAGCGTTAGTGGAGCTCCCTGGCCCCGCCCCTCTCAGCTGGCTAGCGCGGAATACATCCTCTCATGTCCTCTGTGCGCTCTGCAAAGCTGTCATCGGGGCGACAATTCACGGGTGAGGTGGGCCCCCCAACAAAGCATCAGTGGAGCTCCCAGCTGCTTTAGTGAGAGCAGAGAGTGGAAGCCCCTCCCACACACCTGAACGTATGTAGTAAGTTTGGCTGGCCAGGTATGTCCTTACACCCATAGAATGCCTGACTGCTTAAACCCTGAGCTGTGTTATTTAACTGTAAAGCTGTGCATTGCTGAAAGTTCTCTGACCATCCCCTGTATAATGTCTGCAGTCTCTGATTGTCTCCTGCAGTATGTCCGCAGTCTCTGATTGTCTCCTGTATAATGTCCACAGTCTCTGATAATCTCCTGCAGTATGTCCGCAGTCTCTGATTGTCTCCTGTATAATGTCCACAGTCTCTGATTGTCTCCTGCAGTATGTCCGCAGTCTCTGATTGTCTCCTGTATAATGTCCGCAGTCTCTGATTGTCTCCTGCAGTATGTCCGCAGTCTCTGATTGTCTCCTGTAGTATGTCCGCAGTCTCTGATTGTCTCCTGCAGTATTTCCGCAGTCTCTGATTGTCTCCTGCAGTATGTCCGCAGTCTCTGATTGTCTCCTGCAGTATGTCCGCAGTCTCTGATTGTCTCCTGCAGTATGTCCGCAGTCTCTGATTGTCTCCTGCAGTATGTCCGCAGTCTCTGATTGTCTCCTGCAGTATGTCCGCAGTCTCTGATTGTCTCCTGCAGTATGTCCGCAGTCTCTGATTGTCTCCTGCAGTATGTCCGCAGTCTCTGATTGTCTCCTGCAGTATGTCCGCAGTCTCTGATTGTCTCCTGCAGTATGTCCGCAGTCTCTGATTGTCTCCTGCAGTATGTCCGCAGTCTCTGATTGTCTCCTGCAGTATGTCCGCAGTCTCTGATTGTCTCCTGCAGTATGTCCGCAGTCTCTGATTGTCTCCTGCAGTATGTCCGCAGTCTCTGATTGTCTCCTGCAGTATGTCCGCAGTCTCTGATTGTCTCCTGCAGTATGTCCGCAGTCTCTGATTGTTTCCTGCAGTATGTACGCAGTCTCTGAACCTCTCTTGTAGTATGTGTATTAATGTGCCCCTTTACTTGCTCAATTATTTGGGATTGCTCCACTGCTCAGTGAGAGGTAATGATGTGCATGAACCTCTAGCAACCAATCAGCAAACAGTAGTGATCTGCTTTAATCGCTAGCAACCAATCAGTAAGTGCTAATGATGTGCTGTAACCCCTAGCAACCAATTAGTGAGCGCTAATAATGTACATTAACCTCTAGCAACCAATCGGCAAGCAGAAATTATGTGTTGTAACCTCTAGAAACCAGCCATTGAGCAGTAATGATAGGCTGTAACCTCTGGCAAACAATTGCAATCGCTGCGTGATCTGCTGCAGTAAACTGATTTTGAGTCTACCTGCTATTTTTTATATGTCTCAGAATGGAGGGGGGGCCCCAAAAAATGTTTGCCCAGGGCCCAGTCAAAATTAAAGACGGCCCTGCTAATATATATATATATATATATATATATATATATATATATATATATATATAATGTAGCGCCCACCTACTTAGGTGTGTGCTAGATTAGGTAGGTAGGTTAAGAAATAGGCCAAATTACCAGTGTTTTACCATGTGGTGTAAGCTGGTGGGTTTGATTGGCATGGGAGGTTGAGTAGAGTAGAGGAGGGTGTGGCCACCTACACTTTGCCTGTGTAGTGTCCTTCATTTCTCATGACCTGATCTGGGAAGTGGGAGGAATACAGCAATAGAGTGGCAGGTAGTCTTTTTGGAGATCCCTCTGGACCAATCATTAATTTGTTTGGGCGGAGGCGGGACTGCTATAAAAGGCTTGGTCACATGCTTTTAGGGGTCTGTGGGAATTTGGAGATCCAGAGAGAAGGATGTAGAGACCAGGACAGCTTTGGTGCTCTCCCCTGCGGGGGGAGAGGGGAAGATGCACATGAAGAGAAGGAATATGCAGGTGGAGAAGAGACTGCAGGGGATGTTGCATGGAGGTCGCTATTACTGACAGATACAAAGACTGGGAGAGGATCATCAGTGGAATTATGGACGATCGCTCGGTAACACATGTGAGTGTAACCCAGGGGAACAGCACATCTAAGAGACTTTAAAGGGGTTAGAGTGCCGGTCCAGGAAAAGGAATAGGAGTGGGCCTTAGAGAACTAACACCCAGGAGGAATCCAAAAAGTCGCCTCTCTGGATTGTATTTAGAGTATCGTCCTTTAGAGTTAAATTAGAAGTGTTGTGCAGTCAGGAAATGGTGACTAACAGGAGGAAGGAAAGATGCATTACACGTTTTGGAACTAGTGCAAGATGAGAGTTCTCTATCAATGCTTGACATATTCTGGATTGAGTCATGTGATGACAATGGAATGCCAGAAGTTGAATAAAGTTCATAAAGTTTAATGTTCATGGACTGTCTGTCGTGTTATATCTGTGAGGGATAGGGGGTAATGGGAACACACTTTAGGGAAGAACAAACTACCGAGCAGCTCCTACAGGGGTAGTGTGCTTCCCCCTGGATGGGTTCACCACACAAAATCAGGTACAGCAGACAGTGTTGCAGGTTAAAAAAAAAAAAAAAAGGTACAGTTTATGCTATATGCAGTGAAAAATATAACAACAAAACAAAAAGAAACATGAAAATAAATCCTGGCCAGTTTGACCGCTTACTACACACGTAGATTCCCTATCTAACAACTGGCTGCAGCATTGTGCTGCCCCAGTCCCTATCTCTCTTTTAGAAGTTTACCGCACAGGACAGATACCACACTCCCCAGTCTACGCACACAG
Organism: Lithobates clamitans; assembly: GCA_037952925.1. Taxonomy (NCBI): domain Eukaryota; kingdom Metazoa; phylum Chordata; class Amphibia; order Anura; family Ranidae; genus Lithobates; species Lithobates clamitans. The sequence goes on along the minus strand of JBBGZY010001644.1, from coordinate 10,296 downwards.
AACTGGTTCCAGGATGGAGCATCTCCCTAAGCATTCTAGGATTTTTTGTATAGGCATAGGCATGCGCAGCCTATTGCATTAGGGTGTGCACCCGAAAGCTCAAGCACACATATATATATATATATATATATATATATATATATATATATATATATATATATATATATATATATATATATATATATATTCAAAAGTATTGGGACGCCTGCCTTTACACGCACATGAACTTTAATGCCGTCTTAGTCCATAGGGTTCAATATTGAGTTGGCCCACCCTTTGCAGCTATAAAAGCTTCAACTCTTCTAGGAAGGCTGTCCACAAGGTTTAGGAGTGTGTCTATGGGAATGTTTGATCATTCTTCCAGAAGGGCATTTGTGAGGTCAGGCGCTGATGTTGGACAAGAAGGCCTGGCTCGCAGTCTCCACTCGAATTCATCCCAAAGGTGTTCTATCGGGTTGAGGTCAGGACTCTTTGCAGGTCAGTCAAGTGCCTCCACTTCAAACTCGCTCATCCATGTCTTTATGTGCCTTGCTTTGTGCACTGGTCCAAATCATTTGATGGAGGGGGGATTATGGTGTGGGGTTGTTTTTCAGGGGTTGGACTTGGCCCCTTAGTTCCAGTAAAGGCGTCAGCATACCAAGACATTTTGGACAATTTAATGCTCTCAACTTTAAAGGGAACAGTTTGGGGATGACCCCTTCCTATTCCAACATGACTGCGCACCAGTGCACAAAGCAAGGTCCATAAAGACATGGACTTAGCAGGGGTGGTGGGAAATTAACTTCAAGTGCAATAATTCACATTATAACTGTAACTAAAACATATACAATTAAGTGTAACACTCTAAAAAATAAAAAATCCAAAGTGCTATAATGGTGTGAACCTCCCAACTAAAGTTGTTGCACTCAAAGGTAATTTGTATTACAATTATCTGTAGAGGGGTTTCCACCATCCCTGCTAATGCAGCACTGATGGGCACTAATAGGCTGCACTGATTGGCAGCGTTGATGGGCACTAATTGGTAGCACTGATAGGCAGCACTGATTGGCACTGATTGGCACTGATAGGTGGCACTGATGGGCACTTATATGCATCACTGATGGGCTCTTATTGGTAGCACTGATTGGCAGCACTGATAGGCAGCACTGATGGGCACTGGTAGGTGGCACTGATAGGCAGCACTGGGCACTAATTGTCAGCACTGATAGGCAGCACTGATTGGCACTGATAGGCAGCACTGATTGGCACTGATAGGCAGCACTGATTGGCACTGATAGGCAGCACTGATTGGCACTGATTGGCAGCACTGATGGGCAGCACTTATGGGCACTGATTGGCACTGATGGGCAGCACCGATGGGCACTGATATGCAGAACTGATAGGCAGCATTGGTTGGCACTGATTTACAGCATTGGTTGGCACTGATTTACAGCATTGGTTGGCACTGATGGGCAGCACTGATAAGCAGCACTGGCACAGATAGGCAGTACTGGTTGGCATTGATAGGCAACATTGGTTGGCACTGATAAGCAGCACTGGCACTGATAGGCAGCATTGGTTGGCACTGATAAGCAGCACTGGCACTGATAGGCAACAGTGGTTGGCACTGATAGGCAGCACTGGTTTGCTCTGATAGGCAGCACTGGTTTACAATGGTTGGCACTGATAGGCAGAATTGGTTGGCACTGATAAGCAGCATGGCACAGATAGGCAGCATTGGTTGGCACTGATTGGCAGCATTGGTTGGCACTGATTGGCAGCATTGGTTGGCACTGATTGGCAGCATTGGTTGGCACTGATTGGCAGCATTGGTTGGCACTGATAGGCAGCATTGGTTGGCACAGATAGGAGAGAGGGGGAGTTTCACATTCAGCAGATCGTGAGAATTGCCAGAGCTGTTCAGTGTATGAAACTGTCAGATAATGACACTGCATGCAGGGAGAGACACCAGCTGTTAAAAGTCAGCGGTGATGCTGGTGGTGGGCGGGACTGAACAGTTACCAAACACCAGCCCCATCTCTGAAGCAGCCCAATGATTGGCTGGTGTTGGTGCTTGACCCCGCCCACCCCCGACATCGCGGCTGAGTTGTGATGACTTACAACTCAGCCGCGATGTCGGGAATGGGCGGGACCAAGCGCTATAAACACAAGCCAATGTTTAAGCTGCTTCAGAGAGGGGGCGGGCCACATAAATGTAGCGGCCTGCCCAGACCCCATCCCATTGGCTGGTGTTTGATGGCTGTTCTGTCCCGCCCACCCCCGACATCACCCCAACATTTTGACTGCTGGTGTCTCTCCCTGCATGCAGTGTCATTATCTGACAGTTTCATACACTGAACAGCTCTGGCAATTCTCATGATCTGCTGCCTGTGGAACTGTTTCACAGGCAGCGCGGGCCACACACTCTCTTGGATACAGCATTTTGGGGCAAATCTCTGGACACAGCACGGGGTGATTAGGGTGTGCCCAGGCACGCCTGGCACACCCCGTGCCCACGCCTATGTGTATAGGTCTTAATGACCCACTTACTTCAGCTGGGCTCATTAACTCTTCCCCTGCAGGACTCCCAGCACTCCCCCTAGTGGTGTAAGTCAGCATAAAGCCTGAAAATATATATATATATATATATATATATATATATATATATATATATATATATATATATATATATATATATATATATACACACTGCATCCAGTGTAGCCAAGCCTATATCTGACTGCAGGTCATTCCTGGTGTACTTTTTCTAATATACTTCAGGCGGTGTACACAGTACCGTGAACCCATAGTGCCGTTGCTACTACTTTACTGGTGGTGTGTACAGTACACCCATAGTTGTTATTACACTTCTGTTGGTGTACACAGTACCGTGCACCCCTAGTGCAGTTGCTGCTACTTTTCTGGTGGTGTACACAATACATACAGTGCACCCATAGTTGCTATTAGACTTCTGGTGGTGTACACAATACCGTGCACCCTTAGTGCAGTTGCTACTACTTTTCTGGTGGTGTACACAATACATACAGTGCACCCATAGTTATTACACTTCTGTTGGTGTACACAGTACCGTGCACCCATAGTGCAGTTGCTACTACTTTTCTGATGGTGTACACAGTACACAATACATACAGTGCACCCATAGTTGCTATTAGACTTCTGGTGGTGTACACAATACCGTGCACACCTAGAGCAGTTGCTACTACTTTTCTGGTGGTGTACACAATACATACAGTGCACCCATAGTTATTACACTTCGGCCAATTACCTATTCGGACAATTGTCCTAGGCTCTGGTTGCTTTTGGACGCGTGAGTACAGTAGCGACATAGATGCATTTTTTTGTGCCATCTGTTGCCTTTGATGGATATAAGCATTGATTCAGCTATGTTGTTGTTAAAAATATGTATTTCTTTATATTTTAGATTGTTACATGTAGAATACTATTGCATATCCGATCATCTCTGAAGGAGTGTGGGACACTCCGTAACGCGTAGGATATATCGAATGCTTATGTGTACATGTTCATGTTTACAATTTTGAGTGCATCTGTTCTCTGAGATCACCGGAGATATCATACACTCGAAAGCTATTTGCACAGATAACAATTTTTTAAATATATATTTGTACTAATGTTATGTGATGAATTTTTTTGAAAATTTTTTTCATACATTGATTAAATAAAATCTCTTTTTTATTATTTGATTTGTCTGACAATCTATGCCTTTAAAGTCCCACCCTCTCTGGGGGGAAAACTCTGTACACATCAGAACAAGGCAGACCTCTCCTTGCTCCTAATCAGCCGGGATCTCCAACCCCACTATACCTCTAATTCTCTCAGAAACCTGCACTGAGAGGAATGAAGGTATAGAAATAGGTGTCCCAAGTACTTGCGGCCAATCTGATAGCGGTACACCAACATCCGATTTTAGCAGGCAAATTTCCCTACCTCAGTTGCTAAACCCTCAAAAGGAATTTGGTCCCAGCCATCCACATGTTCAGTGTCTGAATGCTAGCTTGGCCAAATTGTTAGCACTGCAACTGCTGCCTTTTCAGCTAGTAGACTCTGCCCCCTTTTGTGAATTTGTGGAATGTACCTCGGTGGCAGGTTCCCAAATGCCATTTCTTTTCATGAAAGGCCATTCCAGCTCTCTACCAGCATGTGGAAGGCAATATCTTGGCCTCGTTGGACAGGTCGGTCAGCAGTAAGGTGTATGTTACCGCTGACTCATGGTCCCGCAGGCATGGACAGAGACGTTGCCTTTCTTCACGGCGCACTGGGTAATTCTGCTGGCAGCTGGGAAGGATGCAGGACAGGGGTTCAATTTTTCAGTATTGTTGGAGCTTGTTCCACCACCACGCCTCCAAAATGCTAGTGATGATTCTGCCACAGCTCTATCCTCCACCCCCTCCTCTTCTTCTTCCTCTATGGCCTCTTCCTCTGCAAATTTCTCCTCTGAACCAGCGGTGCTCCGTAGACGTTCAAGGGGCTACGCAAGGACTCAGGCAAAAAGATGCCATGCGGTGCTTGAGTTGGTCTGCTTAGGGGACAGGAGCCACACTGGGGCAGAGATTCTGTCAGCCCTGCAGGGGCAGGCTCAGAGGTGGTTGACGCCACGCCAGCTTCAGCCAGGAATGGTTGTATGTGACAATGGCACCAACCTCCTCTTCGTCCTCCGACAGGGACACTTGACCCATGTTCCCTCTTTGGCTCACATCCTGAATTTGGTGGTGCAGAGGTTCTTGAGCAAGATCTCCTGAGGCAGGCCAGGAAAGTCTGTGGTCATTTCCGCCAGTTATATAATACCAGTGCTCGGCTGGCTGACCTTCAAAGGGAATGCAACCTGCCCAAGAACAGCCTCATTTGTGACATGCCCACCAGGTGGAACTCAATGTTGGCAATGCTGCAGCGGCTGCACATGCAGCAGAGGGCCATCAATGAGTACTTGTGTGAGTATGGCACCAGGACAGGGTCAGGGGAGCCTGGCTTTTTTTTGCCGCATCAGTGGCTACTGATCAAGGATGCATGCACTGTCCTGTTACCATTTGAGGAGGCCATGATGATGGTGAGCAGTGACAGTGCATGCATCAGTGATACTGTCCCTCTTGTCTTCCTGTTGGAGCACACGCTTTGTGGAATAATGGACAGGGCACTTGAGGCAGAACAGCGGGATGAAGAGGAGGACTTCCTTACCTCTCAAAGCCCCCTTTATCCATATAGTATTCCTGCTGGCCCGCCGACCACACAGGAAGAAGAAGAGGAGGAGAAGGAGGATTGTGTTAGCATGAAGGTGGAGGATAACACTCAGCATCAGCAGCAGTCTTCAAGGGATTGTTTTCAGTCCCCAGAAACCCATGGAGTTGTACATGGTGGGAGGAGGTGTGACCCATAGTGACCCAGAGGATCAGGGGCGTGTAATTACAATTTTGATCAAATATTTAACAGCAGGGCTCATTCCTGCGCTCAACAAGAGTACCTGTGAGGGGTTACAGTGTTGTGGCACCACCACCACTGCCTAAGGCCCAATTTTTCTGCCCCTGTTTAACAGGAGCGTGTAATTACAATTTTTGATCTAATATTTCACGGCAGGGCCCGTTCCTGCTCTCAACAAGATTATCTGTGAGGCTGTACAATGTTGTACCACCACCGCCTAAGGCCCAATTTTTCTGCCCCAGTTTAACAGGGGCATGTAATTACAATTCTTGATATAATATTTCACAGCAGGGCCCATTCCAGTGCCCACCAAGAGTAACTGTGAGGGCTTACAGTGTTCTGGTACCACCAACACCTAAGGCCCAATTTTCCACAGAGTGTATAGGGCAGGCTGTATAGTATATACAGGCAGTCCCCTATTTTCAAACATCCAACTTACAAACGACTCCTACTTACAAATGGAAGGAGACAACAGGAAGTGAAAGGAAAATTAACCCTAGGAAGAGAAATCTCCTGTAAGAGTTAATATGGGAAAAAGGTGTCTCCACTGATGCTCTATCACCAATCCTTGTTTCCCTAATCTAATAACCCCAAATTTTCAAAATCCAATTGACATTGGGGCAGAAAGTGAGGTGAAATCTTCTGAACAGGGGCACAGACAGCAAAACAAATGTTACAGGGGTTATAACCCTTCCATATGTTATCCAAAAAAGCTTAAAAATAGATTTTTCCCATTCCCGTCTTTCAGGACAGCACCATAGAGAGACCTTGGCTCCTCCCCTTCTGAAGAAACACCGCCTTTAAATTTTAGATTTAATCCTCACCGTTAACCCCCCCCCCCCCGGCCCCTCAGTTCTGGTGTTTCCTCCGGTGGGGAGACATCGCAAGGGACCAGGGCTGAACAGCCAGGGAGGCTGGGGCTAAATGCAGGCTGAGCAGAGGGGGGTGGACCAGTCTTTCTCTCCCTCTCTCCCTCTCTCCCTCTCTCCCTCTCTCCCTCTCTCCCTCTCTCCCTCTCTCCCTCTCTCCCTCTCTCCCTCTCTCCCTCTCTCCCTCTCTCCCTCTCTCTCTCTCTTTCTCTCTTTCTCTCTTTCTCTCTTTCTCTCTTTCTCTCTTTCTCTCTTTCTCTCTTTCTCTCTCTTTCTCTCTTTCTCTCTTTCTCTCTTTCTCTCTTTCTCTCTCTTTCTCTCTTTCTCTCTTTCTCTCTTTCTCTCTTTCTCTCTCTCTCTCTCTCTCTCTCTCTCTCTCTCTCTCTCTCTCTCTCTCTCTCTCTCTCTCTCTCTCTCTCTCTTTTTCTCTCTCTCTCTTTCTCTCTTTTTCTCTCTCTCTTTCTCCCCTCCAGCTTCTCTTAGCGGAGGCACAGGAGATCACCCTGCACTAGCAGCCAGCGTGGGAGCTCTGAGCGCAGGGTCGGAGGGCGGGTGACGTCATTTCCGGCGGAGGTCAGTGCTTCTGTCTGACCCGTGACTTCCAGTCGCGGTGTTGAAAACGGACCGCGCGTTCGGCTGGTGCTGCCTCATGCCTGCTGTGGGGACAGCACACAGGGGCTTGGAGAACCACATCGCTCTAAGGAGATGTCGGAAGCAGAGGCTTCAAGAACCGCTCCAGGAGAATCCTGCACCAGCCACTCCAAGGTAAGAGGAACCCTGGGGTGGTGTTCCTTTACCTCTTCCTGTAAGCTCCACAGGTGTACAACTCCCCTTGGTGGTGGGGGGGGAAGGGTTGTGACTGGGTCCTTGGTGGTGGTCGGTCCTGGGAAGCGCACCCATGGTGGCCCTCCATGTTAGTGCCGGTGGATAAGTTTGCTGATTGCTCCCTCTTTTTAATCTGTTTCACAGGGCAAGGCTACGGAGAAAAGCAAGTCGCCCCACAATACCAAGAAAAAATGCCCCTCATGCAGAGTCACAATGGGGGAAGCTTGGTCTAAGCCCCTCTCTAGGGAATGTATAGAGGCGTTAGTAAGGGAGCAGTCAGGAGAACAGTCTTCAGATCTAGCAGCATCCGGTATGGAGCTTTCTAACACTGTGCAAACTTTTAAGACACTTTTTTCCAGTCTTCAGTTGCCACAGCCTCAGGTTAATTCTCCACCAGCACAACAGAGTGTTCCTCAATCCTTAATGGATGCTCCCTCGGGAAGTGGAGAGAATCCAGGAGGTGCCAGAATCGAGGTTGAGGAGGAGCCCGATAGCGTGTCTTCAGATTCCCAGGGGGAATCGGAGGGAGAGGAGGTGGAAGGGGAATCCACAAGATCCTCTCGCTACAAACTTTCCCTGGAAGAGGTGGAGGAGCTCCTAGGAGCCATTCATACCACCCTAGGAATCGAGGAGGAAAGGAAGAAGCTATCACTCCTTGACCAGATGTATAGTTGACTAGGGGAACATAAAAGGAAGGTGTTCCCAGTACATGAGGTCTTGGTCGACGCCATTAAAAAAGAGTGGCAAGACCCCGAAAGGAAACCTTTCCTTTCAAGAGCGCTTAAACATAGGTTTCCCTTTGCAGAGGAGGAGGCGCTGGTATGGAACAAATCCCCTAAACTAGACGCAGCCTTTTCTCAGGTCTACAGACACACTGACCTGGCCTTTGAGGACATGGGGGCACTTCCAGATCCCATGGACAAGAGGATAGATTCCCTCTTGAAAAAATCCTGGGACTCTTCCCTAGGTAACCTCAAACCCGCCATGGCGTCCACAGTGGTGGCACGAAACATGGAGTACTGGTTGACGCAAATTAAAGCGCACATAGAGGCAGGAACTCCTAAGGAAACAATCCTGTCTTTTTCCATGCTCCTTAAAGGAGTAGCTTATCTGGCGGATGCTTCGGCTGAATCGGTGCGTATGTCCGCAAGATCAGCCGCATTGTCCAATTCAGCAAGAAGAGCCTTATGGCTTAAGACGTGGCAGGGGGATACCGCATCTAAAGTTACACTTTGCGGGATTCCTCTCACGGGGGACTTGCTGTTTGGACCAGGTCTGGAAGCCGTTTTAGATCGGACGGCCGACAGGAAAAAAGCATTCCCTTTTTAAAAGGAAACTTGCAGAGACTAAAAGAAAGTCTCGGCCCTGGAAGAAATTGGACCCCCCAATATCTGGTCAACAGAAAAAGGGCTGGGGACAAAAAGGGAAAGGGCGTGGGGGGGCTATTTTTCGCCCTCCTGAACAGCCCAAAAAGACGAAGTGACAGAATCACGGTGGGAGGAAGATTGGGGGCCTTCCTTCCACAGTGGGAGATGATCACCTCCAACCATTTTATTTTGGAAGTCATAAGAAGAGGGTACAGATTAGAGTTTGCAGAACCTCCACCATGCAGACTCCTGGTCACCACGCTACCGAAATGCGCAGAAAGGTCAGCGGCTCTCCTTTCCTCCCTCCAGGAGTTGTAGGAACAGGAGGTAGTAGTTCGAGTTCCAGAAGGAGAGACGGGCAGAGGCTTTTATTCTCACATTTTTGTGGTGCGCAAACCCTCGGAAGTTCAGGCTCATCCTGAACCTGAAGCCTCTGAACGTCTCGCTCACCTACAGGAGGTTCCGAATGGACTCGATCTATTTGGTGAAAACGCTCCTTCCTTCGAACTGCTTCATGGCATCGGTAGACTTGAGGGATGCCTACCTGCACATTCCCATTGCAGAACGGTGTCAGAAGTTCCTCAGGCTGGCGGTAAATACCAGAGAAGTCACGTTTCACTGGCAGTTCAGGGCCCTTCCCTTCGGGCTATCCTCTTCCCCCCGCATCTTCACCAAAGTCATGGTCGAAGTCTTATGCCGCGTACACACGGTCGGACTTTCCGGCATACTTGGTCCGGCGGACCAGAGTGTGCCGGACAATCCGCCCGTGTGTGGGCGGCGGCGGACTTTTCCGGCGGACTTCTTCCCAAAAGCCCGCCGGACCTAGATTTAAAGAAAGTTTCAAATCTTTCCGTCGGACTCAGTTTCGGGCGGAAAGTCCGCCCGTGTGTGTGCTGGTCCGACGGAAAGCCCGCTCGTGTGTAGGCTGGTCCGACAGACCAAATAAGACACGAGGGGATGGTATTGCATCTCGCGCTCGCTGCAATAGGAAAAACAAATCTTCCTATTGCGGCGAGCGCGGGGCATACCAGGCCCTTAGGTCTGGTATGGATTATAAAGGGGAACCCCTACGCCGAAAAAACGGCGTGGGGTCCCCCTAAAATCTATACCAGACCCCGATCCGAGCACGCAGCCTGGCCGGTCAGGAAAGGGGGTGGGGACGAGCGAGCGCCCCCCCCCCCCTGAACCGTACCAGGCCGCATGCCCTCAACATGGGGGGGTGGGTGCTTTGGGGGAGGGGGGCGCCCTGCGCCCCCCCCCAAAGCACCTTGTCCCCATGTTGATGAGGACAAGGGCCTCTTCCCGACAACCCTGGCCGTTGGTTGTCGGGGTCTGCGGGCGGGGGCTTATCGGAATCTGGGAGCCCCCTTTAATAAGGGGGCCCCCAGATCCCGGCCCCCCACCCTATGTAAATGAGTATGGGGTACATGGTACCCCTACCCATTTACCTAGGAAAAAAGTGTAAGTAATAAAACACACTACACAGGTTTTTAAAATATTTTATTAAACAGCTCCGGGGGGGGGATCTTCCTCCGGCTTCGGGGGTCTTCTTCCGGCTTCGGGGGTCCCTCCGCTTCATCTTCTCCCGGCGTCGCAGGTCTTCGGCCGGCCCCCTCCGCTGTCTTCATGTAGCTCTATTGCAAGCGGAGGTCCAGACTTCTTGGCTTCTTGCTTCTTGGCTTCTCTTCTCTTCTCTTCCCCCAGATGTTGACACGACGCTCTCTCCGGCTGGACTGGTCTCTGAGGGCTGCGTTGTGACTTATATAGGCGGAGACCCCGCCCCCTAAGACTCACAGTCCCACAGT